>OY728153.1:1680098953-1681348953 GCA_963277665.1 Viscum album | reverse complement strand
ATTGGTTGAGTGGTTTTAGACCCATACCCACCTTAACCTTTAAATAATACACTTTGGAGCCATTAGAAACCGAATATGATTTTATTATAAAATAATATTTCTAGCTTTTCCAAAGGTGCCCCTCACCCCTCTTATAAAAGGGCACTCCCCCTTCTCATTAATTTACACCTTCAAAGCCTTTTGGTTTGGCCAAACCATGCCCAAATACTCTATAAACTTCCCTCACTACAACCTAGAGGCCTTAGTTTGATCATAAATCCAACCTAAGGAGCCCTTTTGATCAAATCAAAAGGAAGAACCCGAAGAAGAGGTAATGTTTTCACCACCCTTTTTCAAAATCATTTCTTCTTCAACTTCTTCTTTCATTGTTATTCCCATTATAAAATAATTAATCCAGTATCTCCTATATGCTTTAATATTATTATAAATATTGTACAACCATATTCAGTATTCTATCCATCCTTTGAATGACATGTCACCATACGTGCATACGTACGGCTTACCGTCTCCACGTCGTGGTGTAATTGTTATTAGTCAATATATTATTATTTGGATGGGTATAATAATGATTTATAATTCATTTAAATAATAAATATAACATGATAATTATTCTTTATATATGATATACCATCCAATTATATATTATTTTAATATCAAAAGAGTGATATTTTCGCTCGTGCGTACGTACGGACTACCGTCTCCATGAACGCGATGAGATTCATTATCCATCGTATCCATTCAAGTATAATTATCATTTGATGATTTAAAAATAATGTTTAAGGACTTGATATCATACTGGATATGAATAAGATACAACCTATCCATGAAAGACATGGCTTACGTAACAAAACATATAAAAGAAAACAAGTAAGTTAACACCCGAAACAACGATAATACTAATATATTTTTAACAAATCAATGTTAAAAGATCATATATGATATGATATTAATGTATATAATTCTTGTATAATTTAATAAAAATTATTTCACCATTATACAGGAGTTTAACCTACCCCCAACCAAGGTAAATTACAAGTTAAGGGTTTACTTCTCAATCTCTTTATTATCTGTGGTTGTTTATACGTAATAATCTACTGGGACTTCTTTATCATCCACATCCATGTTTCTTAAAAATATATTTCAAAACATTTTTACTATTTACTAGAATATGTGTTAAAGTCATTTATACCCTTGTTGACTTTTATATGTGGTTTATAATGGAATATTTCCGTCATTTTCCAAACAAGGTGTTTTTTAACCTTTTCGGCAGAATTAAGGTAAGAATGTATTTTTTTAACTTATACGGTGAGTGTGGATATCTTCCGCCATTATAAAATCGTCGAATCTTCCCTTACAATCTTATAAGAAAATTTTCAAAGAAAATTTTTTATTTTATATGAATCTTAAATGATTTCAAAATAAAAATAGATATTTCTCTAAAAAGTGTTTTGATTTCATCTATTTCAACATCCTTTGATGGATTTTAAGCTTATTTGAAGCTGATTTATTATGAAACAAAACTTCCATATTGTATTGAAGGTTTTGTGATTTTTTTGACTGTGGATGTGTTATTTTTATACCATTCATTGTTTATGGAGAAAGTATTGACATTTCATATTCTAGTTTTAATACGAATATTTATCTTATGTTTAAACCTGTTCATATGAGGAATGCATTGGACTTAATATGTGACGGGTGGAGCCTGCTATAGCTCCTCGATATATCGGTAGGTCTCATGAGACAAATTAGTGTCTTGGCACAAGGCCTTGACAAAATCTTATTTGTAGTCTTGGAACGAGTCCTTGGCTATGTGGTTATGGTAATCTGGAATTATGCATTCCATCATTATGAAAGTGGTTACTGATATTGCATGTGATTATTCGATTAGTAGAATATCCATGTGAATAAGTAAATGGAATTATTTCATTTTATTTTTTCCATAATATGTTGAAGTTCAAGTTTAAAAGGCTTTTGTTTTAGTTATACAGTGCCTTAAATGTTTATTCTTATTTATGAAAGTTTCCGCTATATTGTTATCCTTACTGAGCATTTGAGCTCACCCCTTTTCTATGTTTTATTTTTCCCAGGATATGGAGAAGTAAATTATGAATGACCTTCAGGGATAGTATGAGGGGATAAGAGTGTGGAATATGGACACTATGTCATTGTAGTTTTCATTTTTATGATGTAATGTAAAACTTTATGAATATATCTAGTGTTTCCAAGGATACTAAACCAATCGGTCTTTCGAGATTTGATCTTTCTTGTGATCATGCCAATGTTATGTAATAATGCACCGAATCTGGGTAACTGGGGTCGGGGCGTTACATATTGGGTATTCAATACAATATTTTTATCACATATGTGTATCAAAATAGATTAACCACATAAGTATATAAATATTACCGGTAGTAAGGTTTGTTTTTTGAGTGGATGAGAAATATTTATTCCTAAGTTAGTGGTGAGAAGCACATAACTTTTAATTACCATGTTAATGAATCAAGTAAAAATATTATTGATTTTAAACAAAATATTTATCTCATGTTCCCTTTGTATATATAGAGACATTATTCAAAGTTTAATAATGAATTTTGTTTTTGGTGTCTTATACTCAGCCAATAGATCACTTCTAATTGAATTATAGGCAATACATGATGGTTATAAAATGTTAGACTTATATACCTAGTAGTGGATATATATTTCATTTTCAAGTTAACTAATAGTGGATGTCCAGGATATACCCAATATGGTATTTAGACTACATCAGGATAAACACCTCGGGTAATATCGATGTATATACTTATTTAGTTTTGAACAAAGAAACTTTTAGAGATAAAGGTATGCTACAAAGATTTCATAATTATTCTAACACGAGAGTGTGAAATCTTTCAAGGGTAAGCTAGTGGTAAATAAAAATCATTATATTCCATTAAGTTATTAAGGAGTATGAATGTGAAGTATGATATTTGCATAATCAAATGATATGAGTTTCTTCGGGATAAATTGTCAAAGAATATCTTGACCACACATTCATCAATAAATATAATGAAATGTGGTGTAATTCCTAAACACAAATTACCTTATCCTAATCATACTTATGATGATAATATGGAGGATCAATGATTGGTCTTACATGTTAACTTGGATCAATAAAATGTATCATGGAGAAATTACTAAATGCACATTTTATACATTAGAGTCATGATGTAGTGATTATAAATGCTACAACTTGATAAAACCTCCACTATATTTCAAGACATGCTTCACAAATAAACTCATTATCCGAAAACCATTTTCCAAATATAATGAAAAATAGATATCATATGATTCATAGTATGATAGAAATCCATTGTTCCATAATACATGTGTTTAGACGTATATTGTTTCTTAATATATAAAAAACTTGCATCAAGCCAAAATATAAAGTGAATCTAAATTAATTATCCTAAAATTTTTATAGGATATTATAGAAGTCCCAACGATAAAATATATGTAGTAAAGTGATAGAATACATTTCTATAAGAGTGATCACATCTCTACTTGAGATAGTGGGAGAAATATTGACTTAGGTTTATTTTATTCCGAATGCGCATAAATAGTTGTCATGGGAATGAGTTCCATAGAATATGTGGAAGAGAATGGTACAAAGACGCATATTGGGTAGGAAATTTAAAACCATAGTGACTATTTTATATTCACTATGTCTAGTGGTACATTATTCATTGTAAATAATAAGTCCTACATGTAAGAAGTATATTCAAATTTTCAAAGATTGATAAGATCAATTAAAATTAAATATTGGATTCCATGTATCAAAGTGAAAAATGAATTATTATATTGGACACAATGGTGGATTTTCAAGTGAGATGATACATGTGTTGTAAAAGTTTGGTACCAATAAGGCTTGACTGGTTACACCAAGACGTTATTCCTAAATCCATTAGAATTTTGATTTTCATATCCAATTTTTATGATCATCTAATTGAGAATTGGATGTCAAATCTAACTTTTGTGGGAGGTGTGTATAAGAGTCAACCAGAAATGGATGGTGACATCACAAAATGTCAATAAGGGTGAAAGTTACTAAATCTATTTTAGGAATAATGTAAGCATATAGATCATAGAATATTCATTTGGAATGAATCTTTTCCATTTGTCTATTAGTGGTTAGTGGGAGAGTCATTGTTTACCAAGTAAAATATTTTTGAAAACATATAGAAAATAGATATTGGTATTACAGTTAGTTAAGAGGATGAAAGTTATACTCTAGTGATTGACTTAAAGTAGCAACCTATGATATGGGGAACAAGATATTATGAGGTAGATCTAAGGGTTTCTTTGACCCACTCAATCATAAATATAGTGACATGGTATTGAAAAATACAATATAGAAAAATTTGAGAGGTAATTTTTACCAGTGTCACATGGAATATATCTCTCTAGGTACACATGGCTAGGACATAGGAGGAGATTAAAATTGTGAGTTCAATTATAGAAACTTTAGTGATGGACCAATCATGTATTCAACGATATGTACAAGAATTAATATTTATAAGATATATTTATAGTAGTAAAATATCAGTTATATCCATGAGAAATGTAAGGGAGTTAGCTAGAACTATCCATTTATACTTGAGAAAGTATAAAGGATATATACCTGGTAAGTGGAAAGAAAATAATACTAGTTTTCAGGGGACACAACTTGTATTCATTTGATCCATGTGATCTAATATCACAGTTAGGTTAATGGAAAGAGCAAGAAAAGACCATTAGAGATAGTTGTATCCATAACTACAAATGCCTAGTACATTTCTAATTTTAAGGAAGCTAAGAAGCAGTTAAACACAACAAATTGTTCCAATTATTGAAATTTCACCTAGTAAGAACAGTATTATTATAATTTGAATTATTATATTCTTACTATCCAGGATGTTAAGTTATGAAAGTTAAAAAACGGGATATACTATATGATACTATCTCTTGATATGTTTTACTTAAGAAGATGAGGTCACATATAGAACAATTTTCACATAGCAGAAACGTGGCATACCCAATGACTAAAGTTGTGACTCATCAAAAATATGATCTGAATAATGTTGGTTCTAAAAAGGATGGTTAGTAAATAGGATCTAGTATAAGTGGGAGTTTTGTAATAGTGGGTTCCCTATACCCTGATAAATAGTACTTTTGACTACCATATTGTGTATACAATCAAATATACCTGATATATTCTTAACATTATAGTGTATAATTTTTTTCATCCACTATTGAAATGGTAATGTCCATAGATTAATTATTGAATCTAAATGTTATAGAATATCAGGGCTATCATGGGAACCTCAAGATACTATGAAATTAATCATAAAAAAATTTATTATGTTCTAGATACATCATACCGACTAGACACGGATGATGTTTGACTATCAGGTGTTGAGGCTCATAATCATTGAGATTTCTTCTCATGAAGTTCAAACTTGGTGATATCTAGTAGTGAGGTCATGAGGATATAAAGATCAATAATAACACCAAAAGTTTTGTGTTTCATTGGTTATTCATATCTATGGACATGTGTATTAGTCTCTTGACTTGAAATCATTATCAATGTGTTCCATTTTACCAGTACATTGATCCAAGGAAAAAACCTTGAAAATGAACTTGTGTTAAGGTAGATTATGTTAGGTGTGTCATTGGTGGTGTGGAATTGTATGAATGATCAAGATAGGATTTGTAACTTCTAAGTTGAAGGAATAATATCTTGAACTGGGAATATTATGAAGGTAGTACCTTCATAAGACCATGGCCATAGAAGTTGAGGGTAAATCCATCTAGTTAGATAAAAAAATAATAAAGCAAGAAAGGATAATAGCACAAGTGTGCATCCTACTTTATGGGATATTAAAATACAAATAAATTATATTACACAGTTCATGTTCGTAGGTTGGTTATCATTCCTATAACTACTCCATATCTCTTTAGGGGCCTTGATGGTTTGTTATACTCCGTTCTTGGTCAGTGAATGGTATTCACTACTATCGAGATAAGGGCCTAGAGGGGCACACAAAAAAGTATATTCAAGAATCATCCCTATTTTTTGAATAGGTATATAGGACATGGTGGGCCTCACCACTATGGTCAAAGTTTTTTTACAAGAATGTATGATCATGAAATAAATAAATAAATTCATATTTTTAATGTTAATAATCATTGGGATTCAATTTAGTTATTAAATTTATTTACAAATATTAAAGTATATACATGGAAAATGTTATATAAATGAATATTAGTTTAAAATGTTGAGGTTTTATTTAATATTTTTGGTAATGACGAGGCGGGTTAATGGATTAGGTATTATCACATAACATATTTATCATATTAAAATAAAGTGATAAATTTATAAATTATTTTTATGACTCAACACATTAGTCATAATGTATTGTTTGTATAGTGTGTTAATTATTCTGGGGCCAGGGAGACTTTCCAGGTAATTTTTGAACACTCTATAAATATAAGGAGATATGATCTCACCAAGAATTATTCATGGGGAGATATTGAGAGATTCTCTCTCATCTCTCACTTTCTAGGGAGAGAATGTCATGAACCAATCCATGTAGACCCAGAACCGGTCACCCAAGCCAATCTACGGCATGGCCCGAAAGGAATTCCCGATCCCCACGGACTGACAACTGGTGTCGGGTATCAAAATTTAATCACGGGGAATGATTTGGCCCATAAAGATAAATAAATAAACAAGAAGAAACCAAAATAAAAAAACTGAACTCGAGCAGTGGAAAAAGAAAAAAAACAGAATAGCTCAACATACCTCCACGTGACCTTCTATGTCACCTCCCAACTAATGGCTGAACTTGATCCAATAATGAGCATCTCAACCAAGAAAACCTAATAAAAGGAAACCTACAACTAAATTAATAAAATAGATGTGAGCATAATAATGATCAGTAGGGATGGAAAAAATAAACCACGGAATCCATGCATTTTCCAATTCCAAGACAGAGAAATAATAATACTAGTTTGAACTATAGTTATAAAAAAATAAGGTTTTCACATATACAATGCATTTTGAAAACTAACAATCACAATTTCACTTCCCTTATAACTCAAAAACAAGGAAAATAAATAAAGAGGGGAACACACAAACTTTTCCAAAATAGTTACCTTGAAATCCTTTTTAAAACCAACTACACACACAAAGTTTTTCCATAAAAAATCCAAAACCAATTCAAGGGTATGATTCCACACACACAGAAAGGGAAATGGTACTAACTATCCTCTTATCAAAGGATCACAAAAAACCTAGGAACTCAGAGGAAGACCTGAACGTACTATACATGTGACTCATCCTGAAGGTATGCCTACACTCGATGACATCATAATTTCCAAACACTCTGTGTTTCCCTACCTGGCCTAACCGAGGGGACCAATCCTGCAGCAGATCAAAGTCCATACTAAGGGCCACTAGTTAGCGTATAGTCTAAACTAGTGCATCAATCGTTCTCAGTAAAACCCCTTTCTATGCTAATTTTTCATCCTATGTTCACAAAGAGGTGTGCCACACATTCAAACAACAAGGCATATATATATATAACCAAGCACACGACAAAATATGGCACCACCCCGACCACCTAAATATTAGTCTCATGCCTTAAAATAAATATTCTCAAAAGGAGGCCTATACCGGGGACCATCTTATCTCAGGACCAATTGACGAGGCAAGAGACCTAACCAAAGATGGGGTTTCCAACAAACTGTTTCAAAGATGCCAAAAGGGCCTTTAGCTTTACCTCATTCAACCATTTACCAAAAAATTTATAAATTTTTCCAAAACAATAATAAACGTCATTTCATATAAGCATGGTCAGGCGGACCAAAACATGCCAATATTCTTTCACAAAAACATGTATTTACCAAAACACGTATTTACCAAAACATGCCAAAACAATAAACATTTACAGAACATTTTCAAAACAACGTTAAACCCCAAAACATGTTTCAAACCAAATGGTCAAGCCTTAAAGAACCCATTAAAAACCATGTTTTCCAAAACACTTAAAACAAAACATTATAAGACCTCATTTAAATATTGTCCTTAGAAACCACTCAAGGGGACCAAAATTATTTGAAAACTTAAAATCTATTTAGGAAAAACAATAATCTTTAGAAAACATGTCAAATGACCCCTGAACTGGATATAACCATGCACACACCCAAATACCTCACATTTTTCAAGAGAACAGTTTTCCTTTCCAAACTCACACCAAACCATATTCACTATGTTTTTCCAAAACTCTAAAGTGATGGAATATTTATAAAACAAACCAAACAATTTCTCAACGATTTCATGAACAAGAATAACAATTTATAAACTACTCAAATAACTGACCAAATGATTTACAAACAATTTTATAACGAATCAAACAGTATATTAAAAAATTTATGAACAGATCCAAAAAATTACAAAAACTAGAAAATAATACAACAATCTATTTTTTTACCAAAACCAACTAACTTGAAAACATTATAGCATATCGACCAATTAATTTTCAAAGGAGTGAATCAAGTAAAAAAATTAATTAAAAACACACAAGCATTATGTGGCCTTATTTAGAAAATGAAATGCATATTCTTCTACCTAAAATCTAGTGCGGATCGAGAAAAACATCGATAGAAGAAGGGAAAATGCATTACGAACCAACCATGTATGCTAAACAGCAAGAAAAAAACATATGACGCACAATTGTTGTGGTATTAGGATTTATACAAATTAATAAAAATGACAAATGTGAAATGGATAAAGATAAATAAATAAATAAATAGATAACTATAACATAAAAGGGGGTTTGGCCGGCAAGGGTGGGTGTGGACACACTAGAGAAAGGTAGAGGCACTGCATAGGGTGTTCGGATCGCCTCTGAGAGGGAGGTCAAACTGATAGGAGGGGGCAGCGGCCGGAGTGAAGACTGTCGGAGAGGAGGGAGGTCATAGAGAGCCAGGTTGGGTTTGCCAGAGAAAGGGAGCCGGTTGGAAGATGTAAGGTGGAGTAGCAAGGGAGGAGGTGTCCTAGACAAGGTGGAGAAAAGAGGGTGGAGAGAGGGTGAATGGTGGGAGGCTGGAGCGGGGAAGCAAGGGCAGAGCAAGGGTGAGCCGACGTGAGGTTAGACTACTAGGTGAGGGGCAAAGGCGGTTGAGGTCAGAGGCGTTAGGGAGCTTGAGGGTGGTAAGGGCGTGGGCTGGCGAGGTGAAGGGTGAGGGCGTGGGCTAGTGGGGTGACGAGCGAGCGGTAGGGGTGAGCGCAGACTGCGCGGGTGAAGGTGGGGGGGACTGGGGTCGGAGTTGAAGCATAGGCCAGATGTAGGTGGAGGGCTGGATATGGGGAGTGTGAGGGAAGTGAGGGTGAGTGAACGCGGAGGGCGAGCACGGAAGGGGGGGAAATGGCAGCTGCTGGGGTGAGCAGGGCACAACGATGGTAGGGGGAAGTGTGTAGCTAGGGTTAATCTCATTTTCTATCTTATAATAATAATAACAATAATACAAATAATGATAACAAAAATAATAATATAAAGGATAATAATAATATAAATAACAATAATAATATAAATAATAATAATAATATAAAGAATAATAATAACAAAAAATAATAATAATATAAATAATAATAATAATAAAACCAATAAAAATAATAATAATAATAATAATAATAAAATAATATTATTGTTATTGTCGAACAGTCTTTTTAAATCTTAACCCATTTATTTATCTTATTCCAAAAATTGGGTAATCGCATGCTTATCGCATGACTTAATAAACCACACACAAGTTGCAAACCTCAACCCAGACCACTTGGGAACCTGCACAACACCTGGGGAAACTGCGTGACTAACTCCAATCGTGCGGTGACCACGTATGGGTCTGAAACCCTGTAAAAATATTAAACGATGAAAATTTTAAGTCGGGACCCATCCTGTACATTGGTGTGATAACTCGAAGACAATAATTATTAAAACAAAAATTAATTTAAAAAGACGGATGTGACAATTCTCCCCACCACAGACACTTTATTCCCCCAGAAATCACCCAACCGAACGATAGTCAAAACAAGAATCCATGCCTGATTGAAACCAAAAGAAACCACAACACGAGAGAATGAGAGAACTCATGAGGGTTCTCCCCACCCCACGAACATAACTAGTGTTGAAATTTAACACCCAAACATACCATCCTAGGAATGGGGGCGATGCGGGAACTACCAACTGATCAAGACTAACTTCTATAGCATGACTGAAACAACACCTCCACTGAAACGTGGAACTCTTGACCCAGGCCAAGAACCCTGAACACTAGAGAAAACCCTCCAAGAAAAACATGATCCCAATGGTAAACCCCAGCATAACTGCAAGATTTGACTCCTCCTCAGGCACTTACATCTCCAAACGAACACCTCTAAACCAAGATCAACCCATACAAGGGTCAAACACACTCTTAAAAAAACACACGATTCATAAAACCCTAATCAGACAAACAATACTATTTGGATTACAATAGAACATGTCTGTCATAACTCCAAGATGAAACAATGAACTTAAAACGAAATCAAAACCTTAACAACAGAAAAAAAAATAACAAAAAGACTTTAAATGTTCCACTACCAACATGGAACATAAACCTGAACTGAGGCTTCACACCCCCGTCAACTCCTGATTGCGCACAAGCTTCACCCTAAGACCTATGGCTGGGGATCTGATGGATGAAGCAGATCCTGCCTCACAGTCAGGCACTAGAATCCTCCGGTCACAACGTCTTCTTCAGGTGACACTTCCAGTAAAACTTTTCTAGATGGCCCAAACACCTGTAATGATGAAACATCTTTGGACAGATGCGGCATGATAGTTTCATGTACCCGAACCGGTAACACTAGTGGCACACCACTAAATGGTTCGGAGAACTAGAAACCAGAACAACTACAGAGGACTCTTTAGAACCATTTCCATCTGGCACACTCTGCTCACCAGATGGGAAACCTTCACAAGCAACCGGATACACTAGATTTCCAACCATCTATGCTTCAGACACCAACTCAGCTAAAAACGCCTCATCCACCAACTTTTCAAAACAACGGTCCTTAAAAGGGAGGGCATGCTCCTTGATATCTGGGAGAAGGCCCCAAATGAAGAGAGAAGTCTTTATCAAATTTTGAGAAGCTACCTCCATAGAAAATAACACAAGTTCCTTGAAATGGTCAATATATGTGTTCACCATATGTTGGCCTTGTTAAATATTCATGATCTCTTCTATATTATTCATATTCACCTCTTCAGTTATAAACCATCGGACGAAGATGGATCTAAATACATCTCATGTCATCCCAACTTGTAGTGAGGGCAGGGAGAACAACTCCCATTCGTCCAGAGCTGGACCTTCAAACTGACCCAAAATAGCGCACACTCTAATAGATTCGGGAGTTCCCAATACCCTGAAGACGCGCTTGAACTCTTCAAGACACTATACTGCCTCTAACGGACCCTGAACACCGTGAAGGATAGGCAATGTCTGAGAAGGACCAAAAACTGGTCATGACTTATCAAAAACCTTGGTGACCTTTCTGTGCGGAATTTTTTGAACAACATATAAAACACAAAGTTGAAACTGATATCAAATCAACATATAATTAAAAGTAACATCCAATGCCAAAATGGCTAGCTAAAAAACCAAAAAAATACAAACACAACCCATAAATTCCATTTTCATTTCATATTTCAAAACCGCCTTCTTTCAAGGATATTTTCCAAATATTAAACCCACTTTTCAAACAAAATTCAATTTCCAAAAATCATTTCCCCCTTTTAAAATCACTTTATAAAAACATGGTCAAGCATGTAATTCCAAGTACACAACCCAGTAATCCCATGAACCGTTGCACATGTCTTCGTCCACTTTCATCCATATGCGCCAAAATGCACTTTACATACATTCCCTCATGTGTGCAAACATTTATAGAGAGTACCTGAGGTTGCACCCAAACCATTTCTCTACTAGATCCAGGCAAACATCATATTTTTAGACCAAGAGATTTCAGTTTTAGAAACCCATTTAATGAATTTAAATTCATTTAAAATAAATCATTCTCGTTTCAAAAACCCTTACTCATTTTCAAAAGTGTACTTACACCAACCAGAACCAAGATGACACTCAACTTGCATCAAGCTACCAGAGTGATTGATTATTAGTCATGCTTAACCTGGAAACATGGTAGTGGGACATGCCCCAAGTAATCGTCAACAACTAGGAGGAACTTAACCCTTGTACTCAGACTCCACATGGGCCACTACTCCATGTGAAATCATGACGTAACAATGGCTTGCCTCCATTGTCATACCTCAATCTAGAACAAACCAGAATGAGACAATGACTCAATTCATGGACTACCCCTGGTGATTCAATGTTCAAAATGAGCGAGGGTTCATGATGTCTTTCCCATACGTAGTGAGTCCCGACAGTCCTAATCTCCATCTACCAAACACCCCAAATAACAAGGGCCTCCTTTGATATCATTTTTTCACGAACCAACCCAGGTCGACCCTGAACCGATCACCCGATCTGGTCTACGGCATGGCCCGAAGGGCATTCTCGATCCCCAGAGGCTAGAAACTAGTGTCGGGAATCAAAATTTAATTACTGAGAATGACATGACCAATAGATATAAATGAATAAAAAATAAAAATAATAATAAAACTGAACTCTAGCAATGGAAAAAGAAACAAAAAAACAAAACAGCTCAGCATACCTCCACGTGACCTTTCTGGTCACCTCCCAACTAAAGGCTGACCTTGCTCCAATGATGAACATCTCATCCAAGAAAACCTGATCAAAGGAAACCTGCAACTGAAATGATAAAATAGGCATGAGCATAAAAAACCTTAGTAGGGATGCCAAAAATGAACCATAGAATCCATGAATTTTCCAAATCCAAGACAGGCCAATAATGCTAGTTTGAACTAAAGTTATAAAAAAAATAAGGTTTTCACATATACAATGCATTTTTAAAACTAATAATCGCAATTCCACTTCCCTAATAATTAAAAAACAAGGAAAATAAATAAAGAGGGGAACAGACAAACTTTTCCAAAATAGCTACCTTGAAATCCTTTTTAAAACCAACTATACACACAAAGTTTTTCCATGAAAACACCAAAACCAGTTCAAGGGTATTATTCCACACACACAATAAGGGCAATGGTACTAACAATGATCGTATCAAAGGATGACAGACAACATAGGAACTCGAAGGATGACTAGAGAGTACTATACATGTGACTCATATTGAAGGCATTCCTACTCTCGATGACATCATAACGCCCAAATGCGTGGTGCTGCCCTACTTGGCCAAACCGAGGGGCCCAATCCCCTAGAAGATCAAAGTCCGTACTAAGGTCCATTAGCAAGTGTGTAGTCTAAACTAGTGCAACAATCGTTCTCAGTAAACCCCCTTGTTATGCTAAGTTTTTTTGTTATGTTCACAAAGAGGTATTCCACACATTCAAACCAAAAGCCATATATATATAACCAAGCATGGGAATAAATCCAAAACCACCCTGACCACCTAAAGATTAGTCTCATTCCTTAAAATAAATACTCTTAAAAGGATGCCCAAACTGAGGACCCTCTTGTCTAATGATCAATTGATGAGGCAAGAGACCTAACCAAAGAGGGGTGTTCGAAAAATCTATTTCAAACATTGCAAACGGGCCTTTAGATTTAACTCATTCAACCATTTACCAAAAAATTTATAAATGTTTCCAAAACAATAATAAATGTCATTTCTTACAAGCATGGTCAGGCGGACCAAAACATGCCAATATTCTTTCAAAAAAACATGAATTTACCAAAAAATGCATTTAAAAAACATTCCAATACAATAAACATTTATGAACCATTTTCAAAACAATGTTAAACACCAAAACATGTTTCAAACTAAATGGTCAAACCTTAAAAAACCCCATTAAAACCCATGTTTCCCAAAACACTTAAAACAACACTTTATAAGACCTCATTTAAAAACTCTCCATATAAACCACTGAAGGGGAACAACTTTATTTGAAAATTTTAAATCCATTTAGGAAAAAAAAGAAACTTTTGAAAACATGTCAAATGGACCCTTAACAAGATATAACCAAAAATACACCCAAATACCTCACATTTTTCAAGTGAACGGTTTTCCTTTCCAAACTCACACAAAACCATATTCACTATGTCTTTCAAAAACTCTAAATTGATGGAAGATTTATAAAACAAACCACACAATTTATCAACAATTTCACAAATAAGACAAAAAAAATTTAAACAATTCAAATAACGGACCAAATGATTTATATTTTTTTTTAACTAATCAAACAGTTTATTAAAAATTTTATGAACAGATCAAACAAATTACACAAAATAGAAAAATAATATAACAAACTATTTTTCTACCAAAACCAACTAACTTGAAAACATTATAGCATATCAACCAATTAATTTGAAAAGGAACGAATCAAGTAAAGGAATTAATTAAAAACACACAATCATTATGTATACTTATTCGGTAAATGAAATGCAGATTTTCCTACCTCAAATCTAGTGTGGATATAACAAAACTTAGACGGAATAAGGGAAAATGCACTGCATACCAACCACGCATGCTAAAACGTGAGAAAAAATCACACGACACACAATTGGGGCGGTATTAGGATATAGCCAAAATAAATAAAAATTCCAAATGTGAAATGGAGAAAAATAAATAAATAAATAAATAACTATACCGGAGTATGGGGTTTGGATGGAAAGGGGGTGGCCACGCTGGATCAAGGTATATGCGTTGCGTAGGGGGTTCAAATAACTGGTGAGAGGGTGGTCGGACCAGAAGGAGGAGGCAGCATCCAAAGTGAAGACTGTCGGAGAGAAGGGAGGTCACTGGGAGCCGGGTCGGGTTTTCTAGAGCAAGAAAGACAACTGGCCAGCACAAGGCGAAGCAGCAAGGGCAGAGGTGGCCTAGTCAGGGTGAGGAAGAGAGGGCGGGGCGAGGGTGAACGGATAGAGGCTGGAGCGAGGAAGAAAGGGCGGAACAAGGGAGAGCCGGCTTGAGGTTAGGCTACTGGGTGAGGGTCAAAGGCGGCTAAGGTCAGAGACATGGGGGAGCATGAGGGCGGAGAGGGTGTGGGCTGGAAGGGTGAGGGGAAAGGGTGTGGGCTAGCGGGGGGATGAGAGAGTTGTTGGGGTGAGTGCAGACCGCATGGGTGAAGGTGACGGGGACTGGGGTCAGAGTTGCAGCACAGACCGGATGCATGTAGAGGTCCAGATCTGGGGAGTGTGAGGACAACGAGGGTGAGCGAACATGAAGGGCGAGCACAGAAGGGGGGGAACTGGTTGTTTCATGGGTGCACAGAGCATAGCGAGGGTAGGGGCAAGTGGGTAGCTAGGGTTACTCTCATTTTTTATATTATAATAATAATAATAATAATAATAATAATAATAATATAAAGGATAATAATAATACAAATAATAATAATAATAATACAAATAATAATAATAATAATATAAATAATAATAATAATAATAATATAAATAATAATAATAATAATTAAACCAATAATAATAATAACAACAATATTATTATTGTTATTATCAAACATTCTTTTTAAATTTTAACCCATCTATTTACCTTATTCTGAAAACTGGGTAATAGCACGCTCATCGCACAACTTAATAAACCACGCACAATTTGCACACCTCAAGCCAGACCACTTAGGCACCCATACTGCTCCTAGGGCGACTACGCGGATACCGCTAATCGCGTGGTGACTGCCCATGGGTCTGAAACCATGTAAAAATATTAAACAAAAAAATATTAAGTCGGGACCCAGCCTGGACATTGGTATGAGAACCTGGAGCCAAGAATTATTAAAAAAAATATTAATTTAAAAAGACAGATGTGACAGAGAAGCTCTCGATCTAGGTGAATGTATCAAGATCTCCCTCAAACATCATAAGAATAGTGATGTGGTGATCATTGGAGCATCAAATACATCATTAGATCACCATGATAGCACCTATAATTTGACAATCAGTGCTCTTGTAGCTTTTTCAGGCATGTGTGGATGAACTAGAGGAATTCTACTTTAGATTCTTCAAGCAGCGATCCCTGGAGACAAGAAGTACTCAAACTGAGATTAAGATCTAACAGGGTATTTATGGTTTAATTTTTTCCTTAAAATTCTTTATGCGAGATCCTCAGGCTTAAAACGGTGTTTCACTTCGTTGATAATGAGTTTGTTACATCAAACGTGAGGGAAAAATTTTAAATACTCATCCCACCGACTTCCTCTACGAGCCTCATTACCCAATAAAAAGGTCATAATAGAATCATATATGGTATGAAATACATAATATTTTCTATAATAGATACATAATAATCTTATATTTATTATACATGAGGTCTTAATGTATACAAATGAAGTAAATACTTAAGGTAAGGTTTTTATCTTAATTATTTTTCTTTGATATGTACGTTATTTTTTTCACCTATATTCTTTAATGAGGTGCATATACATCCACTTTGACATGTAATATCATGAATTTATTTATCTTCGAGATATTTTATGTTCCATTTTATGTTATTTATTCATGGGGATTATAATTCAATGTTACAAAAGTGGTAATTATTTTATGATACAATCTCATTATTTCTCAGGATTGTTTATGATTATGTTTTCGATGATAATATATTTTGATCCATCTCTCGAGAAACTCATTAATTTTTTTTTACTATAGTTATTCATGATATTTTAAAGTAATAGTACCATTTTTTCACTCTTTATTACTCAAAATAATTGAGAAAAATGTTTTTAGGTAAACCCAACTTCATTACCCTCTTTGGTTAGAAATTTTTCTTCTTAAAAAATCATGTTTTCTAAAAAAAATTAAATATATATATATTTATACTATGATTTTTAAAACAATTATTTATATATGTTTTAGTTTATTAAAACATATTTTGAAAAGAATCTTCATGTTATTTTCCAAACAATTCCCATTTATATTTTAACGAAAATGTCAAAGGATTATTTTTTTAGCGTGTAAAACATGAACGAAACTTCTTATAATAATGACCATTATTTTATTTGAATATTATTTTATAAGTATTCAAGGTTATATTTAAATAAAAATATATTCAAAATTTTTTATTTTGTAAACAGTGTTTTTCAAATCAGAAATGATATTTTCCTCAAGAAATGTTTTAAATGATTAATCAAATTCTTTTTACTAATATGATGAAATATGTTAATGTTATTTGCTTATTATTGGGGGTATGACTCAATTATTATATTCATATTATTTCTAATAATGGTATATTTTTATGGTGTCATGAGGTTTGTGAAACTTGTTTCTCTTCCATGAGTTATACCAGGATTTAATTCTTATGGAATCCACTTTCTTTTCCACTAGTTGTGATCTAATAAAACGATGAAAAGATTATGGAACCTATCCCATTTATATAGGTTAGGATATAATGAAATTTTAATGAACCCCATTTCATTTCATGGGTTATGATATGGTGAATTATTTATTATCTTGTGGAAAACATAAATATGGTTTTTATTATTAGAAAACTCAGACCTATATCTCTCTCCAATGTATTGAGTAATGATTTATATCTAATGAAATAAAAAGGACTAAAAGGGGAGTGAACCCAATTCAGTAAGGGTCTCTATCTGTATGATGGTATTGTGTGTTAACCTTAACTAATATGATGGTTTAGGGAGTGAACCCATTCCACTATGATAACCTTGTCAATAATCCTTTACTAATATCAATATATTTTCTATGCTTATGTGTATGCCACAAATATATGTCATATTCCAATGTTTTTCTCTCATGTCTCATGTTCTTTGATTCACTTATGATTCATCTTTTATGAATTTCCAAACTTTATTCCATGACTCAAGATTGTGATCTTTGATATGTAAGGTATGGTTTTAAAATTTTATGCTCATTGATGTTATTAATATTTTCATGACTTATTATATTCCTCCTTTACTTATTTTATATGAAATGTGCATAATTTGTGTGAAATATTAATGTTTTAATATTAAGTATAATATTTGAGCATTTTTAGAAGTAGTCAAATTGAGTCAGTTTAATGTTTTAATTATAACTATCACTATACTGATCAAAATTGTGTGGTTCTTGTTTTTTAGGATTCTCCTTTCAATATAAAACATTTCATTAGAAGGAACCATGATCCAATTCTGCCATTTGAAGGGTCATATGGTCCTCACAAACAAGACCAAAGAATCTGTGAACAAACTGGACCAGCCTTGAAGATTTATTTACTGGGCTCAATACAGAAGTCCAAAAACATTAACTCTCCACCATAATTCGGGGGACACTACATGTCATCTGGGATAAAAATTTGAAGGACCAAATCCAAGTACAAGGGGCCCAAATAAATCTTTTAAGTCTAGCCCACCATTCTGGACGAGAATTAAAATCAGTATAGTATTCATGACATATCTACTGATGTAAGCATCCAAGCGAGCTTAGATTTTTCAGTGTGAAAGAGGAGATATAGGCGGCCGACTTTGTTGAAGAAACCATTCGGATTTGAAGGCATATTAATATTCAAAAACCCTTTCACATTATGGACTTCAAAAAGACTGGATTGAAATGGACAGTTTAAGTTTGTTTATTCAACCGGAAATAACTTTTTATACTTACGTCCAAATGACTCCAAATTTTAAGAGTAGTCGGAAAACATTATTGTATACAACTTTGAAGAATGAGATATTTGAATATTCGGCATTCTAAATTGCCAAATTAGCGATGAAAGTGGAGGGACAGATTGGGAATGCAAACAGTCCACTCCTTGGGCTATAAATACTCTCCCCTTCTCTCCTTGAGAGGGGTTGGAATTTCAGAAGAGAGGATATCATATTGGCACGACCAAAGCCTTGAAAAAGGCTTGGGAGGACCTTCCATACTCAAGATTTCACTTGAGAGACCTTTCCTCCTCTCTTTGTTTTCACTTACTTTTGTGTTCTTCATTTTTGTAATCTTGTAATTCTCTTTCTTTGTAATTCTGTTTTAATGCAAGTTACTTCTTCAATATCTCTTATTCTCATCCACCTTCTGTAGTTTAATATTTATGTTATTAAAATAGTTTAAATTCAGTTCAATCCCCTTCCCTTCTTAAGCTTCCTCATTCAATCGAAATTCCATTTTTGATTCTCAAAATATTTCGTGTGTGTGTTCGGCACACTACTCTTTTCTTATCCCTTTCTTTTCCTTCTCTTATTAATTTATAATCATAATCATTATAACCAGATTATTAATCACCCAAATGGCTGAGTAAATCTCTCATTGGGGTGAGTTATAATTTAGGTATGTTAAGTGATTGATAGCTTCTGCTCGATGAATATTCTTTGAATTAACATTGTGTATGTTGGACTTAACATGTCATGAATTAATGACTTGTTTTGTTTAACATGTGGTTTCCATGGATTATTGGAACCATAAATACACAACCATAAATAATATCTGGTTGAGATTATAACCTTAAGTTAAGTTAAGTCTTGGTTTAAAGCCTTAACACTTAATAATTCTAATCAACATCATCTTGTGACATGGGTGTTAATTTAAATGCAATATAAAGCAAAGCTCAAGGATATCACAAGCTTAACTAACCTAATGATGAACTCACCCCAATCTTAATCAATTTTTTAAATCAAACATCATACATAAATTATTTCATAAGCTCTGCAAACAAACCCCCCCAATCAGAATACAATCAACTAAAAACAATCGACTATTACGAAGTACCACTCATGTTCTCTTACCCTTATGTTCATATTATAATTATGTATCACAATTATTTACCCTTACTGAGAATCTGATCTCACCCTTTCTTATGTTTATTTTCCCTAGGTTATGAACAAATGTATTATATATGACATTACAAGGAAGGGTGATAGTTATGAAGATCACAAGAGGTGATGATGTAGTTTTCCTATGGACCTATTTTTTGGGTTTCAAAGTTTATAAAGATATTAAACTATTATAGTCCTAAGACATGTGATTTTGTAATATAATGAATATTAATAAAAATGATATAATATATATGTATGGTAATAATGGGTCACTATAGTTAGTATCAGAGGATTATTATAGTAAACCTTTTGAAATTAAGATGATAATACCTTATTTAGATCACTAAGGACATGTCTAAAGATGATTCAAAGTATAGGAAAATGTCTTGGAATTTTGGAAAAAGATAGAGTGAGTGGTTTCGAAGATACTACATCCATGTATGAGTACTATAATTGGATGTGGCTATAGCACAGAGGTACCTAGGGGTAATAACTCTGAAAAGGGTGTATTGAGCTAGACTTGATCGTCTCCTAGTGCATGACAATGGGCCTTCATGCACACCTATTTTGAAACTCATAGGAGATATTCATTATAAATTCAGAAAACTTTTATGAACCACACTAAAGTAATTAAATAGATGATGAGTATTAATGACCAAAAAAACATAAGGAGTTATAGATTAAAAAGAAGGTGTTATAATTTATACATCCTACATGTGATTTTTCTGGATTTTGTGGTTCCCCACTATGATTTTTATTTCTACACTATGCTTTTTGGTTTTATTCAATGGATAGAACCTAAAGTAATCATGTTAATGTTGAGTGATATGGGAAATGCAATTACTATACTCATGAGAATCCAAATGTTATGGGTCCTAAAATGAAAAAACTCATTTCTATGATCACAAAAATTTCTCAATCTATAAATCATGTTGGAATTATAAATGAACAAAGGATGAAACAACATTTCTTTGAGTCCTTTATTATAACATCCTCAGTTTTTTAAAGGAAACACAATGTTCGATATCATATATGATACACCACATCGAACTTAAACAAAAAACTAAATATTATTTTTTAATATAGTAGTTATCTCATATCAATTAGATTTGAGGGAATGAACAGTGTTAACTGAATTATGAAAATATGGTTTACACAATTTTATATAATGATTCATTCTTTACCAAATTAACTTGAAATGAAACTAAAAACCAATTGAATATAAAGGATGCATTTTTGTGAATAATTGTGTTTATAAAATAATCAAATAAATATAGTTGGATTATATTAATTAAATATAATGTTTAAAATTCATCCTATGTATTTTATATACAGGATACAATAACAAATTCAATTTTACGGAAAAAAATGAGCATTTTTCTAAAAATGTAGTTTTTCCACCTTTTGATGGGACACCTATTTTAAATCTATTTTTGACACTTTTTGATATTATATTTAAAAAAACATATTATATGAAATAGGAGTATCAAAATTTAATTACATTGAATTTTTTAAATTTTTACGATAAATTTCACGTTTTGATGAACAGTAAACAAATATGCATTTTAATTGAAAAGTTCTTTTTCATAAAATTTATATAGTGTTAAATTATATATTTAAAAGGGTTTAAAGTAAAAATATATTATTTTTTATCAGTTAATATAATTCATATCATTGGAATTAATTTTATATTGAATTTAGGTGTAAAAACATTTAAATATTTTGCATGTTTTAACTTTTAAAACTCATTATCTCATTCTGAAAACTGGATTAATTTTAAATAAATTACTATAAAATCTATATTTTGAATTATAAAAAATGGATTCTATATTTTTAATCAATGGGTCCAAATTATATAAATAGGATCCTTTTATTTTTGGTCATTTTGAATAGTAACTTTAGTAATTTTTTATTACCGCAGTGAATGGTAAATCAGGTAACCAATGGTAAAAATAATATTATAATATTTAAAATTTCCCCTAACACTTGTTTGAATTTAATTCAATACTTTTTTTGACCAAACTATCCTTGGGTAGATTTTGGGACCATTTGGAGTCACATGAATTACTTTAATATATTTAAAATATTATATTTAAAGAAAATCCAATTTTGTTATACTTTAGTTTTTAACATGTAAAATATTTTTAATATGAGGTTATATAATTGATATGGTTGACTATAAATATTAATTAGAAATAAAAAATGTTTATCTAAATTATGGTAATTTATTTATTGTTTTAGAAAATAAAAAATTAAATTAAAGGCTGACATGATGATAATGTTGTGGTTGATTTATTAAAGGAAAAATCAATTAAATTTTATTAATAAGATTAAAATAAATATAATTTGAAACATTTTATAGAATCCACAAATTTTTTGGATTACATTATAATATTAGGGATGAGTTAATTTAGTTTTTTCTAAGGAATCAAGTTTTTATGATTTTTTAAAAATTCAAACAATAAATAGTGTCAAAATTGACATAAATGATATTTTAAAATAAATAATATTTTTTTAAATGATATAAAATTTATAAAAATCTATAATTATGATAAATTAATATTATAATGTTAAATATATCATAATTATCTATTTTAAAACATTTAATGGATACTTTTCCATGAAAATGATATAGATATTATTAAAATTAAAGAATGTGACAAAGTGTCACCCTCTCATTTATTATAAGTTAAATAATTTTAATATAGGGATATCCTAGAAATAAAGTATATCCTAAATAGTATCTAGAAATATAAAAAAATATCAATATCATAGTAATTTCTTTATAATTTTATAGACTAAATAATGACACAATATTGAGGAAGTAATTATTTTATTAATTGAACTATCAAATCTAGAATGATAAAAATATTAAAATAAATATAATTTGACATAATTAAGGTGATACATGAATTTT
Source organism: Viscum album (assembly GCA_963277665.1). NCBI lineage: Eukaryota > Viridiplantae > Streptophyta > Magnoliopsida > Santalales > Viscaceae > Viscum > Viscum album. The sequence continues at coordinate 1,681,326,123 of OY728153.1, read as the reverse complement.
ATAGGTTACTATTAAATTTTGGTATTTTATTAAATGGTTTTTTAAGTTATATTTCTGTTCAAATTTTATTCAAAATCAATGTAATGAATAGTGTCAAAATTGACACTATTAATGTTTTATAAAAATAATAATTTAACAAATTATTTAAAAATCATAAAAATATTTAAAATTACAAAGTGATAATGATAAGGTCTGAAATGTCATACTGTTTCCATATACTGTTAATTTTCACCATGTAAGTAAATATTTATAACCATTTAATATTTACAATATTATTACCATAATTAAAATTAAATAGAATTAATAAGCTTAAATAAAAATGATAATGATTAAAATAAATATAAAAGATGTATAAATTTTATGTTTTTAGAGTATTTAGACCCATACTCAACTTACCCTTGAAATAACTCACTTTGGTGATATTTGGAACTGAAAATCAATTTATATTAAATTAATAGTTTTTGAAATTCCTAGTGTTCCCCTCCCCTCTCTTATAAAAGGGAACCCCCCCCCCCCCCTTCTCTTTTATTCACACCTCTAAATCCCTTTGTATCGGCAAAAACCTACCCATATTCTCTAAAAAAAATCACTCACTTCATCCTAGAGGCCATAATTTGGGTATAAATCCAACCTAAGGAGTCCTTTTATGAAAATCAAAAGGACATACCTAAAGAAGAGGCAATTGTTTTTTCAACTCTTTCAAAGTTATTTCTTCTTATACTTCTGATTAATATGTTGTTTATATACAAAATTAATAAATCCAGTGTCATATATATGATGATATGTTATTATTATTATGGCACAACCACTTGCCTCCTTTTATCCATCCTAAAAATAACAATATCACCATGTGTGCGTACGTACGACTTATAATATCCACGTCGTGGTGTAATTTTTTATTCAACACTAATTTATTTGGATGGGTATAATGATGTGTATAATGAATATAAATAATGAACATGAAATTACAATTATTATTTATAATTAATATACCATCTAATTCCATACCATTTAACCATTAAGGTAATGATATCGTCGCTCATGCGTACGTATGGCCTACCGTCTCCACGACACGGTGAGATTCATTATCCACATTAACCATTCATGAATGATAATAAAAATTATATGTTGATTAAAAATAATAATTATGAACTTAATATCATTATTTATATGAATAAAATACATCTTATTCGAAACAAACATGAGTTAGGTGACAAAACAGGAATGGGAAAACGAAGTAGTTATCACTCAAAACAACGGTAATAGTGAAATATTATTAAAAAACAATATAAAAGGATAACATATGATATCATAAACACTAATATGATTTTCTTATAATTTAATAACATAATTTAAACATTATATAAGAGGTTAAAACACCCTACACTAAAGGAAAGTACAAGGTAAGTGTTAATTTCACAATCTCATTATTATCTGAGGTTGTTTATATGTAAGTATCAACTGGGAAATATTTATTATCCATGTCCATGTTCATAGAATATATCTAAAAAATATTTTCAAAAATTGTCTAAAGTCATTTTTACCCATGTTTAATGTTTTATAAAATATTTTTAAAGTAATATTTCCATCGTTTTCCTAACAAGGTACTTTATGACCTTTTCGAAAAATTAAGGAAATGTTATTTTTTAACTTATACGACATAAGTGGCTATTTTCCACCATTATGAAACCATAAAATTTTTAAGCTTCCCTTATAACATTACAAGGTTATTTTCAAAATAAATGTTTTCTTTTATAATTGTGTGACTTTAAATTATTTCAAAGTCAAAAAATATGATATTTCTCTCAAAGATTTTTAATGATTTTATAAGATAATTTTCATCTATGAAAACATAATTTGAAGGATATTATGCTTAATTGAGGTTGATTTTTTATGATGCAATCTTCAATATTTTATTGAGGGTTTTATGATATGTTTGACTTTAGATTTTCTACTTGATATTATTCATGGTTTATGATTAATGTATTATCATTTCGAATGCTAGTTTTAATATGAATGTTTATATTGGTTATGTTTTACCCATTTTATAAAAGGAATGTATTGGACTTATTAAGTGATGGGAGGTGCCCACTATAGCCCCTCTATGCATTGGTAGGTCTCATGAGAAAAACTACTTTGGTTTTTTACTCCTTTATGTATTGTCTTGGCACGAGGCCTTGATGGTGTGGTTATGATGTTCTGCATTATGCATTCCCTCATTATGAGATTATTTATTGGTATTAAATGTGATTATTTGAATAGTACAATATCCATGTGAATGTTTAAATGGAAATATTTTATTTATTATTTCCATATTATGATGAATATTGTGTTTAAAAGTATTTTGTTTTAGTTTTATACCATGCTTCCACTATATTTTTTAACCTTACTGAGCATCTGAGCTCACCCATTTCTTATGTTTTATTTTCCCGGGATTCCAAGATTCTTATTATGGTTTATATTTAGGGTTAATCTATGATAATAATGGAATTATAAAATGTTAATCTATGTTTTTCCTTTTGTTTTGATTTATAATGTGAAGGTTATGTATTTAATATATTTTCCAATACTACTAAACTTATTGGTCCATTGGGATTTTTTTCTTGTTATCATGCCAACGTATTAAAATAATTGACCTACTATGGGATTCTAGGGTTGGGGTGTTATATTTTTTATCAGAGTATGTTTAGAAATAACCTTAGAGATTAGATTTTTTAAAAAAAAAATTTAAAAAACATAACCCTATTAAGAAAATTGAGGATAATTCTAAGTATAGGATATCATCCTTTATATTTGGTAATGGAAAACCTAGGTTAATCCTATGAACAAATGGGTTCAGAAGAAGATTCCTCCATTTTAATATCTTATAAATGATTCTTCATAACTATATCACTATGATTAGTGTTTATCACATTATTCTCTGAGTTTTGGTCAATGGTTAGAATCAACAAGGTTATACATTCAATATTTATACTAACAATAATGATGAGGCTACAAAATAAAAATGGGATGATGGAGGTATTAAAGAATAAGATATTGAATCATAGTTATTGGTTTGAGAGTAAAGTGGAATGATTAAGGATATTTTTTATTTGGAATCAAGAATTATTATATCAATGCTTCTATGGTTATAAGATTCATGAGATATATAAGGATCGTATTGTAGTACAACTTCTTATAGTATTTGGAAGTATGAATTATGTAATTATGGTTTTGGAGGTTATAAAGGTATTTTTAAATAAGAGCTACATTATGTTGTTTGGGGAATTTGATGTTACAATTGATTTTGGAAATTTGGAGACCTTTTTGAACTATTAATCTGGATAGATGTATTTTAGATAATTCTTAAGGGTGTAATGAATTAAGTTGAAAAATGGATATTATTGTTTAAGTTTAAAACATTTCTTAAGGGTATTTTTGGAATATTATAAATATATAGTTTTTGAAAAAGGACAACCCGCAAGTCAGGAGAAAACATATCACATCCAGCAAGGTCACGAGACTTCAACCCGCAACCGAAGGGTGATAAGGGTGCATCACCTAACACTAACCTATATGATTTCCAGGTTACTATAACATATTTTTCTTTATTTAAACTGTATTAAAGATGAATTATAAGTTCATTTTTGGAACACAATACGATTAAGATAAATAGATTTTTTTGAAATTTTTTATCTTTTAAAGAGAAAGATGAGTTGTGGTATGAATTAGTTAAAGGATAAAACTATACTTGTAAAGTAAGTTTGCATCCTTGTGTTCTTCTTCTATGAAGTAAATTAAATATTCAACTCTATGGAAATGATCATGAAACCAAAAATGTTATCCTAGTACTTTTTAGGTGAATAAAATGTTCCCTTATATCATCAGATATTTAGAGCTTTTTGATTATTAAATTTCCCCTAATAATGTCCTTTATCACTCTCAATCATAACAGGGCGGTTATATTTTTATTTAATGTCTGTGTTTTCCTACATGGAACCCATGTGTGTGTTATCTCTGTTGAAATTTATACTTCCCTTTATATAGTTTAAAGTGGGGGTCTCATTAATGCTTTTTCAGATGTGGGATTTCAACAAGGATGTTTTCAAATATCAAACCCCAAATTATTTATCCTGAGTTTAAATTGCGAGGATGAAATTTATTGAGGTGGTAAGAATGTAAAATCCTTAGATTTTAAAAGGAAACACAATGTTCGATAGAGTACATGATGCTCCACATCGAGCTTAAATAAACAACTAATTATTATTATTTAATATAGTCATTATCGCATATCCCATATAATGGAGGGAATGAATAGTGTTAACTTAATTATTAAAATATGGTTTACATATGTTTACATAATGATTCATTTGTTACCCAATTAACTTGAAATGAAAATAAAAACCAATGGAATATAAAGGATGTTTTTTGTGAATAATGGTGTTTATTAAATAATCAAATCACTCTTTTTTGGACTAAATTAATTCAATTTAATGTTTAAAATTCATCCTATTTAATTTATAGACATGATATATGAAAAAATTCAAATTTATGGATAAAATGGGTATTTTTCTAAAAATACAGTTTTGTCGCCTTTTGATTGAACACCCATTTTAAATCTTGTTTTGAAACTTTTTTATATTCTATTTGACAAAATATTTTTATTAATTCCAAATATGTAGTATAAAAATTTACTTTGGTTGAATTTTTTGTGTTTTTCTGATAAATTTTATGTTTTGATGAACAGTAAAAAATAATGCATTTTTATTGAAAACTATATTTTAAAAAATTTTATTTATAGTGTTAAATTATATATTTGAATTGTTTTAAAGTTTAAATAGATTAATCTTTCATAATTTAATATAATTTAGGTCATTTAAATTAATTTTATATTTAATTTATATGTAAAAACATTTCAATCTTTTGACTATTCTAACTTTTAAAACTCATTATCACATTCCAACAATGTGATTAATTTTAAGTTAATTACTGCGACTTTTGTGTTTTGAATTATGAAAAATGGATTAATTATTTTAAATTTAGGGGTCCAAATTACATAAATAGGTTCCTTTTATTTTTGGGCATTATGAATAGTAACTGTAATAATTTTTTATTACCCTGATTAAGTGTAAATCAGGTAAGTAAAGGTAAAAACAATACTATAATATTTTAAAATTACCCTCAAACTTCATCTAATTTTAATGGATAAGTATTTTTCAACCAAAATCATCCTTTTTTTGATTTTGGGACAACTTTGAGCCACAAGGACGACTTTAATATATTTATAATATTATATTTAAAGAAAACCCAATTTTGTTATAATTTTGTTTTTAACAAGTAAAATATTTTTAATATGATCTTATATAAGAGATATGGTAGACTATAAATATTAATTATAAATATGAAATGTTTATCTACATTATGGTAATTTATTTATAATTTTTAAAAATTTAATTAAATTAAATGGTGACACAATGATGATGTAGTAATTGATTTATTATAGGAAAAATCAATTAAAGGAAATTAATAATATTAAAATAAATATAATTGGAAAAAAATTATGTAATAAATGATTTTTTTGGATTCCATTGACATATTGGGGTTGATTTAATTTAGTTTTTTTCAATGTAATCATGTTTTTATGATTTTATAAAAAATAAAATAATAAATAGTGTCCAAATAGACATAAATGAGAATTTAAAATAAAGAATATTTTATTAAATAATATAAAAATTATAAAAATCTAAAATTTGAAAAAATGACTAGGATAATGTTATAGATATCATAATGATCTATTTTTAATCATTTAATGGACACTTTACCATGAAAATGTTATAGATATTATTAAAATTAAAGAATGTGACAAAGTTCACACTCTCATTTCTTATTAGTTGAATAATTTTAATATAGAGTTAAAAATTAAATAGAGACTATCTTGAATATTATACAGAAATATAAAAGAATTATATATATATCATAGTAATTTATTTATAATTTTTAGAGACTAAATAATTACCATAAATGATGACACAATATTTAAGAAGTAATTATTTTATTAGTAGAAATATCAAATAAAGGATTTTAAAAATATTAAAATAAATATAATTTGATATAATTGAGGTGATACATGAACTAATTAGGTTCCTGTGACATTTTATGAGTGTATTAAAATTTTTTATATGTTTTAAATCTTTTTTTATTTTCTTTAAACTCAACGTAATGAAAAGTGTCAAAATTGACACTATTGATATTTTATAAAAATAACATTTTATTAAATGATGTAAAAATCATAAAAATGTTTAAAAATTAAAAAATAATTATTATAAGGTACAAAATTTCATAAAGAGTAAATTTATGGTCAATTTACACCATATAATTAAATATTTATAACCATTTAACATTTAGAATATTATTACCACAATTAAAATTAAATTGACTAAATAAGGATAAATCAAAATAAAAAGTTTGAAAATAAAATAAAAACATATCTAAATTTTATTGTTTGAGATTATTTAAAATCATAATCATCTTATCCTCTAAATATCTCACTTTGGAACTATTTGGAATCAAAAATCAATTTATAATAAATTAACAGTTTTGGAAGTTTTTAAAGTGCCCATACCCTCTCTTATAAAAGGGAAACTGTGATTCTATTTTATTCACAGATATAATTCCCTTTGGATAGGAAAAAACCTAACCAATTATCTTCCAAACATCCATCACAACATCTTATAGTCCATACTTTGGGTAATAAGCCAACCTAATGAATCCTTTAGTGCAAATCAATAGAAGATACCTGAAGAAGAGGTAATTGTTTTATCAACTCTTTCAAAGTTCTTTCTTCTTGTATTTCCACTTCCTATGTTTTTTTAATAATAAATTAATAAATATAGTATAATATATATTATTATATGTTATTATGATTATGGGAAAACCATATTCCTTCTTTTATCCATCAAATGAGTAACAATATCACAGTGTGTGCGTACCCACGGCTTACCATCTCCACGTCGTAGTGTAATTTGTTATTCAACATTAATTTATTTGGATGGGTATAGTGATGAGTGTAAAGGATATAAATAAGTAATATTACATGATAATTATTATTTATAATTAATATACCATCTAATTTCATACCATTTAACCATTAATGGAATAATATTGTCACTCGTGTGTACATATGACCTACCATCTCCACGACGCGATGAGATTCATTTTCCAAATTAACCATTCAAGAATGATTATAAAATTTATATGATCAGTAAAAATAATGATGATGAACTTATTATCATTATTTTTATGAATTAATTACATCCTATTCAAAACAAACATGACTTACATGACAAAACAAGAATGATAAAACGAAGTAGTTAACACCTGAAACAACAGCAATACAAAAATATTATTAACAAAATGATATAATAGGATCATATATGATATCAAAAATATGTAAATGTTTCTGTTATAATTTAATTACATTCTTTAAACATTATACATGAGAATAAATCACCCTCTACTAAAATAAAGTACAAGATAAGTGTTAATTTCACAATCTCGTTATTATTCGAGGTTATTTACATGTAAGTATCAACTGGGAAATCCTTATTACCCATTTACATGTTCTTAAAATTTATTCCAAAATATTATCAAAAATTAATTGAAGTAATTTTTACCCATGTTTTAGTTTTTATAAAAAATTAATGGAATCTTTCTGTCATTTTCCTAACGAGGTACTTTATGTGGTTTTCAACAAATTAAGGAAATAATGATTTTTTAACTTATACAGCATCGATGACTATTTTAATCTGTTATGAAACCATAACATTTTGATTCTTCCCTTACAATATCACAAGGTTATTTTCCAAAAAAAATGTTTTCTTTTATAATTGTGAGACTTTAAATTATTTCAATCTAAAAAAGTATATTTCTTTCAAAGAGTTTTAATGATTTTATGAGATTATTTTTATCTATGTCAACATCATCTGTTGGATTTTATTCTTAATTGAGGTTGATTTATGGTGCCACAATATTCTATATTTTATAGAAGTTTTTATGATATGTTTGAATTTGTATGTGCCACTTGATACCATTCATGGTTTATGGTTAATGTATTAACATTTCATATACTTGTTTTAATAAGAATGTTTATGGTGGTTATGTTTTACCCCTTTCATAAGAGGAATTTGTTGGACTTAGTAAGTGATGGGTGGGGCATTCTATATCCCCACGATGCATTGGTAGGTATCATGTGACAAACTAGTTTGGGTTTTTACCCATTTTTTTATGGTCTTGACATGAAGCCTTGACGGTGTGGTTATGATGTTCTATATTATGAATTACCTCATTATGAGATTAGTTATTGATATTGCATGTGATTATTCAACTAGTAGAATATCTATGTGAATGTTTAAATGGAATTATTTTACTTAATCTCTCCATATTATGCTAAGATTGTGTTTAAAAGGCTTTTTTTTATATCATGCCTTAAAATTTAATGCTTATTAAAGATAGATTCCAATATATTGTTTAACCTTACTGATCATATGAGTGCACCCCTTTCTTATGTTTTATTCTCCTAGGATTCCAATAAGTTTTTTATGGTAGATATGTAGGGTTAATATAGAATAATAATTTCATTCTAAATAGATTATCCATGTTGTGTTTTATGTTTTGAATTGTAATATAAAGTCCATGTATGTAATCTATTTTCCAAGACTGCTAAAATGATAGGTCCTTTGGGATTTGTTTCCTTTTAATCATGCCAATGTGTTAAAATAATGCACCAACTTGAGGTTTCTAGGGTCAGGGGTTACTGTTGGTATTAGAGGAAGTTCAGATACAACCTTTGAAATTAGATTTAGAAATCAAAGATTATAAAACATAACCCTATGAATGACATTGAAGATAAGTTTAAGCATAGGAAATCATTCTTTAGATTTAGTAATGGATAACCTAGGTTAATACTATAGATAAATGGATTAAGAAGAATATTCCACCATTTACAGATTCTATAAATGATTCTTTATGACTACATCACTATGATTAGTATTTCTCACATTAGTCTCTATGTTGTGGTCAATAGTTAGAATCAGCAAGGTTATACATGCAATGGTTATACTACTAATAATGATAAGGCTACAAAATAAAAATGAGATTAAGGAGGTATTAAGGAATAATATGTTGAAATTTATTTAATGGTTTAAGGGTGATGTGGAATGATTAAGGTTATTTTGTATTTCAAATCAAGAATTATTACATCAATGGTTATATGGATATAGGATTCATGAGATATATAAGGATTGTACTGTTGTAGGTCTTCATCAAGTATTTGAATCATGAATTATTTCATTATAGTTTTTGAGGTTATAAAGGTATTTTTCAATAATAGGTACATTATGTTGTTTAGAAAATTTGATGTTATGATTGATTTTGGAAATTTAGAGACCTTTTTGGAATGTTAATTTGGACATAGGTATTTTGGATAGTCCTTAAGGATTTAATTAATTAAATTGATAATTGGATATTATTATTTAAGGTTAAAACATTTCTTAAGGCTATTTTTGGAATGTTATAATGATATAGTTTTAGAAAAATGACAACTCGTAGGTCGATAGACATCTCATCGCATCTAGTAAGGTCACGAGGCTTAAACCTACCACTGGAGGGTGATAAGTGTTCATCACCTACCACTAGCTTATGTGATTTCCCGGTTAGTATAACATATTTTTCTTTATTTAAATGGTATGATAGATTAAGTATAAGTTAATTTTTGTAACCCTACACGACTAAGATAAATAGAAATTTTTTGAATTTTATTATCCTTCGAAGAGAAAGATGAGTTGTGGTAGGAATTAGTTAAAGGATAAAACTCTGCTTTCAAGTAAGTTTGATTCCTTATGTTCTTAGTCTATGAAGTAAATTAATTATGGAACTCTTGGGAAATGATCTTGAAACAAAAAATATTGTCCTTGTACTTTTTATGATGAATCAAATGGTCCCTTAGATCATCACATATTTAGATATTTGTGATTGTTAAATTTCTCCAAATCAAGTTCTCTATCACTATCAATCAAAACATGATATATAGTTAGCTTTTTCTTTCATGACCACGTTTTCCTATATAGAACCCTTGTATGTGTTATCTCATTTGACCTTCATACTTCCATTTATATAGTTTCAAGTGGGGGTCTCATTAATCCTTTTTCTGATTTGGGATTGAAACAAAGATATTTTGAAATGTCAAACCCCTAGTTTTGGATCTCGAGTTTAAATTGTGAGGATGCAATTTATTTAAGGGGGATAATGAAACATCCTAAGTTTTTAAAAGGAAACACAATATTTGATAGCATAATTGATATGCCACATCGATCTTAACCAAAAAACACATTATTATTATTTAATATAATAGTTATCAAATATCCATTAAAATGGATAGAATAAATGTTGTTAACTAAATTATGAAAATATGGTTTAAACATATTTAGATATTGATTTATTGGCAACCAAATTAACTTGAAATGAAACTAAAATCCAATTGAATATAAAGGATGTATTTTTGTAAATAATAATATTTATAAAATAAAAAAATAAATCTTGTTGGATTATATTAATTCAATATAATTTTCAAAATTAATTCTATTTATTTTCTACACATATATGAGAAAAAATTCAATTTTACAGAAAAAATAATATTTTTCTAAAAATTCATTTTTGACGTCTATTGATTGTGCACCCATATTAAATCTAGTTTGTGATAGTATTTTATATTATATTTGAAAAAATAAACTTATTATTTGAAATGGTAGTATCAAAATTTACATTGGTTGAATTTTTGGTATTTTTCTGATAAATTTCATATTTTAATGAATAGTAAAAAAATAATGCATTTTAATTGAAAACTACTTTTTCACCAAATATATTTTTTTTGAAAAATTATATATTTGAATAGTTTTAATGTATAAATAGATTATATTTTTATTAGTTAATATAATTTAGGTCATTTAAATTAATTTTATATTGAATCTAGATGTAAAAACATTTCAATCTTTTGCAAGTTTTAACTTTTAAAACTCGTAATCTCATTCTTACAATGAGATTATTTTTAAATTAATTACTACAACTTTTTTATTTTGAATTTTGAAAAATGTATTCCATATTTTTTATCCATAGGTCCATATTATGTAAATAGGTTCCTTTTATTTTTGGGCATTATTAATAGTAACTAGTAATTTTTTTATTACCGTAGTTAAGGGAAAATCATGTAAGTAAATGTAAAATATTATAATATATAAAAATTACCATAAAAATTATTCTAATTTCATTGGATAAGTGTTTTTTTGAACACATCCATCCTTTGGTATATTTTTGTACCACTTGGAGCCACATGGATGACTTTAATATTTTTGTAATATTATATTTAATGAAAATCCAATTTTGTTATACTTTTATTTTTAACAAGTAAAATATGTTTAATATGAGGTTATATAAGTGATATCATCAACTATAAATATTAATTATAAATCCAAAATTTGTATTCCCATTATGTTAGTTTGTTTATAATTTTAGAAAATAAATAATTAAATTAAATGGTGACACAATGATGTTGTAGTAATTGATTTATTAAAGGAATAATCAATTAAATGATATAAATAATATCAAAATAAATATAATTTGAAACATTTTATGGAATAAAATAGTTTTTTGTATTCTATTGACATATTAGGGATGCGTTAATGTAGTTTTATTGAGGGAGTCAAGTTTTTATGATTTTATAAAGAGTCAAATAATAAATAGTGTCAAAATTTACTTAAATGAGATTTTAAAATAAATAATATTTTATTAACTAATATAAAAATCATAAAAATCTATAATTCCATAAAATAACAATAAATATATCACAATGATCTATTTTTAATCATTTAATGGAAACTTTCCCATGAAAATGACATATATATTATTAAAATTAAAGAATGTGACAAAGTGTCACACTCTCATTTTGTATAAGTTAAATAATTTTAATATAGGGATAAACTAGAAATAAAGTCGATAATGAATTTTATCTTGAAATATAAAATCATTACTTACATTATAGTAATTTATTTTTATTTTCTAGAGATTTAGTAATTACCATAAATAATAACACAATAGTGATCAAGTAATTATTTTATAAATAGAAATATAAAATAAAGAATTTTAAAAATATTTAAATAAATATAAGTTGACATAATTGAGGTAATCCAAAAATTTCATAGGTTAATATGACATGTTAAGAGTGTAGTAAATGTTTTTCTTAATTTATATTTCTATTTTTATTTTATTTAAAGTAAAATTAATGAATAGTGTCAAAATTGAAACTATTGATATTTTATAAAAATAACATTTTATTAAATTTTTTAAAAATCATAAAAAAAACTTTAAAAATTTAAAAGTTATAATTATAGGGTCTAAAATTTCATTAATTTTCCATTTATGGTCAATTTACACCATTTAGGTAAATATTTATAACTATTAAATATATAGAATGTTATTACAACAATTAAAATTAAATAGACTAAGTAAGGATAAATCAAAATGATAAGGTTTAAAATAGAATCAAAACATTTATTAATAATATTGGTTGAGAGTATTTAGAACTATATTCATTTCATCCTCAATATAACTCACTTTGAAACTATTTTTAACCCAAAATCAATTTACAATAAATTAATAGTATTGTAAATTCCTAAAGTGCCCCTCTTCTCTCTTATAAATGGGAACCCCTCCTTCTCTTTCATTCACACCTATAAAGCAATTTTACTAAGCCAAAACATGCCCAATTATACTTAAAACTTCCCTAAATTCATCCTAGAGTCCATACGTTTGGTATAAATCCATCATAAGGATTCTTTTGTTTTAATGAAAAGGAGATACCCTAAAAAGAGATAATTGTTTTATCAACTCTTTCAAAGTTCTTTCTTCTTATACTTATACTTATTATGTTGTTTCTATAATAAATTAATTAATTATACACCATATATATTCTGATATGTTATTATGACTAGGTACAACCATATTCCTCCTTTTATCCAGCATATGAATAATAATATCATCATGCGTGCGTACGTACGACTTATTGTCTCCACACCGTGGTGTAATTTTCTATTCACTACTAATTTATTTGGATGGGTATATGGATGAATATAATGGATATAAATAATTAATTTGACATGATAATGATTCTGTGTAATTAATATACCTTCCAATTCCATACCATTTAACCATTAAATAACGATATTGTCGCCCGTGCGTACATACGACCTACCGTCCCACAACACGATGAGATTCATTCACCACATTAACAATTTAAGAATTATTATAAAAATTATATTATGTGTAAAAATAACTATTATGAACTTAATATGATTATGTATATGAATAAAACACATCCTATGCATAAAAAAGATTACTTATGCGACAAAATAAGAATGGGTAAAAGAAGAAGATAACACCTAAAACAATGGTAATACTAAAATATTGTTAAAAAAATGATATAATATGATCATATATGATATAAAAATGTGGATATGGTTATGTAATAATATAATTACATTCTATAAACATTGTCAAGGAGGTTAACACACCATCGACTAAAGGAAAGTACAAGGTAAAGGTTAATTACCCAATTTCATTATTATTCAAGGCTGTTTATAAATAAGTATCAACTGAGACATCTTTATTATCCATGTCAATGTTCTTAAAATGTCTTTGAAAATATTTTCAACAATTTTTTAAAGTCATTTTTACCCATGTTTGAATTTTTATAAAATGTTTTGAAAGGAAAATTTCTGTCATTTTCCTAATGAGGTACTTTATAACCTTTTCGATATATTAATGAAAGAATGTTTATTTAACCTATACGGTGTGAGAATATATTTTTCCACCATTATGAAACCTTATAATTTTGAAGCTTCCCTAACAAGATTACAAGTTTACTTTAAAAATAAATGTTTTCTTTTATAATTTTTTGACTTTAAATGACTTCAATGTAAAAAATGGATATTTATTTTAATGATTTTTAATGATTTTATGAGATTATTTTCATCTATTCCAACATCCTTTGATGGATTTTATGATTAATTGATGTTGATTTATTATGATATAATCTTCTATATTGTATTGAAGGTTTTATGATATGTTTGACTATGGATGTTCTACTTGATACCATTCATGGTTTAAGGTTAATGTATTAACATTTCGTATACTAGATTAAATACTAATGTTTATGTTGGTTATGTTTTACCCATTTTATAAGAGGAATGCATTGGACTTTGTAAGTGATGGACGGGGCCCACTATACCCCCTAGATGCATCGGTAGGCCTCATAATACAAACTAGTTTGGGTTTATACATGTTTATGTATGGTCTTGGTATGAGGCCTTGATGGTGTGGTTATGATGTCTGGCATTATGCATTCCCTCATTATGAGATTAGTTATTGATATTTAATGTGATTATTAGATGAGTATAATATCCATGAAAATTTTTAAATGGAATTATTTGATTTATTCTCACCATATTATGTTGAAGATTGTGTTTAAAAGGTTTGTTTTTTAGTTCTATACCTTTCCATAAAGTTTGATTCTTATTTATGATAGATTACACTATATTTTTTAACCTTACTAAGCATCTAAGATCACCCCTTTATTATGTTTTATTCTATATGGATTCTAAGAAAATTTTTATGGTTGATATGTAGGTTTAAGTTAATATAATAATGGAATTCTCAAAGGATTATCTATGTTGTAGTGTATGTGTTGAATTGTAATATAATGTTTATATATGTAATCTATTTTCCAAGACTACAAAACTAGTTGGCCCTTTAGGATTTGTTTCCATCTCATAATTCCAATGAATTAAAATAATGCACCGACTCTAGATTTTTGGGGTTGGGGAATTACATTCATGAGGAAATTCTCATAATATTTTAGTGTGTTTTCTAATATTCTAGTTTCTAAATAATGAAATATGATAAAATTGAATCCATGGATTGGGATGAAGGGAAGAAATTATTTTTTAATAATTACATTCCTTGTATTATTTGTATGAAGATGAATAAGGGGTTCCTTTAACTAAATATAAATGATGATGAATCCATTGGTACCTATGAGGAAAATTTTACAGGACTTGAAAGGTAAACATCTAGTATTATCATCCAAACTAAATGCAAGGTTGATCAATTATTTAGTGGTTTAAAAGTAAATATCTCAAAGGAATTAGCCATTGGATAATTCAATTTCTATGAAGATTATGTTTTATGTTCTATTAAGGTGGAAATGTCGGTTGGAGTTATGTATCAATCTCTTGGTTTTAATAGGAACAAAAACAAATGGAATTCAAAAGAAAATAAAAAAACATTGAGAGAAGAAGACGAACATTACTTTATGCTTAAAGTGTGGGAACAAGCATAGAGGAAATTTAATTAAGGGTAATAGTAAATGTTTTATGTGTATAAGGTAAGGTCATCAGGTAAATTATTACTGAAGTGTTGGGAATAATTTAGAAAATGATGCGAATAGAGAGAAAGCAGCACAAAATGTACCACCCACACTCCAAAGTTTCAAATGCAAGGATTATGGGAATTATATTAACTAATTCCCAAATTCGGGTGTTAATGATGATGATCGATGTCAGTAACCTATTATGCTAAGAGATAAAGGGAAATCCGATGTGATCACTCTTTCTCATGAGGGTTATGACAAGGACACGATTAAAGGTAATCTTACCATCATCTATAGAGCTACTAATGTCAAATTTTTCTAGGGGTCTACCCATTATTTTATATAAGAATCATTTTAAAAGGGTATCATGATTTCACCCAAAGGATTAGATATAGAATTAGCAGTGACAACCCCTAATGGTATGATGACCACATAGTAGGTATATGATTCCTCTCTTGTTTATGTGGTAGGAATGTGTTTCCTAAAGATCTTGTCATTTTCTCTCTGGTTGAATTTGATATTATTTTGAGCATGGATTGGATTTATCAACATAAATCCTACATCAATTGTCATGGAAGGGAAGTAACATTTGATATTTTAAAACAACATATGATCATATAATAATATGATGATAAGTAAAAATATACAATGAAGTTCACATCAATTTTATGGATCTTAATTCCCATCTAGAAGGGGTATTTATCTCAAATGGTTGGGGAGAAACTCAAAATAGGTGATATTCCTATTTTATGTGAATTTGTTTATTTCTTTCTAGAATTATTTCCTAGACTTATCGAAAAATGTTATGTTGAGTTTTAAATATAAATCATACCTGGTGCCATGCCAATTTTAAATAATCCCTATAGAATTCCCTCGATTGAGTTGTAGGAATTGAATAAGAAACTATAGGAAAAGGTTACAAGATATTCATTAGACCATGTGTGTCACCATGAGGTGCACCTATTATTTGTGTTAAAAAAATATGGATTAATGAAACTATTAATTGATTATCAGGAGCTAAAAAAGATCACAATTAAGTACAAGTATCATCTTCCCCATATCGATGACTTGTTTTATCGACTGTGTAAGGCTCAATACATTTACATG
The DNA here is from genome assembly GCA_963277665.1 of Viscum album. NCBI lineage: Eukaryota > Viridiplantae > Streptophyta > Magnoliopsida > Santalales > Viscaceae > Viscum > Viscum album. The sequence continues at coordinate 1,681,309,562 of OY728153.1, read as the reverse complement.
ATTGACCTTCATTCTAGATATCATCAATTAAGGGTCAAGAAGGAGTATATACCCAAGATATCATTCTATAAAAGGTATGAAATCTATGAATATATAGTGATTCCATTTGATCTTACTAATTCCCATGCTCTCTTCATGGATTTATTGCAAAGAGACTTTAGAGATTACCTTGACCATTTTTTGTTAGTATTTATAGATAATATTCATAAATATTCAAAGAGAAAGGAACAACATAGAGACCAAATGATAATTGTACTAAAGACCCAAAATAATGATAAACTATATGAAAAATTTACAAAGTGTTACTTTTGGTTTCATAAGTTTTCATTTTTGGTATATATAATCTCAATACAAGGTATATCAGTAGATACATCAAAGACAGAATCAATTGAATGTTAGAATATACCAACCATAGTGATTGAGATAAATATTTTTCATTGATTATCTAGATATTATCAACATTTTATAGAGCATTTCTAATGACTATCTAATCCTCTAAAGAAGGTAACTCGGATGGGAGTCAAGTTCCTCTAGACATATGAATATAAGGAAAATTTCATGGAACTAATGAGAGGTTTAGTTATCATACCTATGCTTACATTAATATATAGTGGGGAAGGGTTTTTAATCTATAGTGATGTATCTAGAAAGGGATTTGGATGATTTATTAAGAATATTGACATGGTTATAAGTTATGCCTCATGAAAATTAAATATTCATGAGAAAAATCACCCTAATTATGATTTGGAGTTATCTTCGGTATTTTTTGTACTAAATATATGGAGACATTACCTTTATATAGAAAAGTGTGACATATATACCAATTATAATAGTTTAAAGTATATATTCACATATATGTAATTGAATATTCACCAAATAATATGGTAAGATGTAATTAAAGATTATGACTGATCAATATAGTACAACCCTAGGAAATAAAACAAGGTAGTCAATATTTGAGTCAAAATAATAATGCTAGCATATCCATGATGAGGATTAAAAAAGGTCCAATATTTTTTGTTTTGAAAAGGATGGATTTGGAAATCTGGAAGGAAGGGGAAAATATTATCTTTCTCAATAGAATGTTAAAACATCTATCCAAGTGATTATTAAGGAAGCGCATAAGGAAGATATAGATCTAAAAAAGAATGTTTAAAATTGTCCTAAGTTTAACATTGACCATGATAGAGTGAGAGTGTTTATGAATTGTTTTTCTGTTCCATCCATACAAGATTTTAAGGAGTTGTTAGATTAATTTCATAGTTATTAATTATATATTAATTTGGTAAGTACCAAGATGTATATAGACTTGAAAGAGTGTTTCTAGTGGGTTGGAATAAAGAGATATAACACATATTTATATCTTAGTGTTTGGTTTATCTTCAAGTTAAAGTTGATAGACAAAAGTATAAGGGGATGTTACATCCATTACCCATACTAGAATAGAAATAGGAAAATATCATCATGGATTTTGTCATTAGACTCCCCAAAACATCTAAAGGTCATAATACTGTATGGGTTGTAGTTGATCACCTTACTAAGTCAGTACACTTCATCTCTATCAGAGAAGACTTCATTCTGGTTTAGCTTGCTAGGATATACATTAAGGAAGTGGTTTGCAGACATAGAGTACCACATTCTATTATGTCTAATTAGGGTTTGAAGTTTTCCTCTATTTTTTGGAGAATTATTTAGCAATATCTTGACATAGGGGTTGAGTTCCAGTACTGCATATCATCGTCATATATATGGTGGGTGTGAGAAAAAAATTCAGACCCTAGAGGTTATGTTAAGATATTTTAGATTAGATTTCAAAGGTGGTTGGGATAAACACCTTCTTATAGTTGATTTTACATAAAAAAAATATATTTCACTTTATAATTAATATGAATCTTTATGAATCCCTATATATAAAGAAATGTAGTGCTCCAACTTTGTGGAATTAAGTTAGAGAAAGAAAGCTATTGAGACCTAAGATAGATTAAGAAATGAAAGAGAATATTAAATCCATTTAATAACACATCGTAGTAGCTAAGAGTCGGCATAAAAGTTATACTGATAATCACCAGGGTGATCTATAATTTTAATTTCATTAAAATGTGTTTCTATGAATTTATCTAGGGAAGAAGGTTATGTGATTCATAAAGAAATGGAAATTGATCCGTAAGTATATTGGTCACTTTGAAATTCATGATCATGTCAGGATGGTAACCTATCGATTGGTGCTTTCACCAAACCTATCTAAATTCAATGATTTTTTACATGTATATTTCTTATGAAATTACATATGTAACCATTCACATGTAATAAACTTAAATTTCATACCACTGGAGAAAGATATTTCTTATGAGGAAAAATTGGTGGAGATTTTGGATCATACAAGGAATGTTCTATGAAACAAGACCACTCACCTGGTCAAAGATTTGTGGTAAAACTACCTATTTAAGAAGCTAGGTGGGAACCTAATTAAATCATGAGGTATAATTATCCTCATTTTTTTGTATCTAAGTGAAGAATTTTGAGGGTGACATTCATTTTAAGGGGGGCAGAATGTAACAACCCAAGTTTTTGAGATTTTCTTGAATAAATTTAATTTATTTGATAGCATGTGTTACATAGAACAACAAGTTATGATTTTTTTTAAATGAAACAATAAATTAATCTTGTTTTATACACAACACTGGGTTAGATTATGTTAAACAATACATTGAGTTTTAATAAAACCAAGATATACTATTAATATTATTATTCACACACAATTGTTACAACCTAGCAGTTAAAATTGGAAATATAAATAGTAATAACTAATTTTAAAAAATTATTTATAACATTTTTATGTAAATAAAACATATTGATAAAAAAATTACTTAATTCTCATTAAAAATTTATATGTTTCAGAAATACATTTTTCTCAATAATATGTGTGTTTTTATAATTAATTTTTATGAAAAATAATAAAATTAAATATTGAAAATTCTATAAAATTAATTTGATAAACTAAAATTTATTTTGGATATCATCATTTAAAAATTATATTAGGATGAATTTTTATTATTTTTCTAATTAGTTTCACTTTTTGATGATTAGGAGAAAATATTGAATTTTAATTGAAAGCTATATTTTTGTTTAATTTTTTAAAAGATATATTATATCTAAAATTGGTTTTAAAGAAAAATTATTTCAATTATAAATATATTAATCCATTTTAAGTCATTTAAATCATTTTCATATTGAATTTTTACATAAAACCCTTATAATATTTTGAACATGTTCTCTTTGAAAACCCACTTTCTGGTCCCATCAACACGATTAATTTTAAATTTAATTTTTACACTTATGTGAATGGAATGGTGAAAATTTGATTAGATATTTGTAATAATAATAATTTATATTATCTAAAAAGTTCAACATAACTTTTTACCAAAATTAATAGTGAAAATAGTAAAAATTAATTATCACAGTTAATGTAAAAATGGGTTTACCAGGTGTTAAACTAAAAAGATATGGGTTCAAAGTAACCAAAGAATTATCAAGAACCCATTTTATTTCCATATTTATACCTTATTCATAGTATCTATAATGTTCCATTATCCGATCCTTTTGTCATGAAAAAAATGGGTGGAATTCTTTCTTTTAAAAAATTACAAGTTTGCCACTCACCTCACCTATAAAAGCCCACCCCTCTCCTCTCTTATTCACACATTAAAACCATTTGGGTTGGAAACTTTGAGACAAAATCACAAACGAAATTTCATACTCTCATCCTAGAATCCTTAGTTTTTACATAAATCCATCATAGGAAGAATTTTGGTACAAACATACCGATGATACTCAAAGAAGAGGTAATGTTCATCCATAAGAGTTTTTCTTTTATTTATTACACCACTACCTTAAATTTATATTATACCATGATTATATAATACACTAAGTATATAACATATATTAATATATTTTTATTTTAAGTAAATGACCAAAAACCATCTCTACTACTGTCAAATGGGTTATGAAATCATCGTTTGTGTGTAGAGAAGACTATCGCCTCATGAACTGATGTTATTCATTTTTTCCATTACAAAATCTCATGGTTGGAAAAAATGATAAATTTATTATTTATATATTATATTATCATATTATTGTAATTATTTAATAATTATATCACACATACATACATACTCTCTATATTGTGGGAATACGATAGTGTCGCTTGTGTGTACAGTGGACTACCGCCTTGCTAAGAGATGTGATTCATTCACGCTTTACATGAAAGGTAATAAGGATGATTGTACTGAAAATATGTGATATATATGACATAAAAATGATTATATAATGAAAATATTTCATTAACTTTATTTCTATAATTCGAATAATAAAATTGAAACAACATTAATGTGTACGTACGATCTACCATCTCTATGAACGGTGTATTTTATTTTCTATCATTAAATTTTATGGATTTATCCATATAAAAATATAATGAATAAATATAACATTTATATCAAGGTTAAAATTATGGAGATTATTAAATCATGATCAAACAATGAGGACCAAAAATAATAAATTAAAACATATATGAAAAACAAAAGCAGTTATTACTTGAAATGTAACTTTAAAATGGATTTGTTAATATATGGGTAATAAAATTTCCTAATAAAATAATATATGGTATGATATATATAATTATTTTTATATAAAATATTTATAATAAAAATATATTTACTATACAAAATGTTTGAACATTACTAAGGAGGTTGAGACTTATGGTAAGGGATTTTTGTTTCAATTTTTCTTTTTGGAGACGTATGTTATGTTATGAACCTATATTCATTTAGGAGATGTATATACAGCACCTTTGACATGTAATATCATGAATTAATTTATCCACCTGATATTTTATGTTATGTTTTAGTTTATTCCACCATGGGGATCGTGATTCAATGTTACCAAAGTAGTAATGATTTTACATTACAATCTCATCGCTTTTCGGGATTGTTTATGATTATGTTTATGATGATAAAATCTTATGATACATCTCTCAATAAATTCCTTAATTTTATTATCCTATATTTATTCATGATATTTTTAATTAATATTACATTTTTTACTCTTTATGACACAAAATAATTGATAAAATATGTTTATGAAAAATCAACTTGTTTTCTCTCAATAGTTATAAATATGTTTTCTTCCCAGAATATGTTTTATTAAAAAAGTAAAAAAAATTATTTATTATCCTATAATTTTTAAAAGAAATTTTTAACTTTAGATGTGTTTTTTTAAAAATTGAAATAAATATTCATGTCATTTTCAAAAAAAATACCTTTTGGTTTTTATCAAAAATTTAAAAGGAATATTTATTTTGAAATGTATATCATAAATGAAACTTTCCATTGTCATGACCATTATTTCATTGAAGATTAATTTATAGGTTTTCAAGTTTATTTTATGGGAAAAATATTTTGAAATTTTTTTTGTTTAATTTTTTTTTCAAATTGGAAAGGATATTTTCCTTAATAAAAGTTTTAAATGGTCAATCAAAATAATTTTCTACCTAAGATGATATCTATTAATGTTACCTATTAATTACAGGGGATATGATCGAAGGATACCATTTTAATTTTTTTCTAAATTTTCTATTTTTATGATCAAATGATGTTTATGAAACCAATTTATCTACTATGGGTTATACCATGATTAAATTCTTAGGAAAATTGTTTCCTTTTTTCATGGGTTATGCTATGATGAAATGATGAAATGATTATGAAACCTGTCTATTTTATTCAAGTTAGGATATGATAAAAAATTTATGAAACCAATTTCATTTCATTGGTTATGACATGATGAATGATTTATGATCTTGTAGAACACTTAAATACGGTTCTCATTATGATACGGGTGGGACCTATATCTCCCTCTGATGCATTGGTTAAAGATTTATATCTCATGATATAGAAAATAATGTAATGGGGAGTGAACATGGTTCCATAAGGGTATTTTTCTGCTATGATGGTCTCGGGAGTGAACCTTGACTGCAATGATGTTTTGGGGAGTAAACCCATTATCCTATGATATCCTTGTAAATGATCCTTGAATAATATAGAAATGATTTTTTATACTTATTTATTTGCTATAAATATATGTCTTATGCTAATATTATCTTGTCATAGCTCATGTTGGTTGTATAAATGTATATATTTATATACATTTTATGAATTGAAATGATAATTAACCACTCAAAGTATAACTTTGAGTTATCCCTAAAATATTTTCTTCATGAATTATTATTGGTTATGATGAAATACTAAGGTTAATATGATTAGGATTCTTGTATAGAGATGTAGAATATTCTTATGAGGTACAAAAAAACATATAATTCTTTATACGCACTAGATGACCCACTAAGTATACCATATGGAGTTTTTACTGATGTATTTGGTATAATAGTGGTGCATAGATCATATTTTAGTCCACATTACCTAAAGCTGGTGATATACTTATAATTATAAACTATATACATTGATACCCCTTTTACACAAGTAAACATGTTGACTTGGATAATATAGGGGTGGTTGGGTATGTTTATTGTCATTTTTTTAGTTAGAGATTAACCAAGATACAGTTTTCCTATCATATAGCAGGTATTACATTAGGTACCTCTTTTCAGATAGATTGTGGGGGTGTGGGACCACACCTATATATTTATAACTATATAGATAAGGGACATGTGAAGTGCTTATCTATAATTATGAATTATATGTGATGCATTCACTGGAAATTTTAATTTATACTCTAAGAATCAAGAATATATATGTTGGATATATGGGTTTGACATGCTCTGTGTCCCATGGTCACTTGATGTCTTAGACAAAGGTAAAATATTAGAATTCATGTTTTCATATGATGTAGACTCATATACACAGGTATATCGATACATGTGTTTGATGGATATCATTCTGGATCACTTTTTTGATTGAGTAACATTGAGGATTTTCTATAGGATAAACTTTTCTTACATTTATGAATCTGAATATTCAAAAAAAATCAGCACTATAAAGTCTTGTGAGGTTGCACATTTTGGTTGAATGAATGGGGATATATTACGACTCCTAGAGATTCTCTAAAAATGTTTTAGAGTTTAATCCAAAAGTCTTTTTGATAGGTGTTCACAAGGTCTTTCATATGATGTGATAGAAGGTAATGTTAATTAAATATTTCTAAAAGTGTTTTGGATGATATGAACAATATATTTGGATATTATTTAATAAGTTAATATATATGATACAATATAAGGTTAAATGTAACAATTTTTTATAAGCTTGAGTCTAAGTTGGATATTGAAGGATATATATGCCCTAAATCCATATGCATGGGTTGCGTATCACTGTAAGATATATATAATTATACGTTATGATATATATATGAAGATGCATTTAATAAATAATATTTCATGAATTACACTTTATTTAATCAAATACGAAACTGATTATTAAGTGTGTTAATATTTGAATGGTTCAAAATCACTTAATTCTATCATTTATTAATAAATTACCTAAGATGCAATGAAATAGTAATGTTTACATTCATGCGATGAACTTATAAAACAGACAAAGCATTAACTCATATGTTGAAAATTCATGATTTAATGAATACATTGTCATGGAGATTTCTCTAGGTATTTATAAATCCTAATGCCATATGAAAATAGTATGTGTGTGTGTTTTTTTAAAATATTTATTCTAGATTGAAACTCCCATAACCTAAAACTCTATTTATACTTCTACTTTGAAACAGAGGCTCTAGTAGGCTTTAGAGGAAGGAAATATCTTATCCATATGATGGAGGATTTATGTGAAACTTAGGGATACTCAGAGAGTGTATGTCTTTTAGATTCTTTTATATTTATAATTATCAAGAATATCAGGAAAATATCAAAGGTCATATATGGTCTTCATTGTATTATATATTTAACTATGGGTTCTTTATTTCTATTTATCTTGTTTTAATTTATCCTATATAGGATATCCTCACACAATGACTTTAATATCTTCTTCTTTATTTGATAATCATTATTAAAACATAAAAACACCTTTACTATTAACCTATCAAGGTTCCTATATGCCGTAATGAAAATAAAAACACCATACTACACACTTTGTAAAATAAAACCTTTATATAGATATTTATAGTCAATCAATTTTCATGCTAGTTTCATTAACCTATGTTCTTGATGTCTATTTATTTTAATTATTATAAATGAACTTTTTTAAAAAAACACCATGGCCTTGGATTTAATCAGGAAGATCCATTCCCATAAAAGGGAATGAGATATCAACTTCTTTTAAATGAATGTAAGGGGGAAATCCTCTCTCTCATTATCCATTATTGAAATATTAGTCAAGAATAACCAAACATACCCGACTTATCCATGAATATATTTCATCATGGTTTATGGAATGAATAAAATTACAAGAATCGTGACATTAATTTATAATAATCATAAATTCAACTAATCAATTCACATATTTGTGGATAGTAACATCTAATTAAAACAAGAAATGTGGATTTCCTACTAGTAGACCATGTCCTCATAATATTCATGTCATGGATATTATAAAGGATTAACTTAATGATAATAAGTATCAATGTTTTATGATCCCATACTCCGGAAAACCTATATAATCTATGTCCCTTTAGACGATATCTTGTCACGCCTCATGTCCCTGTAGGTATATTTATTTTATAACATTTTAATTTATTATGGGTAAATTTGATTTTTTAAGTTTCATGATTGAGCTTTATTTTAATAGAATCCCCACACCTTCTACACTTAATTATCACCACATGTTTTAGGATAAAACATAAAACTATTCTTATAAACATGTGCACATAGGTCCTTCTTAGTTCATTTTGAACATGTGTGGTCTGACCTGCATGGGTAGAGCATAGTTTTCATGACTCTTAGTGGAAATTGTGTAACATAACATCCATGGGAGTTAGTCGTCCCATGATTGGAAAATTATTAGGAGAAACCATATAGAAAAACTACATAGAAAAATCAGGAAAGGTTGGGTTGTATTTCCAGTGGATTTTGAAAGGCCATCACATGGTTTAGAAAACTTTTTTTATAATCATGCGAATTGTTGAGGTTTTAATTTTTATGTTTTCCCTTTTCCCCCTAGCTTGATTTAAATGGTATTCCCATCACTTTGTCTTCCCACTATTTTGACTCAGCCTAGGTGTTATTCAATGGAGCTCCTCCTCCCTCCTTGTGTGTCTTCAATATTTTATTCCATTAATTTTCAAGTGGAACCCTAGGTAAGATTCTCCTTCCTCCTTATTTCCTCCTCCTCCTCCCTTCTCCCTCGATTTGTCTCTATCATAGAAACCTTAGGGGATGAAAGGTTTGTCTTTATAGTTTTAGATAACCTAACCATGTGGGGATTTTAGTTTTTAGGGAATTAAAAGGACCCTTTGAGTATTATTATATCATTTTTCCTTATAGTCTATGACTTCAAGATTGATTGTCATTAAATCGAGGTAGGTGTTCTTGTGTGTTCCCTTAATTTGAAATGTCCTTTAATGTTTGGAATTTCCAAATTCTTTATTTTCTTAATTATGAATATAGAGGATATTTATAATGTATTTCACTTGGTTTTTAATAGGGTTTTCAATTGGAATAAATATTTTACATGGAATTTCCAGTGGCACTTGAAATTACAATTATTTATTAAATGTGGAAAGCATTATTTTAAATTAATTGGTGATGTTTTAAGTTATTAGAATTTTTTTGGGTCATGGAATGATTAAGAAGTTCTATTTTAAACCTTTGGTTGTTTTTAAATTAAAAATTGAGTTGGTTTCAAAATGGATTTTCATATTGATTTAATGAATTGTTTTATAAAATGTTTTATAAATGGACTTTAATGGTTTGATTTGAAGGAATTGTTTTAAATGGAATTTAAAACCATTAAGGAATGAATTGGAAGACTTGTTGAAACCAAATTCATATATTGATTGGATTTATTGTTAATATATATTTGTTGACTTTGAAGATATTTTTTGAGAGTATAGTAAAGAATCTTGATGAATCTGGATTTGGGTGACTCTTTAGTGAAAGAAATATTCACCATAACTTGGAATACACTATTGTGATTCTGGTAAATTCATTTTTACTTTGTAAATAGCATCAATAAAGGGGAATTAGTAATTTTTATCCTCATTTTAATTAAATATTTTACTTATAAGAAATAGTTAAGAGGGATATATCATGTCCATGGTTGTGGTGGACTCATGTGAAGCAAAAAATGGAAATATGGGATCAACCACGTCGTAGCATTTCCCATGGTGGTTTATGCAGTAAACCTATGAGAATTTGGATTCCCCATATTTGAATTTTGATAGTTTTTTAGGAATCATGTGATGTGAATAATCAATAGAAACTCTACACTATGCTGACAAAATGTAAGTTGTTTTATAGGTCATTTTGAAATGGAGTTTTAACTATGATAAATGGTGAGACCAGAATGGGCGTGGTGCAACCAATAGTCTATGTGTTTATTATAGAAAATGATAAGAAGTTATTGGTTTTTAGAAACTAAATTATAAATGAACAATAGTTCATGGAGATGGTAATTTCAAAGGTTATTTTCCTGGTAATTTAATAGTCCATGCAATGTTGTTAGTGGATAAGCTGTTTTGAAGTGTGTTTTGGAATGGATATTTGAAAATAGGAAAGTTACTTACAGTTATGAGGTTTGGGCACTCCAAAATCTATTAATTTATTATGGATAAATTTTTTAACAACCATATTCAAATATAGTGATAGTTTTTTGAGGTTATATGATCCTAAGGTAACTTTTTTAGAATAATAATTTGAGTAGTTATTATTGTTTTATTTTCAAATTCAAAATTTAAACTATTTTGGACAAGAAGATTCCTATTTTGAAAAATAAAATGTATCAATCATAGAACAGATGGAGAATTCTTAAAGATTGGGATTAAAATGAGTGTGTTCAAATTTATTGTCTGTTGAAGAAAAGTTCTAAAAGAGGAACTTATTGTACATATTCTTGAAGATCTGGAATTGATTAATTTAAGCATCATGGGAGAACACCCTCATTGATTGGAATTACATGTCTTTTCTAAAATATTTATAAGATCAACATGTCTGTCATTTTCATATTTTTTCCTCATGAAAATTATTTTATATAATAGAGGAATATTCTATAAACCTTTTATGAGTATTTATCTCATTTTAAAGTTTTAATCATGTAGTAGTGAAGTAGTGATTATTAAAAATATCAACACATAATTAAGGTGTGCTATCTAAAGTAGAATTTTATAGATAAACCATGTAAAATTAGTGTAAACATGATCATTAAATATATTCATTTACTTAAATTTAATAATCATATTCAAGTTGTCGTTTCAAATGAGTAGACAATATCACATTTAGACTGAGTAAAGGTAGATGTTTTTCCACCACCATTCACCCACCCACTTAGGGTGTACAGTGGAACCAAGGTATAAAAAGTGGTATCAAAGAGAAGGTTACATATTGTATCTTTTGAGAGAAATATATTGTTATGGAAGATATTTTTAATTCAATAGTAATTCCACTATTTAATGGATGTAATTATCATATATGTAAAATAGGATGAAATTGCATCTCAAATCTCTTAGGTTGGATATATTTTCTACTTCAGTACATGGGATATAATAAAGGACCCAACAAGAAGGTAAATGATAAAATCTAACAAAATATTGATGAATAATGATGATAAGTCTCAAAAATATTTATCTAGTGCACTTTCAAGTTAGTTTTACTTAAAGGTGACATATTTCTCAACGGATAAAGTGATTTGGGGTAAACTTCCTAATATATTTGAAGGTGACACCAAAGTGATGGAGTAAAAGATACATGTATTATAAAACATGTTTTATGATATGAATATAAGTTCCAATTAAGAAATATATATTTCCTTTAATCATGTCACAAATGTTATTTGTTCCATTCTAGGGCTTTGTTAGAAAGTAAAATATTCTGTAATTGTTATGAAAATTATCAGAAGAATAACTCTTATGTATAACCTAAAGTTATTATACCATGAGAAAATAAATCTACGTGAATTATCTTTAGATGAATTGTATAGAGAAATTGTTGATTATGAAATTAGTGTTAAGCCTAAAAAATATTTTGAACATTTATCCAAAGAAATTCATTCAATGCTATCGAGAAGTACAAATTTTAGGTTGCTGAAAATGGAAGTGACATAAGTGATGATTTATTATCACTCATTACAATGACATTTAAAAAATGAAAATCTATATTTTAAGGTAAGATACCTATAGATTATTTTAATTATAGGAATTCAATATCTGTTGATTCTATATGTCTAAATAATTTCAATGAAGAAGGTGATGGGTATGATTTTTCACCAAAATAGAAGAAGATTACATCTATAAGGAAAATTAATTTTGGAAATTCAAGTGGAATGAAGTTTAATAGGAAAGTAATTGTAAGAAATTAATAATATTATGTTGAGGAATATATATTGGAAGGTATGTAAATTGAGTTTATTTCATATAAAGAATATTTTAAGTTCGAATTAGCAGAAAAACTAAAAACTAATGTTGAAGAATATAGTCAATAAGAGGGAGTTTTTGATCTCCATATGGGATTAGAAGGATATATTTAATATATTGACTTAAAAAGTAATGATAATAGGTAAATTAAGGTTGTTTTAAGGATTAAAAAATCGATTTTTATGAAATTTAAGTATAAATGATCATATTGATAAAGTTATGGAAGATTGTGAAAAGAATGATGCAACATTTGAAGAAGCTATAAATTACAGGTTGAAGTTTGAAGAACTGTCTAAGAAAATTGATTATTTTAATTTATATCTTTAGGATAAAGTTAATAAGATTTAAAATCTTCAAGAAGATGTTATATCTCTGAGAGGTAATGTTGGACTATAAATAAAAGTACATGGTTCAATGGATAAGATTAAATTTGTGTTGTTTTTAGATGAATCATCAAGATAAAGGGTTGAATGAGGTATGAGAATGTTTGAAGAAATTTTAAGTGCTCAAAAAAAATTGTATTGAAAAATAGTATATTTTTAAAGGTTAAACATCAAATATAAATTTTGTGAGAAATAAGAACACAAATTATAAGATTAAAGGAAACATTTATCAACCAACCTGATATTCTCAAAAAGTAAGACATTATTCAAAAGCTATTGATAAGTGTAGAGGAGTTGAAAAAATAATTTTTCCATTGAAGAAACTTTACTAATGTGGTTTTTATAGACACAAAATATCCTATTATGTTGACATGAAATATATCTAAGAGGATAAGATATTGGAATCCAACAAAGAAGAGTGGGAACATAGTCTTAATATTAGGGTTGAAATTATTTATATGGTTACTAATTTAATTCTTAAAAATATTTATATAAAGAAATTAATTATAGGTAAATAAGCATAATATCTTCATATAGAATAAAAAGTAGATTAGATAAAAGGAAATTTAATTTAGTTCCCATGAAAAAAAGATTTTTTCCTCTTGAAGAAAAAGAAGTTTATTTGATGTCTCATGCTAAAGTTGATTAGAATAAACTAATGAAGGATTCCATCTATTCTATAATTTCATAGAAGAAAAAGATAATGATTGAAATTTAACAATTGGTGGAAAATTAATTGAAAGGAATAAGGAATAACATATCCTATATTTTGGATAATGGGTATTCATATCAGATGAAAGGTAATATGATTTTTTGAATAATGTTAAAGGTAGAGTTGATGGAACTGGTTACTTTTGAAATGATAGAGTTTTAAGGATATAGGGAAGTGGAAAGACTCATTTGGATGGAGATGAGTTGAAAACATGGATTTTATATTTTTCAATGGTTTATGATAAAACATATAAGTGTTATTTATCTTTATGGCTCAGATTTAGATGTCATATTTAGTAATAAGTGATGCTATATCAAAGACAAAATTTAAAATTATTTTATGAAAGGATGGGGAACAAATAGTAATTTTAATCAAGTTAATAGTATTGAAAAAAAATTCTTGTTAATAGTGGGACAATAAAACATATTATGGAATCAAATACCAGGATACAGAAACAAGAATTTATAGATAACTTGTTAATATTTTAATTATTAGGTTATATTCATACCTTGAAGAGATACCAAGAACATATTATTGACTAATTCATGTAAGTAAAAATGGTTTGAAATCTATATCCACAAAAGAAGAAGAGAGCATTGAGTTTGATAAATTTGATTCAAACTGATGTGTGTGGTTCGATTAATCAAGAAAGAACCAATGGTGATAGGCATTTTATATTATTTGTTTTGTATGGGATGTTCTATGTTAATACATTGAAAAATAGAAGTTCTAAACTACATAAATAGGTTTCAAAGAAGATAAAAAATTAAAATTGGAAGAAATTTGAAGATTTTGAAATCTGATAATAGAATGAAATAATCATCTTATAAAATTGAAAACTATCTTGAAAAATTTTGTATCAAACATGAACTTCCATCACTGAGAACCCATCAATAAAATGGTTTTATATAAAGAATTAATCACATGGTAAACAATATGGAAAATTAATTATTGATAAATAGTGACATATCATGTCACTACTAGAAATAATTTGTTAAAGTGGATATCTATATTCAAAATATATCATTACTTAGTTCAGGAGTAGAGAAGACACCATTTGAAATGTCGCATTGAAGGAAACATTATTTGAAGCATCTCAGAGTATTTATATGAAAGTTTTTCATCTAACATTATGAATGAAATCAAGGGATGTATGGTGATACAATAGATGAAGGAATTTCTTAGGTAACTCACCAAAAAGTAAGACCTCTAAATGTTTCAATAAAAAACTCAATAAAATTTTTGAGATTAATGATGTAAAATCTGTTGATAATTAAGGAAAAGAAAATTATGGAAATTGTATTTCTGTATAAGAATTTGATGAAATTGAAGAAACAAATAAATATTTAGGAAAAATTGAATATTTTAAAGATGAATATGATTTTGAAATTTAATATATAAAATATAAAATTGAAGAGGTGATCTAACCTGCAACTCAATCAAGAAAGAAAAGTACTGGAGTTGATCAAAGGAATGTCATTGAAGAAAAATCTTCTCTGACTTAGAAATGAAGGATAAAAAGAGTATAACATGAATCTCTATTATTTGAGATTTGTCCAACATAAATTAAATAAATATAAAACGATGATTCGTGTGTGAAATCCATGAATGAAGAACAGGATCAAATTGATAAAAACCAGTCATGGAAGATTGTGGAAAGACATTAAATTTGTAATGTAATTGGTACAATGTGTGTTTTCAAGAAAAAATTAGATGAAAATAAGAATTTTATTCATAATAATGAAATACAAGTTTACAGTAGATATTCCCAAGTTGAAGGCATTGACTTTGAAGATACATTTTACCTAGTGGAAAGGATGGAGTCTATTAGAATCTTCTTGGTTTTAGTGGTTTAAATAAATTTCAAAGTGTATAATATGGATGTGAAGACTACATTTCTAAATGGAGTCTTTAATGAAGAGGTATAAATCAAAAAATTAGTTTAATTTATCATTTGGAATAATGGTTTAAAAGTTTTCATGTTGAGAAAATATTTGAATGGCCTAAAGAAATCACCTCATTCTTGGTATGTAAGGTTATATACTATTCTAAGGAAAATAGAGTTCAAAATATAAAGATTTGATCACACCCTATATATAAAATTTTCAAAATAGGAGTAGTTTATTATTTTGGAATATGTTAATGATATCATTTTTTATGGAAGAAAGTATTATTTTGTTGATAATTTTTAAAATTTATGAGTACAAAAAATTTAAATGTTAACGGTTGGAGAATTGAAAGATATTACAGGATTATAAGTTCATCAAGATGAAGAGAATAGATTCATTTCACAAATAAATAATTTAAAATAATACTTCAGGAAATTCAGGATGAAGGATATCGAGCCTATTTTATCTTTGATTTCTGTTGGAAAACAAACTGTGTACACAAGATGGCAGCAAGTTGGTAGAAACAAGTTATAGTTGAGGTGTTTTTAGAGTAGAAAATGAGTGACAATAACCTTGATAAGAACAAAAATAATTAAATACATTGTTATAAAATTCATCAACAATATCACTTATAAGGGAAAAGTTGTTTAACCCTTTTTCATTTTTTAATTTACCTAAAAATTTGATAAATACAATATAAGACACATTCTTATGAGCTAAAAGAAAACCCATGTAATCTGGTAAATTCATCAATAATAAAAATAGGTTTATTTTTTACCTATGATACTAAAAACTTGAGTTGGTCCAAGAAGGTGAAGGTAGAGTAGTTCTAAGGATTTAAATGAGGAAGAAAAGAGAATATAAATAGGATTTATGTTACTTTGTACATTGTAAAGGTCTAAAAACGAAGTTAGCCTTAAAATATAATTTTAGTAAATCTCAAACTAGTAAATTACGGTTATTTTTGAAATATTAATGAATATTTAAATGGAATATGAATCAATTACAAAACCTAGAATCGTTATCTTGTCAGCTTAAACACTTATCATTTTTACATTCAAGATATTTTAAAACTACAATATAAATATTTTGAAAATATAATATAGTAAATAAAATATTTCCCTTAGAATTAAAATCTTTATAGAAATAATTTTTAAAAGTAATATTGAAATTGTTATAATGTAATTCATTAATACTTAGTAAATTATTATTAAAATATCTAATAAATAAAAAATATTTAATTAAATATGAGTTGAATAAACCAATCATGCATATACCTATAATTTTTCTATTTGATCCATATATAAGTGTGATATAACCTCCATAAACATTTTCCAGATTATTGAATTTGGAAGGATGACAACACATGATCATTGATCACCCATTATACAAATACCAAGTCTATTATTAAATTTTTCTATTTAGACCTTTTTCTAAAAATGATTAAGAGACTAACGTTTTTGGTACTCCTATCTTTGTCCACTTAAGTTATCCAATAAAAATTTTTGAATCCAAATTATTTTAAATTAGTTATTTCC
The DNA here is from genome assembly GCA_963277665.1 of Viscum album. Taxonomy (NCBI): domain Eukaryota; kingdom Viridiplantae; phylum Streptophyta; class Magnoliopsida; order Santalales; family Viscaceae; genus Viscum; species Viscum album. The sequence continues at coordinate 1,681,292,458 of OY728153.1, read as the reverse complement.
ATTAGAATTATTAGAAGAGTGATGAATGGTTTTAGACTACCATATCCATAATTTTTACTATTTCATTCAAAAAAAGTTGACAAACTTTCTTATAATAATTGCAAAAGTTATTTTGAGAATTTTCATTTACAAAATTATCTTTTTATAATTTTTGGGGAAACTATATTGCTTTTTGAAAACCAAAACCATATTTATTTTTAACCTATTGTTGAGAACCCAAAATTTTATTCCAAATTTTCTTCCCGTAGGGTAAAAGGAGAAAATTTATTTTTAATATCTTTAATTTTAAATTCAAAATTCTCAATATTTAGTTGTTATTTTAATTTTAAAACTGAATAATTTTTATCTTTTAAATGTTTATATTTTCCAAAAAATAACTTGATTGAGATTGTTTTTAGGAACTTTAAATTTTTAAATAAGTTCACAAAAACCATCTTAAAGTTGATCCCTATAATAATGAAGATATGCATAACATAAAGAATTATAAGAAGAGGTAGAAGTGTAAGAACTAGAAAATGAATAATTTACTTCATCACATACCACAAAATTGACCATGTGGAACTTATTAATTTCATTGTTTGATTAATATGGTGAAATATAGTCCTCTATTGCACTATAAGTTAAGACCTTTATAGTTTCCTTACCTTTCAGATTCTTTTTGATCTTTTTTTTTCAAGGGAAAATCTAGCTTGATGTGGTCATTCTTTTTTCAACCAAAGTAACTTTCATTTATTGATTTTTATTATTGAAGTGTTAGGTAGATCTTTTATTATCTATGTATTTCTTACCGTTTTATAAATTTGAGGTGTCTTATATTCACATTCCAATGTGTCATTGTCAGTTGATTTGAAATCAGTAGTATTTTTAGTTCCATTGAACTCCATATTTTTTTCATCTTAACATATAATGGTAATCACATATGACATGATAAAACCAATTATTTCTTCAAACTCCATGTTTTTCACATATTTAAATTATTAGATAACAGAAACTATAGGTTCCCAATTTCTTGGGAAAACCTAAAGGATTTTCTTGATTAAAGTTTCTATAGAAATATAATCACAAAGAGCACTTTTCCCATTAAAAATATTTATAAATCTATTAAAACATTAAATAATAGATCAAATAGGATTCATATATAAATTCTTAAAGTCTTGTATAAACATATCCAATCAAGTATTTTTAACTTTCTTAGTTCCTTCATGTGTTAATTATTAATGTTCCAATATTTCTTAAGTTGTTTTTCATGTATAAATATGATTAAATCAATTTTTATCCAAATAAAATTCTAGGTATTCATAGCTTTAACATCTAATGAAAATGAATAAAAATCATCAGAGGTATATTTATCTTCTTTTCTAGTTGTAAGAGTATAAAATAAGAATAAAACTTTTCTATAAATAATAACCAATAGATCTAATAAAAGTAGACATTCATGTTTTCTAATAACTATAATTATTAACATAAAATAATAAACAACAACCTATAGAGTGTCATTTTGGGGAGCCATGAGTGTTCTAAAAACCCATTTATAAAAAAATAATGATTCTTGAAAATAAATTAAATACTTTGAAAGAAAAAATATTTTCTTCAAATGAAGCAATTCAATAAATCCTTTGATTCCAAATATAGGTTGGAGATTAGTGAAATGCAACTAAGGGGGTGAATTACCATTAAAAATTTAAAGGGGAAAACACAAATAATAAAAACTTATATATAAAATATTGAAGAAAATAAAACTTTTTTAAGATAAAAGAATCAAATTTGAAAGAAGAATGATATAATAATATATATAAAAAATTGTATTAATAAATTAAACATTTATTTGAAGAAATAATAAGTGATTTAGAGTTAATTGGTCTATTAAATATGATTAAATTAATTAAATAAAGTAACAAATAAATGAAATTATCAAAATTAAATAAAGAAACTATTTGTTAAGAAAGTTAGAAAATATATGTAAAATAGCCACCTGGTCTACCAATTTGATTTCTTGAGGATTTAATGTATTGTTCTATTGGATTTAATGATATCCAAGATACCAAAACATTCCATTTTTTGTTAGGTTATAATAATAAATAAGAAATAAAATTAAAAATGGAACTTTAACAAGAATTATAAATACCTAAAGAATAATATACTACACTAGTTAGTCAATGAACTATTAGCTACTACATTGATCCATTTTTTTTATAACTGATTATCTAGTTCTCCTCCACCATATGGCCAGTGGAAACTGCATATTACACTAGTTTTACAAACAACATTGTCTGGCTCGTGAAACTCCATCGGGTGGCCACTGGGATCCTGCTTCTTAGGGGTGCTACTAGGCATTGCATCGGTTGGTCAGTGGCACTGCACCGGCTAGATTATGTTTTATGTAGCCTTGGGCTTTATTGTACACCTTTATTATCAATTTTAATCCAATTAAAGTTAATCACATTTAAAATCACTAAAAATAATATTCATATATTTGAATGGAACTAAAAACCTTGGAATATATTATTATAAGGATGCCTATTTTTTACTTTCTTATTTTTATGATGCTGATTTTGGATAATGATATCTAGATAGGAAAATTACAACTCAGACTTTTCATATACTCAAAAAAATATCTTATCTCATGGTTTAGTAAGAAGGAAAAAAATCTTTTTTTAAAGATGATGTGAAATACATAGCTGCTATGGGTTTTTGTTCCAAAGTTATATGGATGCAACATACTTTTCTTGAAATTTTAATAACATATTATATTTTCCCTATCAATCATGACAACACTAGTGGTAATTTTATCTTCAAAAATTCTATCCATTACTCTCAAACTAATCACAATTACTTGAGACACCATTTTCTATGAGATCACTTTCAAAATGTTGATATTGTTCTTGACTTGGTTTTCACAAACCTTAATATTGTTGATATATTCACGAAAACCCTTCCTCTTGATCAGTTTTACTTCATAAAAGGTGATTTGGGTATGATTATTTTATGATACATATCTCATAATCATTCAAAATCTTGATAATTATTTAATTTTTTTTATAAAATTCATTTTTGAAAATGGATTTCTAATAAAATATTTTCAAAAAATTTCATATTTTTAGAAAATAAAGTGTGTATAATAATCCGATAAAAATATTAATGTTTATATATAAAAAAGTGGTTGAGGATTTGGAATAGATGCACCTAGGGTGTATGAAAATTAAAAGAATAAGGTTGGTGGTTTATAGAATTATTTGAGAAGTCTTGATAATTTCGAATGAAGAATTATCAAAAAATAAAAAGGTAGAGAATGTTGGAACCAAAGGTATTTGTTGATTTTATTTTTTGTTAATATATATTTTCTATCTTTCATGTTTTTATTTCAAATTCTCGTGAAGGGTCTTGTTGAATCTAAATGTAAATGATTCTTTGGTGAATAAAATATTCACCACATCTTGGAATTTACAGTGGTTATTTTGGTGAATATGGTTTACTTTATAAATGACTGGAATGAGGAAGAAATAGTAATTTTGATCTCCATTTCAATTAAAAATTTAACCTGTATGAAATGGTGTAGGGGGGATACACCATGACCAGGTTCATGGTGGACTCATGTGAAGCAAAAAATGGCCAGATGAGATGGACCTCACCTTAGTAGTTCCCATTGAGGTTTTTACTAATCACATATGAGAAATGGGATACCAAATAAGGGTGTCTTAATAATCATGGTGGAATCATGTTAAGTAGATGATGAAGAGTACATCTATGTCATAATGACCATAATTTAAGTGTTTCACTGGATATTTTGAAATGGATATATACTTGTGATAAATGGTGTTCCAAAATTTTGTGTGGTGTCTCCCATAGTGGAGGTGTTTGATGTGGAAAATGGAAATAGGTTATCACGTTTCTATAATGAAAATAAAAATGAAAAATGGTGCATGTAAATGGGTGATTCAATGGAAGTTTCACCAGGAAATCCATCAAATGAAATTGTGGTGTCATGAAGAAAGCTGTTTTGAATGGCATTTTAGCATGAATATTTGAAAATATGTAAGTCACATATAGTTAAGAGGTTTTGGTAGTCCAAAAACAATCTCGTAGTTTATGATCAATTTTTTAAAAAAAATATTCAAATCCATTGGTCATGATTTGAATGTATATGATTCTAAGGTCTATTTTAAAGTATAATAGTTTGAGCAGTTATTATTATTTGAATTTAAAATTTAAAATTCAATGTATTCTGGATAAGTATATTCTTGATGAGAAAAATAAAATGTATCACACATAGAATAGAATATAGATACTTTTTAAAGACCAAGCTTTATAGGAGTATATTCAAATTGAAAGTATACATAATATTATGTTTAAAATACCAACTTAATTTATATATTCTTTACCATTTGGAATCAAATAATTGAAGTGTCATGAAAGTAAACACTAATTGATTAGTGTTACTTATCTTTTCTAAAATTATTGTATGATCAATATTCAAATCATCTCTATTTTTTCCCTCTTAAAAATTAGTGTGTGGAAGAGAGGAAGGGGTCGTGGACTTGTTATAATCAGCGATATTATCCTAAAAGTTTTAATCAAATACTAGTGAATTAGTGATTATTCAATATATCAAAATAAAACATTGATATTTGCTCCTTAGACTATCCTTTTATAGGTGAGGCAAAAAAATTAGTGTACTCATGAGATTTACATATTTTCATTTATTTAAAATTTATAATTATATTTAAGGTGTATTTTTAAATGAAAAGACAATATCAAATTTCCTCTAAAGAAAAGAATATGTTTTTCACCATGAAACACCCCCATCCCCCTCTTAGCTTGTATAGTGTGATCAAGGAACAACAATCTTGAGTCCACATTTAGTGAATGCATGTTTCACACTATTAAACGATTTTATAAATAGTGTAAGTGCGAGATACGATGGGTGGTAGGGGATTTGAGACTTTATTTTGAGTTTGTTTTTGTATATATTTTATGTATTCATATATTTTTTTGATACTTTGGTCATCGAGAAATTTTTTGAGGGTTTTGGGGGTTGTTTTAACTTTTATAGTTAAAAGTGAAAAACAAATCAGGCCTACCCAATTAGTCGATATGGTATAATAAACCATAAAGAGCCCATAAAGAATGTATTTGAAACTATTACAGTGTCTCTCACATGGTTGGTTTATAGTTTAATATCCCATATGGATAAAACATTGCATAATGTTATCTCTCCTTCAGATTTGTTGCATTTCCTCCCTTTTTTATGGGTTCACCTCAATAGTGTATATCGTTTATTTGATGTCAATTAAGGGAGTTTTTTTCTATATTAATATATTTTAATTATTTTTTATTGAGATTTTTTTTTCAAATTCATGGTTCTCTATCCTTTATTACATTTAATTATTTTTTTATAAAATTGTTTTTTGGATGGAAAAATGAATTTTAAGATGTGTTTTTTTTTTCTGAAACTCATTTTATAATTTTTATATAAAATGATTGTATGTTTTATAAAAGATTAATTTTTTTGTTAAAATATTGGGCTTAAATTTGAGATATTATAAATTATTTGAAATTATGTCAAGAAAATTTGAATTTTATTTTTTTAGAATGAGGTTAAGGGATTCGTTTTTTTTAAAGTTTCTTTAGTTTAATAAAAAAAATTAAAAGGTAAAATTTTAAAATGGGATATTTTAAAATTTTTATTTAGATATTTTTCTGAGAAATAAAATTCTAAATTTAATTTTGAAAATATTTTAGGGCGAAAAGGGGGATTTTTTTGTACTAAATTTTTAGGAAGTGTTTTGATATGGTTTCTAGTTTTATGAAAATTTCTAGTTTTGGGATTATTTTATTTAATAAATGAGTTTCTTTAAAGAGTTTAAAATTCGATGAAATATTTTAAAAGGGTATTTTATTTAATGGAATGTGGATTATCAAAATATTGGAACTTTATTAAAAAAATTGTGAATGGGTAATTTTTTCCTCTACCATCAATTATTGGATTTTTGGTTTTGTTTTAGAAGCATGAACTATAGAGCTATTTTCTTATAAAGGTTTTTACATACCTCTTAGAAAGTTATTAAATAATGATTGGTTATTTTACCTTCTATATACCTTATTTGGTAACTTTTATTTAATGTATTGTGCTTCTCCTTGTCCTTGACCTTACCCATAGTCCTAGTGGTGTGGTGGAACTAGGACTCTTTAAACACTCTATGGCTTCTTAGGTCAAAGTCCTTCTCCTCTTTATAGTTAATAGGTTTTAAAGGATTGGTGGTTTATTTTGTAGAGAATTTGGATTCCACCTTAGAGGGTCTTGTATGCATATTCTTGGAGAGTCATATGGTTTCCTTAGGTGGTTACATATTTAGGATATTTCTATTTTGTTCAAATCAACAATTTATTTATCATTCTCTTCTAGATTGTGATGAACTATCGATTTTTATATTCTTTGTAGATTATGATATACATTGGTATATTTATGACTTAAGGTTTAGTTTTATAATGGGTCAATCATGGGTGATCCTTGGGTTATTTCTTGGGTAATGAGGATATATGTTTCCCTGGAGCTATTGAGAACTTGATTTTTCAAGATTTTTTGAGTTTTATATGGGATGGTGTTCTAAGTTGACGTCCTAACATACCAACTGAGTACTATAACCCACAGTCTATTACCCATTTTGTTATTTATGTGGCATACATGTGGGTGTTTTTTGTGAGTTTCATGGTTTATTTTCATGTTAATATTTGTGATTTTTTTTTGTATAATGGGTTTTCCATGTGATGTGAGTTCCTTCAATGTGTGGAATTTTTTGTTTCAGTGGTAATTGGTTTTTAGAAGTTGTGTAAATCCTTAGGTTAATTTTGAGGAATTATTATAGATACACTGTCATGGTTTATGTATTGGTCTTATGGTGTTCTTCACTTTCTGTCACACCATTTAGATATTTTACAAATGGTGGGGTGACCTATGTTCGTTCTTCATCCCTCATAGGCTCTTATCGTGTGATATTGTTTGATTGTGTTAGGATATGTATCATGGTTTTTTAGAATTAATCATTTGACTTAAAAAAATTTGGTGTTTGATAGTTTCCTTCTTTATGGTATTTCTAGGATTTTCTCCACCCAACTCACCTCACTCCATGAGGTGTGATTATGGTGTGATCTCTAATGCTTCCACTTTTACAAAGAACATTTTGGAGGTTGAAAGTGGAATGGTTCAAAGTTATCACACCCCATATCATAGTATGTATATTTATTTTATATTATTTTAATTAATTTTTGGATAATTTCAATTTTATCAATTTTTTTATTGAGTTTTGTTTTTATGAAATTTTTTCCTTTTGTGCATGGTTTTCACTGCATGATTTATGGGAACCCATGTGATGATTCTTTCACAAATTCACATGCTTGGTATTTTTTGTTCGTTTTGAAGATTCATGGCCTAACCCATAGAGGTACATAATGGTTTTAATGACTCATAGGTGAAATCATGTGGCTTAAATTATGTGGTATTTAGGTGTTTAATGGTTGTAACATGGTTAAGAGTAACCATATAGCAAAACTATGTGAGGGTTTTTTTTCCTTCAAAGGGCTCCTACACAGTTGGCATATTCTTTAGAGAATTGTGAAACCTAACCATGAGAGTTTACCAGGTTTTAATTTTTGGGTATTTCTTTTTCCCCCTACCTTGGTTTAATGAGTATTTCCCTCCCTTTATCTCCCCCATTTATCTTGGCCTAGGTGCACTTTAAGGGACCTCCTCCTCCCTCATTAAATGTCTTCAAGCCTCCATTCCTTCAATTTTAATGTATATTCCCTTGGTAAGATCCAATTTCTTCATTATATATTCCTCTTCCTACCTTATCCTTAATTTTTCCTCACTCCCATGAATCCTAGGGGTTACTAGGTTCAGTATTAGAGTTTAGAGTGACCTGATCATGGGGTTATTTTGTTGTTAGGGAATGCAGAGGACCTATTGAGTCTTGTTAAATCATTTTTTATCATAGGAGATGACTTCCGGTTTGATTTTCATTGAATTGAGGTAGGTGGTTTTTCTTGTTCTATTAATTTGGAATTTTGTTTGATTCTTGAAATTTCCAAACAATTTATTTTTTTAATTATGCATATGGATGATATTGCAAACAAATTTAATAACTATTTGGATGAGGTTTTCAATTGGAATAAAAATATTAATTATAATTTAAAGTAGTACTTTAAATTACAAGTATTTATAAATGTTTTAATGGTATTTTTTAAGTAAAGTGTTGATGTTTGAAGTGATTTAACCCCTTTTAGTTTATGAAATAGTTATGAAGTTACATTTTAATCCTGTTGGAGTTTTCAAATGAAAATGAGAGATGGTTTTCAAATATATTTTCATATATATTTAATAAATTATTCTATTAAATTTTTTACAAATGGATTTCAAAGGATTAATTTTAAGTAATTATTTCAAATATAATTTCAAACCATAAATGAATGAATTGAACTCTTAGGTCCATATTTGCTGAAGGCATGTTTTGAACTTTTGAATGGTTTTCTAAATACCTTGGGTGGATGAGGCCCTCTTGAGCCCCTTATAGAACCACGAACCCCAAGGGGAATATTACTTATTCAATTAGTGTAAATTATGGAATGTGGGGAAGCTATATATATTTTTGATGTGATTTAAAAGTGAAAGTAGTTATTTCTTTTGAGGGTGTAATATGTGAGATGTGATTTATTTCTTATGATTTATTGATGAATATGATTTCTCACCTCATATTGATTAATATACATAGAGATAATATGTTTCTTAGCGAGGGATGATAAATAACTACTATATAGTTATGATTAGATACACTCGATCTACTGATGAATTAGAGGTCATTGGGGAGTGCCCCCTGTGAGGATAGTTTAGAGCAGTCAGTTGGTTATAGACCTAATAATACATCAATAGGCCTACTAATGGTTTTTACAAGAGTATATCTAGGATCACCTAATATAATGTTTAAGAATTAACCATTTCTACATCATGATTCTCATTAGGGATGTTTCCTTATTTTGTGTTATCTAGCTTGATTTGTGTGTTTCATAACATAACTCTATTTTATTGCTTATATATATGTATTCTATTGTGATTTGGTGCCTTAGTGTTTTACTTTTAGTATTTAATTTTTTTATTGTTAATTTAAATTTCATTAAAAGATATTTTAAAAAGGTTACTAATAATGTGACTTTTGAAAATGGATTTGAAATGGGTAATTTTGGTAAAGGAGGCTTGGGGTAAAAAAATGTTTTCAAAGTGATTTTTTAATTTAAAAGAAATAAAAAAATAAGTTTTTAAATTTTATTGAATGTGATACTAGTTTTAATAAACTCGTTAGTGAAACCTTGTTTTCTCTTTTTATTTAAAATTAAAAAAAATGAAATTTCATTTATAGGGAAATAGAAAAACACTTTGGTGAAATATTACCGAGATCGTTTTCACTCAAATCCAACATACACCATTCAATAATTTAACTTATATGGATTTCATTCAGGTTATTTGGATTTGGATTTGGTCTTCTAGTTAGATATGTTTAGGTAGATTTTAGTGGTTGTATCTGGAGATTTAGAGTGATCAAGGGTCATATGGAGATAGATCGTAATGGATTAGTTTTCGATTATATTTTGTTTTATTTTGGGAGGTATTTGTATTTTTATTATTGACTTAGACCTCATTTTTTATGTATCATGATGATTTTTATTTATTCTTCTATTTATGTATGTGATGTTTCCCTCATAATTTATTCTTTAGTTTATGGAATTTCTCCTTTATATTACTGTGTACTAGGACTGGTTGTGTTTTCTTATTTATATCAAGGGTGAAATAATTCCCATGTATTATGATTTAAGACCCTGACACTAGTTTCCAGCTCATGGAGATCAGGAATGCACGTAGGGTATTTCATGGGTTGTCTTTGGTTCCCAGTTCAAGGGTGTCCATGGATGGTTTGTGACATATCATTCAAACATAAAAAATATATTTTAAGAATACTATATTATAACTTCTAGGATCTTATCATATTGGGGAAATGCTATGACATTTAAATGTGATAGGTATCCTTGAGAAATTATCACATACAATTTCATATAGAAGAATGATCGTTATGTGAAAATAACATTTTAATATTCAAAAACCATGAATATGGGTAATTATAAAGTACATAAAAGTTGGTTCTAGGGAACCAACTCTAGCTTTATTGTAATCTTTTGATATCCTCTCATGTGTTTAAAAATATTATTCATGTAGAATATTTTCTTTTCCCTAATCACTTACCTTCAATTTTACTTCTTCCATTTCTTATAAACTTTCCAATTCAGCGGGATGAAAGATCAATAATTCCTTATGTGTGTGCTTAGACTTTTTAATTCTTCTACATAGCTTCTCTGGATATTTCATCACCAAGTTAGTAATCTTATTTTTGGTTTGGATTGATTTACCATTATGTTCCCACTTTTTTCTCTTAAAATATATACTCAAGTATTATTTAAAAGTGTCCATTATGTGACCTTTTCCACCAAAAAAGAAACAACTCTTTTCTTTTCATATAGCTCATCTTTTTGACTTCCCATGCTTATAATTAACTAAACTTTTCCCCTGATTATAACCATAGTATAACTCAACTATATTCTTTAGAATATTATTGCATATATTATGGTTATAAATTTTGTAATTTCTAGGTCACTCTTTAAATAATTACTAGAATAATTCACGACATAACCTCAGGATTTCCTCCCCATATGTCATAAGTTACGTGCTAGTAGAGGAGGTCTATAAATATACCATGGAGAGACTACACTCCATATATCATATTGAAAAATAATTAAAGAAATAGTTAAACATACATATCATAGTACATAGAAATAATAAATAAACTGAACATGATATTAAAAATAAAATTCACCATATGGTATATAAATCATACACTGACCAACCAATGGGTCGATTACAAATACAAACCAGTAAAAAAGGAAAACAAGACTATGGCTCCCCATTGACTCTGTGATGTCCCTTATTCTGATCTCCTGATCTCATCTAGCCCATCCTACTCAACCATAGTATCTCAATCATCATCCTGAACCTATTCATGTAATAACCACATGAGATATTTCTCTGGTCTCAATAGTGATTGATCTGGGAGAGTTCGACTTGGGTCTACCCTTTTTCTTGTATTCCTGACTTTGTAGGTGATTTGGCTCTATAAAGGATTTTTATGTGTTTGGTGGATTTTGTGTTTGTTTGGTTCGATCCTGGAGGTGGGGAGCTATGCAGTTGGACTTGATCAATTGGAACTGACCCAAAGGAGGTTTCATATATGGTGGTTCACCATTGTAGTGCTTTTCAGATTCGGTTGTTTGAGAGGGTATGTCGTCAACTGTCAGATCAGGCCAGTTCTTTGACATAGGACACTTGCTAGCCAATTAGCCTTATATCATTGGAGATCTTCATCTTGTTTTTATTCTAGATAGGGGATGATCAGGTTCTCAATCTATTTGTCACTCTTTTTATCCTTCGGTTGTGATTATCCTATGTCCATAAAGTCTTTGGGTTTCCTCCTTATCCCCTTAAAATGGGGACTTATCAATAAAAAAAATATTTGAAGGCCATTGGGCCATTGGATAGAGTAAAAAAATAAAAATAAAAAAATAAAACAACCATAAACTTCTTCAGCCCAATGTTGGAATGTTTCTGAGCACATCACATGGACAATGGAAACCACAATATCTTGATGCCACTAGTGTGTAATCACATAACCAATTTCTAGCCAAATGACCATCATCAATCTATGGGTCTGAGACCCTAATCAACCATACCTACTTCAGCCAGTGTTTGGGTATCTCTGATCATTCTGTGTGATCATGCTACCTAATATAACATTCTTGGGTCCCCCAATAGTATACATAATATGTATCAAGACCTACAATGGGAGTTTTATTAGTCATCAAAAACCACTATTATGGGATTTTTATCAACCAAGACATATGCCCATATATATCATGGTCCTCCCTTTACCAGAGTGTCCTCATTTAGGGAATAATCCCATTAGTATCACAAACCTCCCTGATGGGAGTCTTCTCATCTAAGGCATAATCCCTACAAGGATCTCATGTAAGGCATGAGCTTGTAAGTATCACGGATTAAAATCCATGATCACCCTAGTATACCAGAATAGTCAAGCTAGAGTAGATAGTAGGGCCCCAAATGATCATAGGCCATCAATCCCCACTAAAGGAACCATTCCTAGAGAGCATGTAATGACCCGCTCTGGCATATCGAATCCAACTCATGGTAGCCCAAATAGGATCACGAACACTCCATGATCATTTCCATTTATTCATAAAAGAACCCCAATGAGTATAATATTCAACACATCAAGAAATAAATCATTACCATGGGTTTCTATATACCCAACCCATCATGAAAGCCAAGGTCAGACTAATCATACTATGACTTAGTTGATCAGAACCTAAATAATGTAAAATCACCAATCAGGGTTCTATGGTGATACACACAGTCATTTTACCCATTCCCAAATACACCAACTCAGGGTCATTTTCAAATGAGAACCCATAGGGGTCCACTAGTTCATCACTATAGTGGAGGCATCCCACACGAGATCCTCAATTACAACTATTTTCTCATGTCATTTCCCAATGCTTGAAGTACATTCCATCCTTCTACATCACAAAACTCATATCACAACTTCATAGGAATCAGTGGTGATCCATATTATTGAAATTCATAGGATATAGATCAATCATGTCTATGAGTCTTAGGACACTCCAAGTTGGTGAACTCACCCATTTTATTTCTACCTCTACCTAAGGTCTATCCACCTAGGCTTAACTTGTATCAAGTGCCATCAGCTATCCTAGTAAGGGAATCCTTATCAAGTCTCATCACACCCACTATTTGTGTGTCCAAATTTCTAGGTCCATATATATTTTAGGCCTCATCCATCAATAACTGAAGCATCCAGTTAGTTCCCAAGGTCCCCATTGGCCTTGACACTTTGTCTACTTTTTTATGGGTTCTCACTGCAGTTTTAAAATTTAACTTAAATCTACCTATTTAAATTAAATAAAAAATTAAATAATGATAATTCCACTACCTTATGGGTGAGGCCACATACAACCACATGCACATATACAACAATCATCAATCCATATGGTTAGTATAAGTACCACCCACCTCATCTTAACGTTATCTTCAATTAATACTCATCCCAGAATCTCACTACCAAAGCTCATTCAAGCCTTATCCAAACATCGTCCAAGCCTTTTCTATCACTCGAGAACCTACCTCAGCCATGAAATCATGAATAATTCATTATAAATATTTAAAATAAGTTATTAAATTTAACCCAAAATTTTATAAATATTGAATACTCATTTGGAACTTAATGATAGAAAATTTTTCAAGCAATGTGGTACCGACCCCCATCGGTACACCTAAAAACCCACACTGAATTAAATAACCAACCTATGAAACTAATTTCAAAATTAAATAAATTCAATTTTAATGTAAATCGAAGAAAAAAATCATGACATTATATAACTTTTAATATTTGATGAATGAACACACCTAGACATCATCCAGGGACTACCTCAACCTATGCATTATGAAATCCCATTCAAAATCTAGTGAATTCACATTTCTCTTATGAAATCACCATTTCTGACAAAAATATAAACAATGTCGAATAAGCATGGAGAGGATGGAGAAGATATAGTGTGAGGGAGAGGATATTTACTTTTCATCATCACCAAAAATGCTGATAAATCCATCCTAAAATAAGGGGGTCCATGGGAGGGGAGGGGAGGGGAGGGGAGGCTCTATCCAAGCAACGTGGAATATAGTGGAAGAGAGTATTTCCCCTATAAGAACTTTATGGGTAAAAAAAGTAATTTCCCTCTTTATAAAGCTCACTTTCTCACAGGTGGTGGCCACATGCCCTCTCCTGTGGCCCCTCTAAGCCCTTGGGATGAATCCCAAGCCTCCAAACATGATAATAACACTGATTTGAAGGTGTTAAAATTCTTGAAACTCTATTTTCAATCCTAGATAAAAATTTGGACCATCCCCTAGTTAGAAAATTAAAAATCCTCATGATTTTAAAAAGCCTTTATAGACATGGGTTATTATAATATCACTACAATAACACTTATAATCCCTGAGAAGTCTTAGTGGTCATCCACTAGAAAAACCTGACCTACTTTGGTGATTAAACCATGCTTAATTCCATGCGTTCTACTCAAGAATTTTGAAAAATATTTTGTTGTGTGACTTTGAACACATGGAACATCATTCATCAAATACTAACTCATCACTCATAGCACTCACCAAACCCTCTAAATAGTGCTCCATAATGCCCATATTTCTTGAGACACCCCCATATCGTATCCAATTGATTGTTATACCAATGATGCTCCCCACCATAGGACCTAGATCATAATGGTTTATTATTATCCATGCAACACTATACCATCAGAACCACCTACTAAAAAACGTCCTTTAGTGGTCCAATTACCCTCTAACAATGTTCCACATGATGCTCCGGACATGGTTCCCCTCTCACTATGTCTAATATCATGCAAAAGAACTATTCATACCACATTTAATCAACTTTAGTGAAAATGATCAGTCACACCAACCAAAACATCCTCAAAATAAATGACATCCTCCAAGATGGAATTTTCTACCAACAAACCCACACATAGGGCCCCATTCATATCCCTATCCATTACACAATCTCCGCTCTCTTTCCAAGAACTTTCACCCAAAATGGAAACTTCACTACCTGTTGACACATGTTTCACCCCCTAAAACATGTCATGAAATGTTTCATCACATAAGTCACCCCTTGAAACATGAAATGAAATTGGGTTTCACCCCTAAAATAAGTCAGGAATAGTGGATCACCCCACAAGTTACCCTCAGGTCATACTGAGATCTCTCCATGCCTGATGTAAACACACTGAATCTAACCATTTTCTCACCTGAACAAAAAATATGGTATTTACATCAGGACTTGATAAAATTAGATTCACTTAACCCAAACTAATCATCCAATGATCGAATTCCATCGAGCCCATGACCTTACTTTCCCAGGGCCATTCCATCAAGGGTAATTCTCTATCTACTACCATATGTAATGGATGGACGTGACTTTATCTCTCATAATAGAGTACCAACCCAAAGATCCATTAGCACCAATTCATGTATCTTGTTAATTTATTCATTAAAATTCACTAAAATTATAATTATAACAAGGGTCGTGACCTAAATATACAATGGTGAACTCCATGCTATATTTATTACCTTATAAAACTCCTTGATCTCCACCTCATTAGGTTATATCACTAAGAGTGTGTCGCTCCCTCCAATCAATTCCCACACATCCCTTAAAAACCCATTATCCCTTGGATCAAACATGGTCATTGATGATTTTAACCTAAATAATACCATTAATAACCAACAAACACACTACCTTAGTCTGATATGAAAATGAATAGGCATATTCTACAATACTAACCAACTACAGATAACCCATCTCACACTCTTATGAGTCACATATCAAAATCAGGTTGACCATGTTCCATGGCATGTAAAATAATCAAGACATTAATTTTCTTAGTAATCATCCAACACTGTTCCAAGTCATGAGATTCCAACCACACTCTCACCACTCTCAAAAGAATATCCAATGCCAAAAGGATCTAGAACCCAAAAGGTCCTAACCTTCAAAACCAACCTCGATATTATGACACTTTAAGTAATTCACAACCCAAGTCATAACCATGAAATCCCACCTCTATGTCACACATGTTCTTTGGATAAACTATCTCATAGGTTTCCATTTCATATATCTAGGAATTATCTCATAAAACACTATGAAACATCTCCAGGATCCCCAGGACTCCCACCTAACCTAAAGGGATATTCTCATCAAAGTTCATAGCTCAAAGGATGTACCTCAATTCCCCCATATTAAAATACATGGTAACACATGTACCAGACTAGACACTATAGGGTCTCATAAATCTCATGAAATAAATATTATCCCTCTAGGAAAAAATACTCATGAGCATCCACCTACGATACTACTCCCTCAAGAATCACAAGCCCAATAGTCATCACCGTTATAGACAACAACATTGTCTTAAACAATCTATACCAAGGAAACCATGAAAAACAGATCAGTTAAGTATAATTTCATTTAAATCTATATGGAAAATCACCATATTGGTTATTACTGGAAAATTATTTAACTAAACCTTATAAATAACAACCCACCAGGGGTTTCCCACTAAGGAAACACATTTCTCACTAACATACTAGGGTCACATCAAGTCCCATACCCCATGGGAGTGTATCATCATCACAACCAATTTTATCACTATAGATCCACATGTACTTACATTAGAAGAAAATGCATATATTTTCAGTCAATATGAGTATAATTACACTATGTAACTATATGGGAAAACAATGTATAATAATTTGTTGAAACTTTATACTAGATAAACATTATTTTGTAAAAAAATCACACTAGTAGGTCCATGCATGTCATTTGAATTAGAAATTCTAACTCATGATGCACAAGAAACCTATTTCCTATACAAGATAATATTCAAATCTAGAAGTTAGCTTCTTTCCAATTGGATAGGAGACAAAAAATAAAATAAATCATAAAACCCAATATCATGTGAATAACACAAATTGAAAACACATCAACAATAAAATCAAAAAAACATAACATCAATATAATTGTTTAAAACCTGGGATTCCTACTGGTGAAGGTGTTTATGATGCACCATCATGGTATCCATTATAGGATCTAAAGCAGTCCTATATCTCAAAGATACTAGGTCCCAAATAGTAATAGAAAATAAAAACTATGTGGATTCAACTTTTTAAATTTCTGAACCAGCTCACTCTATGAAAAGTAATAGAATTGGTTCACCATATGACCTCAGGTGCACCTTCCCATATGCTAGAGGCTTCCAACTGGAAATGGGGGTCTTTAAAGGTACCACAGGGAGACTATACCCCCTATGTCATATTTTACAATAGTAAATGAAATAATAAATCATCAAATATATCAGAGTACACATTAATAATAAATAAATAAAACATGACATACAAAATGAATGTTGACGTATAAAATACATATCATATATTGACTAACCACTTGGTAAATAACATATACATACTAATAAAAATTGAGAATAATACATTGTCTCTCCATTGAATCTAATCCATACCTAATATTGATTTCCTGGTCCCATATAATCAATACTACTCGAAAATAATATCCCAAGCCTTATCCCAAACATGTGCCTACAGAAATCATGTGAGAGATGCTCGGGTTCCCAAGTGTCATGGATTCCCATTTTGGGTGTGGGTACATAACATAGTTGGGAATCAAAAATGTGGCTCTATAATATACTAACAATACCATGATATGTGCATGTGAAATGCTTAGAATAAAATAAAAAAATTGGTATATAAATAAACTGAACATATTTACTACTTTGGAAAGATGTAAGAATGTATCTAACCACATCATGTAGACCATGAAGACAAAAATATAATGAATACCACTAAAGAGTATGTACATAAAAAGGTTGAGCCCAATGTCCATAATTAATCCTCAATTTCAAGACCCTGATTAACCATGCTTTCTTTGGACTGTTTTGGAGTGACTCTGACTATGTCATGTGATCATGATAGCCAATATAAAAAATAGGGTCACCCTATGATATAAATAATAAGTATCATGGACCTTCCCTATGGGGATTTTATTTAGTCATCACAAAACTCCCTTATGGTAATTTGTAAACTAACACATAATCCCAAAGGTATAATGGCCCTCCCCTTATGAGAGTTTCCTCATTCATGGAATAATCTCATCAGTATCCCATACCTCCTTTATGGGAGTCTTCTTAAATGAGGTATAAGACCTATAAGAAACTCAATTAAAAATTAATCCTATAAGTATTATAGATTTGAATCCAAGATCACCCTGTTACACAAAACCATTCATCCCTCAAAATAATGTAGGCCCCAATAGATCAAATACCCTGACCCCCACCAAAATCCCTTTTCCATGATAGTATGTGGTGACCCACTCTGATATCTCAGCTTCAACTCATCTAAGCCTAACTAGGACGAAAAACGTTCCATGATAATTTCTATTCATTCATCAAAATACTCAAAGGTATATACCTTACAATGAATCAGGTAACAAATGATAACCACAAGTGTCCAAATTCCTAACCCATCATGCAAACCAAGGTCAGATTCACAAGAGTGTGATCTAGATGATTACAGGATAAACATCCTCAAATCATTAATCCAGGTTCGAATTTGACACCTGAAATCATCTCTATCCACTAGAACATATAAGAACTCAGGGTCATCTCTCAAAGGGGAACACACATGGGTCCCCTAAGTCATCACTGTGGGGGGGGGGGGGAATCACCCTCAGGATCTTCTATCACAACGGGTTTACCGAGCCTATGCTCATCCTTTGAAGGACATCACATTTTCATTTACAAAGACATATCATGGCCTCATAGGCCCAAAATGGTATTTCATACTAGTAAAATTATTGAGATATGGCCCAAGGATCATATTTAAGTCTCGAGTCACTCTAGGCCTATCAACTCACCCATTCCATATCCAATTCTTCCTATGGTCCATTCACCTAGGTTTAACTTGTCTTAAGGGTCTTCACCAAGCCTACCAGGGTTTTTCTTATCAAGTCACATGACACCCCCTATTGGGGTTTCTAGGTATCTAGGTATATATCTAGTCTAAGACTCATCCATTGATGGTTGATGCATTATTCATGTGCCTAATATCCCTAGTGGCCCTGGCACTTTGTCTCTTTATTTATCGATTCTCAATAAAGTCTAAAAATATCATTTAATTTTATATTTTTAAATTAAATAAAAAAATTTGATCATAATAAATCCACTTCCATACATGCCAGTCTGTATACACCCACTTACATATATAGACAACATGAATCAAGCTACAAGGCTAGTATGAGGACCATCTACCTTGTTGTGATGTTTTTCCCAATTAATCCTCAACTATGGGTCTCATAGACCAATATTTTACATGAATCATCTAGAATACATCCAATATTTATTCATCACCTAATAAAGTACATGAACTATAAAATCAAAAATAAGTAGGTATAAACATTTATAATTAATTTATTAATTTAACCCAAAGTAGAATAAAGGTAGAATACTCATCGAGTGTCCAAATACCACCATGTTCTCGAGCAATGAGGTGTTGACCACCCCGACCCACCCTTGAATCCATATCATATAAAATCACAAACCAATTCATCTAATTTCAAAATTAAATAAATTTAATTTTAACATAAAGTGAGGAAAAATACATGATGAAACATATCTTTAACAATTCAACAAATAGACACACCCATACATCGTCCCCGAACGACCTCAACCATGGATGCATAAGACCCATTTGAATTCAGGTGATTTTACCATTATCTGGTGAAATAGAAACTCCAAAAATAAACTAAAATAAATTTTAATATGTATATAGAATAAGGATAAGTGATAAAGGGAGGGAGAGGATCCCTTACCTTACTTCATTTCCAAAAATTCCAAGAAATTTACCCCACACCAAGGGAGGAGAGGGGTGGGGAGGCTCTCTCCATGTGAGTGAAAAATAAAAGGAATAGGGGAATTCACCCTATAAAACCCCAAGGGGAAATGTGTAATTTTTTCAAATAAACATACCATTGATTGGACGGTAGTTCCTTCTAGTGATAGAGTGTATCTGTTGTAGCTTTGGCTACAACAGCCACTCAACCTCTCTCGAGTCCCCTCTGAGCCATCAGGATGAATCCCAAGCCTCCAAACATGTTTAAAACACCTATTCAAATGTGTTAAAACTCCAAAAACACTATTTTAAATCCTGAATAAAAATATATCCCATCCACTATTTCTAAAATTTTAATTCCTCTTGGATTTCAAAGGTCTGTAGGGTCATGAGTTCTTACAAATTTTCTTCACCTTATTACCCATATCTATCTCTTATTTCTTCTGCAACTTTTGTGGATTAATTTATTCATTTACTTTCTATAAATTTCTATATAATAATGTACCACCTCAGTTACAATACTAATTGGAATGATCATATTTTTTAATTTTTTTAAGTTAGTTATTCACTGATAGACTTGTACCCTTCATATGTGTCTTTTTATTTAACAAATAGTTTCTCTAAAATAATGTTAGACTCCATTGATTTCCAAAGGTTGGATATTTTTTCCTACAACCCAGAGCCTTATTCATGGATTTATTACAAAACAATCAATAGACCACAAACCCTTTTCTTCTTTGTATGAAAATTTTCCCAATTTTTTAGATTGAATATCTTACCATTTTTTAGATTTATCCACCTATGGTTAAACTTCATTTGGGGAATAAATTCTCATAAACATTATTTAAACCACCTTGGATGTAGTGGTGGAGTTTTATAAAAATTTATACAACCTTTTTTGTACATATTTTGATTTAGATTTTAAACTATACAAGGAATCAAATTTAGTAAAAACATTGTATATAAATGCGGATGACACAACTTTACTTTAATCTACTTGAGATTGTTCTTAATATTATCTTAGAATGTATTTTCCATCAGATAGATGCCTTCCAGTATAATAATCATCCATATAATTAAATATGGTAGAAAATATCTTTTCTAATTATTGTAAATACATTACTTAAACCTTTTTTTGGATTTTCCAATATGACTTCTAATTCAATACATTTCTTATTTAGGATATTTTTATCATACTCCCCTTATTTTTCACTCCACACTCATTCCCAATATCTTTTATATGGTTCTAAAAAACATCATTCATTTTAATATTCTCTTGAAAAAAATAGTCAAGCTATTTTATCTTGTTGAATATAGTCTCTTATTGGGAATTCATGACATCTGTGATATATTTTTTTATCTTCCTTTAATACATGGAACATATCCTCTAGACTATCAATGAATTTATACATTTTTAGGATTTTTTACACCAATCCTTAATAACATTGGAATATTCTTCTTCAATATCCTAAATTATAACACTCTTGACAATACATTGCTTAGTGAAATTGACATTAATCATTAAATTTTGTGTTAGTTCTATCCATCTTTTATCAACTTCCCCTTCAAGATGAGTGATATAACTCTATAAACTATTGAAATATCCATAAACATAAGTGACTATATCTTTTGGATAATTACACAAAATATCTTTTAATGTATAAATTTACTCTTGTTTTTAATCATCTTTATTATGATCTTTCCCAATAATACTTGGTTCTTTGATTGGATAATTTTGGAAATATTATTATGCTTCCTCTATATCTCATATTTTATTTTATTCATTAGAAATAAATGTTTTCCATCTCATTGGTGATTGATTTCACCACTATATCACTTTATTATGAAATCTATCACTTCATGATAACTTTTTAATAGAAACAATATTTATAAAAAATATAATAACCCAATAGAGGAGTGGCCTAATATGATACCAAATTATAGGATCACAATGATATAGGTTCAAAACTAAGATGGGGGTGAATCAATGCTACTTTATTATTATCCAATTTAAAAAATTTCCCTTGTTTCAAACTTACTTGTTTAGTGAATGAGTTTCTCTCTCTATCTATTTATCTCAACCTTTATTTTGAAGAATATGATGTAAGTGGGAAAGAACATAAAATAACACAATTTTTTTAATTATTTTTCCTCCCTAAGAATGAATATGTCTCTAGTGTGTCCTATCTCTTATCCCACCCATACGAAACTTCCTATTTATTATCACAAGAATCGTGTATATGGGTATAGCCATAGGAAACTTAATACACTAGAACCAACTAGTTACATAAAAATATTTGAACTACTTACCTAGACATAAGAATATAGTTGTATCACTTAAAATTCGATAAAAAATATATGTTCGTGTCTCTCCTGGACAAAAATGATCTACTTCCTCAAATATCAAAAATCTAAAATTCTACCTTGATCATCATTATTTATTACAATATAAGAATATTACAGGTTGGGATCAGTCATCATCTTCTTAATCTTGTTTGAATATATGATATAATTGAGACACTCACTTTATCATCTTCTCTTCTTCCTCTTCACTATATCAAAATGGAACTGGTTCACTCTTCATTCATTGATACACAAGATCTATAACTTGATGTTGTATTGTGACTCTCATTATATCATTAATACACAAGTAGTGTCCTTGAACATAGTATCAGAAAAAACACACTCGACTTCTTTACCTTCACCAAATACATATTCCATACATCATTCAATCATTATTTCTATATTATTTTTATATTTATTCTCCAGGAAAATAAAATATTCCACTTAATCTATTTTCGTTTTATAGATGTATGATAGTTATATTTCATTAAATTTCACATGAAGACTCTGCTTTAATTGTTCCCATGATTTCATAATGGATCATGAATTATTATCACACCAGTATATCTAAAAATACCACATATATTAAAGAGGTGATAATTTCATTGATAATGTGATAAAAACAATGTGGTATGGTTCCTTTAAATATGGTGCATAATTACCTACAATCATCTTCATGCATCACATGCCTATGATGTGGAATGATCCTGTATAATCATTCATTTTCTTCAATCATCATGAATCATAGCAAAGAAACCTTTCATTTATTCTCCACATTCAGATTTTGGAATCACAAAAAATGTATCATGATATTATAATCTTGAAATCTTATCTCACTTGCACCGTTATAACGAGATATTATATTAATTTAGAAAATAATTTTGATCCTCATTTTTATATGACATTATAATTCAAATGATAATCAAATAAATATGATCCTCTTTGAATAAATATCCTTACAATATCATAAAATATTCTTCATCAATGATATATGATCATATAATTATTATGATGAATTAGATTCATATGATGACAGGTGATTTGATGGGTCAGATACATATGATGACTTACTAAATTTTCTAACTCAACTCAAGTTTCTATCTTACTCAATATCTATTTATCAATATTGATACTATAAAAATTATCAAATTTTAATTTCATGCATGAATTTTTGAATATTCATGTTTCTCAATCACCATAATGTTGTGTTCTTCTCTTTGATGTGTCAAACACTCAAAATTAAAAAATTTATTATCCAACACTTTTAAAGAAAAAGTGATAAACCAAATATAACACTCAAAAGGAGATAACCAAGAAATTAAAATGAAATTTCAGCCTATCAATATCCCTAAAAATTTTCTATGAGTGAGAGCATACCAGAGTGTCAGGATCTACCATTAGAAGATCTTCAAACCTCGACACTAGCTTGTCCAATGATTGAATGTAATCCTCAATGATAATTTTCCTTTTTATTGAACTCCCTTATTAAGAGGAGATCCTACTTATCAATCCACGTGACTTTTTCCTCATTGGTAGTCACCCTTAGGGTCCTTTACATCACTATTTCAGCTTCGTCATCAGGATCATTAATTGTCAAAACAGTTTCTTCAATTACCTCTTCTGAAATCATGAGCAGTTCCAAAGATGGTGCAGATATAGAATCAGACTCCATATTCTGACATGAATATTTGGAGATTGATTGAGAATAATTGACTAATATATAAATTTAGGAATTATCACAAGGTATCATTTAATCTTACCCCCACATATCTTACCTTCACGCAGTTCTTTTTTACCTTCACATATCTCTTTTCTAAACTGAGGTTACCTTTACATAGGTCCAAGATCACCTTTACAATGCCTTCAAGATTTTTTTAGTTCCCTTAAATGAATGTCCAATGACCTTTATATTGGTTTTAGACAATATTTATGTTGTCTAAACTTACCTCTACACAACTCACTCAAATATTGACAAACATTAAGAAACACCTCCATTACTTATTTACCATGATGCTACTCCAATATGACCTTTACATATCCCCCTAGATTTTAGCATTATATTGATGAATGTTGAGAGAACCTTTGTATAGAGTTCAAGTTAATTTTATAAAGAATATAGTTTACCCTTTTATATAACACCACAATTTAGAATTACCTTTACAATGATGAAAGATTTCCTGGATTACCTTTATACACACAGTATAATTCTCATAATACCTTTAGGTAGGTAACATGTAATGACCTAATAATTTATGAATAAAATTCCCTTTATTTTAATTAAATTTCTTGGGGTTATAGAAAAAACATGCATTAATCTTGTTTAATTATATCCAATTGGATTTAAATGACTGTTAAGTATCCTTACCAATGAGAATATTGTCATTGGATAATGATCACATGACTAGTATAAATATAGGGTTTTAACAAATCCTTTTGGCATAGAAAAAGGAAGAGATTAACTCAAATAGTAGGATCATACCCAATGAATCCCATTTATCAGAGCTTCTAAGGGATATTTCATTTATTAGATTTTCCCTAGACCAAGCCCAAGCCGATTTCCAACAACTTAAGCATGATCTAACCCTCTTATGGGAGAAGTTAAAGCTCATCAATATCACGACTCAAACCATGTTCACCGAATGGTCCCAATAAATCCCCACCATCGCACACCATACTCTTAGATAATATGTTGGTATAATAAAGGTATACATATCAATACCCTAGCATTGTGATTATTTTTTATATAATAATGAATATACTTTCATTCTATTATTATTACATTTTAAATGATTTTCTAAATCACAAATAGTATTTTTGGTTAATATTTGAATTCAATTAAGAAATACATTTTTATGAATTAATGTAATTTTGAAATAAATATTATTTTCATAAAATATTATTATTAAAATACATTTATGAAATATTAATGATCATATAATTTTTATGAAGTCAAAAGTAACTTTTATTAAGGTTTAAAAACTATTTTTTCCAAAACCCGTCAATTTTTAATAAATGTCGGTTTTTATTTTAAATGTGCAAATGCACATATTTAAAAAATTATTTAGATAAAAATAATATTATTTTTGGAATCAGGAAGTCAAAATTATCCAATGGTTAATTCTACAAAATGTTCTGAGACAATCAAATTTTTGGGTGAAAATTAAATACCGTATAAATATATAGTGTATTTTATGACATCATAATGACCCAAAAATGATTTAATAAAATAATATAAAATATATATTCGGACAAATATATTTTCTTCATTTAAAATATTTTATTTTTGATTTTTTTATAAATCATTAGTGAATCCTCCAAGACTCATCAAATATTTTAAGATTTTAAAATAATTTTCTTGAGAGCATGACTCACCTCTACATAATAAAGGGAATATTTTTATATATTAGAACCTTTTCATTATAAAATAATTTATACCACTCCCATTTTCTAGAAAACATCAGCAAAAACCATGTGATGGTTTGTGGTTTTGAATATTTTATTCTGTAGTTCCCAAAACCAAAATAATAAAGAAATCCCCTTCCTTTTCTATATAAACCCACCCATACTCCCATTTATCTCCACACAAGCTCTTTTATTCTCGTCCAAACTATTATATATACTCCCTATAGTCCTATCAAGGTTAATTAATCCACCAAGAATCCTCTCCCAAGCCTTTGGGATCATAAATTCAAGTAAGGGATCTCCCTCTCTTCTTTTTCTTTAAGCACCTCTTTTATGTCATGCCTTTTAATTTCCATTTGATTAATTTTTGATATATTATTCCATACCTCATTTCTTTACATTTTATGTATACATTATGATATCTTCTTTTCACTCCCATTAATCCCCATTATGATCCCTTAATCCCACCTATTACTATGCCAAAATTCCATAAGGGTTCCTTCATTTCTAAATTTTTGTCCATGTTTACTTATATTGTTACATCCTTTTATTTTCAATGAAAAATTATGGGGGATGTTTCCAAACCTCCAAATACTGCCATTATTATTTTTTAATGATTATAGATCCCTTTATCTCTCATTAATCCCTCCATTGTACACCCGTTACCATGCCAAAATTCAGTAAGGGGTTTATCTCTTCTCATTTCTATTCATGATTTTTTTATATTATGCATATAAATTTTATTTCATATATTGGGGTATTATGTTCCATGATCCCCTTACTGTTACTTTCATGTATAAATTATGAGATACCTATTTCTCTCCCATCATCTCATTTTAGGAATTTATATTTGATGTCGTTATGCTGCCAATATTACACCATGATTTTCCATGCCACAATCATCATGTAGTGAATACCATACCCATTTATCTATCAAGGGTATTCACATTTATGATCATGTACATATTTATTTTTGGACTTATATGTATGTATTCCACATTCCTTATTCGTGGAATAAATTATGATATTTATTGAATCTATGTTTTATGATCTATGTGGCACACTTATACATGAAAATGAAATGATTATGAAGGGTGTGCCCTGATAGTGCTCCAATGCATTAGGTAATGTTTAGTATCATGATAAGCCATGTGAAATAAGGTTTTACTCACTACAATTAATTTTAAATGGGGGTTTACTCACGATAATTAATGTACAATGAGGTTTTAATCATGCTAATCCATGTGTAATGAGCCTTTGCTTATACTAATATCATGTAGTATGTTGTTGTCACCTTTACATGTTATGAATATCATGCTATATCATGCCTTTATGTTCATGTTTCTTCTGTACTCCATTGACATACCTATTGATTAACATGTACTGTCTTGCTCTTGTTATGCCATGTTTATTCTCTTATTGGGCTTTATAGCTCACCCTTTTCTTAAATATTTCCTCAGGTTATCCCATCAAATTCTAAGTATGAAAGAATGTTGTGGTCATGTAAAACAAGTTTTCAATAAAGATATGTATTTGATTTTTTATGTTTTTATGTAATGTTACTAATCCCCAAAGACACTAGACCTCTTAATCTTCTAAGTTTCTTCAAGTTCAAGTTTGTGTAATAAATCATGTCTAAATATGAAATAACGGGCATGGTTGTTATAGTCAGTATCATAGGATTGGTTTAGTTATTTTTGGGATTATTATTATAAAATTATACTAAAAGTATTAGGTATATGACTAAGTATAAGAAAAGAATCCATAAATTTTGGTGATTATATAGTTAGTGGTTTATCTAGATACATCCCTATCTAGATATTAAAATGTAGTGGTGGCTCTAGAATAGATGTATCTAGGGGTAAAAAATGAAACACCACTTTGAGATAGACTTGAAAGGGAACTGGTGTAGGAAAATGGACCATACTGCACTCTTGGTTTGACACTCCTGGGTGATATACATGGGTAAATACATAAACATAGTACAAACCATTATTAAGGGAACAAAAAAATCCCATAAGAATATATGTTAGGAAGTAGATCGTGGATAAATTAGATCGAAGCCTAGAAATTCATAAGTTAATGAGATAAATTTAATTTATTAGTTATCCGTTTTTTGTCACTGGATTCCCCTTTATGTGTTTAATAGTTAAAAATACCTACCCTTACTTTTCCTTTTATTCTATCCAATGGTCGGTAATAGGATGAATAGGGCTAACAACCGATGTGAAGATCAATGAGATGACTACTCTAATGATATTCCCAATGGATCAGCTCTATTGAGAAGATCATCTTTATCATTAAATGATCCAAACAAGAAAAGGTTCTTCCAACTGATTATAACATAGAATGGTAAATTTGATCAATGGTGGAAAATGATCAAAAATACGAAGCCTGAGGAATAGATAGAGGTGATAGAATAGAATGATTTCTAGAAAATGTTTTTCTTATAAATATTTTCCTCACACCTTCCAACTAAATATAAAAAGGTAATTCCTTGCCCTCAAGAAAAAAAAATATGATGAATCCATCAAATAATATGACTCAAAATTCACAAGTCTTGCACAATATGCCTTCAGATTTTTCATTAACCCCGAATGCAAGGTTAACCTCTTGTTTGGTGGGATAAAACCTAAACTACAGAAAGCCTTGGAAATCCACGATGTTGATAGCTTTGAGGAAATAGTCTTATGTTCCCTCAAAGTTGTGATGGATATCAGAAAATCTTAGAGGTATCATGGGGATAAGAAGTGGAAATTGGACTTTAATTCTAGTGGTCCGATAGATAAATCCAATGGTGATAAGAAATTCTAGCATCCAGCTTGTCAAAAGTGAGAAAAGAAGCACCCTGGAATTTTCATAAGGGGATCAAGAAAATTATATAGGTGATGAAGATAAGGGAATCTAGACAATAATTTCCAAAAGGATAAACCCCTCAATTTGATAGAGGAAAGGAATGCTCTAGTTGACCCTCAATACATTTTTCATTTCTAAAACTAAAAGGAACCAAGGAACTTTGTGAACCATTTCCCTAAGCCAAGGGTAATTGGAGGTAACCAACAACCTCTAAGGAAGCAAGGGAGAACTTTTTCTATCACTACCACAGAAGTGAATTCCTACAATGATGTGGTGATAGGTACACTGGTTATTCATTCAAGAATAGTGAGTGTACTTTTTTATTCTAGTTCTACTCATTCTCTTATATCTCAAATGTTTAGTAGAATAATCTAAACACCACTACAAATCATAGAAGTAGAGATTTAGGTGAAACAAAAAATAGAGAAATTATTGAATCCTATGTATATAACTCCTCCCCTATCAGAATTTTTGGGTTTAACTTCCTAGTGAAACTCATCATACTCCCTCTAGTGGAGTTTTATGCCATTCTTGGAATGGATTGGATTTACCTATATAGATCCAACATAAATTTCCATGAGATTGAAACCACTCTTCATATGGTGAATCGACCCTCGATTCTATACAAGTGAAAGGAGGAGGATGAATATTCTTTAGCACCATCATCTCAAGAATGGATATTAATACCCTATGAGCATGCATATCTTTCTCAGAAGATTGATTCTAATGAATGAACCATCCTATAATACATGCATATTTTGAGGTAATTCACTGATGCGTTTCCCAAGGAATTACATAGTCTTCCTCCTAGAAGACATTTTGAAATCTTGATTGATCTTATACCTGGGAAATTTTTATTATCCAAGAATACATATAGAGTGGATGTTGTAGAGCTTGATGAGATAAAGAAACAACTATAAGAGAATCTGGATAAAGGATTTATATGCCCAAGTGCTTCACTATGGGGTGCACTAGTCCTCTTCATCATAAAGAGTTGTGGGTCAATGTTCCTTTTCATTGATTATTATGAACTCAAAAAAATCACGATAAAGAACAAGTATCATTTTCCATGAATTGATGACTTGTTCGATCAATTACATGGAGCACAATAATTCTACAAGGTTGATCTGTGGTCATGATATTACCAAGATAGGGTTAATAAGGAGGATATCCCAAATAATGCTTTTCATACGAGTTACGGGCATTATGTGTTCATAGTGATTCCATTCAGAATCACTAATTCTCCAGAAATATTTATAGACTTGATAAATAGAGCCTTTAGAGATTACATTGAAAAATTTGTGATAGTCTTTATAGATGATATTCTAATATACTCCAAAACCAATAAGGAGTAAGAGGAGGATCTGAGCAATTTGCTAAAGACCTTGAGAAAGGAGAAGATATGTGAAAAGTTTAAAAAGTGTAAGTTATAGTTGAAGTAAGTCTCATTCTTGGGTCATATCATCACAATTAATGGGATATCTATGGATCCTTCCAAGAAAAATGAAATTTAGGGATGGATGAGGCTGAAATCTGTGACATATATCCATAGCTTCTTGGGTTTAGCTGGATATTATTGTTGATTTGTGAGAAATTTCCCACAATTGTCAAATCCCCTTACCAAGATAACTCGTAAGGGAGCCAAGTTTTCTTGGAATAATAAATGTGAAGAAAGATTCATGGAGTTGAATAAGAGGCCTATCACTACTAATGTGCTCACACTACCCATAAGTGGGTAGATTTTTGTAAAATTTAGTCATGCTCCGAAGAAGGGCTTGGATTGTGTGTTGATGCAGAATGAAAAATGCATCTCATATGACTCAAGGCAGTTGAAAATTAATGAGAAAAAATATCCCACACACGATCTGGAGTTGGAATTTGTGATCTTTGCATTGAAAATATGGTGGAATTATCTATTTGTGGAGAGGTTTGAAATATATATGGATCACAAAAGTTTCAAATATATATTCACACAGAAAGAGATGAATATGAACTAATGAAGATGGTTAGAACTCATCAAGGATTACAACTACTCAATCCATTACCACCCTAGGAAAGAAAACAAGGTGGAGGATGCTCTACGTATAAAGGACCCACTAATTATATCATTAATGATAATTTAAAAGGACCCAATCTTCATAGATTTTATGAAAATGGATATTGGAATCATAAATAAGGGAACATTATCAATCCATTCATAAATTATTTCTCAGTCGTCTCTTTTGGAAAAGTTTAAGGATGCTCAAAAAGATGATATGGTAATTAAGAATGAAGTGGAAACTATCATAAAAGGGTAACACTCAGAGTTCAATGTTAATGAAGGAGTTTTGATATTTGGTTCAAGATTATGTGTTACATCAATTCCAGAGTTAAAGAAGGATCTTTTGGATAATGCACATAGTTTGAATTTCTCCATTTATATAGGAAAAAAAAGATTTATTGAGATCTCTGAGATAACTATTGGTGGAATAACATGAAGAATGAGACCACTAAATATACATCAAAGTGACTGGTATGCCAATAAGTGAAGGATGAGAGGAATAATTCTAAGGGGATGATGAAACCATTACCCATACCAACATGGAAATGGGAAAGCATCACTGTGGAATTTGTCACTAGACTTCGAAATACATCCAAAGGAAACAATGATATCTAGGTTTTTTGGATCATCTTACAAAGACTACACACTTCATTAAAATTTGAGAGGATTTATCACTGGATCAACTAGCACAGATATACAACAAAGAAGTGGTAAGTGTAACACCCCTAGATTTTTTGAAAAATATTCTTTTAATTTCATTGATGTCTTGTGTTGTAAGCTACACCAAGATTACCTTGCGTTGTACGCAACACCGTATTAGCTTGCAGTATACGCAACACTATTCTTGGATCATGTTACACACAATTTTGATAGTAGTTATTCCACGCAACATTGAGTGTATATATATATATATATTTAATGTATAAATGAAATATGGTTGGATCCTGTTATACGAAACAACGAAGGATTCTTTCACAACACGCAACCCTGACTTGGCTTGCATTACACGCAATCACAACCTTCCTCGATAGCGTGTGTTGTACGCAATATCATGTTTCACTAAACAACGATATATGGTTATAATATTATTATGAACTATATGTTATGAATAGTATTAACTACATATTGAATTTTATAACATTATTATTCATCTTACACATTTTCTAGAACATGGTATGAGAACAAAATCAATTTTTCGAGTAAAATAAGTATTTTTCAAAAAATGTAGTTTTGCCGCCTTTTGATGGCGCACCTACTTTAAATCTTGTTTTTGACATGTATATAAGTTAAATTTGAAAAAAAAATCTTCTTTGGAATCAAGATATAAAAATTTACTTTGTATAAATTTTTCATATTATTCTGATAACTTTCATATTTTAATGAATAGTAAAAACACGCTATATTTTAATTAAAAACAACTTTTTCATCACAATAATTTATATGGTTATATTATCTTTTTAATTGGTTTTAAAGTGTAATTATAATATATTTTTACCATTTAATCCAATGTTTCTCATTGGAATTAATTTCACTTTGAAATTGGACATAAACAAGTGATGATCTTTTGATAGTTATTGTTTCTTAAAAACACGCTATTTGTTTTGATAACAGGAATTACTTTTAAAATTAATTAATTCCACTTCTATGTTTTGAATTTGTAAAAATAGACATATTTTTTGAATTTGGAATATCAAATATATCTTAGGCTGAATTTTTGGTATTTTTCTGAAAAATGTCAATTTTTTATTAATAGTGAAAACACTGAGTTTTTGGTTAAAACCGCCTTTTTATTTAAATAATCATTTATTTGATTTAAATTTATTTTAGGTCAAAATAGATACAAAATAATTATATAAGTTCAATGAAATTCATTTGAATCATTTTATAAAATTTTAGATTTATAAAAATTGTATTGAACTTTTCACCGTCTTTTACCCACCTCCTAGGAGCTTTTGCAATTGTTCATAAAACTTAATTTTATCGCTTATGTGAGTTAAATTTTGAAAATCCGAGAGACACAATTAATATAAAGGATTAAAATGTGGTTCAATTAGATAAAAATAATTTTTGGTGAATAGTAACTTTTTACTTTTATTTACCACAGTTAAAAGTAAATAGGGTAATTCAAGGTTAAAAGAATATTATAATAATTCAAAATTATCTTAACACTTGTCCAAAACTTATTAGATGAGTAATGGCCGGCAATGGGCTTCCTTGGGTCGATTTTGGGACCCCATGGAGCCACTTATGAAAGAAAATGAAACATTAGATTAATTAATTTAATGTAAAGACAAAATTGGCATTAACAAAAATCCTTTAGTAATTAATTTTTATAAGGGGATATATAAATTATCTTTTTGACTATAAATATTCATTGAAAATATAAAAATATTTCCTACATTTTGGTATTTTTTTATATTTTTTAGACATCAAATAAATTAAATTATTTATGACACAATAATGATGTAGTATTTACCTCATTAATAAATGATTTAAATAAATAAGATTATAATGATTAAAATATTATACAAAACCTGTCCAATTCTGATTGGATGATTTTATTTCGACCATGAGTCATCTTATAATCATGTATAATGATTTTTGGACCTTTTGAAACCGAAGATAAATTTATAATAAAATAATATTTTTACACTTTCCAAAAGAGCCCCTCCTCCCCCTTATAAAAGGAGACCATTTCTATCCAGTTACTCACACCTCTCAAGCCATTTGGCTCATCGAACCTCTGCCCAATTAAGATATCTACATCCCTCTCCTCCCCCTAAAAGCCTTAACTTGGGCATAAGGCACTTCAAGAAGTCCCTTTTTGGTTCAAACCAAAGGAAGTTACCCAAATTAAAGGTAACTGTTTCTCTTAAGTTGTTTTCTTTTATTCTACTTCTCCAACCCCTAAACTCTTTTTAATCCTTTATTTTGTAACAACACCAGTATCCTAAATATACTAGGTTTTTGTTATGAGAAGTATTTGAACTACACTAACACACACCTCCATCTAATGGATGAAGAACATAATGTTTCTGTGGATGGCAAACTAACGCCTCACGAAACGATGATTGTTCGATTTTCTCCTACCGCCTCTCATGGTGGCCATTATGCTGGCACTGTATTCATATATGATATATATTATGTTTATGATTTCCTTATTCTTCTTTACTTCCCAATTATATCAAGCCTTTATGGTTTCCATAGTTGGTGAATATGATAATCTCATTTGAGGAAGTGCGGACTACCGCCCCCTCAAAGTGATGTGATTCGTTAATGCCTTATGTGGGATGTATAAAGGATGTAGTTAATGGTATTATATATGATATTATGATGGAATTATAATATATCTATGTATAATTATGTTTTAATTCCATTAAAATAATAAATATAAATGAAAGTAGCGTTCATGTGTACGTACGGCTTACCGTCACCATGAACGGTGCATTTCATTTCTTACCTCCATATGTTATGTAATATTATAAATAAATGTATATTCTGGATATATATGATATATATGATATATAAATCAGGAATATAATTCTGGATATAATGAACCTTTGACCACATGAACAACATGTAATTATAAGAAGTCCATTTTTGACTCAAGTACCAAATATCGACAAAACAAACATTATTAACTTAAATGGTTACATAATGTTTATAACATGGTAATAAGTGATATAAAAGGAATAATAAATTTGAAAAATTTTCTTATGAAAGTATAAATTAACTTTGGTTTATTATTCAGGAGATTAAAGAATGATCGAGTCAAGTCGGATATGAGTTAAGGGAACATCTTAACCCAATTTCCGTTCTTTGGGTTGATCTTCTCTTTCTTGTTTATGTCGTTCTTTGATTATGTGAGAAATGAATTTTTATATCTTATCATGTATTTATAATTTATTTATTTGACTTTATAGTTAATATACATAAGTGATATATTTACAAATAGATCTTTGTAAGGGATATCTTTTCCAATCTTGTTTTTATCCGAGATTGTATATACGTAAGTATTTACTGGGGTTATATTTATCATCCATGTCCAAGTTTTATAAAAACGTTTTATGTATGTTTAAAGTCCTTTTTACCCATTTTTGACTTTTACTACATGGTGTGTATGGAATATTTCTTTTACAAGGTACTTTTTGAATTTTCTGGAAAAAGTACGAGAAGAATGTTTTTTTTAATTATATGGCATGAAAGGATTTTTACGATTTTATAAAGCCTTAATTTCATGAAGATTCCTCCAAAAGATTTGATGAATATTTTCTACAAAATCCTTTTTTTAAATTGCATGAAATTTTGTGAAAAGAAAATGATTTTGAAGAAGAAAGGATATTTTCCTCAAGAATTAATTTCAATTGTTTTATCAAAACAATTTTCCATCTAAGATGACATTATTTCATATGTGTATGTTTCAAGTATAATGTATCTATGATTTACATGGTTTCACTTTTATTATGATGAAATGATATCCATTTGTTTTATATGGATTATTTTATGATGGAATGATGTTTATGAAACCCATTTTATTCATTGGGTTATTATGAATGATGTATGTTTATTTTGTGGCACAAGTAATAATGATTTCATTATGAGATGGGCGGGACCTATATCTCCCTCTAATGTATTGGGTAAAGATTTATATCTCATAAGATAGACATGGATGAAACGGCAAGTAAATATGGTTCAGTAATACAAGGATGGAATGGAAAGTAAACCCAGTTCAGTAAGGGACTTTGTCCACTAAGATGGTCTTGGCAGCAATGCCTTGGCTACTATGGAAATCATATCATGTGCTTAATGTTTTTCCACAATTACAAGTTTTATTACCATGTTATTTTATCAGGATTAATGTTTCTTTATGATCTATGCCTTATGTACTGCCATGTTTTATGTCATTGAACAAGATTTTGATGTTTAAACATTATGTTCATGTTTTTAAGTTCAAATGTATATGATTTGTTTTATTTTATCCATGCTTACCCTTACTGAGCATTTGAGATCACCCTTTATGTGTTTTCTTTTCCCCAGGATTTAAAGAAAGGTTTTAGGTAAGAAAACCAAAAGGGGAAGATCTTTATGGGATATGTTGAAGATCTTTCACCACAATTAGAAGATTACATTCCAAGTTTCCAAAGACACTAAACTATTACGGTCCTTGTGTGTCTGTTTTTGTTATGTATTAAGTATTCCACAAAATTAATGTAATTTCCATGTACGTCGAGCTTCGTGCCTCTACAGTTGGTATCATAGGAAAGGTTTAGTTAACCTTTGGAAACTAGGATGCGAAAACTTTAGTGAGATCCCTATATATATTTCTAAGGTATGTCTAGGGATGTACCTAAGGTTAAGTATAAGTATAGGTTATAGTCCTAGAATTACGGTAACGATCTTATAATTAAACCTAAGATGTTAGATATTGAAGTTACTCCCCCTTTATTATTTTTTTTACCTATCATGATTTTTTCCTCTCACACTATTCTTTTTGGGTTTTAGAAAATGGCTAGAAACAGGAAGATTCACGATAATGGAGAATATAATGGAAAATGGAATGATATTCTTCATGATCAAGCAAATGAAATGGGATTTGGAAGGTGAAACATCGTTATTATGCCTAATTAGCAATATCATAATATGATCAATAATCTCAGCTTTGGTAAGTTTTCTGACACAACTAATAAGAGAAAGATGGAGTTTCATGATGATCATAGAGGAAATAATGTTCAATTTCCCTCATGTAAGTCATGTGGGAAGAGGCATCAAGGAGAACGTTTCAAAGGAACTGGAAGATGTTTTGGGTGTGTAAAAGAAGGACACAAAGCTTGTAATTGTAAAGTAAAAGGTTCAATTAACACCATGGACAAGGATAATGGTATTGTTAAGACATCAACAACGGTTAAGTGTTTTAAATGTGGAATGTATGGGAATTATGCAAACTAATTCCCTAAGGGAAAATCTCATAAAGAGAATCATCATGGTCATATGGGTAGTATTTATGTGGATGATGATGAAGAGACTACAAATGATATGTGAGATGAAAGAATTGTTGAAGCTCGGTCAATGGTTTAAGAAGGTAGTGGAATGATTACATGTTTATCAAGAGGAATGTTATATAAGTAATCTCATGGTACTATGGAATAAAGAGACATCTAAGGATTGTTACACTATTGCCTTTCCTTAAGTTTTGAAAGTGTATAATGAATGGTACTGGTAACCATGAAAATTTATTCAGATATTTTCGGAAAGCACCTAATATGTGCATAAAGAAGTTCTAAGGAGATAATGAAATGTTTGATAGTATTAATGAGCTCATGAATTATATAAGGACAAAGTGATATCATGGTTTGAGTATATAGAATTTTTGGGATTTTAGTATGTGGAAAGGCTTAACTTTTGACAGCATTCATTTTTTCACTAAGGTTCAATGGGTATTCATTTTTCAAGATTATACATGATTAAGGTATTCACATAATTAGAATGTGATCAACAAGATATATCGGGGATAAATGATGGTATTCACATGCTCGGTAGATGAAATTTCTAGTAATTGTTTTCTTTATACTATAAGATTGGACATATGTATTTTGGATGAGACTAAAGATTGCAATGGATTTTGTTGGACACAAGTTAGTATTGTTTAAGGCTAGAACTTTTTTCGATATTATTGATGGAATGTCATAATGATGTAATTTTAGAAAAAGGACAACCTATAAGATGGGAGACAACCCATTGCGTCGAACAAGGCTGTGGGAATCAAACCCACAACCGAAGTGCGACAATCCTTTATCGCCTACCACTGGCCTATAGGAAGTCCCTAGTTAGTAGAAACTAGTTTTATTTTAATAAGAAGTATGATAGATGAAGTATAAGTCCATTTTTGGAATCATATAGATAGACTTATGTATATTTAATAAATTGTGCTAAACTTTTTGCGATAGAAACAGATGGAATGACCTATCATTCTATCGCATTATCTGCTAACACTTCACGAATAACAAATTGACCTTCATTACTTTAAGAGATGAAGTGTAAATTGTTTAAGGCATGAACAATAGTAATATTGTGCCAAAATTGTGTAAGTATTTCTTTTAATTCATCAACTTTAGGGAACTGATCTTGAAAACCCAAAATGTTGTCCTAGTGTCCTCATATCCGATGAATCTTATGGTACCTTAGATCATCACAAATTTATGGCTTTGTGATTGTTGGCTTTTTCATATCCATGTCCTCTACCACTCTTCATCAGATGTTGATGGTTATATTTCTCTTCTATATCCATATTTTCACCTATGTTCTCCTATGTGGAAACCCAGTGATAAGTTAATTTTGGTAACCGTTACGTTTCATACTTTAGTTTTTAAATTCAAGTTTTGGTATTCCTTTTTACGATGTGGGTTTCTTTTAAAGAAAATTTCAAGTAGTAAATGATTTATAACCCCGATGAATTTCGAGGGCGAAATTAATTTTAAGGGGGGTAGAATGTAACAACCCGAGATTTTATGAAAAATATTCTTTTAATTTCATTGATGTCTTGTGTTGTATGCTACACCAAGATTACCTTGCGCTATACGCAACACCGTATTAGCTTGCAGTATACGCAACACTACTCTTGGATCATGTTTACACAATTTTGATAGTAGTTATTCTACGAAACATTGAGTGTGTGTATATATATATATATATTCAATGTATAAATTAAATATGGTTGGATCTTGTTATACGAAACAACGAAAGAGTCTTGCACAACACGCAACCCTAACTTGGCTTGCATTACACGCAATCGCGACCTTCCTCGAAAGCGTGTGTTGTACGCAATATCAGGTTTCACAAAACAACGATATATGGTTATAATATTATTATGAACTAGTCGTTATGAATAGTATTAACTACATTTTTAATTTTATAACATTATTATTCATCTTACACATTTTCTAGAACATGGTATGAGAACAAAATCAATTTTTCGAGTAAAATAATTATTTTTCAAAAAATGTAATTTTTTCGCCTTTTGATGGAGTACCCACTTTAAATATTGTTTTTGACATGTCTATAAGTTCAATTTGACAAAATAAAATTCTTCTTTAGAATCGGGATATAAAAATTTACTTTGGGTAAATTTTTCATATTATTCTGATAACTTTCATATTTTAATGAATAGTAAAAACACGCTATATTTTAATTAAAAATAAATTTTTTCATCGCAATAATTTATATGGTTAGATTATATTTTTAATTGGTTTTAAAGTGTAATTAGAATATATTTTTACCATTTAATCCAATTTTGGTCATTGGAATTAATTTCACTTTGAAATTGGACATAAACAAGTGATGATCTTTTGATAGTTATTATTTCTTAAAAACATGCTATTTGTTTTGATAACGGGAATTACTTTTAAAATTAATTAATTTCACTTCTATGTTTTTAATTTGGAAAAATAGACATCATTTTTTAATTCTGAATATAAAATATAGCTTAGGCTGAATTTTTGGTATTTTTTGGAAAAACGTCATTTTTTTATGAATAGTGAAAACACTGAGTTTTTTGGTTAAAACCGATTTTTTATTTAAATAATCATTTATTTGATTTAAATTTATTTTAGGTAAAAATAGATACATAATACTTATATAAGTTCAATTAAATTAATTTGAATCATTTTATAATAATTTTAGATTAATAAAAATTGTATTGAACTTTTCACCGTCTTTTACCCACCTCCTAGGAGCTTTTGCAATTGTTCATAAAACTTAATTTTACTGCTTCTGTGAGTTGAATTTCGAAAATCCGAGAGACACGGTTAATATCAAGGAGTAAAATGTGGTTCAATTAGATAAAAATAATTTTTGTTGAATAGTAACTTTTTATTTTTATTTACCACGGTTAAAAGTAAATAGGGTAATTCAAGGTTAAAAGAATATTATAATAATTCAAAATTACCTTAACACTTGTCCAAACCTTATTGTATGAGTAATGGCCTACCATGGGCATCCTTGGGTTGATTTTGGGACCCCATGGAGCCACTTATGAAAGACAATGACACATTAGATTAATTAATTTAATGTAAAGACAAAATTGGCATTAACAAAAATCCTTTAGTAATTAATTTTTATAAAGGGATATATAAATTATATTTTCGACTATAAATATTCATTGAAAAGATAAAAATATTTCCTACATGTTGGTATTTTTTTATAATTTTTAGACATCAAATAAATTAAATTATTTATGACACAATAATGATGCAGTATTTACCTCATTAATAAATGATTTAAATAAATAAGATTATAATAATTAAAATATTATACAAAACCTATCCAATTCTGATTGGATGATTTTATTTCGACCATGAGTCATATTATCATAATATTTAATGATTTTTGGACCTTTTTAAACCGAATATAAGTTTATAATAAAATAATATTTTCACACTTTCCAAAAGAGCCCCTCCTCCCCCTTATAAAAGGAGACCATTTCTATCCAATTCCTCACACCTCTCAAGCCATTTGGATCGTCCAAACTATGACCAATTAAGCTCTATACATCCCTCTCCTCCCCCTAGAAGCCTTAACTTAGGCAGAATGCACTTCAAGAAGTCCCTTTTTGGTTCAAACCAAAGGAAGGTACCCAAATTAAAGGTAACGGTTTCTCTTAAGTTGTTTTCTTTTATTCTACTTCTCCAACCCCTAAACTCTTTTTAATCCTTTATTTTATAAAAACATAAGTATCCTAAATATACTAGGATGTTTTTATGATAATTATTTGAACTACACTTACACACATCTCAATCTAATGGATGAAGAACATAATGTTTCTGTGGATGACAAACCAACACCTCACGAAACGATGATTGTTCTATTTTCTCCTACCGCCTCTCATGGTGGCCGTTATGATGGAACTGTATTAATATATGATATATATTATGTTTATGATTTCATTATGCTTCTTTAATTCCCAATTATATCAAGCCTTTATGGTTTCCATAGTTGGTAAATACGATAATCTCATTTGAGGAAGTGCGGACTACCACCCCCTCAAAGTGATGTGATTCGTTAATGCCTTATGTGGGATGTATAAAGGATGTAGTTAATGATATTATATATGATATTATGATGGAATTATAATATACCTATGTATAATTATGTTTTAATTCCATTAAAATAATAAATATAAATGAAAGTAGCGTTCATGTGTATGTACGGCTTACCGTCTCCATGAACGGTGCATTTCATTTCTTACCTCCATATGTTATGTAATATTATAAATACATGTATATGCTGGATATATATGATATATATGATATATAAATCATGAATATCATTCTGTATATAATGAATCTTTGACCACATGAACAACATGTAATTATAAGAAGTCCATTTTTTACTCAAGTACCAAATATCGACAAAACAAACATTATTAACTTATATGGTTACATAATGTTTATAACATGGTAATAAGTGATATAAAAGGAATAATAAATTTGAAAAAGGTTCTTATTCAAGTATAAATTAACTTTGTTTTATTATTTAGGAGATTAAAGAACGATCGAGTCAAGTCAGACACGGGGTAAGGGAACATCTTAACCCAATTTCCGTTCTTTGGGGTAATCTTCTCTTTCTTATTTATGTTGTTATTTGATTATGTGAGAAATGATTTTTTATATCTTATCATGTATTTATAATTTCTTTATGTGACCTTATAGTGAATACACATAAGTGATCTATTTACAAAAAGATCTTTGTAAGGGATATCTTTTCCAATCTCATTTTTATCCGAGATAGTTTATACGTAAGTATTTACTGGGGTTATATTTATCATCCATGTCAAAGTTTTATAAAAAAAATCATGTATGTTTAAAGTCCTTTTTACCCATTTTTTACTTTTACTACATGGTGTGTATAGAATCTTTCTTTTACGAGTTACTTTATGACTTTTCTGGCAAAAGTACGAGAAGAATGTTTTTTTAACTTATACGGCATAAAAGGATTTTTACGGTTTTATAAAGCCTTATTTTCATGAATCTTCCTCCAAAAGATTTCATGACTATTTTCTACAAAATCATTTTTTTTTAAATTGCATAAGATTTTGTGAAAAGAAAATGATTTTGAAGAAGAAAGAATGTTTTCCTCAAGAATTAATTTCAAGTGTTTTATCAAAACCATTTTCCATCTAAGAAGACATTATTTCATATGTGTATGTTTCAAGTATAATGTATCTATGATTTACATGGTTTCACTTTTCGTATAATGAAATGATATCCATTTGTTTTATATGGATTATGTTATGATGGAATGATGTTTATGAAACCCATTTTATTCATTGGGTTATTATGAATGATGTATGTTTATTTTGTGGCACAAGTAAGAATGATTTCATTATGAGATGGGTGGGACATTTATCTCCCTCTAATGCATTGGGTAAAGATTTATATCTCATGTGATAGACATGGATGAAATGGAAAGTAAATCTGGTTCAGTAATACAAGGCTGGAACGGCAAGTAAACCCAGTTCAGTAAGGGACTTTGTCCACTAAGATGGTCTTGGAAGCAATGCATTGGCTACTATAGAAATCATATCATGTGCTTAATGTTTTTCCACAATTAGAAGTTTTATTCCTATGCTATTTTATCAGGATTAATGTTTCTTTATGATATATGCCTTATGTACTTCCATGTTTTATGCCATTGCCCATGATTTTGATGTTTAAACATTATGTTCATGTTTTTAAGTTCAAATGTATATGATTTGTTTTATTTTATCCATGCTTACCCTTACTGAGCATTTGAGCTCACCCTTTATATTTTTTCTTTTCCCCAGAATTTAAAGAAAGTTTTTAGGTAAGAAAACCAAAAGGGGAAGATCTTTATGGGAGATGTTGAAGATCATTCACCATGATTAGAAGATTACGTTCCAAGTTTCCAAAGACACTAAACTATTATGGTCCTTGTGTGTATGTTTTTGTTATGTATTAAGTATTCCTCAAGAGTAATGTAATGTCCATGTACGTCGAGCTTTGGTCCTCTACAGTAAGGATACATAGAGTACCACTATTGATTATGTATGATCGAGTTATAAGAATAACCTCTATGTTCTGGAAGAGTCTCTAATACACTATGAACACTGAGTTGAACTTCAGCATGGCCTATAACACTAAATTTGATGTCCAATATGAGAATACTATCTAGACACTTGAGGAAATTTTGAGAGCTTTCTCAATGGACTTTAAAGGCAGATGGAACCAACACCTTCCTTCGGTGGAGTTATCTTACAACAACAGCTTCCAATCAAGCATCCAAATGGATCCTTATAAATACCTTTATGGGAAGAGGTTCATAACACCAAAATGTTGGGATGAATTTGGGGAATGAAAAATTTTAGGTCTAAAAATGGTCGAAGAAATGGTAGAAGATGTCAAGACCATCCAGGAGTACTTCAAAGCTGCCCAGAGTTGACAAAAGATCTATGCTAACAATCTTTGTTGAGACCTAGAGTTTGATGTTAGAGACATGGTATACCTAT
This sequence comes from Viscum album, assembly GCA_963277665.1. Taxonomy (NCBI): domain Eukaryota; kingdom Viridiplantae; phylum Streptophyta; class Magnoliopsida; order Santalales; family Viscaceae; genus Viscum; species Viscum album. Next base: position 1,681,249,636 of record OY728153.1, on the reverse strand, counting down.
ACATATCTCCATGGAAGGAAGTTATGAGATTTGGGAATAAGGGAAAGCATAGTCCAAGGTACATTGTACCTTTTTAGATCCTTGATCACATCAGAGTAATGGCCTATCAACAAGCACTCCCACCGAACCTGTCTGAAGTACATGATGTATTTCATGTATCACTCTTGAGGAAGTACATACTTGACCCATCACATATACTCAATACATAGGTGGTACCATTAGATAATGACCTCTCTTATGAGGAGAATCCAATGAAGATCATAGATACTAGAGAGAATACTCTACAAAATAAGATGATTCCCTTTGTCAAGGTGTTGTCGTGAAAACACATGTTTAAAGAAGTAATGTGGGAAACATAGGAAGTGACGATGTAGAGTTACTCTCATATATTTTAATGTGTGAAAAGGAAATTTTTAGGGTAAAATTTCTTAAGGGGAGAAGGTTGTAATGAACTAAACATTTATGAATAAAATTACCTTTTTTCAATTAAATTTCTTTTGGATATAGAAAACACATGCACTCCTTTTGTGTTATTATATCCAAATGGATTTAAATGGCCATTAAGTATCCTTACCATTGATAATATAACTGTTTAACAATGATCATATGACTAGTATAAATATAGGATTTTAACAAATCCTTTTGGCACATGAAAAGGAAGTGATGGACTCAATCAGTAGGATTGTACCCTATGATGCCCATTTATTAGAGCTTTTGAGGGAGATATCATTTCTGGAAATTTCCTTATACCAAGTCTAAGATGATTTCCAACAACTTAAGCATGAGAAAAACTATTAACGGGAGAATTTCAAGCTCATCGAGATCACGAGACAAACCATGGTCACCGAACGGCCCAAAGAAATCCCCACCATCACACACCTTACTCTTAGGGAGTATTCTGGTGTAATAAATGGGTATGTATCACAACCCTAGAATTATTATTATTTTGGTTTAGAGTAATTAATATACTCTCATTCTGTTATTGTTACCTTGTAATGATTTTCTAAAGCACAAATAGTGTTTTGGGTTAAAATTTTAATTTAAATTAAGAAATATGTTTTGATGAATTAATTTATTTTTGAAATAAATACTAATTTAATAAAATATTATTATTAAAATACATTTATTAAATATTAATGATCATATAATTTTTATGAAGTCCAAAGTAACTTTTATTATGGTTTAAAAACTATTTTTCCAAAACCTGTCAATTTTTAATAAATGTAAATTTTTATTTTAAAATTTAGAATTAAAATATTTATAAAATTATTTAGATAAAATGAATATTATTTTTAAAATCAGGACATCATAATTATCCAATGGTAAATTTTTCATGATTTTCTAAGGCAGTCGAATTTTTGGGTGAAAATTCAGTACTGTATAAATATATAATGTGTTTTATGACATCATAATGACCCAATAGTGATGTAATAAAGTACTATAAAATGTATATTCAAAAAAATATATGTTTTACCTTTAGAATAATTTTATTTTAGATTAGTTTTTTTTTATTTTATAAAGATTTAGTGAATCCTCCGGGACTTATTAAATATTTTAAAATATTAAAATAATGTCCTTGAGAGTGAGACTCACCTCTACATAATAAAGGGAAATATTTTAATATATTAGGAACATGGATTTATAAAATAATTTATACCACTCCCTTTTCCTAGAAAATATGGCCAAAAACCCTAGATGGATTATGGTTTTGAATATTTTATTTTGTAGTGTCCAAAACCAAAATAATAATGAAATCCCCCTACTTTTATATATAAACACACCCATTATCCAATTTCTCTCAACTTAAGATCTTTTTATCTCTTCCAAACTCTTCTATATACTCCCTAGAGTCCTCCCTAGGTTTCCCAAGCCCCTAATAATCCTCTCCCAAGCCTTTGGGATCACACGTCCAACTAAGGGATCTCCCTCTCTCCTTTTTCTTCAAGCACATATTTTATGTCATTCCTTTTAATTTCCATTTTCATGATTTGGGATATGTTATTCCATAACACCTTGATATAAAGATTTGATCTTCATTTCACTCCCATGAATCCCCCCATATGATCCATTAATCCCACCCATTGCTATGCCAAAATTCCTTAAGGGTTCCTTCCGTTCTCAATTTTTGTCCAAGTTTCCTTATATTGTTACATACTTTTTATTTAAATTAAAAATGATGGGGTATGTTTTTGTACCTCCACAATTCTTCCATTATTATTTTTTAATGATGAGAGACCCCTTTCTCTCTCATTAATCTCTCCCGTGTACACCTGTTACCATGTTGAAATTCTGTAAGAGATTTCTCTCTTCTCATTTCCATTCAAGAATTTATTTTAAATTATGAATATAAATTCCATTTAATATGTTGGGATATTATGTTAAATGATCCCATTTCTATACATTTAATTTATAAATTATGAGATATCCCTTTCTCTTCCATAAACCCATTTTATGAATTTCTATTCAACATCGTTATACTGTCGAAACTGCACCATGATTTTCCATGGAAAAATCATCATATAGTGAATACCATACCCTTTTCTCTATCAATATTATTCACCTTTATGCTCATGTTCTTAGTGATTAGGGAATTACATGTATCTTTTCCACATTACTTTTTCATGGAATAAATTATGTTGTTTAATTAATCCATGTTGTATGATATATTTGGAACACTTATACATGAAAACGAAATGATTGTGAATGGTGCAACTTGGTAGCACTCCAATTCATTGGATAATGGTTAGTATCATGATACTCCTTGTGAAATTAGAGTTTACTCATGATAATTCAAGGTCAATGAGGGTTTAATCATGCTAATACAGGTGAAATTATCCTTTTCTTATTCTAATATCATATGGTATGTTTTTTCCAAATTTCCATGTTATAAATATCATGATATATCATAAATTTATGTTCATGTTTCTTTTTAACTCCATTGATATGACTATTGACTAACATTTATTTTATTCCTCATGTTTTTCCATGTTTATTCCCTTACTATGCTTTATAGATCACCATTTATTTATGTATGTCCTCAGGTTATCCCATGCAATGTTAAGTACAAAGGAATGTTGTGGTCATGTAAAAGAATTTTTTAATAAAGATGTGTATTTCATGTTTTATGTTGTTATGTAATGTTAATAATCCCAAAATAAACTATAACTATCGATCTTTTTAGTTTTATTAAGTACAAGTTTGTGTAATAAATCATTATTAAATATGAAATAAAGACCAGGGTTGTTATATAACCAATTCAACTTAGAATTCCATATTTTTTCTTTAGATCAAATCCATCCACCTCAAACATATTAAAAAAATCTTCAACTCAAATCAAGAACTTAATAACACCTTCCAACATCAGCCGATAATCTATTTTAATTATTTCGGTACTCATTTACCCTTTTAATCCTTTGAATTACTTCCCAAGACTTCAAGCCGACTAGCCTTGCTTCAATAGATAATTCACATTAACTCCTTGAAACTTCATCATTCCTTTATCATATGAGTAATGGTATAACTTCTTTCACATCATATTTTACACACATCTATTAATAATAACATCACTTTTATGCTTCATGGTATTCATCCTTAACACACATGTATTTGGAACACCTTGATTCTTTTCAAAAATATTATTGAGGAATTTAAACTACTTTGACATACTTCATCATTCATATTTCTACCATTATTGACAATTAATACAAAACACACAAAGTGTAATATATAGGGTAATGGTATTTGGTATTGATAACAAATAAAACACCTACAAAGTGAGTTTATCAAAATAGTTTCATGTGAACTAAATCATATCATTTTTACTATCAGAATATGTAAAATGATTATTACTTTATCAAATTTCTTATTGATGTTGATGATATTTTTATGATGGTTTAAACATTAAATTGATCTAGTAATTGAAGTTTTATTAGTCAATAACTCTTAAAATTAAGGATATTAGTGTTTTAAAGTATATTATTTCTATGATTATTGAAAGAGAAATAATTATTGGGAGTTTAGTGTTATCCCAAAGGGAGTTCATCAGAAAGGTCATCAAGTGATTTATAATGACTGGATGTAAATCAATTTTAACTCCCCTAGCTCTGAACATCAAATTTTAAAAGGTTAAAGAACAAAAAATGAAAGATAAGGTGAGATACATGGAAAATGATACATTTTCATTAATATTTTCAAATTCGATGTATGAAATGGTATGTACTTACCCTGACATTGTAATTTTAGTGTGATTTTTTAGTCGTTATATGGTAAATCTAGTGAAAGAACACTAGGAATATATTAAGTGGAACATTAGATAATTCTAAAAGATATAGAAAATCATAAATTATAATTCATATGATTCAAATCGTTTCAATGGTATGTGGATATATATTTTAGAGGTGATTCTAATAATTTTAAAGTACAAAATCCTTTGTGTTTAAATTTAGAGGTGCGACAATCAGCTAGATGTATAAGTTACAATCAATTTTTGAAACGAAATTAGAAAATGATATGATTTAGTTTAAATGATTATTATTGGAACATGGGAGGAATTAAGAAGGTATTTTTATTTATTATGTAATCCAAATTTCAATTCACATAGAAAAAATCCAATGTTTCAATCTTTGGAAAAACATGTTGACCTAAAATACCATTACATTTGGAATTTTCTTTAAGATGTAGATTTATAGATGTTGAATATTATAGGAAGAAAAAATCTGAATCACATGTTCTCTAAGGTTATAATCCATGAATATATAGGGTATCACAGTTTCTCAGTGGGATTAGAAAAACCATAAGATTATGGAGACCACTTTATATATTAGTAAAGAGGATGAGAAGTTAAAATCTATCTAATTATTTAATATTTAATATGGATATTTGATTTAGGATTTAAGTGGGATATTTTTGGGATTTTGAAGCCTCTACATGGATCTAGATTATATTCACCAGAAAGATAGGATTAAGTTCACTAAAAGTAAGTAAAAACAATGGGTACGTTAAATAGTGTATGATCAATTGGGAGAAAATTCTAGTGGGAGTGTTAAATTAGTAGAAGTTATATTACTTAGAGGTGTAATTAAATGGGAGGATGGGGTTGTTCTTATTCTACCAGTTTTATCTAGTTAGTTGATGTTTTCTATAGTAGATCGGTGGTTACTGTTTTGTATGTTTGGAGACCCCTGAGAGTAGGATTTTGGCGCAACCAAATGACTATATAGGACCCACTATATATATTGGTTTGTACCATATACTGGTGTGTAATTAATATTACATTATTTTTAGTTATATGGATAGATGAAAATTCACCAAGTTTTATTCTTCATATTTTTAGAGAAATATACTTTGAAGTTTTCTTTCATGGTTGTATGATGGAAATACAAACAATATAATTCAATGTTTGGTTTACATTTCCACATTTCCATAGAATTCATGTATTCTTGTGTTTTTTTTAAATAAAATAGTGTGTCGTTATTTAGGTTGTATAAAGCTTTCTATGTTTTGATACTCAAAGTCGAGTGGAGTTTATCTTGTGTACTGCATGTGATGTTTTGGTGATTAAATTAAAAGTTGATGCAAGATCCTGTAATCGGTTTTTAATCATCTATTGAACTCATGATTTGAAACTATACTACATCCTTCCCCAAAAAATACTAATTCATATTACCAGGTGGTAACATGTCTATACAAGGAAGATAATAAGTCATGAATCTATTTGTAAAGGCTTTCAGTCCATGGGTACTATTTCACCACTATTGGTGGTGTCTATTTTTACATTTCTATATCAAAGAAGAAATTACTAGCCAGACATATTCATCTATTCCTTGGGTTATTCAATCATCATATTAATATAAAGGGTTGGGAATAATCCTCATAATCAAGTGTGACACTAAGCTGGATCATATTCCTCAGCTAATAGATCATTTCACTTCAAGAGGAAGGTTTCCTAACATGTCAAGCACCTAGCCCTCGACTAATATCATCTATCAAAATAATAATTTCAATAAACCTAATATAATCAATGCAAGTCCCAATCATCTTAGGAACATTCCAAACTCTCTTCTATCACCCCCTGGGGATACATTCCCCTAGGCCATAACTCACTATTCAATAAGACATAGGACTCGTAATAAAATTATCCTCTACCAAACAATGTGGGACTTTACCCTTAGTATATGAGTCACTAAATTTCATATTAAACATCCCCTATAATATACAATTTATCCTATACCCATCTCATAAGTCTCTATGCACATGGAAACTTTGCAGCAAAGATCATTATTAACTTCTTCTATTCGCTAACACCCAAATTGAACTAATTGTATGATATTTAACCAATTATATACTCTTGGTAGACTTATCCTTATCGCAATAATAGGATTCAGAATAACCCACACACATTTTATTTAACATTCACAAGTCACCCTTCCTGGTCTAGCAACTTTCTCTATGAATGTTAAAGAAACCCCTTCAATCAATTGAAACATATCTCAAAAACATTTATACAATGTCATGCATTAATTTCATTGGCCTAATAAGGATACTCTATCCATTAACCAAGGATAGGTACCCTCCAATATGTACCATATAGTTTAACTCAAGTGTTTCACCAAAATGAAATTGTGGAGTCACTGAATTTCCTAGAAAAAGTGTCTAGGATTTTCACCACTTCCATATTAGGACATACCTATTTTTCATAATTACCTAAGCCCCTTATGATCTCAGTTAACTATTTCATTCCTACTTACCCCCATAGATACATCATGCAGAACATTCATTAATATATTATATTATATTATATTATATATATATATATATATATATATATTATACATGTAAATAGAGGGGGGTAGTACACCCCTATAATAGTGCTTCTTATATTATTTTCTATGAATGCATAAATTAAGGACACATCCATCATGAATTTTAAATATTAAATAATGAAAAAAATAACATAAATAAATATAGTAAGGAAAACAATGTAATGGTATCCAGTTATAGTGATATAGAATATTATGATTCAATCGATGACTTTGGTTTTGAGAAGGAAGTTGAAAACCTGTGATTAATGGGTTAATTAAACAAATAAAGTGAATATAAATATTATTTTTTAAAATATGATTCTAAAAATAAAACTAGGGATGAACTATTGAAATAAATTAATTGATTAAATATGGAGGTATAAAATATTTTTAGTAAGCAAAAATATTGTAAATGTAAACATAAAAATGTATTAAAGAAAATAAAATTTTAAAGAATTTTTTTCCAACGAAACAACCTATATAAAATTGAAATATGATAAAATAGATCTAAAATCTAAACATGATGAAATCTAAAAACCAAAGTAGGAAAATAAAAAACCATTCATTTTATGTATAATAACAATGTGGTCAAATAAATGGATATTAATAGTATTCTAGAAGATAAAGAAAATCTAAAAAGTGAATTTGAATGTTTAAAAATATATCTCTCCATGTTTTTTTAAGTTAGAGGAAATTGTGATAAAATTTTAAGGATAATGAAAGTTAATAAAGTTAACACTAGTATTGGTTATGAAAATCAATTACAAAAATTTTATAATAATTTCTTTTTAAAGGATCAAGTGGAGATGTTTCAAGTGTCACCTATTTTAGATGTAGGATGAAAGGTCATTACAAAAATGATTGTTCACTTAGATTTCCTAAATCTCTGAGATGGTTAATGGATTTAATTTCCAAAAAGTATTATCTTCAAGATAACCCCATAATACATGTTTGGAATTAGTATGGGTTCTTAATAACCCTTATATTAATCCCATTAGACCCAAATTTGATTGGGCACAAAATTTTCCTAAGTCTATTTTTCTAAGAAGTTTGTATTAGAAATTTAAAAAAGGAAACATAATATATGGATAGTGTATTCTCAAAAAAATGACAAGTTATTCTAAGATTTTTCATATTTTAATAAATTTGATGGTGATAATGTTAGGTTTGGGGAAATTATAAAGGAAATTGAAAGGTTTTGGTGAGTGTGGAATTTTTAATTCTGTCATTACTTAAAAAGTTTTATTTTTTGAATTATTAAAGAATAATTTATTAATGATTTATTATTTTTGTGATGATGGAATGTTTTTTAAATTTCATAATGATAAGTGTTTTATTTTTAATGTTTGATCTGTATTATTTTATTCCAAAGTAAAAGACAATATTTATTCAATTAATTTTGAAATTTTAAAAAACTAAAGTGTTAGGTGTTTAAATGTTGTTAAATATGGAAATTATTTATGTAATAGGAGGCTTGACCATGTGATTTTGGGTTACTATTCAAGATTTCCAAACAAAAATAAACTTCTGATTTACCATCTCTAATGATAAACAGAACATATGTATGTAAGCTATATATGAAAGAAAAACAACACAAAGAATCTTTTATATTTTTTAATTTTGAATAAATAGTAGGACCTCTTCAATTCTTGCAGTTAGATTTATTTGGCCTAATTAAAACTAATAGTCTATATGAAAGGATGTATGTTTTAATGATTGTAGATGATTTTAGTATATACACATGGGTTTAATTTCTTTCACATAAATATAAAACCTTAAATACATTTATGGATAATTGTAAATTATTTAAAAATGATAACATTTATCTAATTATATTAATTAAAAGTGATTGAGTTTGAGAGTTACTAATATATAATTTACTTAGCTTTATGAGGAAAATGAATATTCTCATTGTTTTTCAGTACATAGAAAACCCCAACAAAATGGTGTCGTAGAAAGTAAAAATAGGACCCTTAAAGAAATGGGAAGAACAATTCTTAATGAGTTTAATTTATCTAAATATTTTTTGGTAGAAGTTGTGAATAAAAAATTCTATGTTAGTAATAAATGTAGAAAACCTATAAATGGTTATCTTAGAGTCTTTGGTTCAAAAATATTTATCTTTAATTCTAAGGATACTTTTGATAAATCTGATTCTAAATTTAATGAAAGTGTTTTTTTAGGTTACTCAATTGTTTGTAATGCATTTAAAGTATATAATAAAATATCTATGATTGTTTAAGAGTATATTAATATTAAATTTTATGAGAAAATTTTAAATAATAAATAAATTGATGAAAATTATATTGAAGAAGTTGTTAGGAATTTTATCTTTGGGAAGAATAAATAATAAGATTTTAATTAACCTATTAAGGGGTAGAATTAACCATTTATAAGGAATCATTAGTTTCCAATGGGGCTAACGAAATTTAATAATATATAAAAATACTCAAATAGTGTGAAAAACTAAGAAAATATAGTAAGTGGTGAGATTGAGGTCAATCCAAGAGCCAGTGAAAGTAGGGTTTTTTGGAATTTAAATGTACGTGATTTTGTGGCTTTAAGAAAGAAGTGAGTGAAGAAAGTAGTTTTGGGATTTAAAATAATATTGGAAAATGTGTTAGGGTTTTGAATATTTAGGCTTTGAGTGCTAATGGATTTAGAAATTAAATTGGTTGATTGTGATTAGTGTTAGATTCAAGAGAGGGGAGATACATGTTCATGATATAACCTTCTTAATGCAAAAATATCACCTTTCCCACAATCATGTACCTTAGGGTATTATTGAGTTAAGTTTGTATTAATAATATTTTTATACCTAATTAAACTAACCCATTAAATGGTAATGCTGAATTTAGGGTAATCAATATTTCTAATTAAAAAGTAAATTTCCAAAATTTATTCAATGGTCATGAGATAGAAACAATAATAAAAGAGAAAATGATTTATTATTATGGAAACCCAAATACATGAACAAAATAAGAAAATTAAATCCATCTCACCATTTCCATTTATCGACATACCCCATTATAAAAAGTGATTTACCCCTTTATCCTAATAATTAGGGTGTAATAGGGAAGGATAAAATCAAATGAAATCAAAACAAAAATTGAGATAAAGAACTGGTAGAGGACTCAATAGCAAAGAAACTTGCCTCATGCATTGATCTAGGAATAATTAATAATTAGATAAGTAACTAAGTCTTCAATTTATTAACCTCCATGGTTCTCATGTTTTCATTAATCCAACCATTAATTTGGTTATAAATACACCACATGTCAATTTTTCTATTAAATATAAATTCTTGGTATTAATTTTCATATGATTATTGAATTTCAGATCAAACTGGATGAATCTGTGTATATCTAGCTAGTTTCAAAGCATGAAAAATGTGTCACATGATGAATTTTTATGCATTCTCCATAGGCTATGTTTCTTCATTCCATGTCTTCAAGTCTTGAATTTCTTTCATTCTCACATTTTGAATCGTATATTCACACTGTGAATATTGTTTTTTCAGAACAAAAATCTTTATTTCATCCTTTTTATTTAGTTTCAAGCCTTGGGGACAATCCATGGACACCTTATGTCATGGAAAGTATTCCTTAAATGGAAATCATGATAATATTTTCTCCTTTTAATTGTGTTTAAAAAAACATTGCATCATGTCATAGAAGAAAAAATCATTACAAAAAAGGGAAATAATTAATAATTTAAATCACAAAAGTAATGTATTTTAATATAAAAATGTCATTCATGAAATGAAAGTATCAAACCCCCACCCCCACCCCCCACCCCACACACACTTGAATTCAATCATATTCTCAATGATAAAATCTCAACATAATATAATTGACTCTCACCTTAACATAATTTAAATTCAATGTCCAAAAATTAATTAAATAAATGGGGAATTAAATTTTTTATAATTACATAGAAACTTTTTCATCAACTCCTCACTTTTCAAAGAAACAAGTTAACCATGTATTTTACTATTCCCCTTTTGAATAAATCATGCCTTATAATTCTCTCATTATTATTTTTAATTAATTATCACTCCATGTTACATTTTTTCTTTAACTCAAATTAATTTATCCACTCATAATTAGGTTATAAATGAATATGGAGTTCTTCTCATACCTTGAATAATGATCCTTACCATTGGATTTCAATGAATCTACTTTCTTCACCACCTAGAGAAAAACTAAAAAATAATTATAAGGGCTTCATCATTAAGATAAAATGAATATGAGGCTAAGGGTAGGTGAGTAAATTATGTCAAACATGTAGATATCAAGAAGGAGGTTAACTATAGAGTACCTTTCTTGATAATTAAAAATAGCTCAATGAAAAACTTCTCTATAAAAGTGATGTCACCCCATATCTAATATATCAAAGTAGGCTCATCAAGTAAAGAAGGGAAATAAATAAAACACCCTATTGTATTATTTATTTTTTATTTTATTTTATTTTCCGTTTTAGGAATTTTTTCTTGGGAAAAATAATACAGCGTCCACCCAAAAAAATGATCTTATCATGAAAATATTTTTAATGGTTATAACAATAACATCATTCAAGAAATTGTGATTTTTTAATTTCCCAAGATACAAATCATATTTAATTTTTTTCAATTTTTTAAGAGGGTGAGTAATGAATACAATGTATAATAATCATGAAAAAAATTACCAAATATCATAGAAATTATTTCCCACACTCTTCCATTTGATACACACATCCCTTCCACCATGGAAATGTATCCCCAATAATTTTTTGATAATCCTGAAAAAATATTTAATGTTGGGTAGTAATGGATAAAATAGGCTTGTAATGTGGTTATTTTCTTAACTAGGTTATTCGTGGATTCTACAGTCCTAAAAGGGATTCCTTTAAGGTTGTTCAATTGATAATGGGATAATAAAAAATATCCCCTAATCATATTCAATGTCACTTTGTACAATCATATCTTTGAAAACATGAAAAGAATATTATAAAAAATCATGCATGAGTTTCATTGAATACATATACAAAAGAAAATAACATGATGTGTTAGGCTCCAAGAATGTCTTGGGAATGAGAAAAAATGGATAGGGAAATTACTCATGTAAATTTATATGAATAATATAATCAATTGATATAAATATCATAAATTCAAGGAATTTCAAATCTCCGGAAATATTCATTTAAAAAAATATCAATTCTCTCTAAATCATGTTTTTTCTAGTCTAGATCTCTAATTTTATATCTAATAATTCCTTTCCCCAAGTTTATCATTCAAATTTATTGAAAAATAAATTTTAAAAACATGGAATCGAAAGTAACCTTTGATGTTTTTGTATCTCGTATAAAGAAAAAAGACAAGTTAGTTAATGAATAGGAAGTTCAAATATCTAGAAACAAGTTAAATGTGGATAATAAATTATAAAAATATAGAATTGAAATTATTACTACCCTTTTAATGATGATTAAAACATGGGTTCCATAGGTTTTGTCTACATAGATTCATGACATGTATTATCTACAAAAACCTCTTCAAATGTTTTTGAATACTTGTGAGTGCCTTTTTATTAGACCTAAAAATTGAAAAATACAAAAAAGAAAGTATAAACCGTTTTTCAATGAAATTTAACAATATTTTATGGAGGGTGTGAATGCACCTAAACAAATACTAAAACCCCAGGTTTCCTCTTAAAAGTTCTTTTTTAACATCATTGGATCAACCTAACCTTCTCATCTTAGGTGATAGGAGTTTGGAAAGATTATACCTAGATCGGATCCATAAACAACCTTAGTTGTGACATATCCACATAGGTTAACCCTTTTTCTTCTTGTGCTCAATACCAATTCATCCTCCAATGGGATGATCCACTAGTTCATCATTAACAATGAAAAACTGAATGGAACTTCATGTACCATCCATACTCATTGGACCTTCTCAAACATGGAGGAACTAATTTCCCCTCAAATGTCATCAATTTTTGTTTTTTGTTTTTAGTACCTTTACTTTGTATGATAGAAAACACATCCCACTTTTCATTATCCACAATAATATCTTAAACTTAGGTTATGTTTTCCTCTTCATACTCATGTCGACTCTTCAAATCCAAATTCTTTACCATCTATTGAATGCTAAAACTTACTTTTTCTATACCAAACCTCAAACAGATTTTCCCACTTTTCACATCTATCAGTGGCCTTATGGTAGCCATGAATGTTCTACTAAAAATGATCAGAATTCTCTCTTCCTCCATGTCCAGTACAAATAAATCCATAGGGAAGTTTAATTTTTCAATATTAACTATGATAGCATCAATGACCCCTTAGAAGTAATTCATTATCAAATCATCAAGAAAGTGTGAAACTCTAGTGTTATTCATATTTCTAACCCAATTCTCTTCAACATTTTATGCAACATGATGTTAAATATGGAATTGATATCACACAACACTTTCCCATTTTTTCTAGATCTAATATATATAAGAATTTAAATGCAACCTATGTCTTGCTGGTTCTTTTTTAAGTCTTTCAATACCACCAATTAACACTCTGATGTGGATGGTATGATGCTTATTTCCTCCATAGTTTTCCAATTGGTCAGCAAACCTTTTATTAATTTAGCATATGATAGAATATTTGTAAAAGGTTTTTTAAAAGGGATGTTAATATGAAATTTTTTTAAAAGTCCAAGAATTTTACCTTTTTGTGTGTTGATTTCCCTTAAACTAACTACTCTAAAAATGGCATCATCAGCTTATATATTGGTGGTTATTCGTCTTCATCTTCACCTACTACTTTCTCTTTATTATTTTCTATCTCTTCTTATTTTCATTCTTATACCCACTTGGTTCATTGTTGACTTCTATTATTTTCCCACTTCTTAGAGTAATGGACTTAATATCTGTATAGGGGTTGTCTTTTGGGTGGAATTGTAGTATTCCTCATATTCTATGTTTATGTTTCTCTATAATTTTTCCCACTTGGAATTATAGGTTCTATAGTGTACTATTATGATCTCTCGAATCACCCTTTGGTTCTTTTATAGATCCCCCTTGGTCCTTTCAGCATGTAAAAATTTATTTTATAGAATCTCTGGTGGTAGTAATAAAAGTACCCAAAGTATCCTTTATTGTGTCGACATGGATCTATAGTGATGGATCTTACTGTACACGAAAACCCAATGCTCTCTACCAATTCACCTGACCTTTCTTATCATGTGGCCGAAAATCCTGAAAATTATTACCAAAATTGTAATCAGCATAATTTACCTCTTTTATACATGTACCTAGGGGTTTTTGATGTCCCATAATCATGTCCATCCACATGGATTCCATCTATTCCACCATCTAATTGTTGTTGTCTATCATGCACACACCTCTTATCCATGATCCTTCATTTTTCCATTGGATGTTTTTTCACATCATCACAACAAGTAGACACTTGATGTCTTCCAAAAAAATCATCAATAATCCTCTACCTATAGTATCCAAAATTGACATGTTTCCCTATGAAATACCCTTATTAAAAGTTTTAATCCATAACTAAATTTCAATTCCATAATGTGGGGATTTTATAATTAAATATTTAAAATGATCCAATGCTCAGTACTGAGAATCATCCTCAAATTGGTTTAAGTTAAAAATATTAACCATAATATCCATGGATTTAGAGGGAGGAATGAATCAGGTGATAAAATTTCTTTCCAACTCATCCCATGTTTTGATGGAATGAGTTAGAATGATTTTTATCCACTCCTAAGATCTCTTTCTTCAAAAAATAAGAAGAGATAGAGTCTTAGTGCATCACTTGAAATGGTATAAAATTAAAAGGTATCACATAGCTTGAGGAAACTCCCTAGATGAATGTTTGGATCTTCATGAGGTAGTCCCAAAAAAAATTAATTGTTTTTGAAATTTTGTGAATAATTGATGGATTGATCTCTAATTGTTTGGTATACACCAGTTTTATGATAATTATAAGATGGGAAATAATGTTCGATGTTCAACTGTATTCTTCCAATTCTTTTAATCCTTAATCACTTTTTTGTGTACCATTAATGACTTGATTTATCAATACAACATCCATGGTGACAATGAATTTGTTCTTCTGTATGTTTTTTTCAGTCTTGGGATCACACTCAAGGATCTCTTTCCATTTTTCCTTCATGTGGTAATCATGCATTAATATTTAGATACCTAAAATTGCATCATGGAAATACCCGACATAAAAAAGGAAAATTAATGAAAGTAATAAATAAATTAAATTTAAATTTAAAATTTAAAATTCTGAAAACTATTTTGTGATTTAGCCAAAATGGTGATAGAGATTTGACTACCCACAGGGAATCATCATTTTCCTACAAAGATAGCCAAATTTAATAATTTATAAAAAGACTCAAACAGTGTGAAAAAATAAAACAAAAATATACTAAGTAGTGAGTTTGAGTTTGATCCCAATATATGGTGAAAGTAGGGTTTTAGGAATTTAAAAGCAAGTGATTATGTTTTTTAAGAAATAAGATAATGAATAAATTAGTTTTTTGGATTTGAAAATGAGATTGAAGACATATTGGGGTTTTATAGATTTAGGTTCTGAGTGCTAATGAATTTAGAAATTGATTTTTTTTTATTATGATTGGATTTGATGTTGAGATAAGGGAGTTCCTCAGTCTTGGTATCCCCTCTTTAACACATAAATAAACCTTTTTCCATGGTTTGGTAATTCAAGGTATTAATGAATTATGTTTTTTCTAATGTCACTTTTAAAACTAAATACCCTAAACCATTCAATGGGCATGCCTAATTGAGGGTAATCAGTTTCACAAATTAAAAATTTAATTTCCAAATTCTATTCAATGGTCATGATATGAAAAGTGGAAAGAAATAGAAATTTATTTATTATTATAGAAACCCAAATAAATAAACAAAATAATAATGTAAAGTTCACATAACCAACCCCCTTTATCAAAATAACCCATCAAAAAAATAAAGAGTTACTCCCACATCCTAGTAATGATGGGGTAACAGGTAATGAAAAATGAAATGAAAAAAATAAAGAAAATTGGTAGAAGGAACAAGTGGAGGAATGAAAATCATAGCAACTCACCCCCAGGATTTGATACCCGAATGATTAATTCCTAGAGAAGTAATCTGGAATTAAATTTATAGGCTCCAAGGGTACTCTAATTTTCTTTTATTCTCTCATTAATCTGGTCATAAATGAATCCTTGGTCAATTTTGGTGTTAAACGATGGTTCCAAGTAATAATTTTTATATCTCCATTTAATTTCATGTCAAATAAGATAAGTTAGGGTTTGTTTGGAAAGTGTCACTAAATAACATATGTGTCACACTATAAATTTTTCATCTTATCCCTAGGCTCTATTTTTTAAATCCATGCCTTCATGTATTAAATTTCCTTTGTTTTCACATCATGAATAGTACATTCACAATGTGAATTATGATTTTCCAGTGATGAAAGATATATTTTAGTTTGTTTATTCATTTTCAAGGCTTAGAAACATCCCATGGATACCCCATGTCATGAAAGGTATTATTTTAGCGGAAATTTTGACCATATTTTCCCCTATTTATTGTTTTCAACAAAAACTTAATCCTTCCATCTATGAAAAAATCATTATACATCTGAGTAGGAATTAATAATTTAAATAAAAATATTAATGTATTTTAATATCTAAAATGCATGTATGAAATGTAAGTATCAATAAACATCCTCTTGGAAGAACTTTAAATATTCATAGGGATTATCCTATTCAAATGGTTATTGTAAATATTGATTCGAATGCTCAAATTAGAAATAATTTAATGAATTTTTATGCTTATCATAATTTTATTTTTGATTATATTTTTTAAAATTTTTATGAATATTACAATGATTCTAACATGATATTTTCTATGCAAGATGAGATAAATTGTTTTTCTTAAAATAAAGTTTGGAATTTGATAGAAGAACCTAAAAATTGTTAAGTTATAGGAAATAAATTGATATTTATAAAAAAACATCATGAATCTAGAAATATTGTGAAAAATAAAGATAGATTAGTTTTTCAAGGACATTCATAAATATAAGGAATATATCTTGATGAATATTTTGAAAATTTTTCTAGATTATAAAGTATTAGGATTTTATAAGTATATGAAACTTTTCGTGGTTTTAAATTATTTAAAATGTATGTGAAATTTTATTTTCAAAATGGTTTTATTTTGGAGGATGTTTATATAAAAACCCTCTGAATTTATAACAAGAAAATAATCCTAATTATGTGTTAAAACTATATAAAACTTTATATGGTCTTAAATAAGATCCTAGATCTTGGTATGAAAACTTATCAAATTTCATTTTGAAAATATATTTTGATAAAAGTAAATTCATCATAAATTGTTTATTAAATGGATTTTTGATAACATTTTAATGGTTCAAATTTTTTTAATGATATAATTTTTAGATATTCATGTGAAAAAATCTTTAATGAATTTTCAAATTTTATGAATTATGAATTTTATATGAGTATAATGGGAGAATTAAATTTTTTATTTAGTCATAAAATTTATAAAATGAATAATGATATTTTTTTAAAATCAAAGTATGATAAATTTTTAGTTAAAACATGTTTTATAGATTCAAGTAAAAGTTAAAATACTTCAATGAGCACCATCATCTAAATTATATTTAGATGAATCTATAAAATCTTTTGATAATAAATTTTTTAGAGGTATGATTTTTAGTTTATTATATTTAACAAATTATATGCCTAGTTTAATTTTTCAGTGTTTCTTTATGAGTAAAATATCAATTTTATCCCCATAAAACTTATTTAAAGAATGTTAATAGGATTATTAAATATATTAAAAGTTTTTGGAATTTTGGTTTATTTTATCCTACTATTTTTTTGACTTAGTTATTCTGATTCTAATTTTGGAGGATTAATTACAGATAGAAAAGTACCTTGGGTATGTGTCACCTTCTTGGTAAATGTTTACTTTCATGGTGTTAAAACAAAAATAATTCTATTGGTTTATCAATAGTTAGATCAGAATATTTTTTTTCATCTATCATGTTGTGTTTAATAATTATGGATTAGTCAAACCTTGTGTGATTTTTTTTAATTTTTAATGGATTTATATATTATTTGACAATAATTTTGCTACTTCTCTTTCCAAAAATCCTTTACAACATTTGACATGTAGACATATTTATGATAGATTTCATTTTCTTATAGATAATGTTCAAAAAGTAAATACGAATTTAGAATTTAGTTATACAAAAAATCAATTTATAGATATATTTACTAATCCCCTAAACTTAACTATGTTTGAGAAAATCAAATTTGATCTTGGTGTGATGAAAATTTAATTTTGTAGCATATTTTTAAGATGATTTTTAACTTGTTGTTGAAATGAAAATTTTAATATTTATTCAATAGTTTATCTAAAATTTCACTAATTACAACATATTATTTTAATAATATAATACTTTTAATTGGTTTATTGACACATGTTTTGAAATCTGTTTGATTAGAAAAATTTCTATCACTTTTATATTCATTTTTATGAAATATTTTATTTTGTTTCAATTCATTTAATCTCGAAAAATATTTTTTATAACATGGATTATATTTGAATTTGTTAAATCAATTTTGAGATAAATTATGTCCTATAATTTTAAAATATTATAGATCTATTATATTTTTTTAATAAGGTGGAAAACTCCCTTTACCAGCCTTTTTTAAAGATTTTTGATCAATTTTAAAGGATAAAGTTTTTTTGAAATTCTACTTGGATTTATAATTATCTTAAGGGGTAGATTATTGAGTGGATACTTACTACTTCATTTATTTAGTGTCTTTGGGGCTTAGGATAATTACATAAAAACTTAAAACATGAAATATAACATCTTTATTGAAAACTTTCTTTACATGACCACTACATTCCCTCGTACTTAGCATTGCATGGGATAACCTGAGGACATGCATAAGAAAAGGGTGAGCTATAAAGCCCAGTAAGGGAGTACACATGGAATAAAATGAGGAGTACAATAAATTTTAGGAAATAGGCATATCAATAGATCATAAGAGAAACATGAACATAAAGGAATGATAAATCATGATAATCATAACATGGAAATGTGGCAACATCACTTAACATGGATTTAGCATGAGCCAAGGCTCATTGCACATAAAGCATGAGTAAACCCTAATTGCACATGAATCATGAGTAAACCCTCATTGCACTTGAATTAGAATGATTCAACACTCATTGCACATGACATATCATGATAGTATACTTTACCCAATGCATTGGATCACTATAAGGGCACACCCTTCTTAAACATTTCATTTTATGCATAAGTGTGCCACATGGATCATAAAACATGGATTCATAAAACATAATAATTTATTCCACGATAAAGGAATGTGGAATTCATACATGAAACTTTACAATCAATATGTAAATGTGAATAAATTTGAATACCCTTGATGGAGAAATGGGCATGGTATTCAATACACAATGACATTGGCTTAGAAAATCGGTGTGATTTCGGCAGTGTAACGGCGTGACATAAGAATTAATAAAAATGGTTGATGAGAGAGAAAGGGGTTCCTCATCATATTTACATGTAATGGACAGTAAGTAGGTCATATAGATACATGCCCCAACAATTGTGATGGAATATAGATTCATGATACAAAATTATTGCTTGACTGTAAAAGAAGAGAGAGAAGTTCCTTTCGGAATTTCGGCATAGTAACGGGTGTACATGGGAGGCATTTAATGAGAGAGAAAGGGTCTCCCATCATTCAAAAAATAATAGGGAAGTATGGGGGAGGTGTGAAACCATACCCAAACATTCATAATTGAAATTAAAAGGGCAAAACAACTTAAAGAAAATTGACAAAAATGAGAAAGGAAGAAAAAACCCTTACTTGGAAGTGTGCTTCCAAAGGCTAGAGAGAGGCTTGTGAGAGGCTTCTTGGGAGCTTGGGGCACCTTGGGAGAATTATAGAGAGAGTATGGAAGATTTTGGATGAACTCAAAGGGATTTTAGTGAGGAGGAAGAGGGATCTTTGGAGGGTTTATATAGGAAAGTTGATGGAATTCTTTATTATTTAGGTTTGGGTCCCCTTACATTAAATTAATCCAAACCAAAAACCATCCCATGGTTTTTGCCCATGGTTTTTGAAAAAGGGAAGAGGAAAAAAATATTTTATAAGTCCCAAGTCCGAAATTCTTAAAATAATAAGGTTGCTTATGTGGAGGTGAGTCACACTCCCATGGAAATTAATTTTAAAAGGCAAAGTGTTGAATAAGTCTTGAGAGGTTCATTAATGCTTTGAAAAATAAGTTAAACAAACCCAAAATAACTTTATTTTAATGATAAAACATATATTGTCCAAACATAAGGATTATAGTATTTTATTACATCATCATTGGGTCATTATGATGTCATAAAACACATTATATATTTAAATGGTATTTAATTTTTACCCAAAAATTTGACTGTCTCAAAAAATTATGAAAAATTCACCATTGGATAATTTCGACATCCTGATTCCAAAAATGACATTTATTTTATCTAAAAAAATTTCTAAATATGTTAATTTTCACTTTAAAATAAAAACCAACATTTATCGAAAATTCACAGGTTTTGACACAAATGGCTTTCAAACCTTAATAAAAATTTTAATTGCATTCATAAAATTATAAGATCATTTATATTTAATAAAAATTAATTTAATATTATTATTATTATTTTATTAAAATATTATTTAATTCAAAAATCCCTTAATTTAATAAAATAGATTTCTTAATTAAATAATAACTAAAAACACCATTTGTACTTTAAAAACTATTTACAATGTATCAAAAATGACTAGAAATTATATTCATTTTTATATGCAAAAATAATGTACATGAACATAGTACTACTTATTTGTTACATAACCCCTTAAAACAGCCGCATAAGACCTAAGGGTAAGGCATGCGATGGTGACAGACTCTTGGGGTGACTCGGATAACATCGCTCGAGTGGTAATTTCAATCAACTTCCACTTTTCCCGTAGACGGTCCTGTTCGAGCTTGACATAGTGAAGCTCAGCTTGGGCTTGGTCAAAGGCGAAGCCCAAGGATGCCACCTCTTTTCCGAGCTCTAACAAATGGGCTTCGTATGGGGAAATTCTACTGGATGAGGCCATCGCTTCCTTTGTCTGAGTAGAATTGGGTTCGTTAAAGCCTTTTATTTATACTAATCAAGTGATCACTGTTCAACAGCTATATTAACAATGGTCACAATTCTTAACATAAAATCAAAGAAATTGACATCTTATAAAAACAGTTTTCATAAAGAGACATTTAACTGGATCAAGAGGGATTTTCCATTAATGAAACCTTGGGTCGTTAAAATATTCCCCCCTTAAGAAATTTCACCCTCGAAATTTTCCTTTTCCCACACTAAAACAAATGCGGGTAACTCAGCTTCATCATATCCTCTGATTCCCAAGTCGCTTCTCCAAACTTTTGGTTTTTCCACAACACCTTGACGAGGGTCATTGTCTTATTTCGTAGAACTTTTTCTCTACGATCTAATATCTTCACTGGTTGCTCCTCATAAGAAAGATCATCTTCCAATTGTACCACCTCGGAAGAGAGTACGTGTGAAGGTTCCGGTATGTACTTCCTTAAGAGGGATACATGAAAGACATCATGTACTTTGGCCATAGTAGGTGGAAGTGCTAGTTGATAGGCCACATCCCCAACACGATCAAGAACCTCGAAGGGGCCGATGTACCTTGGACTTAACTTCCCTTTCTTTCCAAACCTCATGACCTTTTTCCACGGAGATATGCGTAGAAACACCATGTCTCCAACTTTAAACTCAAGGTCTCATCGACGATTATCTGCATAACTCTTATATCGACTTTGGGCTGCCTTGATATGCTGCTGAATGGTTTTCACCTTCTCCACCATTTCCTCGACCATTTCTGGTCCAAGTAGCTTACGTTCACCGACCTCATCCCAACATGCCGGTGTTCTGCACCTTTTCCCATACAGGGCTTCATATGGTGCCATTTGGATGCTCGAGTGGAAACTGTTATTATAAGAGAACTCAACCAGAGGAATATGTTGATCCCATCCTCCTTTAAAGTCCATTGAGCATGCTCTCAACATAT
This sequence comes from Viscum album, assembly GCA_963277665.1. Taxonomy (NCBI): domain Eukaryota; kingdom Viridiplantae; phylum Streptophyta; class Magnoliopsida; order Santalales; family Viscaceae; genus Viscum; species Viscum album. Next base: position 1,681,227,655 of record OY728153.1, on the reverse strand, counting down.
CCTCAAGTGTTTGGATAGTCCGCTCGGATTGGCCATCAGTTTGAGGATGATAGGTCGTACTGAAGTTCAGTTCAGTATTCAGAGCATGTTGAAGACTCTTCCAAAACTTAGAGGTGAATCTTGGATCTCGGTCAGACACAATAGATAGTGGTAATCCATGCAACCGTACCACATCCCTAATATAAATCCGTGCCAGTTGATCCAATGAGAAATCCTCCCGAATAGCAATGAAGTGTTCAGTCTTTGTAAGAGGATCCACAACAACCCAGATTGCATTGTTGCCTTTGGATGTCCTTGGAAGTCCGGTGACAAAGTCCATGGTAATTTTCTCCCTTTTCCATTCTGGTATGGGCAATGGTTGCATCATCCCCTTAGACTTCTGCCTCTCTGCCTTCACTTGCTGACACACCAGGCACTTTGATGTATATTCGGTGATCTCCTTATTCATATTATCCCACCAAAAGTTTTCTTGGATATCTCGATACATCTTTGTGCTCCCTGGGTGAATAGAGAAATTTGAACTATTTGCATCATCCAAAAGTTCCTTCTTCAGCTCCAGACTTGATGGAACACATAGTCTTTTCCCAAACCTCACAATTCCTTCTTCATTAACATTAAACTCCGAGGATTTCCCCTTTTTGATAGCTTCCACTTTTTCTTGAATTCCCACATCATCCTTTTTAGCATCCTTTAACCTTTCCAAAAGACATGGTTGAGAAATCATTTGTGAAAGGATTGATGATGTTCCCTTCTTTATGATTCCCACGCCCATATTCATCAAGTCTAAGAAGATTGGATCCTTCTCAATTCTCATCATTGATAGAATAGCTGGATCCTTTCTACTTAGGTCATCTTCCACCTTGTTCGCTTTCCCAGGGTGGTAATGTATTGAACAGTCATAATCCTTGATGAGATTTATCCATCTTCTATGGTGCATATTAAGCTCTTTCTGTGTGAATATATATTTAAGACTCTTTTGGTCAGTATATATCTCACATTTCTCTCCATAGAGATAATGCCGCCAGATTTTCAAGGCAAAGATCACCACCGCCAACTCCAGATCATGCGTTGGATAGTTTCTCTCATGGATTTTCAACTACCTTGAGGCATAGGATATCACTTTATCATTCTGCATCAGCACATATCCTAATCCCTTCTTTGAAGCATCACTGAATACCACAAAAACTCCCCACTTGTGGGAAAAGTGAGCACGGGTGTAGTGATAAGCCTCCTTTTCAACTCCTTGAAGCTTTCTTCGCATTCATCACTCCAAGCAAACTTTACTCCCTTTCGAGTTAGCTTGGTAAGAGGGTTGTACAATCATGAGAAATTTCTCACAAATCGTTGATAATATCCAGCTAACCCCAAGAATATAGAGATATCTATTACCGATGTTGGCCTCGGCCATCCCTCAATTGCATCTGTTTTGAAGGGGTCCACAGATATTCCATTGCTTGTGATGATATGGCCCAAGAATGAGACCTCCTTCAACCAGAACTCACACTTGTTGTACTTTTCATAGAGCTTCTCCTTGCGCAAAGTCTCTAGTATAGTTCTTAAATGCTCCTCATGATCCTCCTTGGTTTTGGAGTATATTAGAATATCATCTATAAAGACTACCACAAATTTGTCAAGGTAATCTCTAAAGACTCTATTCATCAAGTCCATGAATATTTCTGGAGCATTGGTGAGTCCGAAAGGCATTACTATGAATTCATAGTGCCTGTATCTTGTACGAAAAGCAGTCTTGGGGACATCTTCCTTCTTCACCCTTACTTGATAATATCCCGACCGCAAGTCCACCTTGGAGAAGTATTGTGCTCCACACAGCTGATCAAAAAAGTCATCGATTCTTGGGAGAGGATAATTTTTCTTTATCGTGATTTTGCTAAGTTCACGATAATCGATGCAGAGCCGCATTGACCCATCCTTCTTCTTGACGAAGAGGACTGGTGCACCCCATGGTGAAGCACTTGGGTGTATAAACCCTTTATCCAAATTCTCCTGTAGTTGTTTCTTCATCTCTTCAAGCTCAACAACATCCATTCTATATGGATTCTTGGATATTGGTAGCTCCCTAGGTATAAGTTCAATTGAGAACTCAACATCTCTTCTTGGAGGAAGACCAGGCAGTTCCTCGGGAAACACTTCTTCGAATTCCCTCACAATAGGCATTTCTTCAAGGTTGGTTTCTTCCTTGGACTCGATCATTAGAGCCAGATACGCATTCTCATAGGGCAGTAATATCCATGCTTGAGGTGATGGAGCTAAAGGAGATTCATCTTCCTCCTGACACTTGTAAAGAATCGGAGGTCAATTCTCCATATGGAGTGTGATTTCCCTCTCCTGACAATTTATGTTGGCTCTATATAAGGAAAGCCAATCCATGCCAAGAATTTCATCAAATTCCACCAAAGGGAGTATGATGAGGTTCGCTGGGAAATTCAATCCATAGATTGTAATAGGGGAGGACTTATATTCATGGGATGTAATGATTACCCCATTTTCTGTACTCACCGACATCCTTACTTCCATGATTTGTGGTGGTGCTGGGATTGTTCTACTAAACTTTCGATATATAAAAGAATGCGTAGAACCTGAATCAAAAAGTGCGTTCGCTATTCTTGAATGAATAACTAGAGTACCTGTCACCACTTTGTTGTCGGGGTTCACTTCGGCAGAAGTGATGTCAAAAGCTCTTCCTTGCTGTCTTGGAGGTTGTTGGTTGCCTCTGAAAACCCTTGGATTAGGTCACTGATTTGCAAAATGACCCAGTTCTTTGCATTTATAGCATTTAACAATGCGTTGAGGTTCTAATGGAGAATTCCTCTCCTCTGTCGCAGTCGCGGGTCCTTCTTGCCGATAGTTAACAGCTAGGTGTCCTTCTCTTCCACACCTGAAGCATTTTCTCGTCCCCTTAAGGAAATTTCCCAGGTGCTTCTTTCCGCACTTTTGGCAAGTGGGGTGCTGGAACTTCTTAGCACTGTTGGATTTATCCATCGGCCCACCAGCATTGAAGTCCACCTTACGCTTCTTATACCCATGATACCCATGTGATTCTTCGATCTCCATTTCGACCTTGAGGGCACATCGGACAATTTCCGCATAGCTGTCGAAGTCACGGATCGCTAATGCTTTTCGCAAGATAGGATTCAGCCCAACAAAGAAGCGGTCAACCTTGCATTCGGGGGTAACGACAAATCTGGAAGCGTATCGTGCAAGCCTTGTGAATTTTTCCTCATACGCTCCAACAGATTCTTCTTCTTTTTGCTTGAGGGAAATTAAGTCCCTTTCCATCTTCATCCGGAGGGTGCGCGGAAAATATTTATCGAAAAACATCTTCTAGAATTCCTTCCATTCCAAATCCTCGATCTCCTCCTCAGGCTTCATATTTTTGATCAATGTCCGCCATTGATCAGCTTCACCCTCCATACTATAAGCAGCCAGGAGAACCTTCTCTTTTTCAGAACATTGGAGGATGGAGAAGATCTTTTCAATGGAGTTGATCCATTGTTCGGCGATTGTGGGATCAGATGATCCACTAAAAGTAGGAGGCCTTTGTCTCATGAAGCTCTCGATAGCGACTTGTTCTTTCTTAGGGGGGTTGAACGTTTCTCTTGACCCATGTTTCTATTCAAAACTTGAGTTAGCTGAGAGAGAAGCGTGACAAAGTTCGCGATTCCCACTCCCATTGGATTGGGCATCTCATTAGTACAATCATCACACTGATCTTCACAGCGGTTGTTAGCCCGAGTCCTCCTATTACCGGCCATTGTCTGGAATAAAAGGAGAGTTAGGGGTAACATATAAAGGGTAATCCAAAGACAAAAGTTTATGACTTATAAATAAACTTTAATTTCTTTAACTCATGAGTCTATAGGATTCAATCTAGGCTTTTCATGATCTACTTCCTAACATATATTCTTAGGGGCATTTTTCCCTTAATAAGGGTTTATACTAAGATTGTGAATTTATCAAAACATATCCCCCGGGAGTGTCGTAACCAAGAGTGCAGCAAGGCCCGTTGTCGTGAACCAGTTCCCATTCGAGTCTAGCTCAAAGCGGTGTTTTCGGGTTTTACCCCTATGATACATCTGTACCAGAGCCGCCTCTACCTGCTCATATCCAGACAGGGATGTATTTGTTTGATAAACCACTTACTTAGTATTTACCAAAACTTAGGGATGTTTTTATTATACTTAGTCTTGTATCTAAGGATTTACTAGGGTTTCCTAATCCCAAAAATAACTAAACCTATCCTCTGATACCAACTATGATAACCCTGCTTTTTATTACAACTTAAACATGATTTATTACATAAAACTTCACTTGATACAACAAAGAAGATCAAGAGGTTTAGTGTCTTTAGGGATTATGATCATTAAATAAAAACTTAAAACATGAAATAAAACATCTTTATTGAAAACTTCCTTTACATGACCACTACATTCCCTCGTACTTAGCATTGCATGGGATAACCTGAGGACATGCATAAGAAAAGGGTGAGCTATAAAGCCCAGTAAGGGAGTACGCATGGAATAACATGAGGAGTACAATACATGTTAGGCAATAGGCATATCAATAGAGAATAAGAGAAACATGAACATAAAGGCATGATAAAGCATGATAATCATAACATGGAAATGTGGCAACATCACTTAACATGGATTTAGCATGAGCCAAGGCTTATTGCACATAAAGCATGAGTAAACCCTCATTGCACATGAAGCATGAGTAAACCCTCGTTTCACTTGAATTAGCATGAGTCAACACCCATTTCACATGACGTATCATGATACTATACTTTATCCAATGCATTGGAGTGCTATAAGGGCACACCCTTCTTAAACATTTCATTTCATGCATAAGTGTGCCACATGGATCATAAAACATGGATTCATAAAACATAATCATTTATTCCACGATAAAGGAATGTGGAATTCATACATGAAACTTTACAATAAATATGTAAATGTTTATAAAGGTGAATACCCTTGATGGAGAAATGGGCATGGTATTCACTACACAATGACATTGGCTTAGAAAATCGGTGTGATTTCGGCAGCGTAACGGCGTGACATAAGAATTCATAAAAATGTTTGATGAGAGAGAAAGGGGTTACTAATCATATTTACATGTAATGGAAAGTAAGTAGGTTATATAGATACATGTCCCAACAATTGTGATGGAATATAGATTCATGATACAAAATTATTGCTTGAATGTAAAAGAAGAGAGAGAAGTTCCTTTCGGAATTTCGGCATAGTAACGGGTGTACATGGGCGGCATTTAATGAGAGAAAAAGGGGTATCCCATCATTAAAACAATAAGAGGGCAGTATGGGGTAGGTGAAAAACCATACCCAAACATTCATAATTGAAATTAAAAGGGCAAAACAACTTAAAGAAAATTGACAAAAATGAGAAAGGAAGAAAAACCCCTTACTTGGAAGTGTGCTTCCAATGGCTAGAGAGAGGCTTGTGAGAGGATTATTGGGAGCTTGGGGCACCTTGGGAGGATTATAGAGAGAGTAGGTAAGAGGTTTTATGAACTCCAAAGGATTTTAGTGAGGAGGAAGTGGGATCTTGTGTGGGTTTATATAGGAAAGGTGGGGGAATTCTTTATTATTTAGGTTTGGGTCCCCTTACATTAAATTAATCCAAACCAAAAATCATCCCATGGTTTTTGCCCATGTTTTTTGAAAAAGGGAAGAGGAAGACAATATTTTATAAGGCCCAAGTCCGAATTTCTTAAAATAATAAGGTTTCCTATGTGGAGGTGAGTCACACTCCCATGAAAATTAATTTAAAAAGGCAAAGTGTTGAATAAGTCTTGAGAGGTTCATTATTGCTTTGAAAAATAAGTCAAACAAACCCAAAATCACTTTATTTTAATGATAAAACATATATTGTTCGAAAATAAGGATTATAGTATTTTATTACATCATCATTGGGTCGTTATGATGTCATAAAACACGTTATATATTTAAACGGTATTTAATTTTTACCCAAAAATTTGACTATCTCAGAAAATTATGAAAAATTCACCATTGGATAATTTTGGCATCCTGATTCCAGAAATAACATTTATTTTATCTAAAAAAATTTCTAAATATGTTAATTTTCACTTTTAAAATAAAAACCAACATTTATCAAAAATTCACGGGTTTTGACACAAATGGCTTTCAAACCTTAATAAAAATTTTAATTGCATTCATAAAATTATAAGATCATTTATATTTAATAAAAATTAATTTAATATTATTATTATTATTTTATTAAAATATTATTTAATTCAAAAATACCTTAATTTAATAAAATATATTTCTTAATTAAATAATAACTAAAAACACCATTTGTACTTTAAAAACTATTTACAATGTATCAAAAATGACTAGAAATTAAATTCATTGTTATATACAAAAATAATGTACATGAACATAGTACTACTTATTTGTTACATAACCCCTTAAAACATCCGCATAAGACCTAAGGGTAAGGTGTGTGATGGTGACAGACTCTTGGGGTGACTCGGATAACATCGCTCGAGTGGTAATTTCAATCAACTTCCACTTTTCCCGTAGAAGGTCTCATTCGAGCTTGAAATAGTGAAGCTCAGCTTGGGATTGGTCAAGGGAGAAGCCCAAGGATGCCACATCTTTTCCGAGCTCTGATAAATGGGCTTCGTATGGGGCAATTCTACTGGATGAGGTCATCGCTTCCTTTGTCTGAGTAGAATTTTGTTCGTTAAAGCCTTATATTTATACTAATCAAGTGATCACTGTTCAATGTCTATATTAACAATGTTCAAATTATTAACATAAAACCAAAGAAATTGACATCTTATAAAAACATTTTTCATAAAGAGACATTTAACTGGATCAAGAGGGATTTTACATTAATGAAACCTTGGGTTGTTACACTTAAGAAACACACCATAGTGGAAGTTATTTTGAGTTTGGGAGTTAATTTTGTAAAACAATCAATTCAAAATAGTCTTTTTGATGTTAAACATGTCATGGTAGAAATCACATCAACATAAAGTTGAAATTCTCAACTTGAGTTCACAATGCCAGAGTGGAAGTGATAGTAGATTACAGAAGAATTTCTAAAGAACCACTTAGACCATTTCATCATACTGATAATTGTTGTCCCTCATTCATTCTTGAGGCTAAATGTTTAGAGATAAAAACATTTTTTAGTGGTCGAGCAACATCTTCAAGTTGTTTTGGAAATTCAAGATTTCTACTTCAGTATGAAATGTCGAAGCGATGAGGGATATTTTGGTCTGGTATAGTTTAGGACGGAGTACTAAATAAAACTACAACATGGTAAAGGTATTGTTCTTCATCCAGTATCCTTAGTTTGTAAATTAAGACACTCATTGTTTAAGTTTCAATTTCAAAATTTATTGGTTATTTATTAAGTCTTGATTTTTCATATATTTGTTTGATATCATTATTTTAACAACTGAGGTGGATCAACTTCCCAAGTTAATTGATGAATAATATTATATATTTTACATTTTGAAATTTTATGGATTGGTTTTACTTTAAAAAAGTAGCATTGCAGAAAACTATGAGGCATTCAAATAATGATATTTTCGAATATGAGTGGTTTGAAAAATCTATAAACGAATCTATATAGAACCAGTGAAGTATGTGGTGGAGAAAGTATTTTTAGGTGATTCTACTTGAACTGTATAATCAGAAATAATGTAAGTTACACATTGTGGTGTTATAAAAATTTTCAAACAACACTACAACACCTCTTCTAGACTTTAATGTGATAAAGTTATACAATTAAAGTAATCTTGACTGCCACAACATTCCAAATCTCAACATTTTAAATATTTTTATGTGGTATTACTTATTTTGTTTTCTATTTTATATATTCTCTCTATATGGTTTATTCTTTTTTGTAAAAATCAGGACATTATGGTTGGGTTATGCCACCCCAATAGAAGGTACATATGGGGTGTTCCCAACTGATAAAAATCATGAGTATTTTGATTGTGCCTTGATCTAGACTAAGGCAAGGATGGTTCTTCCTCCACGTGAAAATGAAGCTAGTTGAGTTGTTCTTATAGGGGTTAAAATTACATGATGTGGATTGAGCCTCCAGGGATTAAAAAGACAATTATAAAGAGTTGGGACTTACATAAAAAGTCATAGATTTCATTTTAGTGGGTGTCATTTCTCTTTAATTTGGAGAGAATTATAGAGTCTACATAGGATCATCTTGATCTAAATTATTATAAAAATATCTTATACATATATCTAATTTATTTTCACTATTATAAATTTTTAACTCTGATAAACCATTAAAATTTTCTAAATTGGTCAATTCACCCCCTCTTGACTGTTCTTCCATTCTCATATTGGGACCAAACACTTATGCCCACAGACACATCATAAAGTACGCACATTAATGTATAATATAATATTTTATTTTATTTTATATTATAGATATAAAATAAGGGGGGTTACACCCTTTAAATATTTTATTATTATAATTATTTTGATTTTTTAATGTTGTTAACCAATAGGTTGAAATTTTTTCATTTTTTTTCTTCAAATGTCCATTCTTGACATTATTTTTTAATTTTTTTAATTTTTAGATTTGGATTTACTTGGTAATACTAGAGGATCCTTTTATTTCCTATTCCACCCCCCCCCCCCAAATGGGAAGTCTCTAAATTAAGGGATTTCATGAGTTAAAAAGTCATCATATGATCCTACATCATACCCAGCTTTAAAACTATGAAGGGGTAAAAAAGTCAGCATACTGAAGGAGTATTATAAAAGTGAAGGTACAATAGTGGGGTAATTTTGCAATAGTATTATTCACTGAAATTGGGATTTTGGTCTACATATCTGAGCCTTTGGGTCACTTGGTCTCTGTACCATCAATAGAGGGCCTTCAGGATTCCTGTCAGAGTAGTTTCAAAATAGTGGATAGCATGTAAGTGTAAAGGTGGTTTTGGTGATCAGGCTAGGCATGGAGGTTTATTCATGGAGTGTATAACATGATCCAGTTCCAGACCCCATTTTGGAAGGTAGAAATGATGGTCCATAGACACGATTTCAGGGGAAAAATCTAGAGCAGACAGATGGATGAAGGTGATAGGGGTTATTTATGAATGGTTTTAAATGAATATAATAATAATTATACAATAAAGAATAATAAATTTAAACCATTGTCTAGGGATATCCCATGAAATAAATATGAAATTATGTGTAAAAATAAATGATGAATGTTGTTGTAAATTGTATACCTTTCTCTGAAAATTGTATATCATTATCTTCATATGTTCTTTATGAATATCACATAAGGGACACTGAATGACATCACCTCTCCATAAGGTATCAATAGGTCAAATAAATTACATGTCATATATACAAGACTTTTCATCATCTATCATGTGTTATCATCACATGATGCAATAGAGGTTGGAGAAATGGAGCTTTGTGTATAGAGAGTTTTGACCAAGTAGGAAGTCTACACGCATTACAGATTATCATCACATGGTATTATTCATATAAAGAACCTAAAGTACTTATTAGGATTTCCCATTTATTTTTGAATTTATGATGCATGAATAAATGTTATTCAGCCAACTCATATATCAAATTCATTTAAAACTACAAATCCATTACATATTATGTAAAGACTTAATGAATTAATGTTTACATGGGTGGGAAAAATAAATTATAAGAGTTTATAATTTTCCTTCAAGTTACATGGATTGATATACCATGAAAAAAAATCATAATTTTCATGAAATATGAAACTTCATATATATACGAGTCTTTATGGAATATATTTTCTAATCTCTCACTTGTACTAATGCCTAATGGGAATTATTTTATTTCACCTTATATTTTATCATATACAATAACTTGTAAACCCATATCCAAAAATCCTTTTGGATATCCTTGAAATAAATTTTGAAAATCTATCATTAAAACAACCATGTATCACATCATATGTAATACCGTGTTCATAACCATCCAAAACAAATTTGTATTAACTCTTAAAAATTATTTTAGAGTAGAAGGTGAATTCGTCACACCAAAGGGCTTGACACCATATTAAAATTGGAAATATCAACTCTAGAATTATATATTAATAATATCCTCTCTTTTAACACTAATTTGATGTTATCATGAGTATAGATCAATCTTGAAAACCACTTGGATCCCTTTAATTGATCAAATAGATCATTAATTTGAGGAAGAAGATGCCAATTTTTTATCATAACTTGATTCGGTTTACAATAATTAAAAAATATATGGATGGAACTGTCTTATTTATTTATTAATAGAATTGGTGATTCCCAATGAAATATTCTAGGTCTAATAATACTTTAATCTCTAACTCTTTTAGGTAGTACTTCAATTATTACAATTCTTTTTAAGAAATTTTATATGATAAGAGAAGAAAAAGTCTTGACCCTAATAGTAGATTGATAGAAAATTCAATTTTCTATTTATGTTATAATATATAAAAATCATTCAACAAGTCATCTTGGTATCAGTCCACTATGGAAGGAAGAGTCATATTTCTAGTTTCATCGTCAGTTCCCAAGTTCATTTCTACTAACTAACTCGAGATAGATATGTCCACTAAGACTAAACATCCCTCTATACCATCATTTATATCCCAAACCCAATTTATAACATGAATAGATCCATCTAGGGATGATAATGTGACTTATTGAGTATAATAGAAAACTTGTGCTTTAAATTCCACTAGAAAATCCAATCCAAATATTACATCAAAAAATTTCATCTCTAGGACTATAAAATCCTAGAGAAACTGTGTTGCATAAATGGTAATAGAACATGTTGGGGAATTGAATTATCTACAAAATAGTTATCTGAGAGGTGTTTTGATACTCCTGATGTGATACATCATTCTCACATGTAATCATAATTGTTTAACCCCCACTATATGAAAGAAAAGAATGTGATGCACTAGTATCAAATAAAACATGCATAAGAGTTGAGTTCAAAAGGATGGTACTTCACACTATGGAGGGAACCAATAAAATATAAGGGGATTTCAGTTGTGGAATGATCTAGATAAAGCCATGGCTGGTTATTCCTCTACTTCAAAATAAATATAGTTTGGTAGTGCCTCTGAGGGTTAAATGGAAAGTTTTCAATTGATTATTTAGTGATTATAAAGAATATTGTAATTTGTTATGACTCTCAATCAAAGGTCAAAGAATCTATTTTAGTGAGTTCCATCCCTCTTTATGTTTGATATAATTAAAGAGTGAACATAGGATCAATTTGATCTAAACTACTATAAAAATATCTTATGCATATCTTTAATTTATTTTCACTGCATATTAATTTTAAACTCTCATACACCTTTAATGTTTTCTTAATTGGTCAATTCAACCCCTATCGATCATTTTTTCATTCTCATATTGGGACTAAAAAATTACACTCACATACACATCATGTAAAACACACATTAATATATAATATACTATAGTTATATATATATTATATATATATATAACGAGTGGGAGTTATACCCCTATAACTCTTTTATTATTATTATTATTATCATTATTATTATTGTTGTTGTTATTATTGTTGTTGTTGTTATTTTGATTTATTAATGTTTCCAGTTAATAGGTTGAAACTTTTTTATTTTTCTTCTTCTTCAAGTCTCTATCATTGAAACATGCTTGATGTATAAAAAAATAATTACAAAAATGTGATGTTGAGGATATGGTATAAATAATAAGGAAATAGCTTGAAATTACTAATCATGGAACTAGTAAACGTAACTAAAAAGATAAAGATCTTGACTATAGGAACATGACTTAAATTTTCTAGGAAATTATTCTGAATAAGGCATAATTTTATTTAAATTAATGAACATGTTTTCCATTTATGACCAACCCTAAAATTTCATCTCATCTTCTTCTTGCTAGAGGAAGATTTTAGATTTGGGGTTCTAGAGCATGTTTTTAAAAAATCCTTATTAAAGGAAGGTAGAAACAGATAGTAGAGCCTAATTCAGGTATGAAAATTTAATTCATTTATATACTATATTACCTTTCTTTTATGATTCTTCCATTAATGGTTTCTTTGTCTATTCCCCCTAGTGCTGAACCCAGGTGATGAGAACAAATATCATTAATTTTTTATTTTTTTCATCAGTGATGAAGTTTGATTATAACCTTTGAATTTTGAATTTTAGATATTATTATTAAGGATAATTATTGTTTTAAAAACATGTGAAAAAGGGGATTCATTGGAATCAGATCAGATTGAGGATCTACTAGCTGTTGCTGCCATCCATAAACAAGGATTTTGCAAAAACCTTTTTGTGAACCACAAATATGGAATCTTCATCAAGATTGAAGTAGATGAGTTGAATGTAGAGGGTTGGTCATCAATGGAAAATGAGTTCATTAATTTAAATAATTGTATGAAATATCCACTAGAATTAACAATGAAGTAAAAGGAATGTTCTTATAGTCAAGGTCTATAGTGATTTTGTTATGTTTACCAGTTCCTTGATTTGTAATTTCAAATTTTTTACATATCATTTATACCATATCCACTACTTCATGCTTCTGTAATTATTATTTTTTTATACATCATACATGAGTCATGGATGGAGATGTGAAGAAGAAAAAAATGAATCAAGTGTCAACTTATTTACTAGAAACATTAAAAAACATAATAATAATAATAATAATAATAATAATAATAATAATAATTAAAGCATTGTAAGGGTATACCACCCACTCATTATATACATACAATATATATATATATAATATTATTATATTATGTATTAATGTGTGTATTACATGATGTGTCTGCGAGGGTAAGTGTTTTATCCCAATATGATAATGACAGAATGATTAACATGGGGGTTAATTAACTAATTTATAAAATTTTCATGGTTTATCATAGTTAAAAATTAATATTCAGTGAAAATAAATTTTAGATACGCACTCTAGAGTTTTATAATTATTTAGATCAAGTTGATCATATGTTTACTCTTCACTTATCCCTAACATAGAGAGATATGACACCCACTAAAATAGAATCTTTTTCTTTTCATTCCAATTCACAACTCTTTACAATTTTATTTTTAATCCCTAGATGATCAACCCACAATTTTCCATATTAACCCCCAAAGTCTAAACAAAACTAGATTAATTATGAAGTGGAGGAAGAACCAGTCATGACTTTATCCAAATCAATCCACAAATGAAATCCCAATGATTTTACCAACTCCCTCTATTTTGACATGTACCATCCTTTTTAACATGACTCTTAGGCATGTATTATTTGATATTGGTTCGTTGTATTATTTTATTTCTTCTTATGTGGTTTAAATATTGGAATTAAAAGTTGAAATGACTTCTCACATCATGAGTATCAAGAAACACCTCATACAATGAAACTATAAAGGATTCCAGTGCCCAACATATTCCATTATCATTCATGTAGTATAGTTTCTCAGGGAGTTTATAATCCTAGAGACTGATGTTTTTTATTTAATATTTGGAATGGATTGACTAGTGAAATATAAAGCCCATATTGACTTCCATACTCAATAAGTGATGTTCACATCCCCAGATAGATCTCTTAATGTATCCAAGAGGTGTTGGGATATAAATTTATCTAGACTGGGACCTTAATTCTTAGTCGAAGGAACCATCTCAGGTTAGTTAGTAGTAATGAACTTGGGTATTTCTAATGAAACTGGAAATATGACTCTTCCTTCCATAGTGGATTAATACTTTGTTGCATTTATGAATGAATTCACTAGGTTACCATTGAAGTGGTAAATCATATTTTCTATTGAGATAATCCTAGGAACAAACCCTTTTCACTCACATATTATGGAAAGGCTATTAAAGAGTTGTGAGAATCAAAGGTCTTGATAGAATATTTAGAGTGTAAAGGATTCATTATACCTAACACACACATTGGGTTACACCGATTTTATTTGTAAATAAATCTAATTGTTCTCTATATTGATGTATTGATTATCATAACATAAATCAATTTATGATAAAAAAATTGGTTTCCTCTTCTTCAAATCACTGGTCTATTTGATCAATTAAAGGGATCCAAGTGGTTCTCGAAGATTGTTCTACACTCAAGATATCATCAACTTAGTGTTATAAGATAGTATATTCAGAAGACAACATTCTAGAGTCGATATGCCCATTACCGATTTAATTTTATGCCCTTTAGTTCTACAAATTCAACTATAGTCTTTGTGGCATTAATGAATTTGTACTATTTTTTATGAATTTATACTAATTTTTATGAAATTATAATTATTTATAGTAATTTATCATAATTCATATGAATTTAAAATAATGTATACTAAATTATATCAATTTATACTAATGTATATAAATTTACACAAATTTATATAAATTTATAATAAATTATATCAAATTGTAATAAATTATATCAATTTATACTAATTTATAAAAATATCTATTAATTTTTACTAATTTTTATCAATATATAAAAATATATATTATTTATAATTAATATATACTATTTTCTAGTAATTTATACTAAATTATATCACGATATTATAAATTATATTAATTTATACGATTTTTTTGATGGATTTACAAAACATTAAAAAATATGAATTTACACTGAATTATATCAATTTATTGTTATTTTATAAAAATGTATAATAATTTCTATTCATTTATACAATTTTATAAATTTATTTATATCAATTTATACTAATTTTTATTAATTTATATTAATTTATATAAGAACATTTTTTATTAATTTATATAAATTTAATATAAATTTATAGCAATTTATATTAAATTATTCCAATTTGTAGTAAATTTTACTAATTTAAACTATATGCAATGAAAAATTAATAAATTATAATTACTAAAAAAATTATATAAATTAAAAAAATTATATAGAAAACATTAATGATAATTAAAAATAAAGTTTCCAAAAATACCTTGAAATTTTTACTTTACCAAACAATTTGTAGAATTTTTCTAGAATCTACTATGTTGATGGATGAAAATGAAATCATAAGGGTTTTTTGATAGAAACAGAAGGGTTATGAGTATTTTTTGGAGAGTGGGGGTGCACGTATTTATATTTTACCTTTTTTATAGAAATTTCATTTCAAAAATTCCATTTATTGAACTATTTATGACGGGTATTCTTGACGAGTAATTTATCTATTTTAAAAATATGCCACCTAAAATAATTTTTCCTGCTCATGGAAAATGTATTTACAACAGACTGGTTCATTGGAAAAAAATTCCAAAAAAGTATTTTTGAAAGATCTACCACAAATACCCCTTATTTGAATGGGTATTTATTGCAGATCCATTGTAAATACACCTTATAAAGAAGGGTATTTGCAGTGTAATTTCATTTTGTACCAAATAGTTTGTTACCACCACAATGCACACGTGAAAAAAAAATTTGTGATGACTTGTTCATCCGTTTTAAAAAACCATCATGCAAAAAATATTTGTGATGGGTGAACTATTTTGTCACAAATAATTTGATCCTATAAAATATTTTCCAAAGAATTGTAGTCCATCACACATAACCCACTACATAAAACTAATTTTCTTATAAAGATAAATTATGGAGAGACTGAATTTTTAAGAAAATGTGTGTTGTATTGTCACTACTATCACAATAGGTCATACCCTCGGGACTGTCACATCCACTTGACGTCAAAGATAAACCATGGAACACATGAATTAATATATAATACAATATTAAATTATATATATATATATAATATTACATATAAAATGAGGGGACGGATGACCCCTCAATGGGAAATCACATACGTGTATACCCTTACATAATACTATAGCTAAAGAGAGAGTGGGGGAGGGGGTAGTCACCCATCCATATCCTTTCTAACTGGAATATTAATGGAAATACCCCCCAAAACCTCTGGTTATTGGTTTACCTTCTGATATGGGTTGGGTGTGTTTAAAAGAAGAAAATGTAAAATAAATATAGCATACAACCACACTAAGGGAAACTATATAACCTTAGACTCATCTTCCACGATCACCTCATAGGGAACCCAACTTCCACTGCT
Source organism: Viscum album (assembly GCA_963277665.1). Classification (NCBI taxonomy): domain Eukaryota; kingdom Viridiplantae; phylum Streptophyta; class Magnoliopsida; order Santalales; family Viscaceae; genus Viscum; species Viscum album. The sequence goes on along the minus strand of OY728153.1, from coordinate 1,681,211,540 downwards.
AAGGTCTAGATATCAAACAAGAATACAATAATAAATATAAATTAATTTATTATCCATTGATTTATATTATTCAATTTCCATGATTAACATTTTAATCCTCTAAGAAGTGTCGACAACACTATTAATTCTTTTCTTGTATTCCCAAGTATGTCATTATCATAAGTAAGCATGAAGAACCACCCTTATTATTTCATTAATTCATTATCATTTCAAAATCATTTGGGTACTATATGACTCAGACTAAACAACTACTTAAAATAAGAACTCATAGTGCATAGCATTAAAACTGTGTTCTAAATATGGAAACTGGTCGTATAAATAATGATCGACCATTGACTATTAATAAAGCATCAGTATGAATTAATAATCAACAAGAATGTCTTGCTTTAAAATCATTAGTACCGCCCTAATTTCCCACACCATTGAGTATAAAAACACATCCAATATATTGTGTTGATATCATCACATCTAAAACCTCGTTCCACCATCATCATCATAGTTGGAACCCCATGACATTATCATCATCATAACCAGCACCCTGTTCCACTATCATCATAATAACTAGAACCCTATAACATTATCATCATCATAATTGGAACCCCATTTCATTATCATCATCACATCAACCTTATAATGTTTTCAATCATTCAAACCTATGGATCTAAATTCTAGAGCACACATACATGTCAAATATATTCTTACACACATAATTTTAAAGACAACTATGACCCTAACATCAAGGCATTCAAGACTCCCATAATCAATAATAGGATCACTCAGTCCCAGTTAACTCATCCTTATCGAACACCCATTTTAATTCCTTATTGAATGAAATGGTTTATTATGTATAGGTTTTCCATTATAAGAAACCTATATAAGTATTTATAAATAACTACAGCCAACATAATATGCTTTAGGCATTATTTCCATATGTAAACAATTCCAATATAAGTAGTAATTATATAGATTATGCCTCTTTAATTTAATTAATAATTACATTTGACTTTATGTTGTTTATCTATTTCATGAATTCAATCATGCTAAACAATGACAAAAAAAATAAAATCAAGTAGATGGAACACTATATCATAAATATCAAAAGGAAACATAAAACACATTCAATAAAAAATTATGAACCAATAATACAATTTCTACATCATGAAATATTAAATTATCTAGACATGAAATAATTGATTTTATCTCACTTGGATAATTTCCATCATTTAAATTATCAACAATAATACTAATAATATATTTCAAAATGAAATTTTATAGAATTATATGATAATAAGAATTATCTACAACATGCAGTATTATTTGTAATTCAATTTTATAAATAAAAATAGTAATAGGTTAACTATAGTCTCTATTAAATAAACTTATATTTCATTTCCTAAAATAGTAATAACACATAAATAATATTCCATATCATACATTATTTATTCCGTGTAAATAATTTTATTCCAATTTATGAAATAACAATAAGAATCACTTAGTGTGACAATATTTGTCCTCTTTCAATTAAGTTCAATGATATGGATTTCATTTATCTATTATATTTGATAATTCATCCCCTATTTAATTTTTTTAATTTCTAAATAATGAAACATTAAGAATATAATATGATATCATATAATTATTATGAGAACTATATAATTTAAATTGAAACATAAAATAAAGATCTTTTTCTCCCACTAATAATTTATATATTATTTCATGAGAATTATTCAAATAAGCCATGCAAAGAAGTTTCCTAGATTTATCAAAATAATTTTTCTTCATGAAATATAAAATAATTATTTTCTTTTTAAGGATGATCATATCAATTAAAAAAATAATATAAAGCATGATTAATTCAGACCTAGATAAAAACAAAGATAATTAATATATCCCCTACCTCAACATGAATTTCTCAATATTCTCTGAGCAAGAAAAGAACACCAAGTCCCAAACAGTAACTACATATTCTATGGGTAACCAATGATGCCTGAAACATCACCCCAAATAAGATCTATATATCATTCATCGATGGAAACTGCATGAAAAAGGAGAGAATAACCTACCATATCAATGTAGTAAAAGAATATAATAGAACCATCAGAGAAGAAACAAATAACCTAAGATCCCCAATAATCAGCTTCCTCATGATAGGGTTCAAATCCACTAAAAGGGGGAATAAAGACTCTCAATAATGTGCCAATATCACCCAATAACAAATAATAAAGGTGGAAGAATAATGGGGTTTGAGGGGTTTTATGAATTTATAAGAAAATTTGAAATTATAAGACCAAAGAACATGGGACTGAAATGGAATAAAAACCATGCCATAAATGAGGAGACCAACCACAATGCACCTGGTCAATATCATGTCTGAGATCAATGTAATATTCAATGACTATAGCCTATAAACCCTTAAAAGAAACTACATCATAAGGTAAACACCACGCTACAAAATTCTAACACCAAAAAATAAGGTCATGTCATAACCCATCCCTATGGTACAATGACCCCAAAATCGACATAACTAACAAAACACGTCTCTCTAAGACTCCACACTACAACCAACTCCCCACACTGAAGAGATAAAAAAAACAAGGAGAATCACCAAGACCTCTCCTCCCAAGCTTTCACAACACAAAATTCCATCTATATTGCAACCTCATCTCTCTACTAGATTCTGTGACATAACATAATCCTCCTTTCAAAACCACTACTCTGCAGCTAAAATTTTAGGTTAACTCCCTTTATTTATTCCTCTAAGACACCTTCGATCACCTGAACATGAAGTAATGGATCAAGAAAAACTGGTCCCTTACATGGGATACCTCTCAAATGATTCATGTCCTTGAGGATTTAAAAACAAACCTAAAAAACGAATGGGGGTCTAAACAACCCCCAAGATATCTCTCAAGGATCTCACCATATTTCGAACATGACTAAGACACTAATGGAACAATCTTTACAGAATTCACAAAAACAATATCATAGGGTAGATATTTATCAAATAGGCATGAGGAAAACATTTCATCAAGGAGGATAATCAATATAATATGTCAATATGAGAATACATACATCATTCCAATGAAATTAATCATTAAACTACTTGGTATATTGAGCATGTATATATGAATATCATTCTTGATTGAGGTCACATAACCACAAAAAATTCCACGCATATAGCTATAAAAAACCTAGTAAGTAATGAATAATAATCAAACAACCATTATAATAAATAAACACTATAAAATGAAAAGACATTTAGAAACAATCACTTCGTATTGATTTAAATAGAAACCATATAATACCATGTAGTATAAAACATCATGATATCTAGTAATAAAAAAAATTACTTAGGCATTCCATCAAATTAAAATCTATACATTCTTTATCCTTATTTATCATACTAGAAAATTTATATTAATAACATTCATAACTTATCATAATTAATATGTATTAAAAATGTTATTTTATTATTATTTCATAATAATTTAATAAAAACATTAGATATGACACTTTAAACAATTCATTAGGTCTTAAAAGTTATGTAGTTCAAAACATAAACATTAATTTTAAATGATTCGTTGCTAAAATGTATTACAGTATATTATATTAAAACCTGTTAAATTCAAAAACATGCTAATAAAAAGATTTCTCTATGTATCTTTCATTAAAAATTTGATCTTATAGGAAAAAATTAATTATAATTTATTAAAAATATTAGATATGAAACTTTCAATAATACACTACATCCTAAAGGATAAAGAGTTCAAAACATAAACATGATTTTCAAATGATTCCTTATATGTTGTAATACATTTAAATATTTCATATTAAAACTTTCTGAATTGAAAAATATGATGATAAAAACATTTAATTTATTATCTTTCATTAAAATCTAGATAGGTTAGGAAATGTTTAATTGGAAACCATTTAAATACTTCTTCATAATAAATAATTTATCAAAATCCTATTTATAAAAAAACTGCCAAAAAATTTGTCAAAAATTATTTTAAAATAAATTTATGTTTTATAGAAAAAATGTAACTATCTATTTAAGAAAAAAAATTACCACAAAATCATTTTTTTTTAAATTATTATTAATTGAAAAAATAATTTGACCAATAATATAACAAATTCAATTCATCATGGATCGCAAAATTTAAATAATCTACCCACCATTCTAATTTAAAAATAATTCATTTTTTAAATAAGACTATTTTTTAATTATAATAAATTTAAAACATTTTAAGCATGATATCTAACATTCCATATTTAACATACTTTCTATGATAACTTATATAAATAGACAAGTTTAATGCTTTCATCAAATTATTTTTATTTCAACCAACATAGCTCTAACATGATCTTTACAAAGATAATATCAATACACATAAATTTAAAATTAGTGAGCCCGATTTAACATATGACATGCATCAAATACAAAACAAGAGGTTGGAATAATCCAATTTATCCCACTATAAAGTTTTTTCAAGTTTATTAATAAAACATTATTTACCAGGAACACACTTATGTAGAAACTAAAAAGGATTTGACATCCAAATGAATATTTACTATAGACACATGCCATTACTTTCAAGGGTTTTAAATTAACACTACATAACATTCCTCAACCCATAAATGAACCTATATCAATATTAAAAAGCTTCCACAAGAATAAATATCAAATAAAAACATCCACCACACCACGATATTTTCTGCTTTGGGAAACTTTGAGTCTACAACATAGTTTTAAAGTGCATCATGAAAAATAATGTGTCATGATGGGAGAAGTTCTCCATATCATCATTCTCTAAAGGACTTAATAAAAGTTAACATTATGAGAGAAATTACTTATATTAATATAAGAAAATAAGACCAAAACCATGTTATAAACAAGTTCAATTGAACAACCCACAACATATAAGAATTTAATTCAAAACATAGAGAAAAATAAATCTAATGTTTGGAAAAAATAAATTAAAATATATAATATTCCCTTTCCCCGAACTAGGGACCATATCACCTAGATTAAGTGGAGAGTATATTTAATAAATCAAAGAAATAAATATAATAACTCCTTCCCTTGGACCAATTATCCACCACAATGGGCCTAAGAGTAGAGTATAAGATGGATATGATGATAGAAAACCCTCTCATTGGATCACATATTGACCTCACTGAGCTCGAGGAGAGAGTTAGAGAATGATATGAACAAGGTCAGAGAAACCATTTCCACATATCATATCTCCATTTCAATACTGGGTTCTAGGAATGAGTTATACTTACCATCTCTAAAGGAAATTAAGTGAGGATTGGAAACTAAAATTTTAAGTTGTACAAACAAGCATGACTCAAGGATTTAATAGGTGGGTTTCAATTTAGTGAATGAGGAGGTTAACCTATAATCATTTTGAAGGTGTGGAAATCACAGAATGATGATAAAACTATTCATTTACCTTAAGTGGATATCAATTGAAGAGTTCTAGTCTCAACATGGAAAAAAAGGTCTCACAACACATCAAGTGTAGAACTCATAAATTCTAGAGAAAATGGAAAAATCAAAAGAATAAAATTCACATATATTATTGAAGAAAGAAGCATAGATGAAAAAATGATCTCAAATATTTCCATAACAAAACAACTAAATCCTTAAAATCATCCTATAAAAAGAATCTCCAGTACCAAGATGACTCATAAAGAGTTGTTACATACAATGAAACTCAATGCTCTTTCTGAGCATGAATAGAATGTATGGATATCCTCACCTCATCCAACAAAACCTCTATACCATAATTTCAAATAGATCTCTCAAACTTCTATAAACTCTGGATATGAAACTCTTGGAGTGTTTGCCTCTAATAATTTTCCACATCATCTTCAACTCTTTTGAAATTTTATAGAAAATATTTCAAAATGAATTTGTCTTGAACCTGATGGGGATATTGACCTCTTATTATTATTAGAAAAAAAAAATTAGAGACTTCTAAACCAAAAAAAAAATATTTAAGGATAATTATTTAATTAATTTTTAAACCATTTCTCAGTTTCTACCCAATTCAAACACAAGCACATAAAAAATGATATATGATACTTTCATTGGTCTTTACCCCATAATCAGTATCACATTGTTTAGTATTTCTAGTAATGAAAAATTTCATTACATCAGATCATAAGGGAATCTAAAATTTGATGTCCTAGCTATTCTCCTTAATTTAGAGCATGTATTAAGCCCAATTTATACTATTCCTTTCACATCCTCACCATGGATCACTCAAAAAATAATTCACATAAGTACAACCATAGTATTGAGAACACACACATATATATATATATATGGGTACCCTGTAACTACTTCCTCACATATTTTAATCTATTGTCCCCTAATGTCAAAAATCCCATGTCATCATCTCTTTCTTTAATAATCATACTTGAAAACATCTGGTAAACCATATAAAACTATAATTACCCAACTCAGATTTCATTAGAGTGGTTCCCTAGGATAGTACACCACATGGCCTCAAGCATTCCTCCCAGTACACCATAGAATTCTAGTGAAGTCCTTTGAGGTTACTGTGGGGAAACTATTATAGGGTCAGATAAATACAAAGAGGGGGGGAAATTTCCCTTTTAAAAAAATTAATGTGATAATAAATCAGTGTAATAAAAGATATGATTATATAATACAAGAAATAGATTATATAAAAGTAAAGTATAGTAAAAATTAATTCAAGTAAATTAATAAAAATCCAAGAGGAAAAAATTATAGAATGTAAATGTACATGGATAATTTGGTGAAGAATTTTGAAAATAGTAGCTGATGGTACCCCTATGTATCCTCCCCATGAGAAAAATCATGAGGGTTTAATTAATAAAACCCTTGGTTTGAACGAAAACCAAGAAACCAGAAACCCTTGGTTTAAACTAAAACCATGAAACCCAAAACCATTTATTTTAGGATAATAGTAAGAAACTCAATCCCTCGGTTTGAATGGATAACCAAGAAACAAAGAAATAGAGGATCAAGTGAATACATGACTTTCTTAATTAAATACCTTTATAATGGATTAACTTCACTCTCCCTTGAAAAATTATATCAAGATAGAAATAGGGAGAGAGAAGGATAATAAGTTTGAGCCAATGTTTTATACAATAAGTCTCAATAAGATGAGAGATAAAGATATTAAAAAAGATAGGTTAACAAGGTAATTGGTTCTTTGAATGAAATAGTTGAATAAAACACCCTTCTTAATTTGGTTTCTTAATCTCCTAAAATGTTGAAAGTTTGATCTACCCTTGAATGGTGAATAAAGTTTTGGAACTCTAAGATCTTGGGATATTTTCAGATAATTTGGGTCAAATTCAAGATTTAGAAGCACTCCGAAGTTTTCAATTTGATTCAAAGAAAAATATAATGAAAATTGAGTTTTCATTAATCTCATTTTATATCCTACATAGAGTGAAGGGGTCAAACTAAGTCATTAAATACTTGAATGGTAATATTTTTTATAATCAATAATGCACCCTCATAAGGTCTTTATTCATGATATTAGATACTCATTATCCACCATTGGGTAGTTGATGGTACTACTAGAAATACCTTTCTCTTGTATCCACCCACTGGTTAGTCGGTGGCCTCCACCAGCTAGCCAATGGGCCTTCTGAAGCTTTGAAGATTCTGCCACATTCCACTAGTTAACTATTGTTTCCTACTACAATATACTTTAAATAAACCTTTTTTCCCATTTTTAATCCAAATTTTGGTGGATTTATTTCGTACCATTATAATTTAATATAATTATAATAAAAAATTGAAACACATTGAAAACAATTAGAGTGTTTGGGTTCCTCAAAATAATTACACTACAAGGTACAGCAATATCCCCCTTTTTTATGATAACAAAAAATTTATATAAAAATAAAGATAAGGAATTGTGAAAACATAAAAATTAAGGAGTTACCAAACATTCTTGAAACCATGCATTCCCTTTATGAAACATTGAAATAAATTTATCCCCCTTTATGAAACATTATTTTAAAATGTAACATATTTTGTTTGTTACAACAAAAAAACATATCCACCTTTGAGATTATAAAAAAACAATGTAAAAAATTATGGGTGTTAGAAAAATAAGATTATATAAATATATTGAATAGAATATTAAAAAACATTTTCATAACATTCATAACAATAACTATCTCCCCCTTAAGAAAATAATGTTTTATTAAAGTGAGGGGATATAAAAGATATTCAAAGAATTGAGAAAACATCATACCAAAATATTAATAATTAAATAATTCTTTCAAGTGGATATTTTCAAGATGAACCAAGATAAATAACTGATAACATTATATGATAATAGAGAGAATAAAATAAAAAGGAAAATATCATTAAAATAAATCCCCCTTATGTAAAATAGGTGGATAAAATAACAAGATTGAAATAAGTAAAGTATTTTGATTAAAAATAGATAAAACGATTAAGATAAATTTATCTTAATTAATGAGAAAATAATTTAAGAGATAAGTATCCTTCTAAATGATTGAATAGTTGAGATAAAGGACTGATAACCAAAAATAAAATAAAATTAAAAAAGATAAGAAAAATAAATTTTGAACAAAAGGAAGTGACAATTTCAAAAATAAAAAATAAAATATATAAAAGAATATTTTTATCTTTTAAGAAAACCTATTCATAAGAGAGATAAAAGATTTTGAAATTAGATGCAAGATATAAAAATAAAAAGAATGAAGAACCATTTTCCCATGAGGTTAAAGATTGAAGAAGATGGATCAATCATTTCAAGGGGATGGGTAAAAACACCATTTTTTAAGATAATCCACCAATTGATAGATCAATGTGGTTTGGTGGAAATTTCCTATAATAAATCATATAAAGGATCCTTTTGGTGTCCTTGAGGGTTCTATAATATTGTAAAAGGATGATTTGGTGAAAGAAACAAATTTAAGTCCATCAGTATTGTCTAATAAAGACTTCTAAACCTAAACATCTTTTGATTATTGAATAATATTGGAATAAATATGGATAGACTTGGTCCTTCCATATCTTAAATTTTTATAATCGCATTTATAAATTAAATGACCATATTTTTTTAAATAAGTGAAAAATTAATTTTTGTAAATGCCTTTCACAAAAGTAGTGGGTTTTGAGTAGATTGGATTATTTTGAAAATTGAAACCTTCATTATTCCTTTTAACACATTGAGAATAAAATATCATATTAATATTTTGTTCACCTTGGGTGAATTTAAAAATAGATATTTTGATATCCTTGGTTTCCATTTTGACAATTTAAACTTAATGTAGATTTTTTAATTTAAAAACCAAGTCATCATTTTATCTTAAAATGAAATCATTTTCATTTAAATCTTATTTATGTTTCTCATTATGATATTTTAAATTAATATGAAGTTTTAAGAAACGTTTTTCAAGTTCATCATAAGACTTTTCAAGATCCCCGTAGTTTATGGAAATTAAAGAATAATAAGAATAAGAAAAGGAATGGGAAGAAGTAGAAGAATAAGATTTAGATGTAGAATGAGAAATGGGAGTGTTAACCTATCCACCATCCTCAATATTTTCCATGAGATATTTTGGATTTGAGTTGCCTAAGGAGAATGAGTCCATGGAATCATCACTAACACTCCATGTAGTGACTTATAGAATTTTCTTACCTTTCTTCTTATTTTCAACCTCTTTTGTAGATCGTACATTCCAGTCTTATATGTCATTTTTTATTACATTATTAAAATTTCATAATGGGTGATTCAATATGTTCTTTATTTTTAGAACATTGGGATTATTTCTTCTTATTTACATGTTTGTTAACAAATTTATATAAATTTTTCATTTTCACCTTCACCATTAATGTCACATTCATAAGAATTATCATCTTTGATTACATTAAATGTAATGTTTTTATTTCTTTAATTCAATTACAATGGCTCTTGAACATCTTGGTGTTCCATCATTATCTCATATTACATTAAGGATCTTGTGAGATTCTCAATCACCATATGCTTTTTATATTATTGTCTTATTGGATCATTTTCACCTAGGGATCCCAAGAACAAGGTAAAACCCATTGGATTTTTTATGATCAATTTTGTAGAAAATTAATTAACAAGTGATTTTATACCATTTTAAATTTCATTGAAATGAGTAAACATATAGGTAATATATTTAATTCCATGCATAGATAATTTTTTTAAATCTTGACGATACATATCTAATCTAGAGTCATTGAATTTTTTGGTGTATTTGTGTGTGATTTCAAGAATTTTCCTAATTTCATTATCCTTTTTTCAAGTATATATTATATTAAAATCATTTTGAACTAAACCAGAAAATATGGCATTAATATATTTTCCATATAATTCAAAAGAATAAATATCTTTAGGTGTCTATTTATCTTCATATTTAGATGTAGTGTTATAAAAATTTATAACCATTTTCTAGAAATGATATCAAATAATTATAAAAAAATATACATGAGAGTATTATAATATGAATAATTTAAACCATCAAGGGATGAAAAATGAGTATAATAATTATATTCAATATTAAAATCAAACATTTAAAATCACTTAAGATTTGAAAATCAAAAACAATTTTTTGAAAAAACGAATTCCAAAAAGTATAATATAGAAAAGAATCAAATAGGAACTTTTATACCAAATGTTGGGTCGGATAAATTGAAAGAGGGGGTGAATTTCCCATTTTAAAAATTTATTATGATAAATAAATAAATGCTATAAGAGATATAATGATTTCATATAATCATGTGATGATATCAAATTAAATCATAGTAGAAATTAAAACAAGTAAAATAAGTTAAGGTGTTGTGGAAAATAAAATGTTGAAAGTAAATTGACATGGGAATTTTGTTAATGAACTTTGGAAATAGTAATCAAAGGTACCCCTATGTCTTCTCCTTATGATAATGATCATGAGGGTTAAATTAATAAAACTCTTGGTTGAATGGTAACCAATAAACCAAAAACCCATGGTTTTAATAGAAACCAAGAACCATAAAACCCATTTCTATTAACAGAATATCAAGAACCTCAATACCATAGTTTTAATGGATAACAAAGAACAAATTAAATAGAGGGAGAAGATAATAGATGAATTGATTAATTAAAATCCCTTTGAACACGTGTAATTCATTCTCTATTGAACAATTAGTTCAAGATATAAATAGAGAGATGTAATTATAACAAGTGATGGATAAGGGGTTATATAAATGGTCTTAATAGTAGGAGAAAGAGAGAGTGATATGAAAAAAAAGATAGAACAAGAATTTTTTGGTGATTTGGATGAAGTCATTGAAGACCAATCCATTCCCGATTCATTGACTTCATATCCTTGGATGATGAAATCATGATCTCCCTTTGAATGGTGAATGAAAATTTTCATCATTAATCCCTTGGGATATTTTAATATAATTGGACCAACTTCAAGCTTCAGGAGTGCTCTGGTGTTTTCAATTTGATTTAGAGGAAAATTAAATGATAATTGAGGCTTCCTTGGTCCACTTTAATTGCATCCATGGGGTTCTAGGGTCCAATAGGTCTATCTAAGGCATTAAATACCTTAATTAGACACTTTTTGTCCATAATCAACACACTCTCATTAGTTTTTAATCAAAAAGATGGGATACCTGGTATCCACCATAGGTTAGATTTTGGTACTACTAGAAACACGTTATTACTGTCTACTCTCACTGGTTGGATGGTGGACGCCACCAACTAACCAATGGTAATCCATGATCTCAAAATATTTTATCACTTTCCAAAGACTAGACGGTGATTCCTACTACAACATACTTTGAAAGGATAACTTTAATACAAGTTTTAAGTAAACTTTAGGTTTAATTCCTTTATTTCATTATAACATAATAGAAACATATGAAAAAATATTCTAACAGATTGAAAGAAGTTAGAGACAAATTAGAGTGTTTTTAAGGATTAAAACAATTTCACTATGAGGTACAACAACTATGCCCACATTATCGTAGTGCATAATGTGGAAGTAAATAGATAAATTAAATGTGTACCATCACCTAAAACATCGCATCCAAATAAATAAACACATGGTTCTAAATAATCAAAACTTGTCCCATGAAATACTATAATGATCCTATATACATGACAGGAAGGCCATGACAAAATAAAAAATTCATGAACAACTAGCCAAAAAGTAAAGGCAGAAGGCCAAAGGATAGAACAACCCTTGGAATTTCTAAGCTGAGTTCAGGATCCTAACTACCAACTCCAACCAATCCATTAAATCAATCATGAACCCCTGATCATGCCCTAAACCTATGATCCACATCCAAGGAACATATGCTCAGGTACCCAAGTTCCATGGAAGCCCAAGAAGAGTGTGAGTATAACTCAGTAGACCACTACCAACAATGTCTAATGAAAATAAATTATGTGAGTGTAAATCATATAGGTGTTCCATTATTAATAAAAGATATAGTCCTAATGATAAGTTGTATATATAAATAGAACCCAATTGAGTCTTGGGTATTAAGAAAACAACTGAGGCCAATAATACCTACTTCGACTAATATCGATAACTCTGATCACATTGGAAGAAATATATCTCAACTTAGTTCCAAGGCACATTTTCAAGTCAACCATAATCAAGTGACCTGAGAGGAATCCATATGGATCAAGTGGAATTCCCTCCCAGACATAACCAAGATAAATCAATAGTATTGTCCAAAATCAAGGGGCTACCCTTGAAATTCATAACTATAGCTCAATTGGAATCCTAACTCACACCAAATCCATTCCATACTAATAATAATCGAGCTAAATTTCGGTAGTTAATCCCAATTCATTCAATAAGGGACACCATCAAGAATACAAGACATTAATCTATTGAAGTTTTCAAATGTAGACATTACTTGAATATAAGGGGTAGTTTCCCTAGGGAATTCATTGTAATAAATCTATAAAAAATCCACTAATTTTCTTGTGGGATTATATATCATTGGACATTATTTAATCCAAGGAAGTTATCACTCTATTTATTCATGTGAATCTCCTAGTGTAATCCATGACTCGTCCATGGAATTCCATGCCAATACATATCATAGGGAACCTAAGGACCACACTAAGGAATTTCACACCAATCTCTTAAAAAAAATACAAGGGGATTCCCAAGAAATTTTACATTAAAATACAATTCCATTAATATAAAACAAACCAAAGTTAACTAATTTGGTCATTTATCATATATAAAATTTTAATATATTAATAAAAATTTACCATTTAAATAAAATTCTCAATTAAATTTATGATTACCAAGGAAATAAGAACTTATGGTTCCTATGGGTCAACCTATGACACTTTTATTTCAAAATTTAACTATTAAGCTATGATGGAGAGCCTCAAACTACCACATTAATTTAATCATTTCCATGTTACTAACCAATTATACTACATTAATAGATCAAATGAAGGTCCAGCCCAATAAAAAAAGTTTTACTAAGTCCATGGTGTTTTCGAAGACATAAAAGTGAAACTAGAAAGTTCAATTTAATTATTAGTTCCAGATACTAATAAGAATATGTGACTAAACAAATCAAAATTAATAAAATTATAATAATTTATTGGGAAACTAATTAGACCACATACCTTAACCTCATAAGGACCCACTCATCAAATATTAGCCTTTGGATTGTTCCAAAATGATAAAATCTAAGAAGCATAAAAGCACACTAAAAGTAGTTCATAACACTAATAAATGGTGTGAGCACACTTGAAAGCGAATGAAAAGAATAAAAGTGGAAAGTGGAATCTTAAAATTACCTCAACATTTATAACTCTATAGATAGAAGTCAATTCAAAAAACGGATGGAGGAGTTCCACCATGGATGTTAGGAGAGGAGAAGGAGAACCTCACACACTATTTCTAGCCAAGAATGGAAGAAGAAATGGATTTAGAATATTTTAAAAAAATAATGGAAAATGGTTTCTTTCACTCTTTAAAGAGGAAACGGTTGGCTAAACCATGCACTATCCATGAAGAATACTCTTCCCGGAACACCCCATCTCACACGATTAGGTGCATTGTTTGAAAAATCATGTCCCAATCATGTGAAACATCTCTACAATATATTTAATGTGTTTGAATGGTTACCTAACCCCTATTGTACATTTTAGAAAAAAATTGACCTCCTTTGATCAAATCACATATTTGAGGTTCATAATTATTACTAACTATATGATAATGATGTTCCACAGTATATAAATCCAAAAACCTGAACTCCGAACCCTAACCCATCGAGACTCTCCTAAGGCCATTGAATCGCCTAGAGAAATCCATTCCCTATCCAAGATGACTCTTTTAATGGATTCCAATGTTAAAAATTCAAATCCAAATTTTAGTACAATATTAAACCCCTTAACCTAACAAAAAATCATCTTTTCCTCAAAAATAAAACACCCATATGACATGGGGTTTTACATATACCATGCACCTCGTGCATCACACCATCATATCCACATCCTCCATAGAGTATTATGGTTAATTTTCAAAAGCCAACATAACTTATGTATTATGTACTATACCTCTGTGTATACCCATGCATAATACTACATCCGAAGGGAGAGCATGGGATAGGGGATAGTCAACTATTTGTATCCTCACAAACCAGTATGTTGAGGAAAACACCCCCATAACCTATAGTTGGTATTTTTCCTTCTAACATGGGTGGGGCTAGACATAGCTAACAACCACACTGAGGGAAACTAAAAAACCTTATACTCATCTTCTGTTATTGTCTCACTGGACACTAGGCTTCCACTGCTAAGTTCTAGATATCAAACAATCATACAATTATGAATATTAATTAATTTACTATCCATTAATTAATATTATTCCACATCTATGATTGACATTTTAATCTTTTAATCTAGGTACCAACAATACTATTAATTCTTTGCCTTTATTCTCAAGTATGTCATCATCATAAGTAAGAATCATGAACCACCCTATTCTTTCATTATTTCATTATAGTTTCACACACATATAGGTACTCTAGGAATCATCATAACCTACCACTTATAAAATGAACGCATAGTGTATAGTATTAAATTGCGTTCTATAGTTTTAATCCAGTTATATAAATAATGATCATGAATTATCCATCAAGAAAGAATAAACATGAAGTATGTATCGATAAGCACGTCCCACTCTAAAATCATCCTCACCGACTTAGTGTCCCACACAATTGTGCATAAAAACACATCTGACATCTAGTGCCAATATCTTAACATATGATACCTCATGACACCACCATCATCATAATCATCACCCTATTCAACTATCATCATCACACCAACCATATCAGGTTATCAATCATTCACACCCAGAGCTCTATATTTTAGAGAACACATACATATCAAATGTATTTTTACATACAAAATTTTAAATGAAACTATTACCATAACATCAAGGAATTAAAGCCTCTTTCATTCAATAACTGTCTTTCTCAACCCCAATCAACCCATCTTTGTCAAACAAAAATTTTAATTCCATCATGAATTAACCAGTTTATTATGTAAAGTATTTCCACATTAAGAAACATATATTATAAGCTAGAAATATATACAACCAATATAACATGT
Source organism: Viscum album (assembly GCA_963277665.1). Taxonomy (NCBI): domain Eukaryota; kingdom Viridiplantae; phylum Streptophyta; class Magnoliopsida; order Santalales; family Viscaceae; genus Viscum; species Viscum album. The sequence continues at coordinate 1,681,195,875 of OY728153.1, read as the reverse complement.
TTCAATAATTATTTCCATTTTTAGAAAATCCCAAGATAGGTAGTAATTATACTACTCATTCCTCTTTAATTTAATAATTAATAACATCTAGATTTATCTTTTTAATCCATTCCAAGCATTAAACCATGCCAAACAATAAAAACAAAATTTAGTTGAGTAAATAACATAGTATCTAGTAAATATCAAGAGGTAACATAAAAAAAATATGATCATAAAGCCCTAACCAATAATCTAATTTCATCATCATGAAAAGTTAAATTATCTAGACATGGCATAATTGGTTTTCATTCTAGCAGATAATTTCCATAATTTAAAGTATCAAATAAATATTAATAATATATTTTAAAATGAAACTTTCTAATATAAAAAGATAATTCAAATTATATATAGTATGAAATATTATTTCTATTTCAATTGTAGAAATGATAACTATAATAGTTTAACCATAATTTGTATGTAATACACTTATATTTCATTTCTTTAAATAGTAATAACACATCAACAATGTTCCACAACATACATTAGTTCTTCTATATAAATAATTTTATTCCAATTTATGAAATAATAATAATAATCACTTCAAGTGACAAATTGTTTCCTCTTTCATCTATGTTTGAGTATATGGAATATCATTTATATATATCATTTGGAAATCTATCCTCTATTTAATAATTTTTAATTTCCAAATCGTGATACATTAAGAAGATAATATGAAAAATACAATTATTCTGAGAAAAAAACAATTTAAACAGTAGTATATGATAAAACCCTTTTTCTCCATTTAGTAATTTCCATATTATCATATAATAATTCTTCATATAAGTCATCAAAAAATATTTCCCAGATTTATCAAAATAGTTTTTATTCTTGTGATAAAACTAATTTATTATCTTTTTAAGATTAATCACATATATTTAAACTAAGAATATAAATCATGATTAATTCTCATGTTTATAAAAATGAATATAAGTAAAAAATCTCCTACATCAACATGAATATATCAATGTTATCTGAGAAATAATGGAACACAAATCACAAAAATTTGATTACCTATTCTACAGAAAACCAATGATCCCTAAAATATCACCTCATAAAATATCCCTCAATCATTCATTGATAGAAATGAAATGAAAAAAAAGAGATAAAATCCCTCCATAATGTAGGTTTTGGGCGCAGCATAAGCACGTTAGTGGGTGTACCCAACTTTAATTTTTCTATTAACAATAATCAATCTGAGATCTATCACGATAATAAAATGGAAGATCATATAAATAGAACGAAGAAGGAAATAAAGGGAGTCTTGGAACCATATAGAGGATCATCATATATTAGTTATAATTAATTTAATTAAAAGACGAAAATTGCCTTGATGACATTCTCTCTCTGTTGATGTTTCCGGTCATGATATGATGTGATCCGTCATTTTTTCGTAGAATCCAAGTGTATTATTCCTCTATCGGTGATCCACACATGCTCCACATATCTCTAGATATCACCGAAGGGATCTCTAGGTGCTAGAACTGAAGATCCTTCGCTTGCAATGTCTGCCTTCGATCACCTTGATCCGGTGGAGGTGGATCTCTCTCTCGTATCTTGAGAGCGTTCTTGGTGGAGAAACGAATTCTCTCTTGGATTGAGAGATTTTCCAAATTTATTGTGCACAACCACCAAAAAATGGCTAGGATAATGAGAAATACATAATTGATATTTTTAATTACATGGAATAATAAAATGAATTAATTACCTGAAAACATTTATTAATTTCATTTAATTCATAGTAATGCCCCATGTCTAATAATAATAGTTGACTATTATTATTAATTGACATGAAACCAGTGAATTACACCTAATATTATTTAATTAAATAAATAATACTATTTCTCACAAATTCCCATAAAAAAATACACAGCGTGTATATTTAATATACATGGCGTGTACTTTTATTTTTCCATTTTTCTTTATTTCCTCCACCACATTTATTAGACCTTGAATAATGGCTATTTATTTCTCAAATAAATAGCACTGCATTACTCGCTAATAAATATATAATTTCTCCCACAATATATTCTCTCGAATAAATGGTGTCGAAATAAATGCGATCAGGCATCCTTAAATAACTATTAAACCACAATCGGGAATAATCTTTATTTAACTTGTTAAATTAATATTTGATTTAGATACTTGGACACACTTAGTGTGTGACCCTCCATGCCTCTTTCTTAGTGGCATTAGGCGGAGCCTGCCTAAAGTCCAAGGTTAGCATCTAGCAACACTCCAAGGCACCCATAGAGAAAGTAGTTAACACTGTAATGACGTGTCACCTCCTAAAAATGCTTACCGTGTAATATAATCCCTTTTTCTTATTATCTTGAATCAAGTTGGTTGCGTACTAGTTCCATCAACCCATGTGTTCGGTTATTCTTTCTTTTAATTTATGGAATTGGACTCGCCCATTTTTTACCATGTCCATGGATTTACTTAGGCTATATCAATTCCATCAAAGGGCCTGAGATATCTACTTCCATTATGGAACATAAGGGACAAATCCTTTCTTGCATTATCTATTAATGCAGTATCACTCGTGATGCACCCAACGTATCCTACCTCACTGCGAATAGTGTTTCATCACAGTTTTTGTCAATACATCTAAGTGTGTTAGTTTTAATACCCATTAATAATAACCTTAAAGTGTAAGGACCAATACACACATCCATAGATAGGTACATTCAATGACACTATGAAATGTGGATTTCCTACTGGCGGGTCTCATTCTCATAATATCCTCCTGGATATTATCAAGGTCGCCCACCATGAGAAGGTTCCTCAAAGTTTTATGAGTCCTCACCCCTAATAGCCTAAATTATTTATGTCCCTCAAATAACATTATTCGGCTATAGAACATATATTCAAGAACAGTGTTATGGAACTTTCGGGTTCTCATCATAGCAGGGATCCGCTATGACCCTTTAATGCAACAGCTATCCTTAGGAAATTATCACATGCATTGTCACGTAGAAGAACAATCAAGATGTGATAAGGTATTTATTAATGAATAAAGTAAAAAGTAGTTGTTTCTAGGCCACCAACTCCAATAGACTCCCACTTAGACTAGAGCCAACTATTAACAACCTTCAACCTGCTAGCTCTCACATGATATTCATGATTCTGATGAGATAGGACTTTAGTCATGGGGTCCGACACGTTATCTTCGGTGGACACTCTACTCACTACAAATTCACCCATTTGATAGAAATAACTCAATAGGTGATACTTCCAGAGTATATTCTTTGTCCGTTGATGTGACCTTGGTTATTTTTCAAGAGCCACCGCTATAGTATTATCACAATACAATGAGATAGGATCTTTACTACTAGGCACCACATCAAGCTCCTAGACAAAGTTAAAATCCAGGTGGCTTCCTTAGCTACATCAAAAGCTGCTATATATTTAGAATCCATTGTAGAATTGGTGAAAACCGGTTTCTTTGAACTCTTCCACCTCACAGCTCATCCGTTGAGAAAGAAAACATATCCTGATTGTGACTTCAGATCATTTTGATCTGTCTGAAAAATAGCATCAACATACCCTCTGATGAAAAGCTCCTTGTCTCCTCCATACACTAGGACCATATCCTTATTTCTTATTAGATACTTATGGATAGTCTTAACAGTAGTCCAATGCGGTTCTCTGGGATCTTCTTGATATCTTCCTACCATGCTCAGTGCATAGGCAACATCAAGCATGGTACATCACATGTGATACATGATGGATCCTATAGCCGAAGCGTATGAGATCTTACTCATTCTATCTTTCCCCTATTGTGTTTAAGGAAACATTTTCTTAGAAATATGTAGGCCATGTGAAACTAGAAGCAATACCCTCTTGGATTGTTCCATACTAAATCTCTTTAGAATCTGGTCAATGTATGTGCTCAGACTTAGTCCAAGCAGCCTCTTGGATCTATCATGAATAATCTTGATCCCTATAATTTAGGCTGGTTCACCCAAGTCCTTCATGGAGAAACATTTGTTTAACCAGTCCTTAACTGACTATAAGACTGGTGCATCATTTCCAATAAGAAATATGTCATCAACATATACTACTAGGATAAAAATCACATTCCCATTAATACTCTTATAAACACATGGCTCACATTCATTCTTAATGAAACCAAATTACTTTATAGCTTCATCAAATCAAATGTTCCATGACCTGAATGATTTATTTAATCCATAAATGGATTTCTACAACTTGAAAACCCATTTTTATTTACCTAATGTCACAAAATCTTCTGGTTGTGTCATATAGACATCTTCCTGAAGGTTCCCATTAAGGAATTCTATTTTGACATTTATTTTACAAATCTCGTAGTCATGGTAAGATGTTATGGAAATTATGATTCTTATAGATTTAATCATGACAACTAGCCAGAAGGTTTTATCACAATCAATTATTTGATGCTGTCTAAATCCTTTAGCCACTAGACTTGCTTTATAGGTGTTAACTTGACCTTTCATGTCCAGTTTTCTCTTGAATACCCATTTTCATCCAACATACTTTACATAAACTGGCTCATAGACCAAAACCCAAACATAGTTTTGATACATGTAATCTATCTCAGAATTTATGGCTTTTAGCCATTTTACAGCTTCTGATCATTCTACTACTTCCTTGTAGGAAAGAGGTTCATCATTGTCCATCAATATTGATTCACCGTTCTTGGGGACTAGGAAACCAAATCTCTCTGGTTCTCTTACCTCTCTTGAGATATTATGCAGTACTTGTGTTTATGGAACCTCTTCCATGAGGACCTGTGGAACTTTTTCATGTACCAACACCTGTGTATCTTGAGAATCAAATTCATCGAAGTCAATCTTACTCCCACTATCTTTTTTGATTATGTGATCCCTCTCAAGAAATATGGCTTGTCTGGCGATAGTCACTTTCTTGTCTGAAGATTTATATAGGTAATATCCTTTATTTTCCTTGGGATATCCTGTTAAGATAAACCTCATGCCCCAGGGTGCTAGTTTTTTGCCTGAGATGGCCTTAACAAATTCCTCACATCCCCATACACATGTGTGTGAAAAAATGGGCTTCTTTCCATTCCATAACTTGTAGGGAATTCCATTTTCCTCCATAGTTGGTACTCAGTTTAATGTGTTTGTTGTAGTTTGTAATACATATCCTCAAAAGGATAATAGAAGACCTTCATAACTCATCATCGACCTCACCATGTCCAACAAGGTTTGGTTCCTCCTTTCACTAACACCATTTCACTGTGGTGTATAAGGAGGAGTGAGCTAAGATTGAATCCCATACTCCCGTAGAAGATCAATGAACTCTTGGTTTAGATATTCTCCACCTCGATCCAATTGAAGCTTCTTTATCTTCTTACTAAGTTGATTCTCTACTTATTTCTTGAATTCTTTTAATTTATCTAAGTCTTTTGACTTATACCTCATTAAGTAGATATAGCCCTATCTACTCAAATCATCAGTAAAAGTAATGAAGTAAGAATATCCACCTATAGCTTCTACTAGAAATGGTCCACACACATCCATGTGCACTAATCCTAGAAGCTCTCTGGCATTTCACCCTATCCACCGAATGGTGGCTGGGTCATTTTATCTTGTAAACAAGCATAACATTTATCTAGTGGTTTCAGCTCAGCAGAGTCTAAATAGCCATCTTGGTAGAGCTTTGTCAAGCGCTTCTCGTTTACATGACCAAGATGGTGATTCCACAACTAGGTGATGTATGAGTCATGTGAGTTCATTTTTTTATCGATTGACAACACTTGGTGTATGTAATTTAATACATACAAACCATTATTCAAATGATCCATACCATAACAAATGTTGTTCTTATAAAAAAGCAACCCTTATTTCCATATTTGAAAATAAATCCATCCATATCCAAACATGATACAAAAATTATGTTTTTGGTAACACCAGGCACATAATAACAGTTATGTAAAACCAAAATCATCCTAGTTGGCAATGAGAGATGGTAAATGCTAATGGCCAACGCAGCCAGCCTCACGCCATTGGCATCTCAAAGATCCACCTCTCCTCTGGATATCTTTCTAAATCTACTTGTTTCCTAAATTTGAATAAATATGTGAGCCTCAAAAGCTATATCTAATACCCAATGTGTATTAATGGAAAGATTACACTAGATAAAGAACACACCTTTAGCATCCCCATGCTTTTGGGTGAAATTCCTCTTCTAGTGGCCTGGCTTGCCACATGAAAAACATACTGCCTCTCATTCCTTGCCCTGCCTTTGGATCTTCCCCTTCTTAGAGGTACGGTGATTGGGGGCTTCAAACTGTTTATAAGTCCTTGGCCCCTTTCCCTTGTCCATCCTTTTCTTATTCACCATAAGGACTGCGGGTTTTTCACATCCCATGTCCTTATCTACCTGGAGAATTTTGGTCAGAAGTTCTGATATACTCTTCTCATTTTTTCTCATGTTATAGTTAACAATAAATCTAGAGAAGGTCTTGGGCATTGAGGATAGGATGAGATCTATACACAACTCATCCGGGAACTTAATACATCAGATGTATAGGCGTTCAATGTAGCCAATAATCTTGACTACATTAGGCCCATCTGGTGTAGACACTATAAGATTTATTGTAAACAAATCCTTGTAAATCTCATATATCTCCTGTCTCACCTTCTCTTGGTATAGATCCTTAAGGTGAGACATCATGTTATACGCTTCCATGTTTTCATGTTGCTTCAAGATCTCATTAGACATGGATGATAAAATGAAACATTAGACATTTGTGGCATCATCCATATGTTTAATATAGATAGATAGTTCCTCATCACTGGCCTATTTTCAAGTGCAACTAGAACAGGCTCTTCTAGCACTATAATTTCCTCTCATGGAGAAGGATGACGTGTAAACGCCTCTTCCATTCCTAAAAATTAGTGCCATTGAGAAGGTTTTCCTTCTCGATTATGGTTCACAATGATATGTTTGAAGTTATTTTTCTTTTCATTTATAAAAATTGTGATTAGAAAAGGTTTAGTACTTTGTTATGATAAAAACTGAGACAAATAAATATATTAATACTTATTAGTCTCCCACTATTTTATCGAAATCCAATAGCCCTCACCATTGAATTTGGAATATTCTGTTGCCTGAATATTCTAGTGGAAATGATCCATATTGCCCTTATCATTACCCCAACTAGGGTTGGTCAAGAAACTTGAAGGGTTTTAGGTATTCATTCCAAATGCCAACTGCATTAACTCGCATCTCCTTGATCCGCTGAGTGGACTCCCTAATCCTGAAACCCTTTTATTTTGGATTTCCTCAACCTTTGCCTCTTGGTCACACCAAGTCCTATTATGGCTGTCAACCCTTGATGTGAACCAATTCAAGTCAACCCAAAACCTTGATTTATAATTCCCCGATAATTGAAAGCATCCCAACTAGGGTTGGTCAAGCACTTTGAACTATGGTTCGATTCTAACCAAGATTATGGAAGGCTATACCGACTTAATATTTCTTTGAGGGATTTTATCCTTATACGTAAATTACCATTTTATTATCTTTGATTACATTCTTGTTAATATTAAGTGGGATATACATAAGTGATTAACCATGTCTAAGATAATATTTACGCATAAGATGGTCTTATTTTAGTTCCATCTTGCATACATGATTAATTGATTAATTGTGTGATCATGACAACACACCCACAATAAATAAACCATGAAAATGACATAAATAAAATAAATGGTACTATCATGAGATTGTTCTATAGGTTATTTTATCTAGCGGTTGATAAACTAACCCAAGGCCTGGGGGAGAAACACCTTGAACCTTTTGGATTCATGTTTACAGCTTTCCACCTATCCACCTTTATATCTCCTTGGATTGGTTTCACCTAGTCTCCTAACTTGAGCCGCCTGCACTAGTTTGGGAGCTACATCCATTACATATGCTTTTATCTCACTCAAAGGTGAGAGGTAAAATGGGGTTTTACATAAAATAAAACTTGGGAATGCAAGCCCTACATATTAATGAGGAGAAGGCTTGCAGACCAACAAATTTAATTTAAATAAATTAATTAAAAGAAACTATTCACATACAAGGGTCTTGGTCTAACTCATGATCATCCATACATGAAATTATATTTACACATAAATAAAACTAGCATTTAATTCTTTAATCATTATTATTTAAGATAAATCATGCTCGAATCAATTAATTATCTGTAATTAATCAATCATTTTATCTTAATCCCTTTTCTGAATTTCCTTGAGATTCTCATCCATCATAATTTTAAACAAATAAATTCATTTAAAATTATCTTTTTATATAGCTTGTATCTTTGAGGAAACCCTATAAATTACCTTTTATAAATAACCAATGAGTATAAATGAACATTATTCAAGTGTTAAATTAAACACATAAATAAAACACCTATCATGTGTTGTGCCTCAGCTTTACCCCTACACTATGGTACATGTCTCCAGGGTTTGTATAATATAATAATAAATTTTAATAAATCTGCATAATTTGGATGAGCACACGGAATATAGTTCCGACTAAATGGTGTGAACTTTTGTTCATCGTCCATCTGAAGCACACGCTCGGGGAAATGGCGTGTAAATGTACTTCAGAAATCTTCAGAGTACACGACGTTTTCAGTGAGACACACTCCATGTAGTATCCACGTTACACGGTTTCCAGTCGGGCAAGCCATGTATGGGGTACACGGTCCCACCCTAACCTAAAGGGACTACACACTGTGTTTAGTGGGCCATATGGCGTGTAATCCAGAAACCGTATGCCACCTGTTCCTGGTCAACACACGGAGTCTTAAAGACTTAGATAGGATCCAATGACATGGACTGGTTCAGTGGATCGTACCGGTGCATGGAACCTATACTACATGGCATGTACTGCTGAATACATGTCTTGTATTCTAGTGTTGTACAGTCAGGAAGCTTTGGAACCTCTGTATGAGATCCTCTACTTTATGTTAATCAAAATTAAAAGAAAAAATCATTTTCATAAGGTGAATGAGAAATGAAAGATGAGGAATAGATCTCGAGATTCAGATTTATAGAATGATTAACTTGAATTGAAACAACTAAATTATTAAATGTGTAAATCACCAATGAAAAACTAAATAATTATAATCAATGTTATGACTGCTCTGATACCACTTCTAGGTTCCGAGCACAGTGGAAGTACGTTAGTGGGTGCACCCAACTTTAATTTTTCCGTCAATAATGATCAATTTGAGATCTGTCATGATAATAAAACGTAGGATATTTGTAATATAATAAATAACTAAAGAAATTAAGGGAGTCCCAAAACCATAGATAGGATCGTCATATTTTGGTTATAATTAATTTAATTAAAAGACTTGAATTACCTTGATGTAATTATCTCTCCGTTGATGTTTCCAGTCACAATATGATGTGATCTGTCATTGCGTCACAGAATCCAAGTGTAGGATTCCTCTATCGGCGATCCACATGTGCTCCATGTATCTTGGGACGTCACCGAAGGGATATCCAGGAGCAAGCGTGGAAGATCCTTCGCTTGCGATGTCAACCTTCGATCACCTTGATCTGATAGAGGAGTATCTCTCTATCGTAGCTTGAGAGCGTTCTTGGAAGAAAAGAATTCTCTCTTGGCTTGAGAGCTTTTATAGATCTGTTGTGTACTACACCAAAAATTTCTAGGCTAATGAGAATTATATAATTGGTATTTTAATTACTTAAAATAACAAAATGAATTAATTACATGAAAGTATTTATTCATTTCATTTAATTCTTAGTAAGACCCCATGTCTAATAATAATAGTTGACTATTATTATTACTTAACATGCTCCCAATGAATTACACCTAACATTATTTAATTAAATAAATAATATTATTTCTCACAAATTCCCAAAAAAAAATACACGCCGTGTATATTAATATACAAAGAGTGTAATTTTGTTTTTCCATTCTCTTTATTTCCCCACCACATTTATTAGACCTTGAATAATGGCTATTTATTTCTCAAATAAATATCACTCCATTACTCATTAATAAATATAGTATTTCTCACAAAATATATTCTCTCGAATAACTAGTGTCGAAATAAATGCGATCAGGCATCCTAGAATAACTATTAAACCACAATCGGAAATAATCTTTATTCAACTTGTTAAATTAATATTTAACTGAGATACTTGGACACACTTAGTGTGTGACCCTCTAGGCCTCTTTCTCAGTGGCATTAGGCGGAGTCTGTATAAAGTCCAAGGATAGTGTCTAGCAACACACCAAGGCACCCATAGATAAATAAGTTAATATCGCAATGATGTGTCACCTCCTACGAATGATTACCGTGTAATATAATCCATTTTTCTCGATATCTCGAATCAAGTAGGTTTCATTCTAGTGTCATCAACCCATGTGCTCGATTATTCTTTCCTTGACTTTATGGAATTGAACTTTCCCATTCCTCACCATGTCCATGGATTTATTTAGGCTATATCAATTCCATCAAAGGTCCTGAGATATCTACTTTCATTATGGAATAAAATGGAAAATCCCCTCTTGCATTATCTATTAATGCAGTATTACTCGTGATGCACCCAACATATCCTACCTCACTGCGAATAGTGTGTCATCATAGTTTTTGTCAATACATCTAAGTTTGGGAGTTGTAATACCCATTAATAATAATCTTAAAGTCTAAGTACCAATATACATGTCCACAGATAGGAACATCAAATGACACTATGAAATGTGGATTTCCTACTGGAGGATCTCGTTCTCATAATATCCTCTTAGATATTACTAAGGGCGCACACCATGAGAATGTGCCTCAGATTTTTATGAATCCTCAACCCTAATGTCCTGTATTATTTGTATCCCTAAAATAACATTATCCATCCATTGAAAATATATTCAAGAACAGTGTTATGGCACTTCTGGGTTCTCATCATAGCAGGGATCTACTATGACCCTTTAATGCAATATCTATCATTAAAAAATTATCACATGCATTGTCATGCAAAAGAACAATTAAGATGTGATAAAGTATTTATTAATGAATAACATACAATGTAGTTGGTTCTAGGCCACCAATTCCAATAGATAACATGTCAATAAAATATTAGAATAGAATGGAACTAACTAATAAGAGAAAACTAACCTTGTATCACCTAGAATAAACCACCTGAGGTCAGGGTTTGAACTCACTGAAAATGGGATAAATATCCTCTAAAAATGAACCCAGATCACCCAAGAACTAAGTGGAAATTTGAAATAATGATGGGTCTCAATTGGGTTTTAAAATTTATAGGTAAACTAGGAATCAGAAGACCATGACGCAACACCCTATACCATTCATCAATAGGCTAACGTGGAATATAACCATGACACAAAGAAAGAGAACATGCCACAATACACCTGGTCAAATCCACACATATGATCCACATCATAGTCAATGATGAGATCTTATAAACCTAAAAAAGAGGACATGTCGTCCGGGAACCACCATTCTATATAATTTTAATTCCTAAGATAAAAGACACACCACAACCCATATATATGGAATAATGACTCTAAAATTGACATAACTGGAAAAAAAATCACCTCTCTAGGACTCCACATTGTAACCTACCCCCCATTACATATTGATACCAAAATAGGAAGAACCACAAAACTCTCCTCAAAAACATTAATAATGTAGAGATCTATCCACACTATACCCTCATATCCTAACTAAATTTCATGATTTAGCTTAAGCCACCATGCTTCAATAGTTCTCTACAGCTAAAATTTATTTTTAACTACCTTACTTCTTCCCCTAGATACCTCTGATCACCCAAAATAAAAAATAAGGGATAAAGAAACGTTAGACCCTTACAAAGGTTCTTAATTATGTTATGATGATTTTTTTTAATTTTTAAAATGATAAGTGTGTTGTTTGGAAAGGTGAATCTAACTTATTTTATTCCAAAATAAAAGATAATATTTATTCAATTAAATTTTCTAAATTAAACAACTGAATTTTTAAGTGTTTAAATTTGGATTAATCTAACTATTTTATGGGAAAATAGGCTTCACAATATAAATTTCATGTTACTATAAAAGTTTTCCTAAAAAAATTATATATTTACACTTTTTAACTCTGAACAACACATATGTATATGATTCATTGTATGAAATTTAAACTGCACAAAGAATATTTTAGGTCTATTAATGTTGTATAAAAAGTAAGTCCTCTTCCACCCTTTCATTTATATTTATTTATTATGGTTAATATTGTTATTATAAATAGAAATAAGTATTTTTTTAGTGATTATAGATGATTTTACTCGATACAAATGACTTTATTTTCATACACATAAATCTGAAACTAAAGAAAAATTTATAGATTATTGTAAACTAGCTCAAAAAGTGAAAATATATCCAATTATATATATTATAAGTTATATAGTTTTAGAGTTATTAACCATTTAATTTTCCTATTTCCGTGAGTAAAATTAATATTCTCATAATTTTTAATCACCTAGTATACCCCCAACAAAATGGTGTTATGAAAAGGAAAATAGGACCCTTAAAGAAATAGATAGAATAATACTTAATGAGTTCAATTTATCTAACTATTATTGGGTAAAGTCTATGAATAAAACATTTTCTGTTACTAATAGAATAATTTTAAGACCCACTTTAAAAAATTCACCTTATAAAATTTTGAAAGGTAGATAACCTAGAATTAGTAATTTTATAGTTTTTGGTTTCAAAGTATTTATTTTGAAAACCAAGTGTGATTTAGATAAATTCAATTACAAATCTGATGAAAGTATTTTTTGGGTTACTCAAATGTTATTAGAGCATATAGAATATATAAAAACAGAAATATTATTGTTGAAGAGTCTATTAATGATAAATATGATGTGAAAGGTTTAAATGAAAATTCAATTGATGAAAATTAGATTTAAGAAGTTGTTAAGGATTTTAAATTTGGGGAGAATTAAAAATTATATTTCAATACACTTGGTGTGGAGGAAAAACTTTCTCTTCAAAGAACATTGAAAATTCATTGAGATCATATTATTTAAAAGTTTATTGGAAAAATGGATTCAAATATTCAAATAATAAATTCTTTAAGAAATTTTTGTCCTTACAGTGATTTAATTTATGATATTTTACCTAAAAATATTGATGAATATTTAACTAATTCTAACTATATATTTTCTATGGAATAAGGGATAAATTAGTTTTCTTAAAATAATTTTTTGAATTTGGTTGAATCATTTAAAAAAAATATTGGAACTAAATGGATATTTATAAGAAAAAAATATTTTGATTCAAGAAATATTTTTGAGAAGTAAATCAATATTAGTTAATCAAGTATATTTATAAGAAGAATGAATAGACTTTTATAAATCTTTTTTACATATTGAAATATTATAGAGTAAAAATATTTTGTTATTATATACATTTTTTCATGATTTTAGATGATTTCAAATGGATGTGAAAGTAATTTTATAAATGGTTCAGTTTTGGAAGATGTTTATATAAAATAGCATCCTGGTTTTAAACATGAAAAATATATTGGTTATGTGATAAAACATTCCAATATTTTATTTAGTTTGAATAAAGATCCTAGATATTTGTATAAAATATTATCTAATTTTCTTTTGAAATTTATTTTGAGAAAGGTATAGTGGATCCTACTTTGTTTATTAAAAATGGTTTTAATACAATTTTTATTGTTCAAATTTATGTTAATTATATTATTCATGTATATTCATATAGAAAACTCTATAATGAATTTTCAGATTTTATGAATTTTAAATTTTATATGAATATGATGGGATACATAAAAGTTTTCGTTGGTCTTCAAATCATTCAAAGTAATGTTGGTAATTTTCTAAATCAATCAAATTATAATAAATATTTAGTTAAAATATTTTTTCTATATTCAACTAAAATTTCATAAACCCCCATTAGTACATCTTCTAAATTATATTTATATGAATTTGTAAAATCCAGTGATGCTAACATTTTTATAGGTAGAATTTGTATTTTATTATATTTGATATCTTCTAGGCCCCATTTAATGTTTGGTGTTGTTTTGTGCTCTAGATATCAATATAATCCAACTTAAAGTAACTCAAAGTTTATTAAGATTATTATCAAATAAATTAATTATTCTTTGAATATTAGCCTTTTCCTACTAAATATATTTTTGAGTTAATTATTATGATTCTAATTTTAGGGGAAGAAATTTGATAGACTCAGGTATGTTCTATCTTTTTAGTAAATGTTTTAATTTATGGAGATCAAAGAAACAACATTCTATTGCTTTATTAACTATTGGATCTAAATATATTCATGTTCCGTCATGTTGTGCTTAATAATTATTGATAAAGAAAACTATGTGTGATTTTTGTTTTAATTTTCAATATATTCCTATATTATGTGATAATAAATCTACAATTTCTATTTCCAAAAATCATTTACAACATTTTAGAACATGTAATATTGATGTTGGATTTAATTTTATTAGAGATCATGTTTAAAATGGAAATATAAATATAGAATTTATTTTTATAAAAAAATATTCTTTATGATATCTTTACGAATCCCCTAGACTTTGATAAGTTTTAGAAAATCAAATTTGAACTTGGTATTAAAGATTTATTTTTATAGAATATAGTTTTTGAGATTTTTAACCTATTTCTTAGCAAAAAATTTCAATATACCTTCAAAATATCTTCTAACAATTCACTAATTATAACTTATTCTTTTAATTATATAATAATTTAATGTGGCTCTTTGAAACATGTTTTGAGAGATGCTAGTTTTTAATTTTTTTTACAATTTTTATATTAATTTTTATACAATTTTTCTTTTTTTTTATTCATTTATTCTTGAAAAAACAACTTAAAACACACAATCTTTTTTCACTTATTAAATATATTTTGAGATATATTGTATCATTTATTTTTCAAATAATAAATTTCAGTTCTATTTTTTTAATAAGAGAGAGAAATCATTATAAAATACTTTTTTAATGTTTTTTATAATTTCAAAAATGGGGAGAAATTTTTGAAATTATATTTGGTTTTATAATTATGAAAAATAGTGAGATTATTGAGTTTCTCTTCGAAACTTTATTTATTTATTTTCTGAAAATTAAAAAATAAAATTTTTTCTCTAACACGAGTAATATGAAAGTATACTTTGTGTTTGATAGATACTTTAAATAATTTTTGATTAATGGATAATTATAATTTCTCACACAATCGATAAGTTTTCATTTTTAGTTGTTATTATTATTTATAAAGCTTTAATTAATTATATAATAATAGAAAGTGCTAAATTTATTAATTAATTGATCCTTAATTATTATATTCATGTTCATTATAGATCTTTGGAACCGATTTTGGAGAAAACACAAATTCTAGATCTTATTTTATTTATTTTTTTCACATTGGTAAGCCCAATGACATGAAACATTATGTAATAGTATTCATGATGCTCCAAAAATGTTTTGGTCATAAGAAACACAACATAGTAGAAGCTGCATTGAGATAGGATTTTACTTGTGTAAAGCGGGAAAATGAAAATGGGGGTTTCAAAGTTAAACATGTCATGATAGAAGGCATAGTGACTTAAAGTCAATACACTCAACCTAAGTTCCCCACACCATGGTGGTAGTGACTGTGGATCATAATTGAATTTCAAAAGCACCATGGGGACTATTTTTATGTAATGGTCCCTAATTCATTCTTGAGTTTAAAAGGTTGGTGAAAAATGACCAGTTGAAATGGACGCAACAACATCTTCAAGTAATTTTTGGAAAGTCATGATTTGTCCCCCAACATAAAATGTTGTATTGATGAAGGATCTTTTAACATGTTTTAGTTCAAAATATCTTACTAAAGAACACAAAATATTGGTAAAGGTTGTGGAATTCATCCAACTTCCTTCACTGATAAATCACGAAACTCGTCATTTGAGTTTCAATTTCAAAATTTATTATAATTTTTTAAATTATTTTTTTAGTAATGCGTGATTTTTATAATAATAATTTGAGAAAATATTTCTTACAAGATGGTTGGATCAACTTTGCAGGTTAATAAATGAAGAATCTCATATGATTTTTATTTTCAAATTGCATTTATTTTTGTTCTTTCTAGGAAGTAAATCTATAAACATATATGGCATTATAATGATGATATTTTTGAATTAGATTCATTTGAAAAATTCATAAAAGAAGGTTTAGAAAACCAGTGATAAAGGTGGTGGAGAAAATATTGTGAGGTGCTGCTACATGAACTTTACAATATAAAATAAATTTAGATACACATCCTCATGTTGTGCACATCTTCAAATAACACTAAAATACCCTCATCTAGACTTCAATGTGTTGATGTTATACTATTAAAGTTATCTTGGTATCTCCAACAATCAAACTCTTATCCTATTAAATCTGAGGATTGTTGGATTTGGTGGCCTAGAATCAACTACTTTGTACTTTATTCATTAATAAATATCTTATCGCATCTTGATTGTTCTTCTATGTGACAATACATGTGATAATGTCTTATGGACAGCTGTTGCATTAAAGGGTCATAGCAGATCCCCGCTATGATGAGAACCCGGAAGTGCCATAATACTGTTCTTGAATATATGTTCTATGGATGGATAATGTTATTTGAGGGACAAAAATAATACAGGCCATTAGGCATGAGGACTCCTAAAACTTTGAGGCACCTTCTCGTGGTGTGCACCCTTGGTAATATCTAGGAGGATATTATGAGAACGAGACCCACCAGTAGGAAATCCACATTTTATAGTGTCATTGGATGTTCCTATTTGTGGATGTGTGTATTGGTCCTTAGACTTTAGGATTATTATTTATGGGTATTACATCACACACACTTTGATGTATTGACGAAAACGGTGATGAAACACAGTTCGCAGTGAGGTAGGATATGTTGGGTGAGTCATGAGTAATACTACATTAATAGATAATGCAAGAATGGATTTGTCCCTTCTGTTTCATAATGGAATTAGATATCTCAGGCCCTTTGATGGAATTGATATAGCCTAAATAAATCCATGGCCATGGTGAGGAATGGGAAAGTTCAATTCCAGAAATTCAAAGAAAGAATAATTGAGCACATGGGTTGATGGAACTAGCATGCAACCCGCTTGATTCGAGATATCGTGACAAATGGATTATATTACACGGTAAGTGTTCGTATGAGGGGACACGTCATTTTGGCATCAGCTTCCTTCTCTATGGGTGCCTTGGCATGTTTCTAGATGCTAACCTTGGACTTTAGGAAGGCTCCGTCTAATGCCACTGAGAAAGAGGCCTAAAGGGTGACACGCTAAGTGTGTCCATGTATCTCAGTTAAATATCAATTTAACAAGTTAAATAAAGATTATTATTGACTGTGGTTTAATAATTATTTAAGGATGCCTGATCGCATTTATTTTTACACTAGTTATTCGAGAGAATATATTGTGGGCGAAATAATATATATTTATTAGCAAGTAATGCAGTTAAATTTATTTAAGAAATAAATATCCACTACTCAAGGTATAATAAATGTGGTGGAGGAAATAAAGAAAAATGAAAACAAGATAAACATGCAGTGTACATTGAATGTACACGCTGTGTAGTTTTCATGGAAAATGAGTACATGCCGTGTATTAATGATTACACATCGTGTAGTTTTTTCAGTCAGTATTTTGAGGAAATAATATTATTTTATTAAATGATATTTATTATAATCAGCGTGGGTGCATGTCAAGGAATTAATCATTCAACATGGGGGTTTTTAATAAGAGTTAATGAAATAAATAAAATGCGTAAAGCGTTTATTTATTGTCATAACTATATAACCTCAAACCTGATTATAAATATCCTCACAACCTCAACACTTTTCCCTAATCATTGTGCACAACAATTCTTGAGAGTTCTCTCAAGGCCTAAAGAGCCCCTTCCTCCAAGAACACTCTCATGACCGAGAGAGATACTCATCCATCAGATCAAGGAAATCGAAGGTGGACATCACAAGCGAAGGCTTTTCCGCACTAGCACTCAGAAATCCCTTCAGCGGCATCCAAAGATACATGGAGCATGTGTGGATCACCGCTAGAGGAATCCTACACTTGGATTCTACAACGTAATGAAATATCACATTGGATTGTGACTGGAGACATCAACGAAGAAATAATTTCATCAAGGTAATTATTTTCAATTAATTAAATTAATTATAACCAACATATGATGATCCTATCTTTATAATTTTGAGACTCCCTCTTTCTTTTTCGTTCTTAATTCTATTTTGAATATCCGGTGTTTTATTATCGTGATGGATCTTGGATTGATCGTTATTAACGCTAGAATTAACGTTGGGTAAACCCAGCAACATGCTTCCATTACGCTCGGAACCTACAAGTGGTATCAGAGGGGTCATATCGTTGATTATAATTATTTAGTTTTTTCGTTGGTGATTTAAGCATTTAATAATTTAGTTATTTCAATCCAAGTTACTCATTCTTTAAAATCTGAATCTTGAGATCTGTTCCTCCCCTCTCATTTCTCATTCACCTTAAAAAAACGAATTTTCTCTTTTAATTTTGATTAAAATAAAATAGAGTATCTCATCCGGAGGTGCCAAATGCTCATGGTCGTACAACACCAGAATACACGGCGTGTATTTGGAAGTACACGTCATGTAGTCTAGGTTCAATGCATTGGATTGGTCCGTTAAATCAGGATATGTATTAGATCCTATCTAAGTCGTTTATGACATTGTGTGTTGACCAGGAATAGGTGGCACACAGTTTCCGGATTACACGCTGTGTGGTCCACTGAACATGGTGTGTAGTCCCTTCGGGTTAGGGTAGGACCGTGTACCCCGTACATGGCTTGCCCGGCTGGAAACCATGTAACGTGGATACTACACGGCGTGTGTCCAATTGAACATACCGTGTACTCCGAAAATTTTCGAAGTACAAATACATGCCATTTCCCCGGGCGTGTACCTCGGATGGACGGTGAACAAAATTACACATCCTATAGTTGGAACTACACGCCATGTACTCATCCAGATTATGAAGATTTATTAAAATTTATTATTATATTATAAAAACCCTTGAGACGTGTACCATAGTGCTGGAGTAAAGCTGAGGCACAACATGTGATAGGTGTTTTATATATATGTGTTTAATTTAACATCTGTGTAATGAACAAGAATTCACCAGGTTTCCTCCAAGGTACAAGTTACGTACAAAGATAATTTTAAATGAATTTATTTGTTTAAAATTATGATGGATGGGAATCTCAAGGAAATTCGTAAAAGGGTTTAAGATAAAAGGATTGATTAATTAAATATAATTAATTAATTCGAGCGTGATTTATCTTAAGCAAGAATGATTAAATAATTGAATGATAGTTTTATTTATGCGTAAATATTGTTGCATGTATGGATGATCATGAGCTAGACCAAGACCTTTGTATGTTAATGGTTTCTATTAATTTATTTAAACTAAAATTTGTTGGTCTGTGAGCCTTTTCCTCATTAATATGTAGGGCATGCATGCCCAAGGTTTCTTTTATGTAAAACCCCTTTTACCCCTCACCTGTGTGTGTGATAAATGCATATGTAATGGATGGAGCTCCCAAGCTAGTGTAGGCGGTTCATGTTAGGACCCAAGGCGAAACCAATCCAAGGAGATACAAAGGTAGACAGGTGGAAAGCTGTAAACATGAACCAGAATGGTTCAAGGTATTTATCTCCTAGGTCTTGGGTTAGTTTATCAACCGCTAGATAAACTAACAAATAGAACAAGCTCATGATCATACCATTTATTTTATTTATGTCAGTTTCATGGTTTATTTATTGTTGGTGTGTTGTCATGATCACACAATTAATGAATTAAACAAGCATGCAAGATGGAACTAAAAATAAGACCGGCTTATGTGTAAATATTATCTTTGACATGGTTGATCACTTATGTATATCCCACTTAATATTAACAAGCATGTAATAAAAGATAATAAGTTGGAAATTTACATATAAGGATAAAATCCCTCAAATAAATATTAAGTCGGTATAGCCTTCCATAATCTTGGTTAGAATCGAACCATGGTTCAATGTGATTGACCAACCCTAGTTGGGGTGCTTTCAATTATCGGGGAATTCTAATTCAAAGTTTTGGGTTGAATTGAATTGGTTCGCATTAAGGGTTGACTGCCACAGTAGGACTTGGTGTGACCAAGAGTCAAAAGTTGAGGAAATCCAAAATAAAAGGATTTCAGGATTGGGGAGTCCACTCAGCAGATCAAGGAGTTGCGAGTTATTGCAGTTGGCATTTGGAATATCTACCTAAAACCCTTCAAGTTGATTGACCAGCCCTAGTTGGGGTAATAAGAAGGGAAATATGGATCCTTTCCACTAGAATATTTAGGCAACAGAATATTCTGAAGTCAATGGTGAGGGCTATTGGATTTCGATAAAATAGTGGGAGACTAATAAGTATTAATTTATTTATTTGTATCAATTTTATAATAAAGTATTGAACCTTTGCTCATATTAATTTGTAGAAATGGCAAGAAAAATGACTTCAAACATATCATTGTGAACCATACTCGAGAAGGAAAACCTTCTCACCGGCACCAATTTCCAAGAGTGGCAGAGGTGTTTACGCGTCATCCTTCGCCACAAAAGGAAATTATATGTGCTGGAAGAGCCTATTCCAGTTGTGCCTAGTAAGGAGGCTAGTGATGAGGAGCTATCTATCTACATGAAACATATGGATGATTCCACAGATGCCCAGTTTTTCATGCTATCGTCCATGTCTTATGAGCTCTTGATGCAACATGAAAACATGGATGCGTACAGAATGATATCTCACCCTAAGGATCTCTACCAAGAGAAGGCGAGACATGAGAGATATGAGATCTCCAATGCTTTGTTTACAACTAATCTTGGAGAATCTTCACCAGCAGGGCCTCATGTAGTCAAGCTCATTGGCTACATTGAACGCTTGGATATCTTAGGGATTAAGTTCCAGGATGAGTTGCGTACAGATCTCATCCTATCATCACTGCCCAAGACCTTCTCTAGCTTCATTGTCAATTATAACATGAGAAACAATGTGAAGAGTCTATCGGAACATATTACCTTAATTCTCCAGGTAGATAAGGACATGGGGCGTGACAAACCCGCAGTCCTTATGGTGAATAAGAAAAGGAAGGACAAGGCAAAGGGGCCAAAGACTTATAAACGGTCTGAAGCCCTGAGCACCATCCCTCCAAGAAGGGGAAGATCCAGATGTAGGGCAAGGAATGGGAGGCAGTATGTTTTTCATGTGGAAAATAAGGCCACTAGAATAGGAACTACACCCAGAAGCATGGGGACGCTAAAGGTGTGTTCATTATCTAGTGTAATATTTCCATTTCTACACATTGGGTATTAGATAAAGATTTTGGGGCTCACATATGTATTCAAATGTAGGAACCAAGTTTATTTAGAAAGATTTCTAGAGAAAAGGTGGATCTTCGAGCTACCAATGGCGCGAGGCTAGTTACGTTGGCCATTGGCGATTACCACTTCTCATTATTGACTAGGATGATCTTGGTTTTACATAACTGTTATTATGTTCCTAGTGTTACCAAGAACATAATTTATGTATCTTGTTTGGATATAGATGGATTTATTTTCAAGTTTTGAAATAAGGGTTGTCTCTTTTATAAGAACAATGTATGTTATGGTATGGAACTTTTAAATAATGGTTTTTATGTATTAAATTATGAAAACCAAGAGTTGGAAATAGATAATGAAACAAACTCACATGACTCATACGTCACCCAGTTGTGGCATCACCATCTCGGTCATATAAACGAGAAGCACCCGAAAAAGCTCTACCAAGATGGCTATTTATACTCTACTGAGCTAAAGCCACTAGATAGATGTCACGCTTGTTTACAAGGTAAAATGAACAAGCCGCATTTCGGTGGATAGGGTGAAAGGGCCACAGTGCTTCTAGGATTGGTGCACATGGATGTGTGTGGACCATTTCTAATAGAAGCTAGAGGTGGATATTATTACTTCATTACTTTTACTGATGATTTGAGTAAATATGGCTATGTCTACTTAATGAGGTATAAGTCAGAATCCTTAGATAAATTTAAGGAATTGAAGAATGAACTAGAGAATCAGCTTGGAAAGAAGATAAAGAAACTTCGATCGAATCGAGGTGGACAATATATGAACCAAGAGTTCATTGATCTTCTACGGGAGTTTGGGATTCTATCTCAGCTCACTCCTCCTTATACACCACATTGGAACAGTGTTAGTGAAATGAGGAACCGCACCTTGTTGGACATGGTGAGGTTGATGATGAGTCATGCAGATCTTCCATTATCCTTTTGGGGATATGCATTATAAACTACAGTATACACATTAAACTGAGTACCAAATAAGGCAGAAAATGGAATTCCATCCGAGTTATGGAATGGAAGGAAACCCATTTTGTCGCACACACATGTATGGGGATGTGAGGCTTTTGTTAAGGCCTTCTCAGGAAACAAACTAGCACCCCTGGGAATGAGGTGTATCTTTATAGTATATCCAAAGGAAATGAAAGGATATTACATATATAACCATTCAGACAAGAAAGTGACTCTCGCCAGACAATTCGTCTTTCTTGAGGGAGCACATCCTCAAGAAGGATAGTGGGATAAAGATTGACTTTGATGAAGTTGATGCTCAAGATACACATGAGTTGGTACAGGAACAAGTTCCACAGGTCCCCATGGAAGAGGTTCCAGAAACACAAGTACTGTATGGGAGCTTAAAAGAGGTAAGGGAACCAGAGAGATTTGGTTTCCTAGTCACCGAGGATGGTGAATCATTATTGTTGGAAAATGATGAACCACTCTCCTACAAGGAAGCAGTACAAAGCTCAGAAGCTTCAAGATGGCTGGAATCTATGAATTCTGAGATGGATTCCATGTATCATAACCAAGTCTGGGTTCTGGTCGATGATCCAATTGATGTAAAGCCCATTGGATGAAAATGGGTATTCAAGAGAAAACTTGACATGGAAGGTCAAGTTAGCACATATAAAGAAAGGCTAGTGGCTAAAGGATTCAGACAAGGTCAAGGAATTAGCTATGATGTAACCTTCTCTCCATTTTCCATGTTTAAATCCATAAGAATCATACTTGCCATAGCATCTTACCATGACTATGAGATTTGGCAGATGGATTTCAAAACAGCATGCCTTAACGAGAACGTCCAGGAAGATGTCTATATGACACAGCAAGAAGGGTTTTTTACACCAGGTGAAGCCAAATGGGTTTGCAAGTTGCAGAAATCCATTTATGGATTAAAGCAAGCATCCAGGTTGTGGAACATTCGATTTGATGAAGCCATAAAGGAATTTGGTTTCATTAATAATGAATATGAGCCATGTGTTTATAAGCGATTTAATGAGAATGCGGTCATTATCCTAGTAGTATATGTTGATGACATATTGCTTATTGGAAATGATGTACCAGTCTTACAGTTAGTTAAGGACTGGTTGAACAAGTGTTTCTCCATGAAGGACTTGGGTGAAGCAGCGTATATTCTAGGGATCAAGATCTTTAATGATAGATCCAAGAGGCTTCTTGGACTATGTCAGGGTACATACATTGACCAGATACTAAAGAGATTTAGTATAGAACAATCCAAGAGGGGATTGGTTCCAGTGTGACATGGACTACATCTTTCTAAGAAAATATGTCCTCATACACAATAGGAGAAATATAGAATGAGTAAGATCACATACGCTTCATCTATAGGATCTATCATGTATTCCATGTTATGTACAAGGATTGATGTTGCCTATGCACTGAGCATGGTAGGCAGATATCAAGAAGATCTAAGAGAACAACATTGGACTACTGTTAAGACTATCCTTAAGTATCTGAGAAGAAATTAGGATATGTTCCTGGTGTATGGAGGAGACGAGGAGCTTGTCATCAGAGGGTATGTTGATGCTGATTTTCAGACAGATCAGAATGATCTGAAGTCGCAATCTGGGTATGTTTTTTGTCTCAATGGAGGAGTTGTGAGCTGGAAGAGTTCAAAGCAGCCAGTTATCGTCGATTCTACAGTGGAGTCTGGATATATAAGAGCTTCTGATGTAGCCAAGGAATCCATCTGAATTCAGAACATTGTCTAGGAGCTTGATGTGGTGCCTAGCAGTAAAGATCTTATCACGTTGTATTGTGATAATACTGCAGTGGTGGCTCTTTCCAAAGAACCAAGGTCACATCAACAGACAAAGCACATACTCTGGAAGTATCACCTCTTGAGGGATTTCTATCAAAGGGGTGAAGTTGCAGTGAGTAGAGTGTCCACTGAAGAGAATGTGGAAAACTCCATTACTAAAGGCATATCTCAGTAGAAGCATGAATATCATGTGAGAGCTAGTGGGTTAAAGGTTGTTAGCAGTTGTCTATAGTCCAAGTGGGATTCTTTTGGAGTTGGTGGCCTAGAACCAACTACTTTGTACTTTATTCATTAATAAATACCTTATCACATCTTGATTTTTCTTCTACATAAAAATGCATGTGATAATGTACTAAGGATAACTGTTGCATTAAAGGGTCATAGTAGATCCCTGCTATGATGAGAACCCGAAAGTGACATAACATTGTTCTTGAATATATGTTCTATGGCTGGATGATGTTATTTGAGGGACACCGATAATACAGGCCATTATGGGTGAGGACTCATAAAACTTTGAGGCACCTTCTTATGGTGTGCACCCTTGGTAATATCCAAGAGAATATTATGAGAACGAGACCCGCCAGTAGGAAATCCACATTTCATAGTGTCATTGGATGTTCCTATTTGCGGACGTGTGTATTGGTCCTTAGACTTTAAGATTATTGTTAATGGGTATTACAACTCACGCACTTAGATGTATTGACGAAAAATATGACGACACGCTATTCACAGCGAGGTAGGATACGTTGGGTGCGTCATGAGTAATGCTACATTAATAGATAATGCGAGAAAGGATTTTTCCCTTCTGTTCCATAACAGAATTAGATAACTTAGTCCCTTTGATGGAATTGATATAGCCTAAATAAATCCATGTCAATGGTGAGGAATGGGTAAGTTCAATTCCAGAAATTCAAAGAATGAATAATCGAGCACATGGGTTGATGGCACTAGCATGCAACCCGCTTGATTTGAGATATCGTGACAAAGGGATTATATTACACAGTAAGCATTCGTATGAGGTGACACGTCATTGCGGCATTAACTTCTTTCTCTATGGGTGCCTTGGCATGTTGTTAGATGCTAACCTTAGACTTTAGGTAGGCTTGGCCTAATTCCACTGAGAAAGAGGCCTAGAGGGTCACACACTAAGTATGTCCATGTATCTCAGTTAAATATTAATTTAACAAGTTAAATAAAGATTATTCCCAACTGTGGTGTAATAATTATTTAAGGATTCCTGATCGCATTTATTTCGACACTAGTTATTCGAGAGAATATATTGTGGGTGAAATAATATATATTTATTAGCGAGTAATGCAGTTACATTTATTTAAGAAATAAAGATCCATTACTCAAGGTCTAATAAATGTGGTGGAGGAAATAAAGAAAAATGAAAACAAGATAAACATGTCGTGTACATTGAATGTACACGTCGTGTAGTTTTCATGGAAAACGAGTACACTCCATGTATTAATGGATACACGCCGTGTAGTTTTTCAATCGGGATTTTGAGGAAATAATATTGTTTTATTAAATGATATTTATTATAATTAGCGTGGGTGCATGTGAAGGAATTAATCATTCGACATGGGGGTTTTCAATAAGATTTAATGAAATAAATAAAATGCATAACGTGTTTATTTATTTTCATAACTCTATAACCACAAACCCGATTATAAATATCCTCACCACCCCAACACTTTTCCCTAATTGTTGTGCACAACAATTCTAGAGAGTTCTCTCAAGGCCGAAAGAACTCCTTCCTCCAAGAACGCTCTCAAGAACGAGAGAGATCCTCCTCTATCAAATCAAGACGATCAAAGTCGGACATCGCAAGCGAAGGCTTTTCCGCACTAGCACCCGGAAATCCCTTCGGCGGTGTCCAAAGATACGTGGAGCACATGTGGATCACCGCTAGAGGAATCCTACACTTGGATTCTATGACGCAACGAAGGATCACATTGTATCATGACTAGAGACATCAACGAAGAAAGAATTCCATCAAGGTAATTCTTGTCAATTAATTAAATTAATTTTAACCAACATGTGATGATCCTGTCTTTATGGTTCTGGAACTCCCTCTTTATTTTTCGTTCTTCGTTCTATTCCGATGATCTGGTGTTTTATTATCACGACGGATCTTGGATTGATCATTGTTAATGCTAAAATTAAAGTTGGGTTAACTCACTAACGCGCTTCCACTGTGCTCATAACCTACAAGGATATGGTGTTAATTCTTTTTATCTATTATCTGTGTACTTATTTTGTGGTTTATGATTTTTTGTCAAAATTAGGACCTTATTTTCATGTTATACCACCCCAATAAAAGGTATATGTGGGTTGTGTAATATCCCGACCCTAATAATCATCTTGGAAAGAGTTGAGATGCCACTAACCTTAGGTGAGATCCCCAAGACACCAAAGTCTAGAGATAAATTTCAAGGTCTTACCTAAAAATTGTGGTATGATTTTACCTTTTAAAACAATACAACATATCATGTCAAAAAACAATAACAACAACCAACTAAATGGTGCATGAAGAATAAACCATACAAATCAATAAAATACAAGCAAGGAAACAATATCAAAGTAACATTGGAATATTATAAAAAGAAATACTAAAACTCCAATGTAAAAGAAGTCTATGTAACCAAGGTGAAACCATTATAGATTAAGATAAAAAAACTCCAAACCCACCAATAAATATAACAACATCAAGGAGCACTATTAAAGAAGTAAGAAATGGTCCCCTTTCCTGTATCGTAGTAAATAAATGTATTAATACATTCTAAAGTGCATATACATGGGGTGAGTAAACATACCCAAAAGGAATCCCCCAATAGACATTTCCCATATTCCACTATGACCAAAAACATGTTAGATCATGGGGTTATAAAATAGAGACGATGAATATTCAAAATAGATAAAAAAAATTACAATATTAAAATAAGTAGATGAACAAGTTTACATAAGAAAAATAACCAAAGATGAGTTTTTCTTTTCGAGAAGAATTATAAATTCATTAAATTTAATTCTGAATAACCATACAAATTGTCACACATGCACACACTCATTAATGAAAAACGAAATTCGTATGCTCGCAAGTAGTGACATGTTCTCCGTCAAGCTATCACTTCATGGAAAAATATTCTTGTACCTTTCCAGTCGACACTAAACACCAAGTATAACTGAACAAGGACTTTTATAATGAAATTCATGAATGCACACACACAAACCATGTCACTTTCTTGTCAACACCTAAAACTTTGTTATTACAAGAACATGATTAAAACCATCATTCTTTTAAGAATACCCTTTTTCAATTTATCAGACAAGTTTCAAAAAAACACCCACAACTCAATTTCAAATCTAACTATTATGAGAGAAAACCAATAGAGTTTAATTCAAAATAATAAGAGATTTATTTTTAAGAAAACTAGGAGCCTCTGAATTCAAATAAATTTGTAAAGAGGGAATAACCACCTTTCTAAAATGGTTATAACATTATCCATTTCTTATCCATTATGAAACTGTTGATTCCAACAAATCAAAACTTGAATATCTGATGGATAAAACTTCTAAATTTAAGAGATCCTCCAAAATCACCTAAGGATGGGTTGAAGTTTGCGAGAAAAGTGAGAAAGGTTTATGATGATCATAGGGAATGGTAATTAAATAATACTATTGTTCATGATCTTATTCACAAAATGAATTAGGGATTCAAGTCATGAAAGTTTAGGTTACTATATATGATGATTATAAGGAACCAGTCTTAAACATTACATAGAATAAGACCTTTTACCGGTCTAGGTTTTGGAGAATTAGATACAAACATACAAATTATAATAGTTGCAACAAATTAAATAAAAATAATAAAAACATGTCATGCGCTTACTTCGTATGTGAAGCGAGCACTTTCAGAAAACTCCATTGGTCCTGTGAAAAAAAAATTAAACAAGGGTTGATAAATAAGTATGCCTATTAAGGGGTTTAAAAACAATCGATAAATCCTTATAATATATTTGTTTGAAAATAACTGTGTTAATACATTTAGAAATACCCTTTTAAAAATACTATTTGAAATTACTTACGATTTAAAAAAAATGCTAGATCATTTTAGAAAGTACTTACATTAAAAATTAAATAAACATAATCCAATGTTTTTTCTGAAAACATTATGAAAGCTTCTAAGATGAACTTAACAAATCAAAATTATAAATTCTTGAATTGAAGGTTTTAAAATAAAGGTAATCACTTAAAATAAATTTTAGTACAAAAATAAATATTGAATCACTTATGCAAACTTAAATCAAACTTGAAAATAATTCCTTACAACTAAGATATGAATACTAAAATTAATATGTATAATCTTCCTTACTAAAATTTATCGAAGTTTTGAAACCACAAGACAAGTTGATTTTATCTTGAAGAAACCCAAAAATAAACATGGTGGAAGTAAATTTTCCTTACGGAAAATTAAATAGACTCAAGAACTTTAATTGACATAAAGATAAATGATCCCTTACTATAATTTATCAGAGTTTCAAAATTGAAAAACATGTTGATTTTTATTTGAAGAACCCAAGGTAGAAATAAATTTCCCACGCACAATTATAATTTAGGAAGAAAAATAATTGACAAAACAAATATAGTAAATCCCTTACAATGAAATTTCCAGAAGACTCTTTGTGTTATTTTCTTATAGGAGAATTCTTCTTTTTTTTGTTTCCTTCGGATGCTCTAAGCTCCTATATTCCCTCAGAATTGGAAAGCACAAAAAGAAAGAAATGAATGGCCAAAAAGCCTCACCAAACTCTTCTCACCAGTGCATTGAGGTTGGACTTCTTTATATACACAGTTTTTTTTAAATTGTATATTCACAATTATATGTGAATTTATTAAATAGGTGTTATGAGGATAAGTGGGACCATCGTTGATTGAGAATATAACATTTACTTATGTATTCATTCATTACGAAGGATCAAACCAATGAGAAAACTGAAAAAGTAAGAATCTTCATAATCCATAGATTGATACATGATTTTATATTCTAATCATTTTAATGTATCAGATAAAGACATTGTGTTGATCAGACTAGGAAAAGAAATCGACAGCAAAAGATACACCGGATCAATCCAAACACACAAAACTCAAAACCATATAGAAATTTTGATATAGACAAATTAATACAAATAGAATTTAGTACTATTTTAGAAAGGGATGGTTGAAGAAAATCCAAATTGACGATACAAAAATCTTCATCTGAGAAAAAAAATTAAATAATAACGACACAACACTGAGTTAAGACATAAAAAACGAATCTAAATATCATATTTCGATTGAATCAACAACACATAGGAGGAAGAATCGGACACCAAATCAAATCTGGAAAACTATAAATGGAACCCTAACCTGCTCAAACCTCTGCTCGACTTCCACCAGATGCGGACGAGACCCTAGACCGGTACCTTCTCCCTCAGTGTCGCATGAACTCTAGGCCAAGCCTCCTCTTCTCAAGATCCTCCCCCAGCTTCATGGCTCATGAACTCTAAACTTCCCAAAGACCAAGCTTCGAGCCTTGACCCAGCTTTCCCAATGCCTCGGCCTCGACTACTTCTCCCCAGAAGAAACTTGCGGCGTTTTCCCAAATCGAGACCCCCATAAGCGATTTCCCCCATTTTTTCAGATTTTTTCTTTTTTTTTGACAATCCTTTATTATTATTATTATTATTATATCATTAAAGATTATTATAAGTTTGTTATAAAAAGAGTTAAACTATACAATTACAATTTTATGAAACAAGATTTATAACAAATATATAAAAAAATCAATTCATAATTTATATTTCAAAACTATTATAATTCCAAATTATAATCCAATTTATATAATAAAATTCATATTATCAACATAGTATAATATATGTATAACTTCAAAAATAGTTAATAATTGATTTTTTTTCTTTATTAAAACATGAACATTAACCATATTTATTATTCGTGAATAAATATATTCAATAAAATATATTACCTTTAATTGTTTTTATTTATTAAAAAGATATATTATAAAATTTCATTTCATGTTACTAAATGTATAATGAATTTATATTTCATCGTGTATTTCAAAAACATCATTTAAAAATAATATTATTTAAATGAAACCACGTGGTTTTGTTAAAGTATTTCATTATAATATTTATTCAATTTATAACTCATTTAATAATTAAAATTATTTTTTTGAAACTCAGGGTGTTACATTATCCCCCCTTTAAAATAATTGTGTCATCGCAATTCATTTTGTTATACTAAAAACAATTTTGAATTTCCGTCTTCAAAATTAAGAAAACAAGGACCGCTAGAATTCTAGAAACTATTGTTAGACGACAACATCTAAACTCCAAATTTGTATTGACAGTTCCTCTAATACTAATTACAAGGACCCATCCTTAAACATTACATGGGTCTCGGAGTGGCGGCTCTTCTCTCCCCTTGCATCGTTAGGGTTCCCCTTCGTTTCTTCCTCCTTCCCCCTCCAGTGTGGTCCGGCCTCAGTGACCGTGACTTCCTTCTAGATCTGCATTGATGGAGGTTTCTCTCATGTGTAACGGCTTCGATTTGGTCCCGGTGGTGGCCTCGTCGCGCTCTGTGGCTTCGATATCTAGCTTCGGCTTTGGTTCGCTCTCTTCTGGCTTCGGCTCATGCAACGGTGACCCTGACTCTCCTGGCTTCGGGATCCTTTTTTGGCGTCGATCGACATCGGATCTTCCGATTCGGTGTCTTCCTTTCCAGATCTGTGGGTTTTTGCGGCTTCGAGAGCTTGGTGTCAGGTGTGGATTTCCTAGTGTCCGTTTTGGCATTCCTCGGGATCTCGTTGCGGCTTCCGCGTGTTCGTCGCCGCCTCTAGGCTTATCGTTGCAGGCTGTGGTTGGCTCCGCCTGGACTTCGAGTTCCGGTTGCAGCCTTGGAGTGGTGTTGATTCCCTTCTCAGCTGCTTCTTGGCCCGTCGGCGGTTCTGGTGTGTTTTGGTCATCTCGGGGTCGGCTCCTGTGGCCTGGAGGGGGGAGGCCCGAGGTCCTGCTTCTTTTCTGTTTTCCTGCACTATTGTTCTCTTGTTGTTGGTTATCTGCTATGGAGGGTGTTCTTTGGTGGTGGTCGCTGCTGATTTTGGCCACCGACTGCTGGAAGATGCCACTGCTTGATGGGTACTGCTGTGATGGTGTTTGACTTGGGGCTGACGGAGGATGACGGTTGTGACTTTGGGGTGCTGAAGTTGGGTTAGTGAAATTGCTAAAGATGGTTTGGGTGTTGCTGGATGATAGTTGATGATTGCTGGATTTGGTGCTGATGGATGCTTGTTGCTGATCGGTTGGGAGGTGATGTTGGGGACTTCTTTGTTTTTCTGCTTTGTTTGGCTTGGTGTGCTTTTTGGTCTTTCTTCTTGGGGTGGTGTGGGTTTGGGGTTGTAAAGGGTTTTAGGGTGTGCCCTTGTCTGTTGTGTCTTTTCTTTAATATACTTGGGGGGTCGGAAATAGTATGTCCCTAACATCTTCCTTTCCCTTAAACATTACATAAAAGATGACCTTTTACTGGTATAGGTTTTGGAGAATTAGATACAAACTTATAAATTATCAGAATTTCAATAAAATAAAATAAATTGATCAAAAAATGGTGTGCACTTACTCCATATGCGAAGAGATCGCCTTTAGAAAACCCTACTGGTCTTGTGAAAAATAAATTTAAACAAGGGGCGAGCATTAAGTATGCCCAGTAAGGGGTTTAAAAATATTCTATAAATCCTTATAAAATATTCTTTTGAAGACAACTGTGTAAATACATTTATAAATACTCTTTTCAAAATACTATTTGAAATTACTTACCGTTTAAAAAAATGCTAGATCATTTTAGAATGTACTTACCACCAAAATTGCATGAATATAATCCAGTGTTTTTCTGAAAACATTACGCAACTTTTTGAAAACAAAACACTATTCTGAGGATGCATGAATCGTTGAATGATATACATGTACTGGATATTTTTGGAATTAAATCTTAAAATTGAAACCGTAAGTTTATTATAATGTGACGAGTGTCGAAGATGTGTATAATTGCATGGACAATATTATATGCAGATGCGACGACCTTAATATTTTTAAAATGTGATGACATGTTATGCACACTTTTTCAAAAAAAAAGATGATAAAAATTATAACATGTTGAAAAAATAAAAAATATAATAATACCATTCCATCCATGAGAAAATTGAAAATAAGGTCCTCTGCAGATCATTAATATTAATTTTAGCCCATATCCGTACATGATATGCTTGTGCTTTCAAATCATGCACTAATATGTTGATATATATATATATATATATATATATATATGAATTATTTGAATTGTATATTATATACACATATATACATCTATTGCACCCATTTACATTATATCAATGCAATTATTCATTAATACATAAAAATACTTACACATATTCATGTCTGACGAACTTTAAATCACATACATATATATATATATATATATATATATATATATATATATATCATGAATTTAAATTCTAAATATGAAAATTTGGGAATCACTTCTGTATAAATCATGGATTTTAGATGAACATAACAAATCAAAATTATAACTTCTTGAATTTAAGGTTTTAAAATAAAGTTAATCACTTAAAATAAAATTTAGCACAATAATAAATATTGAATCCCTTATGCAGACATAAATAATACATGAAAATAATTCTTTAAAACTAAGATATGAATACTAAAATTAATATGTATAATCTCCTTTACTAAAATTTATCCAAGTTTCAAAACTGCAAGACATGTTGATTTTGTCTTGAAGAAACCCATAGATAAACATGGCGGAAGTAAATTTTCCCTACGGAAAATTAAATAGACTCAAGAACTTGAATCGCCATAAACATAAATGATCCCTTAATATAATTTATCAGAGTTTTAAAAGTGAAAAACAAGTTGATTTTTATTTGAAGAACCCATGGCAGAAATAAATTTCCCTTGCACAATTGAAATTTATAAAGTAAAATAATTAACAAAACAAATATAGGAAATCCCTTACAAAGAAATTTACAGAAGACTCTTTGTGTTGTTGTTTTGTAGGAGAATTCTTGTTCTTTTTGTCTCCTTCGGATGCTCCAAGATCTTATATTCCCTCAGAATTGGAAAGCACAATAAGAAAGAAAAGAATGGCCAGAAGGCCTCACCAAACTATTCTCACCGATGCATAGAGGTTGGACTTCTTTTTATACATGATTTTTCTTAAATTGTACATTCAAAATTACATGTGAATTTATTAAATAGGTGTTGTGAGGATAAGAGGGTCCACCGTGATTTAGAATACTATATTTACTTATGTATTCCTTCATTATGAAGGATAAAACCGAAGAGAAAACTAAAAAAGTAAGAATCTGCATAATCTTTAGATTGATACACAATTTTATATTCTAAGAATTTTAATATATCAGATAAAGACATTGTGTTGATCAGGAAAGGAAAAGAAATTGACAGCATTAGATACAATGGATCAAGCCAAACACACAAAACTCAAAACCATATAGAAATGCTGATATAGACAAATTAATACAAACAACATTTAGTACAGTCTCAGAAAGGGATGGTTGAAGAAAAGCTAAATCGACGATACAAAAATCTTCATCCAAAAAAAAAACAACAAAACAGTGAGTTAAGACATTGAAACGGATCTAAAAATCAAATTTTGATTGAATCAACAACACCTAGGAGGAAGAATCAAACACCAACTCAAATCTGGAAAACCATAAACGAAACCCTAACATACTCGGGCCTCTGCTCGACTTCCACCGGATGCAGACGAGACCATGGCTCGGTCCCTTCTCCCTTAACGCCGCACGAACCTGAGGCCAAGCCTCCTCTGATTGAGATCCTCTCACCGACTCCATGGCTGGTGAACCCTGAACTCCCCAAAGACCAAGCTTTGAGCCTCGACCTGGCTTTCCAAATGCCTCAGCCTCGACTCCTTCTCCCCGGAAGAAACCCGCGGCGTTTCTCCAAATTGAGACCCCCATACACGATTTCCCCTATTTTTTCAGTTTTTTTCTTTTATTTTGATAATCCTTTATTATTATTATTATATCATTAAAGATTAATATAAGTTTATTATAAAAATAGTTATACTATATAATTACAATTTAGTTAAACAAGATTTATAAAAATTATATAAAATAATCAAATCATAATTTATATTTCAAAACTATTATAATTCCAAATTCTGAACCAATTTATATAATAACATTCATATTATTATCATAGTATAATATATGTATAATTTCAAAAATAGTTAATAAATCGTTTTTTTCTTTATGAAACATGAACATTAACCATATTTATAATTCATGAACAATTATATTCAATAAAATATATTACCTTTAATTTTTTTTATTAAAATGATATATTAGAAAATTTCATTTCATGTTACAAAAAGTATAACAAATTTTTATGTCGTCGTGTATTTCAAAATCGTCATTTGAAAATAATATAATTTAAAGTAACAAAATCTCATTTTGTTTAAATGAAACCGCATGGTTTTATTAAATTATTTCATAATAATATTTATTCAATTTATAACTCATTTATTAATTAAAATTCATTTATTGAAACTCAGGGTGTTACATTATCCTCCCCTTAAAAGCAATTGTGTCCTCACAATTCGTTTCATTCGACTAAAAATAATTCAGAATTTTCATCTTCAAAATTAAGAAAACTAAGACCGCTATACTTCTAGATACTACCGTTAGACGACAACATCTAATCTCTAAAGTTGTCTAGACCATTCCTCTGATACCAATTATAAGGAACCAACCTTAATCATTACATAGAAAATGACCTTTTACCGATCTAGGTTCTGGAGAATTAGATACAAACATACAAATTATCATAGTTGCAACAAAATAAAATGAAATGAAAAAAACACGGCGTGCGCCTACTCCGTATGCGAAGCGAATGCCTTCAGAAAACTCCATCGATCCTGTGAAAAAAAAATTAAACAAGGTCTGAGCATTAAGTATGCCCAGTAAGGGGTTTAAATACCTTTGATAAATCCTTATAAAATATTCTTTTGAAAAAAAATTTGTGTAAATGCATTTAGAAATACCATTTTCAAAATACTATTTGATATTACTTACGGTTTAAAAAAATGTTAGGTCAGTTTAGAAAGTACTTACGTTCAAAATTGCATAAACATAAACCAATGTTGTTCTAAAAACATTACGCAAGATTCTGAAAACAAAACACTATTCTGAGGATGAATGAATCGTTGAATGCTGTCTGGAACTACCCACTTACAGAAGGATGGGTTCACTCCCCATTTCTCTTCCATATTTACAACGGTCAAGCACCAGGTTTTCCAAAAATATTTTAAGCTTGATTTACTTATATATATATATATATATATATTCTTCGTAGTTTTCAAATTTTGATAAAACACATCACTACATTAAAATGCACATTCATAATTATATATAAATATATATATAATACATGAACTTCCATTGCATCACTTACAAGTTTGGTCACAACCAAAAATTCTACCACAAAGGATTTTTATGGACTATCCTGGTATTTAATCCTTTTCCTTGAAATACATTTTCCACAATTGATCATAATAATTTATTATAAAATTGTAAAGAAAACGTTTAAAATAAAATTCTTTAAATGATATACATGTACATGTTATTTTTGAATTAAATCTCAAAATTGAAACCATAAGTTTTGAAGATGTGCATAATCGCATGGACATGATTAGATGCAGATGTGATGACCTTAATGTTAGTAAAACGTGATGACATGATATGCGCACTTTTCTAGAAACAAGATGATAAAAATTATAACATGTTAATAAAATTATAAATTTAACTATAACAATTCCATCCATGAGAAATTTGCAAATAAGGTCCCATACAAATCCTTGATATTAATTTTAGCCCATATCCACACATGATATGATTGCGATTTCAAATCATGCACTGATATGTTGATATATAAATTTATATATATTAATTAATTGAATTTTATATTATATACACATATATACATCTAATACACCCATTTACATTACATCAATGCGATTAATCATTAATAGATTAAAAAAACATATATATATTCATGTATGAAGAACTTGAAATCACACACACCCACACACATATATATATATGTATAATGAATTTAAATTCTAAATTTCTATATTTGGGAATAACTTGTGTATAAATCATTTATTTGAGATGAACATAATAAATCAAAAATATAAATTCTTGAATTGAAGGTTTTAAAATAATGGTAATCACTTGAAATAAATTTTAGCACAAAAAAATATTGAATCCTTTCTGAAAACTTAAATAAAACATGAAAATAATTCTTTACAACTAAGATATGAATACTGAAATTAATATGTATTATCTCCCTTACTAAAATTTATCAAAGTTTCAAAACCGCAAGGCGTATTTATTTTGTCTTCAAGAAACCCATAAGTAAACATGGCGGAAGTAAATTTTCCATACGGAAAATTAAATAAACTAAAGAAATTGAATCGCCATAAACTTAAATGATCCCTTACTATAATTTATCTGAGTTTCAAAAGTGAAAAAATGTTGATTTTGATTTGAATAACCCATGGAATAAATAAAATTCCCTTGCACAATTATAATTTAGGAAGAAAAATAATTGACAAAACAAATATTGGAAATCCCTTACAATGAAATTTTCAAAAGACTCTTTGTGCTTTAGTTTTGTAGGATAATTCTTCTTTTATTTTGTTTCCTTCGGATGTTCCAAGCTCCTATATTCCCTCGGAATGGGAAGGCACAAAAAGGAAAAAAATGGCCAGAAATCCTTTCCAAACTCTTCTCACTAGTGCATAGAGGTTGCACTTCTTTATATACATGGTTTTCCTGAAATTATATATTCGCAATTAAATGTGAATTTATTAAATAGGTTTCGTGAGGATATGTAGGACCATGGTGATTGAGAATATAATATTTACTTATGTATTCCTTCACTATGAAGGATCAAACTGAAGAGAAAACTGATAAACTAAGAATCTACATAATCTTTAGATTGATATGTGATTTTATATTCTAAGCATTTTAATGTATGAGATAAAGACGTTGTGTTGATTAGACAAGGAAAAGAAATAGACAATAATAGATACACTAGATTAAGCCAAACACACAATACTCAAAACCATATAGAAATTTTGATATATAAAAATTAATAAAAACAATATTTAGCACTATTTAATAAATGGGTGGTTGAAGAAAATCCAAATTGACGATAAAAAAATCGTCATACAATAAAAAAATCGAAGAATAACGACAAAACAATGAGTTAAGACATCAAAAATGGATCTAAGAATCAAATTTTGATTGAATCAAAAACACCTAGGATGAAGAATTGGACACCAACTCAAATTTGGAAAACCATAAATGGAACCCTAACCTGCTCAGACCTCCGCTCGACTTCCACCGGACGCAGACGAGACCCTGGACTGGTCTCTTCTCCCTCAACGCCACACGAACCCGAGACCAAGCCTCCTCTACTCAAGATCCCCCCCCCCTCCCGGCTCTGTGGCTCTCGAACCCTGAACTCCCCGAAGACCAATCTTTGAGACTCGAACCATATTTCCCAACGTCTCAGCCGCGACTCCTTCGCCCCAGAAGAAACCCACAGCGTTTCCCCGAATCAATACCCCCATACGCGATTTCCACCATTTTTTCAGTTTTTTCCTTCATTTTGATAATCCTTTATTACTATTATTATATCATCAATTATTATTATAAGTTTATTATAAAAATATTAATACTATATAATTACAATTTTTTTAAACAAGATTTATAAAAATTATATAAAATAATAAAAACATTATTTATATTTCAAAACTATTATAATTACAAATTGTAATCCAATTTATATATTAACATTCATATTATTATCATAGTATAATATATGGATAATTTCAAAATTAGTTAATAATTTGTTTTTTTTTCTTTATGAAACATTAACATTGACCATATTTATAATTCATGAATAATTATTTTCAATAAAATATATTACCTTTAATTATTTTTATTTATTAAAATGATGTATTATAAAATGTCATTTCATGTTACTAAAAGTATAACGAATTTATATGTCAACATGTATTTCAAAAACTTCATTTGAAAAGAATATAAATTAAAGTAAAAAAATATCATTTTGTTTAAATGAAACCACATAATTTTATTAAATTATTTCATAATAATATTTATTCAATTTATAACTCATTTATTAATTATAATTCTTTTATTAAAACTCAGGGTGTTACATTATCCCCTTAAAAAGAATTGCATCCTCACAATTCATTTCGTTGGATTAAAAATAATTCTTAATTTTCATATTTAAAATTACGAAAACTAGGACCGCTAAACTTCTAGACAATACCATTAGAAGATAACATCTAATCTCTAAAGTTGTCTAGACCATTCCTCTGATACCAATTATAATGACCCAACCTTAAACATTACATAGTAGAGGACTTTTTACCGGTCTATATTCTTTAGAATTAGATACAAACATACAAATTATCAGTTACAAAAAAACTAAAATAAAACGAACAAAAACACGGCGTGCACTTACTCCGTAAGTGAAGAAAACGCCTTCAGAAAACATTACAGGTCATATAAAAAATAAATTTAAACAAGGGGTGAGCATTAAGTATGCCCAGTAAGGGGTTTAAAAACCTTCAATAAATCCTTATAAAACATTATTTTGAAAACAACTATGTAAATACATTTAGAAATACCCTTTTCAAAATACTATTTGAAATTAAATACAGTTTAAAAAAAATGCTAGATCATTTTAGAATGTACTTGTGTTAAAAATTGCATAAACATAATCCATAGTTTTTCTGAAAACATTAGGCAAACTTCTCAAAACAAAATACTATTCCAAGGACGCATGAATCGTTGAAGGTTGTCTTGGCCTACCCACTTACTGAAGGATGGGTTCACTCGCCATTTGCTTTCCATATTTACAACAGTTGAGCACCAGATTTTCTGAAAACATTTTAAACTTTCTTTACTTATTTATATTTTCAGTGGAGTTTTCAACTTTTGATAAAACACATCACTGCATTAAAATGCACATTCATAATTATATATAAATATATATAAAATACATGAACTTCCATTGCATCACTTAAAAGTTTGGTCACTACCAAAACTTCTACCACAAAGGCTTTGCATGGACTATCTATGCCTTTAATCATTTTATGATAAATAAATTTTCGACAATTGGTCGCAATAATTTATTATAAAAATTTAAAGGAAAAAATTAAAATAAAATTATTTCAATGATATACATGCACTTGTTATTTTTGGAATTAAATATTAAAGTTGAAACTGTATGTTTATTATAATGCGACGAGTGTCAAAGATGTGCATAATTGCATTGACATGATTATATGCAGATGCGGCGGCCTTAATATTAGTAAAACGGGATCACATTCTATGTGAAATTTTTCCAAAACAAGATGATAAAAATTATAATATATTAATAAAATTATAAATATAACTATAACCATTCTATCCATCAAAAAATTGAAAAGGTCCTATGCAAATCCTTAATATTAATTTTAGCCCATATCCGTACATGATTTGTTTGCGCTTTCAAATCATGCACTAATATGTCGATATATATATATATATATGAATTATTTGAATTGTATATTATATACACATATATACATCTATTGCACCCATTTACATTACTTCTATGCAATTAGTCATTAATACATAAAAATACATATATATATTCAGGTATGAAGAACTTGAAATCACATAAATATTTTAATATATATATAAATATATATGTATCATGAATTTAAATTCTAAATATGTAAATTTGGGAATCACTTTTGTATAAAGCATGGATTTGAGATGAACATAACAAATCAAAATTATAAATTCTTGAATTATAGGTTTTAAAATAAAGTTAATCACATAAAATAAATTTTAGCATAAAAATAATTATTGAATACCTAACACAAACTTAAATAAAACTTGAAAATAATTATTTATAACTAATATATGAGTACTAAAATTAATATGTATAATCTCCCTTACTAAAATTTATCAAAGTTTCAAAACTGCAAGTGTTTCTGACGCTTTCGTCGGGGCACGCGCATCCGTCTGTGGAGGAGGACGCGCTGCTTGTTGCCCCGCATTCCCGCTTTCCAAAGGCGGGCGGCATCCGTTCCTTGTTCAGGGACGTCTGCTCCTTGATCGAAACCGGGATGATGGGATGTCGGTTCTTCCCTCCGTGGATTCCTCCTCGGAGCTCATTACCTAGTCTGGGTCTCCCTCATAGATTTAAGACGTGTTCGTGAATCTCATTCTCGGTGTCATATCTTCGTGGACGCCGGTTAATTATACTACTTCTGTCGAGACATTCCATGGGGTCTTGACATGGTAGCGACCTTCGGTCGGAGTAGATGACAGCACCAGGCATGTCTGGGCATCTCTGGGTGCGTGGACATAGGGGAACCTGTATTCTTCCTCATAAGAGGGCATCTCAAGGGTGCAGAACCCGAGGAATGTATCTGAGGTTTTCCTCATCTTCCCGTGTTTAACACAGGGTATGTTACAAGATTAACGTCTAGCAGAGACGGTTACACCAAAGGCGTGTCTTCCGAGGTTTTCCTCAGGCATCACATGTTTATCACGAGGTAGGCCGCGAGTTTAACGTCTTGCGGAGACGGTTACGCCAAAGGCGTGTCATCCGATGTTTTCCTCAGGCATCTCATGTTTATCACGATGTAGGCCGCGAGTTTAACGTCTTGCGGAGACGGTTACGCCAAAGGCGTGTCATCCGAGGTTTTCCTCAGGCATCTCATGTTTATCACGAGGTAGGCCGTGAGTTTAACGTCTTGCGGAAACGGTATGAGGGTGATCAGAACGTCCCATAGAGACGGATCAGATTGGTATATCCCAAAGGGAGAACACCTGGAAGATGAATGGATCAGAACGCCCAATGAGGACGGATCCATGGTGGTGCGCCCCATGTAGGGGAGAAGTCACACCGTGGCTGATCTGAACACCACTGAGGGCGGATTAGGGAGAGTGCACCCTAAAATGGGAGCCCCCAGGGTTTACCATTGGATGGGATTGAGCCTCACGGAGGTTTCCTACGTACCCTGTGTAGAGGACAGGGATCAAAACCCACGTAGTTCGAAGGGGGGATGGTCCGGGGTGTACACAAAGGACAACGACCCAGAGACATGTTGGGGCTTACGCGTGGATAGCTGCCCGGGTGCCGCTAGGGAGTGGCCCAGGGTGGATGAATGGCATGATCTCACCGGGATGTGGCGGCCCGAGTAAGAATCAGGATGGGTGGTGGATGGATGAATGAAGTGGAGGGGGAATGAAATGGGACCATCGCAGGGGCG
Source organism: Viscum album (assembly GCA_963277665.1). NCBI lineage: Eukaryota > Viridiplantae > Streptophyta > Magnoliopsida > Santalales > Viscaceae > Viscum > Viscum album. Next base: position 1,681,154,092 of record OY728153.1, on the reverse strand, counting down.
ACAGTGAAGTTGGGCTTGAGCCTTGAAGAGGCTTCCTACGTATCCCCGTGGCAGGGAATCAAAGTCCGCGTAGTTCGAGATGGATTGGGGCTTACGCAAGGGTGCTGCCCGGGTGCCGCTAGGGAGCGGCAATGGTGACTGGGGTCTGCGCTCTGAGGCGACCCACAATGGCGGTATGGGGCTTACGCTCTGAGGCGGCCCATTGCAGTATGGGGCTTATGCTCTGAGACGACCCAAAGTGGATATGGGGCTTAAGCTCTGAGGCGGCCCGCGTTGTATGGGGCTTACGCTCTGAGGCGGCCCATGGTGGATAGTGAACCGACATGAAGAGGTCGGAACAACTGGGTAGTGGGCAGTGAACCGACGTGAAGAGGTCGGAACAACTGGGTGGTGGGTAGTGAACCGACGTGAAGAGGTCGGAACAACTGGGTGGTGGGCTTGAACCTCGTGGAGGCTTCCTACGTATCCTCGTGGCAAAGAATCAAAGCCCACGTAGTTCGGGATGGATTGGGGCTTACGCAAGGGTGCTGCCCAGGTGCCGCTAGGGAGCGGCAATGGTGAATGGGGTCTGCGCTCTGAGGCGGCCCACAATGGCGGTATGGGGCTTACGCTCTGAGGCGGCCCATTGTGGTATGGGGCTTACGCTCTGAGGCGGCCCATGGTGGTATGGGGCTTAAGCTCTGAGGCGGCCCAAGGTGGCATGGGGCGTAAGCTCTAAGGCGGCCCACGTTGTATGGGGCTTACGCTCTGAGGCGGCCCATGGTGGATAGTGAACCGACGTGAAGAGGTCGGAACAACTGGGTAGTGGGCAGTGAACCGACGTGAAGAGGTCGGAACAACTGGGTGGTGGGTAGTGAACCGACGTGAAGAGGTCGAAACAACTGGGTGGTGGGCTTGAACCTCGTGGAGGCTTCCTACGTATCCACGTGGCAGGGAATCAAAGTCCACGTAGTTCGGGATGGATTGGGGCTTACGCAAGGGTGCTGCCCAGGTGCCGCTAAGGAGCGGCAATGGTGAATGGGGCCTGCGCTCTGAGGCGGCCCACAATGGCAGTATGGGGCTTACGCTCTGAGGCGGCCCATTGTGGTATGGGGCTTACGCTCTGAGGCGGCCCATGTTGGTATGGGGCTTAAGCTCTGAGGCGGCCCAAGGTGGCATGGGGCTTAAGCTCTAAGGCGGCCCACGTTGTATGGGGCTTACGCTCTGAGGCGGCCCATGGAGGATGTCATGGTCGATGCGCGCTCTAAGCCCACGTGAGTCATGCTCGGTGTGGGAAACAAGAGGCAGCAGGGACCAGACGATCACGTCGCGAAGGGTGCGTCCGTGAGAAGCGGAATGGGGCTTACGCGTTGAGCGGCCCATGGTGTCTTCCTCATGTCTGGCCATGAGGGCATCCCAACTCACTAGCGGGTTGAGGTAATCACTTATGCGCTAGTGCACAAGCGGGATAACGCCAAGGGCATTGGAATCTATCCCAACAAAGGGAGATGAAAAGTGTGAATCACATGCCCAATATTCAGAACGTCGTGAGATTGGCGTGGTGATGGAGGATAACTGTTGATCGTGGCGGAAACGCAGCATCCATATCACGTTAGCCAGAAATGAGGACAACAAATGAGGGCTGACCGCTGACCATGTTCGCAACACGGGGCCTAACTCAAATATCGTCGATCAGTCTTCCGGAACGTTGGCCCAGGACAGCAGGCGGACCATAGGTCGAGCATCCATACTGTTAGGGGGTCCCTCCAGACGTGATCAGTCTTCCGGGGCATTGGCCCAGGACAGCAGGCGGACCAAAGGTCGAGCATCCATACTGTTAGGGGGTCCCTCCAGACTTGGAAGTGAGTGACGATCCGAACGAAGGACACGCAAAGCGTGAGGTGGAGTGATGGAATGTTTGAATGGATTCCAACGCTCTTGATATTACGCCATTGTAATCATGGCATAATGCATCTTATACATGGAGCATAAGGCATCTCTTATTTGGAACAAGAGGCATCATATGTTTGGAGCACAGGGTTTACTACAGTTTATAGTCATGTAGATAGGACTACTGACGTCTCATGCTTGGAGCATGAGGCATCTCTCGTATAGGGCGAGAGGCATCCTATCGTTTGTTAGATAGGGAGTACTACAGTTTATAGTCATGTAGATAGGACTACTGGCATCTCATGCTAGGAGCATAAGGCATCTCTCGTATAGGGCAAGAGGCATCCTATGTTTGGCACATAGGGATTACTACAGTTTATAGTCATGTAGATAGGACTACTGGCGTCTCATGCTTGGAGCATGAGGCATCTCTCGTATAGGGCGAGAGGCGTCCTATCGTTTGTTAGATAGGGAGTACTACAGTTTATAGTCATGTAGATAGGACTACTGGCATCTCATGCTAGGAGCATAAGGCATCTCTCGTATAGGGCAAGAGGCATCCTATGTTTGGCACATAGGGATTACTACAATTTATAGTCATGTAGATAGAACTACTGGCATTCTCGTGCTAGGAGCATAAGGCATCTCTCGTATAGGGCAAGAGGCATCCTATGTTTGGCACATAGGGATTACTACAGTTTATAGTCATGTAGATAGGACTACTGGCATCAGGCGCCTAGAATGGCTAGTGTTGGGTCTTACGCAAGGGCGGCCCATCCTGGTTCAACCTGACATAAGAGCCAGGGGATAGGGTTTGACGGAGTTGCCTGAGGAATGGTTCGACTCAAGGTACTCGGGGAATTGATGATGAGAATCTCGACCCACGACACGCGATAGGGACCAAGAGGAATATGTCGACTCAAGGTATTTCATGGTGTGGAGAGGAGTATCTCAAATCACACTATTTCATAGGTGTAAAGAGGCTGCGCATAAGGGCGCAATGGGAAACCTTGACGTCCCGACCCGAGAAGTTCGCGGTGCGACTCTCCATTTTTCATGGGGGTAGCGGGGGTGCGGGGGCGCAGCCCCCGCGGTATGGACCAGCGGGTGCGGGCCTGAACACTGTTGCGCAGGGCAGGCATGCGCGCAATTGAGGCTGCTGCGCGAGAAACACTGGGTCGGCGCGCAATAGGTGCAGCGGGCGCGCAACACCGGATGCGGGCGCGCAATACCGGACGCGGGCGCGCAATAGGGTGCGGCGCGCGCAATTGCGGCGGCGGGCGCACAATATCGGATGCAGGCGCGCAATAGGGGTGCGGCGCGCACAATAGCGGCGGCGGGCGCGCAATATGCGGCGGCGCGCGCAATAGCGGCAGTGGGCAATAGGACCGGTGCTGCACTGGCGCGCGAAAAATCGGGCTCAGCGGCACTGTTGCGCGCAAAAATTATGAGTTGCGCGGAAAACTGGGCAGGTTGGCCCTTTTCCGCGCAAAACTAATGTTTTGCGCGCCGGCGCGGAAACTGCGGACATACGCGCATCAGAGCGGCGGCCGACCTCCGGGGACCCTCTCTTCCAAAGGGGGGTGCCCTCGTATTTATAGGCGGAACCCGAACGCCGGTGCGCGGAAAATTCCGCGCGCGCGACGTGTTTTCCGCGCGCCAGGCGCCGCGCGGAGAATTCCGCGCGGGCAAAGGCAGTGCGCGCAAAATTGCGCGCGGGCAAAGCGCAGCGCCAAAAATTTCGCGCGCGCAAATATGGGCGCGTAATATTCCGCGCGCGCGGAACTCCTTTTTTACGCGCAAATCCATACTTCGCCCCGAAACCGTCCTGAATGGCCATCCCAAGCAGTCCAACTTCAAACAGCCGTAACTTCTGATCCGTAACTCCGTTTGGGCCCCACGACCAGTCAAATCGAAGCTTGCGGAACGAGCTACGCTCCGGGATCATCTATGGGGACGTTTGGAAAATTTGGGACGCGTTTTCAGGGGTCAACAGCAAGTCATGTTGATTTTTTCTTGAAGAAACCCATAAATAGACATGACGGAAGTAAATTTTCCTTACAGAAAATTAAATAGACTCAAGAACATGAATCTCCATAAACATAAATGATCACTTACTATAATTTATCATAGTTAAAAAAGTGAAGAAATTGTTGATTTTGATTTGAAGAACCCATGGTGGAAAAAAATATCCCTTGAACAATTATAATTTAGGAAGAAAAATAATTGAAAAAACAAATATAGGAAATACATTACAACGAAATTTGCAGAAGACTCTTTGTGTTGTTGTTTTGCAGGAGAATTTGTTTTGTTTCCTTCAGATGCTTCAAGCTCCTATATTCTCTCAGAATTGGAAAGAACAAAAAGAATGAAAAGAATGGACATAAATCCTCGCCAAACTCTTCTCACCAGTGCATAGAGGTTAGACTTATTTATATACACGGGTTAACTTAAATTGTATATTCAAAATTATATGTGAATTTGTTAAATAGGTTTTGTGAGGATAATCAGGACCATGGTGATTGAGAATATAATATTTCTTATTTTTTCCTTCATTGCGAAGGATCAAACTGATGAGAAAACTGAAAATGTAAGAATCTGTATAATATTTAGATTGATACGCGATTTTATATTATGAGCATTTTAATGTATCAGATAAATACGTTCTGTTGATAAGGGAAGGAAAAGAAATTGACATCAGCAGATACACTAGATCAAGCCAAACACACAAAACTCAAAATCATATGGAAATGTCGATACAGAAAAATTAATACAAACAATATTTAGCAATGTTTCAGAAAGGGATGGTTCAAGGAAATCCAAATCTACGATACACAAATCTTTATCCGACAAAAAAATCAAATAATAATGAAAAAACAATGAGTTAAGAAATCAAAAACTGATCTAAGAATCAGATTTCGATTGAATCAACAACACCTAGGAGGATGAATCGGACACTTCCCCAAATCTGGAAAACCATAAATGGAACCCTAACCTGCTCAGACCTCCGTTCGACTTCCACCAGACGCAGACGAGACCCTATCCCGATCCCTTCTCCCTCAGCGCCGCACGAACTCGAGTCCAAGCCTCCACTGCTCAAGATCCTCCCCCTACACCACGGCTCGTGAACCCTAAACTCCCCAAAGACCAAGCTTCGATCCTCGACCCGGATTTCCCTACTCCTCGGCCTCGACTCCTTCTCCCCGGAATAAACCTGCGACATTTCCCCAAATCGAGACCCCTATATGTGATTTCTCCCATTTTTTCTGTTTTTTCGTTTATTTTGATAATCCTTTATTGTTATTTTTATATCATTAAATATTATTATAAGTTTATTATAAAAATAGTTATACTATATAATTAAAATTTTATTAAACAATATTTATTAAAATTATATAAAATAATCTAATCATAATTTATATTTCAAAACTATTATAATTCCAAGTTCTAATCCAATTAACATAATAACATTCATATTATTATCATAGTATAATATATGTATAATTTCAAAAATAGTTAATAATTCATTTTTTTTTCTTTATGAAAGATAAACATTAACCATATTTATAATTCATTAATAATTATATTCAATAAAATATATTACCTTTGATTATTTTTATTTATTAAAATGATATATTAGAAAATGTCATTTCATGTTACTAAAAGTACAACGAATTTATATGTCATCATGTATTTCAAATATTTCATTTGAAAATAATATAAATTAAAGTAACAAAATCTTATTTTGTTTAAATGAAACCACGTGGTTTTATTAAATTATTTCATAATAATATTTATTCAATTTATAACTCGTTTATTAATTAAAATTCTTTTATTGAAACATGGGGTGTTACAATGATGAACACATCGCCTCAGCTAAATACTCAAAAACTGATTCATGTCATTAAGGGATCTCACATAATGAACTGATTCTACCTAGAAACCATTCATTACATGAATTAAATCCATGGAAACTTCCAAAAACCTGTTCACAATGTGAATAACCATTCATGATCTGGATTGTTTCAGTATTCATATTTAGATTCCCTTCTATTTAACCCTTTGAACTCCTCCAGTAATTTGTCCCAGTGACTCCAAACATGAAATAAAAAAACTAAAACAATGACATACCTCAAACTGAAGGGTTATATATTATCCCCACCATTGGTATTTTCATCCTCATAAAGCTATAGGTCCTTTGAGACATTAATAAGCTCTAACTATTTCCCTAGTATAGACTTCTCTCTTTCCCAAGTTTCTTCTTCGATCTGACCATGCTTCCATAATATTTGTACTAAAGGAATATTTCTTCCCTATATGATATTTTCTTTTCTATCCATGATCTTAATTGGTAAAATGATAAACATTGCATCTGGATCAAGAGTAACATGGAACCAATTGATCACTTGACAAGGATCTGTGTGATACTTCTTCACTTGAGACAAGTGGAGAACATTATAGAAAAAACTAAATCATGGCAGTAAGGCTAATTGAAACACATACACTCCAATCCATTCCGTAATCTCAAATATTCCAATGTTCCATGAAGCATGCATCCTTTTCTTTCCCATGAATTTATGATCATGTATCAATGACACTTTCAAGAAGACATGGTCACTCGCATTAAAATACAAATAGTGATGGTGATAATTAACATATGATTTCTATTGACTCTGATTCATTATTTTTTATATGGAAAAGACATGACCGGGCACCCTAATTGAATAATAAAAATGGTTTGATGAGAACTGGGTAGTCTATCCATTTTATTTTATGAAGGAAATTTCATGAATAAATAAGTTCACATCAGGTTCACTGTTTTTCTTTAGATGGAAAATAGGTGACTGAGGTGAATTCGGTTTGGCCTAATGGTTGATTGTGAGGGATTTTATTTCTTTCACAATCATTGACATCGGGTCACCATTTTCATTCTTAATGGAAACTCCCAATGGTTCCAACATCTATAACTGGGTACAAACCTATTTTCCAAAGGCAGGTGTTCAGTTAGGGTTTCAGACCCAATAATGATTAGGAACTCACATTTGTCAAGAGGATGGTTGGTCGGGCTCCCGACACCCTTTTTGGGGGAATTCTTTCCTAATTTGGTACCTTCTTATAGATTTAATATATGTTCAAAAATATCTTCCTAGTCCTGATATGGGATCGATTACCCAAAAAATGATCATTGGTTAACCCCTTTTATGCGTAGGAGAAGGGGATCTCATTAGTGAATCCATTTGTATGTATCTATGGTTCTTCATATGTCTCCTTGTATGAATATATTCTTATATGTTGACTCCGCATAACCACGAGCTTTGTAATTTTCTACCATGTAGGGAGGCAGTTGATATTCTGAGGAGGGGATTGATCCATTACGAGGAATCCTACATATTATGTTTATCATAGGAATCAAAATCCATGTGGTTAATTAAACCCATGCTGTTTAATATCTAACAGAAAGGAAAAATGTTCGGTCACTTAGGCACTGAATATTTGAGCTCGAGTCTTGAGGATACATCCTACGTATCCTGGTTATACCAAGGATAATATGTATCATAGTTCGATCATGACCTTGGGATTGGCCCCAAGGTAGATACCCTCATATGGGGGATGTTTATATCATTCCAATCATCGGGGCTTACATACTGAGATTTACCAAGTATGTGAAGATTCACAATGTGACTGATATAACTATTACACCTCCCTAAGCCCACATGATCTATGCTTAGTGTGATAAACAGGGGATAGTAAGTAATCAACCTCACTGCATATGGATGTAGGGCTTATGTGTTGGGGATGCCATTAAGATGTTTTAATATGGAGATTAGGCCTCAGTAAGGCGTCATATGTATCTTGGTTATGGTAGGAATCAAATTAATCATAGTACAATGGATTCTTACTCCATTGGTGGATGTGGGAATATGACTAGTCCATGGGAGAGATTAGGTCTTGATGGTCGGAATGTCAGAGTCATTGTGGGGATTACACTGGAGTGGATTCCCATTTGATTTCAGGATCAGGACATAGGAAGGTGTCCTGCATATCCTGGTTATGGAATGAATCATAGTACCCATAGTTCAATTAATTATCAATCCACTGGTGGGTGAGGAAATATGATCAGCCCAAGGGGGAGATTGGGTCTCGATGGTTTGAATGTCACAGACAGGGTGGGGATTACACAATAGTGGATTCCCATTTGATTTCAGGATAAGGCCTTATGAAGGCGTCTTACATATCCTAGTTAATATCAAAATATGAGTCCTTGTAGTTCAATTATTTCTCAATTCGTTAGTGGATGAGAAAATATGATCAACCCATATGAGAGATTTGTTCCAGATGTTTGGAATGTCAGAGACATGGTGGGGATTACACTGGAGTGAATTCCCATTTAAGTAAAGGACCAGGTCTTAAGTAGGAGTCTTACATATATTGGTTATGGTAGGAATTATTTTCCATGTAGTTCAATTAGTTCTCATTTTGTTGGTGGATAAGGAAATATGATCATCCCATGGGAGAGATTGGGTCTTGATGGTTGGAATGTTGGAATGTTGTAGAAAGTATGGTACTTTCACTGAATTGGATGCCTAGTTGTGCTCGGGTATTAGGAAGGTGTCTTATGTTCCTTGTTATGATATGCATTAGATTCATTATAGTTTAGTTAATTGGAGATTACACATTGACATTTCCCTTATATGTAGGACATATCATATCATCCCACTGATCAAGGCTTACACGATTAGGTTTCCCTTATCTTTGTAGAGGCTTATGAAATGAATGATATGATAATTTCAACTCCCTAACCCCATGTGATTTATGATCAGTGTGAGAAATAAGGGATGTAAAAAAATCATTATCTTTTCTTATAGATACGGGAATTATACACTAGGAAATCCCTTTGGAGTTTAATGTGGAGATTAGGCCTCTGAGAAACATCCTACGTATCTTGGTTATGGTAGGAATTAGAGTCATTATAGTTATTTTGATCAGGTATTACACATTAAGGAATCCCTTCTAATCGAGGCTTACACACTGAGGATGGACAAGGTAATCAAGTCTGGGGATGCCTGATTGACATGGCCTACTTGTCTTCCTGACATGTGTTGATTATCTACTCAACATGACCTGATTATCTATTCGACATGTCAAAGGATGTCTGCCTAAAAAACACAATCATGTGATTTATTTAGATTACTCAAGGGATGTCTCATAAACCATATTTCTATGTCAGAATGATTTTTCATGATCAATTTTGACTTGTCTTGAGGACATCATGGGACCTCGATGGCTGATCCTGGAATCCATCGCATGATCCCAACTAACACGCTTAAGGGGTGTCATATGATCCAGTTGAATTTCCATGTTTTCATCACAAAATATAGTTGACACACTTTTTGGGTGTTTCAAGAGTCAATGTGACATGTCTAGAGGGTGATTCATGATCCAATCTGACATGTTTGTAGGGCGTCCCAAGAGGTAGATGACATGTCTGGAGGACATCATGGGTTTTGGATAGTGTGTACAGAGGGTTTCATGAGATCTAGTTTACATACCCTTGTTCTATTACAATACACAGTTAACATGTATTGTTTCCTCCATATGAGTCGGGCGACATGTCTGGAGGACACCGCAAGGTGGGGATGTTGAGTTCAAAGGGTTTCGCGAGACTTTGGTGGCATGCCCGAGTGGCACCATGTGACTTTCTCTTAACATGGCCAAGGGACTTCACAAGATCCAAATAGTATACCAAAGGTGTTTTACCCCTCTCTCTTGGATTTTAATGATCACAATCACTCTTATTTTGTTCTAACTTGTTTTCAAGTGTTTTTGTTGATAGGCAAAAGGTTGCCAAGGAGTTGGGCCAAGAAGGACTGAAAGTAGACTCTCTGAGTCTACCGGCCAGCCAGTGGTCTCTGGCAGTAGCAATGGTTTCTGTCCAGAGCCACCGGTCAGCCGGTGTGAGCTCCCCGGCCAGCCGGTATTGTCACTAGCCAGCCGGTGGATGACCACCGGCCAGCCGGTAGAACCTGGGCAGAGAGCTTGCTCTCTGTCTGGATCACCGGCCAGCCGGTGGCTCAGGACCGGCCAGCCGGTGGACCACCGGCCAGCTGGTGAGACACCACCAGCCAGCCGGTGTGCCCAGTCAAACTAGCCGCTGGGCTTTGACCAGACTTGTACTTTTGACTCCCAACGACTCCGAAGGCCTCTCCAAAGACTCCGAAGACCCCAACGGCCATTTGGGTGTTCCTCTCCTATAAATAGAGGACTAGGAATCCCCGAAAAAATATAGTAGCCCACGGGAACATTTTTCGATCATTTGGAGAACCTCCGGCGCATTCCTTCAAGGATCCCCACCTGCTCCAACTCACTTCCACAACCAAGGAGCACCACCATAGAAGCTTGGGAGCGCTCTTAATCATCACCAATCAATCCATTGGCGCCCAAGACTTCTCCTCTTTACGGTTTTTATTGTTTTATCATTTTGAGCATTATTTTGAGTTTGTGCATACAAACCCTTCTTTCTCTCATCCTCCCTTTGTTTGGGTTTTCACACCACCTTCAAGGTGTGAAGAGGTTAGTCAAGCCTTCCCTGTAAAAGACTTGAGTCATAGGTGAGCTAGCCTACACCTGTAAGAAGGCTAGTGGGTTTCTTGCTACAACCAATAAAAAGCAAGCTATAATAGGTTTCTAGGCTACCTTAAAGTCTAGTGGGTTTCTTGATACAACCATTAAAAAGCAAGCTGTCGTATAAATATCTCAACGGTTGAGTTGGGAGCGGAGACGTAGGCTTGGGATTTAGGCCGAACTCCGTTATCAATTTTGTGTCTTGCCTCTTTTATTTCCGCTGCGCTTTAACTTTTTCTTAAATTGTTAAACTTTTTTAAAAGGCAATTCACCCCCCCCTCTTGCCATCACTCTCCGACCCAACAATTGGTATCAGATGGTAAGTTTGTGTAATACCTTAACTGGTTACAAACTCAAGATCCATTGTGATGGCTTCATCTTCTTTCGCCCCTGAAGGTTATTCATTGGGTCGTGCTCCTTTTTTTGATGGAACCGACTATACCTATTGGAAAACCCGCATGTCTACTTTTCTTAGAAGTATAGGTTATCCTATTTATAGAATTGTCATGCATGGTTACTCTCCCTCTTCTCCCGATGAATCCAAATGGACTCAAGCCGATATTAAAAATTTCGAGCTTGATGGAAAAGCCATGAACGCTCTTCATTGCCGCCTTGATCGTAATGAATTCAATCAAGTTTCCATATGCACTTCATCTCATGAAATCTGGAAACTTTTGGAGGTTACCCATGAGGGGACCAACAAAGTTAAGGATACTCGATTGGATATGTACCGTCAAGATTTTGAGTCTTTTACCATGCATCCATCTAAAAATATTACTGATATGTTTACTCGCTTTACTGATGTTTGTAATGGGAGAAAGTCTCTTGGAGATGATGTTTCTGCAGAGATGATGGTCAAGAAGATCCTTTAGATATTACCAAGTTCATGGGCACCGAAAGTCACGACAATTCAAGAAGCGAAGAATTTAAAAGAAATGCCGGTCGAAGAGCTCATCGGATCCCTCATGACCTACGAGATCACCATGAGGAGGCAAGATGAAAAGGAAGGCGAACCCATCAAAACTCCAAAGAACATCGCCTTCAAAGTTCAAAAAGAAGAAAGCTCCTCCTCCTCATCTTCTTCCTCTTCAAGTGGCGATTCATAAATCGAGAACCTTGCCCACAAGATGCACAAATTCATGAAGAAGAACAAAAAGAAGAAATCTCGCAAGGCTCGAAAGGAAGAACTCGACGAAAAATCCGATCCCGAGGTAATATGCTATGGGTGCGGCAAGAAAGGCCATTATAAGCCTGATTTCCCACTCCACAAGACAAGGGTCAAGCAAAAGGAAAAGAAAAAGGCATTCAAGGCCACTTGGAGTGATAGCTCCTCATCCTCCTCCTCCTCAAAAGACAACGGTAAAAAATGTCTAATGGCATTTCATGAGGTAACCTCTTCCGACTCCTCTTCCTCTTGTTCTTCCAATTCATTCAATCATTTATCTTACGAGGATCTCCAACATGCGAGAGATCAATTGGAGGAAGGTTTTCATGAACTTTCTTCCAAATTTATTGCTTTAAAAAAGAAATTCAAAATTCTTTCTTCCGAAAAGGATCAACTTCTCAAAGAGAAGGAAGACTTTTCCCTCAAGATCCAAAACCTTCCCTATGTTGATTCTATGGAATCAACAATCAAGGATTTAAGGAAATCCCTAGCTAAGTTCACCGAAGGTGAACATAACCTTTCTAAGCTCCTTGGTTCCCAATGCATATCTAGAACCACCCAAGGGCTTGGCTATTCCAAGCAAGCTTCCTCTTCCCATGCTCCTACTATTTTTGTAAGGGGGAGCTCCCAATATAAATTTTGCAACTATTGCAAAAAGATAGGGCACTTAATTTACGAGTGCGACTGCAAAAATGCCCGGTATGGAAGGCCCAAAACCATTTCCTATAACGATGAATTTCATAGGAGAAGACCCGCCACAAGACAAGTTTGGATTGAAAAATCCCTTTTAGTGAGTCTCTCCGGACCAAAATTTGTCTCAGTTCTAAAATCCTCTCCCTGGTGATTTGTTGTTTTTATTTAGGGGGAGTTAGGATCGTTTAAGACTTTTTGCATTTTTCTTTCAAAACTTTCAATTCAAAACATTCAATTTAAAGATTTCAATTTAAAACTTTCAATTCAAATTTCAAAAATTTCAATTGGTTTAAAATATCTATCTTGTTTTTCAATCCTTTCCTTCAATCAAATTTTATGCCCCGTGCTATTTTGATAATCACAAAGGGGGAGATTTCCTTGGTTGATTGGGGGAGAAATTTTTCTCTCATGCTTTGCTTTACTTTTCAATTTATCCTTTAAAGCATTCCTTTCATTTCAGTCTTTTACATTGCTTGTTTTGGTGATTGTGATCATCAAAATAGGGGGAGATTGTTGTACCCCTCTCTCTTGGATTTTAATGATCACAATCACTCTTATTTTGTTCTAACTTGTTTTCAAGTGTTTTTGTTGATAGGCAAAAGGTTGCCAAGGAGTTGGGCCAAGAAGGACTGAAAGTAGACTCTCTGAGTCTACCGTCCAACCGGTGGATTCCCACCGGCCATCCGGTGGTCTCTGGCAGTAGCAATGGTTTCTGTCCAGAGCCACCGGTCAGCCGGTGTGAGCTCCCCGGCCAGCCGGTATTGTCACCAGCCAGCCGGTGGATGACCACCGGCCAGCCGGTAGAACCTGGGCAGAGAGCTTGCTCTCTGTCTGGATCACCAGCCAGCCGGTGGCTCAGGACCGGCCAGCCGGTGGACCTCCGGCCAGCTGGTGAGACACCACCGGTCAGCCGGTGTGCCCAGTCAAACTAGCCGTTGGGCTTTGACCAGACTTGTACTTTTGACTCCCAACGGCTCCGAAGGCCTCTCCAACGTCCATTTGGGTGTTCCTATCCTATAAATAGAGGACTAGGAAGCCCCGGAAAAATATAGTATCCCACGGGAACATTTTTCGATCATTTGGCGAACCTCCGGCGCATTCCTTCAAGGATCCCCACCTGCTCCAACTCACTTTCACAACCAAGGAGCACCACCATAGAAGCTTGGGAGCGCTCTTAATCATCACCAATCAATCCATTGGCGCCCAAGACTTCTCCTCTTTACGGTTTTTATTGTTTTATCATTTTGAGCATTATTTTGAGTTTGTGCATACAAACCCTTCTTTCTCTCATCCTCCCTTTGTTTGGGTTTTCACACCACCTTCAAGGTGTAAAGAGGTTAGTCAAGCCTTCCCTGTAAAAGACTTGAGTCATAGGTGAGCTAGCCTTCACCTGTAAGAAGGCTAGTGGGTTTTTTGCTACAACCAATAAAAAGCAAGCTGTAATAGGTTTCTAGGCTGCATTAAAGTCTAGTGGGTTTCTTGCTACAACCATTAAAAAGCAAGCTGTCATATAAATCTCTCAACGGTTGAGTTGGGAGCGGAGACGTAGGCTTTGGATTTAGGCCGAACTCCGTTATCAATTTTGTGTCTTGCCTCTTTTATTTCCGCTGCGCTTTAACTTTTTCTTAAATTGTTAAACTTTTTTAAAAGGCAATTCACCCCCCCCCCCTCTTGCCATCACTCTCCGACCCAACAAAAGGACCATATCATGACCTAGGTGACATGTATTGGTGTTTCCTCATGACATGGTTGGTTCACGTGAAGCGGATGACGATCAGTGTATATGTTATTCACATAAGTCTCCCAACTTTTTAGTCTTTATTCCATCCTTTTAATGAAATTGCATTATATGTTTTCAACGTTATATTATTTTAAGTCTCAAGAGATCTAGTATATATGAGGGATGTTCTTCATGTGACTCTCCAAATTTCCTTCACTTCATATTTGAGTTATCTTGTGAAGTGCATTTGCATGCTGCATGATCACTTCAGTTGTTCATTAGATCTTACCTAATGGAAATATTTCCCAGTAGCGAGATCATCCACTTTGATAAACACTCTCTAATTACTAGATGTGTTGGTGTGAGGTATAATGGATTCATCCATCTATGTAAGGCTTAATTTTTTGATGTTGGGGTCGGGGATTTATAGGCCTCACCACCCTGGTTATTCACCAGTTTTCACAGCACATATCGCGTAAATCATGGATAGATTTGGTGGAGGACTTTTGCATCATGAATCTTCACATAGTATTTTCATAGATCATTTTGGAGGTTTCACATGATTTTTAGTGACTGTAAGACCATCCCATCAATGCCTCCTTTTTTGGATTGTTTTTATTTAAAGGGGTCTTGGAAAATCATGCAGACATATCAAGGGTCTTCTATATTATCAGGATGACATGTCTAAGTACTTTCAAGATATCAAGATTCCTTTTAAAAGGACTTCATGTAATCTTTTATGCCTTTTCCAGGATACTCTGTGAGACAAGGATGTCTTTCCATGGGGCCTTTTTTATATCAAACCATCTTTTCAAGGTGTCTTATGAGAAAGTGTCGGTGCCTCGCATAAGTTTTACAACCACAAGAGTCTCCCACCTTTTCCATTTTATTTATTTGTTTATTCAATAAGGAATTTTGGGTTTTTTCAAGGTTTTTTGAGTATTTTCAAAGAAAATCACTCTCTCCATCGGTGATAGGTCATGTGACCAATAAAAGTTCCTATGAATATTTTCAATCATTTCACAGACAAACACTTATATTTATGGTGATAGAGCCAAAGGGGGAGTGTGAGGTCCCCTGTAAATGTCTAAGTACCTTCGCATGATGAAGATGACACACCAGTGGGCTTTCACGTGTCTAGTAAGACATGTCACCGAGGCTTCTACAGTGTCTCATGTACTACCTTGTCACATCACATGAGTTTTATGACTGCAATACACTCCCATATTCCCCCTTTTAATTTACTTTGTTTATTATACAATGGTTGTGAATCTCTCTAGGTTGTATGAATATTGTTGGAGAAAATCACTCTACCTATCATTGATGCATTGCATGACATTTATGACCACAAGGAGATCCCACCATTTGGATATTTTCCTCCTATTTTCCAGGTATTTCTGGTTGTTTTTTTTAGAATCTACCAGTGGACAAGTCCTGTGACTTGGGGGATCTTTATCTAGCTTCCATCGAGTGATCAACAAGTGCATGTGATGGCTTCGTAAGAACAAGGAGTCTTTTTCAAGGGGGGTTTGAGGGAAATTACATGGGCTATGCATTGTGAGTGACCATCCTCATGGACTTTTGAAGGTTATGAGATCATGAGTCCTTCGGGGTTTCGTGTGATCTATGTGATCATGGACACCTTCTTCTTCCATTTCTTTGTAGAGAAAATAATACCCATATTCATGTGTTTCTCTCTTTTTTATTTTTCTGATGATCATTTGGCGGTCATCATTAAATCCCCCCCATCATGAGTGAAATCTATGGGGACAAGGGGTTGGTTTTGAGGAAAGTAAATGCCTACCTGAGTCTTTGGCACTGTCATTAATCAATGTCTTGGGTGAAATTTGGTCTGTCATGAATGATGGGTATTCCATGGAATTCCCCATAAATAGGGGATTTGAGAGGGATTCATTCGCATATTACTCATTTCTTTAGAGGTCTCAAACCCTGATTCCATCACATGACCTTATTGTAAGACCATCCCACAAGAACCCATCATGCAACCTCACCATGAGTCTATTATGAAAGAACTCCTTTTTAAGACTTCCTTTTTCCATGAGCCCTCTCAAATCAATCCATGGACATATCATTGGTAATTGTTCGAACTTTGGATGCGGGGATTCATGATCATATTTAGGGTCTCACATGACCTTTTTTCTTGATCGCATGAACCTTTTACTATCATGCAGCTCATGTAACCATGTCAAAGTCACGAGGTTACGAGTATTCAAAGGGTCCATACAGTTGCACAATGCCATTCAAGTTTACATAATCCACGAGATCATCATGATCCAGGCAATTCACAATTAATTCATGCAATATTGAATTCCCTTCTAGCTTATGCGATGTGCATGAAGCTGCTGTAATTTCATGTCTTTACTTTGATAAGATTTTGTTTTATCTTTCTGAAATATGATACTTATTTTTTTTCAGATGGCATATATCTCTCATAAATCCTCTCACAAGATTTCAAGGAAGTATTCAAAGGTAGTGATGGCTTATCATGATGCTATTGTAGCAAGTGTGGATGATACTTTTTGTCATGATGCTGGTTTATTTAAACTGAGTCTAATAACACTGATGGGGGAGAATATTTGGGGTTATCCCCTTTCAGATTTTGTTCCCCATTATGGGATTTCTCTTACCAATGAAACTCATATTCCTCCACCGCAATCATCATTCATATCCTAATTTTGGGTTCAGAAAACTCATAACAACTTCAGAGAAAAAAATCTCTCATATGGGATATTTTTTCATCGATGGAGACTATAAATATGGTAATATACTGACGTCTATTCCCATATACATTAATGGGAACAATCATGATCCTAATTCATATGTTTATATGTATGTCATGACAATTCAGAAGTCTTCCTCCAACTAGAAGTTTGTGTGGGTTACCAACTTGGTCTTTCTATCAGGGGTAAATGTGGAATGGATTGGGGCTATCCCTTTTAGGTGTAATACATTGATTCTAAATTTAGTAAGGAGTTGAAGAAAATTGTGATGTACAAGGTTATCTGGATCTTCTAGAAATTTTATTATTGAAACATGGGTCTAATGACGAACATGTTTAGTCATTGAAGTCCAGGCATGAACACTTTACACATCATGCATGGTGAGGTGGGTGTCATCCTCTGGGATATTGAATAGATATTTGGTGCCCCTATATTGGGTGTGATGCATGATGAGTTTTCCCCCTTGTACTTCCTCGGATAACCTAAAGAGTATTTCTCCTCTCAACTAAGAACTGATCAGGCTGACCCAATAGGACCTCTGTAAGGATCCACTTCCTAGAAAAGATATATCATTCAATTAATGGGAGGGATACTCCATTAAGAGCATCTGATCTGAGCCATAATAAAATAAGACAAAGGCCTGACTTACAAAGGACTCCCATAGTGCATCGGGTTCTTACTAGCCTCTGGTTAATGAAGGGAAGTTTAAAGAATAGTGGTGGGAAGTTGTCCTCGGTATCGCCTGAGCATTCCAACAAGCCAACTTACTTACCATGTAACATTGTGGGTACTTACTTACAACTAAATAAAAAGCATTTGTTAGATTTTCCACTTTCATTATGGAGACCACTATGATATGGGGATATCGGGCTAGTTATCCCTATGTTGGCCAAAATTTATCACCTTATGCACCATGTTTACAAGGGAAAACCCCTTACCATATCGTGGGCTCCTTTAAAGTATTATGGGGTTGGATGTGGGATAATATTGGAGGCTATGAATATATGAACATCTAGATCATCCTCAACATTAACTACAAACCATATCTATAGTGTATCATTAGAGTAAGACTCGTCACAGTGAAGGTTCGAGAAGTCATGGATTATATGTGTCATTATGGTCGTCTCTCATTTAGTCCTTATAGGCCAGTGCTAATGGTCTATATGGTTGATGATGGTGGGGGAAACCTTGATGCATGAGCTTATATGAATTCAATTCATGAGGGTTTTCTTTCCACCTGTATTGACAGGGTCCTCCTCTGTGAATGGTATGCACCCTTCTAGTTTAACCGTCATTTACTATGTGTCTAGTCAAGATGTCCTCCTTGATTATGTTCAATATGAGGAGAATTCAATGGAAGATCTCTAATTTGTTGCTAATTTTTACTTGGTAGGAGACTCATGCTGAGATAAACCTTCCTCCACAAGATATAGCAATTGGTTTATCTCAGAATTATGCTGAGGTTTGGATTCTCTCATATACCATTAGGAAATTATCCAAATTGGTAAGAAAATATTTTCAGTTACCACTAGTTTCTAGGGACAATAAGAGGCCTGGAAATAAATTGGCTTCAAGAGGACCAACAGCCTCAGAAGAACACCACATGAAAATAAGGCATTTTTCATCGCTGATAGGTGCACCAACTGATGCAGTTGTAGCTAGTGTAGTTCTAGAGGGTGAATATGTGTCAAATTTATCATTTCCTATCGCATATTTATAGTGTATGGATTGGATTATGGAGAAATAAAAGGCTGATCATAGGGTATACTATTCCAATCGGAGTTACCTTGTGAAGGGTTTTCCCTTTTCACCGCCCCTAGGTTTCAATTTCAATGATTGGACTGATGAGGTTAGGGCCTTCTTATAAGACCTTGATGTATATTTGGGAAGTGTCAGGGGTAAGATTGTTTTTGTCCAAAAAACGGTTGTTTGGGGTAGGCTTCAAATTACTATGGAAGAACATGGTTCTCTCGTTTCCGTGGAAGCGGTAAGGATAAACTCATTACTAGTCTTAAAGGTTTTTGGTGTCATTGCAACTATACTAGTTCCCATGGTTTTTCTTGTTAACACAATGAGATGTTTTAGAGGACCGACTAATACTTCTGTCCCCCATATATTCGACCCATGGTACATCAGCGTGAGAGGAGATTGGAAGTGACTGGTAGACCAATAATGATGGATCCCCGGTTCGGCTATCCAAGATGAGGGTGGAAATTGCCACTTCTGGCGCAACATATTCGACATCATCACCCTCTAAAGGTCTTGTCCCCAAAGGGAAGGGAAAAATGAATCACTTAGAATTATTAGAGTCCTATTCTCTATGACCCCAAGTAAGTGTGTCATTTCATCCTTCTATTGTTTTGGATTATTTTAGTAACACATCTTGACTTTTCCAAAACGTGCGGGTCTCCACTGAGACTGCTTAAAGGATATGTTATCTGATCCTAAGGATGCAAGATATTTTTTGGTTTCTTTATTAGACCATTTACTATCAGGCCTAGAACATCCTAAAGAGTTGGTGGATGAGGTGTTGGCTCAATCACACCCATTTCCCACTGTAGATGTCTCGTTGGTTTTACCACTTGATTTGATGTGTTTCGACACACTTTTAGAGGATACTGACATAGGTTTATATTCTTCTACTTAATTAGACTTGATAGAGGATATTTTTGGAGAATGTGAATACTTATTAAAAAAAATTAAATTTTGTTTATTCCATGTCGTACTGCCTGAAATTATCTTTTGTTTCTTGCAGCCCTCTGGGGTGGTGAGTGAAGTACATCTTCACGAAAAGAATCGTAGGTTCTATGAAGTCGCTCATCATAAAAGGGTGTCACCTATTCACCTAAATATTCATTTGTTATAGTGGATGACTCCAGTGATTCAACTAATAAAGGTTTGTTTCTAACATCATTCATATCTATTAATTACCTACTGACACACTATGATTTATATTTTAGATGATAAAACCTTACACCCCTTATTGTTGTATCTTCACCCTGAATTTTAGAGACTTTAGTCCCAACCTTCTTGGGAGTTACTTCAACTAAATCAACCAATATTGAGGATGGATCCATTCCAAATTATTACAAAACCATGAGTATGAATATTTCTCAGTGGGAGATATCCCTAGAATATATTCCCATTCCCAGGATAGGCTTAGATCAAGGCCCAAGATCTACGTCATTCTACCAGTTGATGTGGTGATAAATGTGGAGGGAGATTTAGGCCTTATTTTCAGAGACCCCCTTGGATGATTTGAAAGATTGTTTGGGCCACATTCATTTTATGTTTCCTACCCTTGGTTATGAGGGCATTGATTATACCTCCCTTCATACTTGGGTAAATGAGGTGGTCTCTCTAAGAGAGCAGGAGAGGGCCCTTGAATCAAGGGTTTTAGATACTGATGAGTACACTTTAGTGAAGAATAATTATGATAAGGATGTAGATGAAGCTTCTTAGTTTGTGGTGGAGGTGGCAGCTCACTGGGATGGGGTCAATGCCTGGAAGGATGAAATTGACCATCTACAGTATGTGATCAGACGTATTCAGTATGAGATCATCCATTTTTAAAAAGAGTTATCCCAATTTTAAAATTCACTCCATATATAAAATAAGACTCTACTAGAGAAATAATGACTTTTTAATGTGGCATAGAAGGAAAGGCTGGAATAAATTTCTAGTTTGGAGAAGTCGCAACGGGTTGTGGAAGCAGAAAATGAGTCTGTTGACTAGTTACGCCAATGTGTTACCCCCCTGTAGAATAATCTTGTAGAGATCAAATATTCTTATGAGAATATGATATGATAGAGTTGTAATATTGAAACTTTTCCTTACCTTATATGTTCATGGGAGAGACTCTGGTATATAGAGATTCCTCTTTTAGTATGCCACTAATGAATAGATCTGTTGAACTCTATATGTTATTATCCAGTTTTCCTTCATTCATGATATTCATTAAATTTGATGAACCAGTATTATATGAATCTCCGTGATACCCATCCTTTGAATAATATCATGTAAACCTGAATGTTTGGATCTGATTATTTAAATCACAATAGATTCTTCTCGTGAAGTGCACATAAATTCCTAGCAACATGATATTCCTTACTAATATATATTCTCCAGCTGTCTTGAGATTACATGATTCACATAAGGACAATTTTGGGTAGAATATACATCCCAGAGGGAGAGTGATCTATCTTTTTCTGAAGCCAATAAGCATTGTGAGAAAAACTTTATACTTTTCCAAGTCTATATGGTGGTCTTTATAATATTTTCCATTATTGCAGACTAAATCGCTGATGTGTTGTATTTTTAGGGTATTTTAGCTTAGACCTTATATCATTCTAGTTTAAGGTCATTTAGATCAAACCTTCCATCTTTGTATTTTAGATTCTTTAAGCTCGGACCTTCTATCATTGTAGTTTAGGGTCTTTTATCTCGGACCTTATATAGATGTAGTTTAGTGTCTTTTAGCTTAGACCTTCTATCGTTGTAGTTTATAATCCTTTCACTCAGACCTTTAATTGATGTAGTTTAGGGTCATTTAGCTTGGAACTTCTATCATTTTAGTTTACGGTAGTCTAGATCAGACCTTCTATCATTATAGTTTAAGTTATTTTATCTTGGACCTTCTATCATTTTAGTTTAGGGTCTTTTATATCAGACCTTCTATCGTTGTAGTTTAGGGTCTTTTAGCTCGGAACTTCTATTTCTGTAGTTTAGAATTGTTTAGCTTAGACCTTATATCATTTTAATTTTTGGTATTTTAGCACGAACCTTCTATATTGCTAGTTTAAGGTCTTTTATCTCAGACTATTTATCACTGTAGTTTAGGGTCTTTTAGATCGGACTTTATAATTCCATACATTATAAAATCTTACTTTTAGGACTTGATTAATGATCATGGAATATGGTGCATACATACCCGAAATGACACAAAACACCCTACGATGTTGAGTTATTCCGGTGTGTTTTCTAGGCTCATGATAATCAAAGAAACTTTCTTGTAAGGAGGAGGTGCCTCAGGTTGGTAGGTCAAATCCCTTATGCATCAGTATCATTTTCAAACAAATATTTCTCCACTCTTTTACAGGGGTCATGGAAGATTTATGGGGGTAATATAGATTAATGGAGAAATACTAGGGATGTTAGTCCCACCTGGATAATTAGTGTATGGGTGATATAAATCACGTGTCCATAAATTTGATCGATGAATCATGGAATGGGAAATACATACCAGGGATGACCCATGATAACCTAAGGTTATGATTTTTGTCGTGGTTTCATCAAGCCTCATGAGGATTGGAGATCCTTTCCTATAAGGAGGGGATGTCTTCGATTAGTAGGTCTAAGCCCTTTATGCTTCAATAGCATGGTTAAATATAGGTATCCCCAATCGTTTCCAAGGGACATAGAAGATTTTCAAATACTCAAGCATCTAGAAAATGAAGTTGGGTATGGAGTAAAAGATATTCAGGGACGATTTTGGCACTCTAGGGAAATTTACCTCTTAATTTGTGAAACTGGATCCCCACTCCCTATGGATTTGAATCACAATGTGTGGTCTATCAAAAGGTTTTGGAATGGGGTGTTGTATTATTTCCTTGAGAAACGGTACAAAACATGCTAAAAACATTTTGGGATGTTGAGTCCTATTGAATAGTCTGGTTGTGGGGATTGTAAATCATAGTCTAAGAATATCTAAGTTAACTAGAGATGGGAACCTGTGGGTACATTTCAACCATCGATGATGATATGATCCTCTACTATTGCATGTGGTCAAGATGATAACTACAATATTTAAGGGGGGGATTCCTTGGATCCGACAATCTATTCAGAAGATCATGTCACAATTACCAGTCTACTATAGGGAGGTTTCATTAGCATATACTTCAAAGGAATTAATGTGGTTCATGTAATTTGTAATATTCAAGAAATTTTCAAGCACCTTATAAGTTGTGTCACTACCTAATGAACATATTATCATAGTGAGGGGATGATAAAAACCATTACTATATCTTTTTCCTAGACCAAAGGGTCCAGTGAGCATATATTGGATTTTAATAGGGCCACAAAGTAGGCACTATGAAATTTATGCCTTATTTATTTTCACCCTAATCATTTTCCTAAACTATAGAGATGGAGAGCTTAGTGAGGGAAGCCTTGAATTTATCTCAGTTATCTCTTTGAAGGTTTTCAACCTGACAAACTTTTTTCCCTTTTTCTAGTAGTTTAAGGTTGTGTGATTTGTACCATTATAGGATAGAGTTTAGGGTCATTCAACTTTGACTGAACTGCTAGTAGTTTATAGTTGTGACTCACATGGACCTAATATGGGGTGTGATACACAAGATCCCAATTAGGATACCCAACAAAAATAGAACTCCAATGTCCTTCTAATCATGATATGGAAATGGTGTAAATCATGGCTCGATGTATGCGAAATGATATGGAATAATTATACTAGGGATGGCCCAAAACACCCTCAAGTGCTGAGTTTTTTCATGGTGACATCAGTATCATGAGGATTACAAATCCCTAATAACAGTGCTTTGATTTATCTGGTTGGTTAGTCTCAACCCTTATGAATCAATATCATGGTCAAGAAGATATATCTCTTTTTAATTCCAAGAGCCAGTAAAGGTTTTTGGCAACCCAAGGTGTTCAAGATATGGAGTGTGGTATATAGATTGAGGTTCTTAAAAGATGGAAGAAACACACCATACTCTGAATGACCAAGGTAAGGCTCTCGTTGTCCTTTTATAAGGAATGATAATGGATGATTTCATGTATAGTTTAACTTCATGTATTGGGGACATATTTGTATCCAAGCAGTTTAACGTCATGTGGTAAGGATGTCTTTCATGATTTTTATCTTCATGTGATACGGATTTTTTGTTGCCTTATATTTTTATGTCATGAATTAAGGATGTGGGAACCAACATTAAAAAATGTTAATGTTATATTACATGTACAATTAGGTATTATGTAGATTTAATTCATATGTAGGAGAAATGATCTTGCATGAATCAGCCCTTGTGTAGTCATGGTGAATTTTTTTAATCGGTTGTTTTAGTTATTCCCAAGATTAAATATTCAAGTTTCACTATGTATACTGATATGATAGGAATCAATCCACACATAGTTATCGAGGAACCATGAAGTTTAACATCATGCTATAAGGATGTGGGTTCCCTGTCGTGAAATGGGAATATTGTTGTTAGGCCCATGAATGAGATTCTAGGTGTCACTATGTATCCCATTGTAATAGTAATCAAATCATACATAGTTCTGAAATGGGAAAATATCTATGTAATTCAAGCTCGTACATATAGGGGGTCAATGTTTCCATTTATTGTTGTAGTTGGACCCATGATTGGAGATCCATTAGTCAATATGTATCATGTGATGTTGGGAATCAAGACACACATAGTTCTTGAGGAACCATGCAGTTAAACATCATGTGGAAAGGATTTGTGATTCACACCATGAAAATAGGTATTACTTCTTGAACTAAGGATGGAAATATGGGTGTCACCACATATCCTACAATAATAAGATTCAAGCCACACATAGTTCTTGAATGAGAAAATCTCTATGCAGGTTTGACCCATATGTAGAGGTGGACATTGTTTCTATTGATTGTTGTAGTTGGGCCTAAGATTATAGATCTAGTCTTCACTTTGTTTCATGTGATGATAGTAATCAAGCCACACATATTTCTTAAAGAAGGATATTCTTGTGCAAGTCTAGATTATAGGCAAGGAGTGGGTATTTTTAAGTTTTTTTGTGAATAGACCTAGGGTTGGATATTTGGGTGTCACTACGTATCCTCTAGTGTTAGGAATCAAGTCATATGTATTTCTTGAATGGAGGTGTGATGGGAGGACAATCACAAACAAAAGTGGTCCTCTCAGGTGAGTTCGATAGGAACGTGCAACGTTATGTCATGAAATGGATATCATCCATGAATTTAAACATCATGTGGAGAGGGATCATGATATTCCTTTCAACATCTTAAATTTAGAACCATAGTGAGCATGTTGTGAGCTAATAGGATTTTCTCATGTGGGGAATCCCTTACAGTAATTCCTAAACTCATGTGAGCTATGATGGGTGTGAGAAACAAGGAATAGAAAGGGTTCATCTCACCCTGTATAAGAGATTAAGTATATGATAGGGAAAATTTGTATCATTTGGTGGTTGAATCATGATATAGGATCGAGGAATCCCTATGTATATCATTGAAATGAGAATCAATCCATACATAGTTCTAGAAAACCTATGAAGTTTAATGTCGTGCAGAAAGTCCATCAGTCATGCAGTTTAACGTCATATGGTAAGGATGTAGGTCACCCAACGTTAATGAAGATGGATGTCATGGATCCATGCGGTTTTATGTCATACGATAAGGAGATTTTTCATGAAATTTAATGTCATATGGTAAGGAAAAGGATCACACAACATGAAAGGAAAGTAATATATCATTTGGGTCCAAGAGAGTTTTGGGCATCACTATGAATCATGCGATGGAAGGAATCAAGCCACACATAGTTTTAGAAACCCATGCATTTTAAGGTCGTGTAGTGAGGAAATCATCCATGCAGTTTAACATCATGTAGTAAGGACATTGGGTCACTATACAGTTTAAAATATTTCTTCTAAGACATGAGATGTTTTCCATGTTAGCATTGTTGAAATAGTGGGTTCCCTAGACCAAACAATGCAGTACTTTTGATTACCATGTCGTGTATACAGTTAGTTATACATGATATCTAATTAACATTATAATGTAGATACTTATGCATCCACTATTAAATGGTAATTTCCTAGATTAATTGTCATATAAATTGGTTGTACTAGATCCCAATCTATAATGAGAACCTCATGATACTGTGACATTAATTTTAAAGAAAGGTCTTATGGTCTAGATGCATCTTACTGAATGGACACAATAGATGTTTGACTTTCAGGTGTGGGGGCTTGTAAGCATTGATACATATTCTCATGTAGTTCACACTTGGTGATCTCTAGTACCGAGATCATGCGGATTGACTCGCCAATAGGAATACCACATTTTTTGGGTGTCATTGGTTGTTCCTATCTATAGACATGTGTATTGGTATCCTGACTTGAGATCATTACCAGTGTGTGCCATTTGATTGTGCACCTTGATGCAAGGCAAAAACCATGATATTGAAATTGTGGTGAGGTAGACTACGTTTGGTGAATCATTGGTGGTATGACATTGGTTGAATGGTCAATAAATAATTTGTCACTTCTAAGTTGAGGAAGTTGCATATATTAGGCCTGGTTGATCCGGATGGTGCTACCTTCATATGTCTTTGGCCAAAGCAGTCGAAATGTAAATCCATCTAGATAGATCAACAAATAATAAATTAAGAAAAGGGTGATGATACAACTATGCATCCATCTTTATGATATATTTAAAGACAAAGAGATTATAGTACATAGTACGTGTTTGTAGGATGGTTGCTGTTGGTATGACAATTCTCATCTCTTTAGGGGCCTTGATGAGTTGCTAGACTCCACTCTTCATATCTGGATTTTACTCCCTGCTATCGAGATAAGGTCCTAGAGGGTCACAAATAATAGGGTATTCAAGAATTCGGCCTATTCAGTTGAATAGGTATATTGGACATGGTGGGCCCCACCATGGGGTTCGAGTGTTGTCCAAGGTATAGATCACCAAAGAAAGAAATAAATTCATTATTATCAAATTTATGAATAATTGGGATTGAATTTATTTAAATTATTTATATGTTAAGTAAATATGAGAAAATATTATTCGAACGAATATTATTTTAATATTCATGGTTTTTTTAATATTAAGCGGGAATGGAGAGTCGAGTTAAATGGATCGATTTTATCACGTCATATATTTTAGATATATTTTAAGTATGTGATAAATAATTAATAATATCTATGGAGCAGTTTAGTTCATCATAATTATTATTTAGTGGATTTTAAATTTCCAGGGGTCGAGGAACCCTACCGGGTTTTTTTGCATCATCCACTATATATAGAGAGAGAAGCGATATCATCTCTAACTATTCATTCATTTGTAATGAAAACCTTTCTGTCCTCCCTCTTTCTAGAGAGATAGTCTCTCCCTATTAAGAGGTGATCCAATAATACCTTCAAGCATCAAAAGAAGAGGATCTCGGTGATTGTGAGGACATCAAAGACATCAACGGATTGCCACGGTAGCACCCAGAAATCAATGATCGGCGCTCCTGTGGATTTTTGAATTGCATGGGTGAAATCAAGAGGGATCCTGCTATAGATCCTACAATCAATGATCACCAATGAAGAGTTACTATCGACTGCGCCTTCAAATATGTAAAGGTGTGTTTACAGTTTTAATTTTCGTGCTCTTTTAATTTACACAAGCTCCTTGGACAATACTGGGGCTTGAATCGTCAGCAACGACAAGTTTTATCTTCCCGTTGAAGAAAATTTTAAAATCCACGACCCACTGCCTTCTGTTGCAGACCCCATTTCATTCAATTGGTATAAGAGCATCTGGATACATCTTCTAAGCTAGAGAAAAATTACTTTGAATTAAATTAATTATACAGATTAATTTTGGCACCAACGGTTCAGATCGCACACCGATATGATTTCGAACTGCCAAGATATGGCTATTCAAATTTTTTGATATGGATCAAATTTGCAGGTTGATCTGATTTTTTTTTAATTTTATTCATCCCAATGAACTGATCAAGTTTGATCAGTGTTAGTTCATCTGAAATAATTTTGATTTTCTACAAATTATAATTTTAGAATTTTATCATTTTCATAATAATTTAATTATTATAATAATAATATAATATTAAATTATTATTCATTATAATAATTTTATTATTATTATATTGAGGGCAATTTAATATCCTTTGGAAAATGTGAAAAGAGGTGTGGATGTTTAAAAGAGGGTAGTTGAATTGACTTTGTGAAACAAAACAAAAGTTAAAACAAAAAATGATTTTGACTTAAAAAAAGGGAATGTATTGGGATGGTGTGTCCCCTCGGTCCCATTCCCATTTTGTGGCACTACACCCCGTCCTACATCCCCACTGACCTCTTTCGGTGAGATCACGACGGACCACCTCCTCCAACTGGTCTTTGGTCGTCTCGCCCCTAGCTATCACGACTCCTCCCTCGGCCTGACCTCCAGTCTGCCATTTGTTGCCCTCCTGGAAGTCACCGCAGCACGCAACCCTCCTCATCCAGCCTCCTCAAGTGTGCAGTCCACCTCCAGTGGCTACCAATCTCTCTTCAGACTACACCATCTCTCGCTACTGTAGCCGCGTGGCCTGCCCATGCTGTCAGACTCCCTTAGTGACTATCATCCCAGACTGAGCCGCCCCGGGCCACACTGCCTCTCGCACCCCCCGCTGCCTGCACAACCAGCACCGATGAGCCCTGCCAGTGTCCCTCTTCTTCTGGCCAGCCCAGCTGCGTCCTCTCAAGCAGCGCCGCTCTAACCCAAAAATTACCGCTGCAAGCCCTGTCTTCCCACCCAGTTACACCATCGGTTTCTCCTGAGTAGAGGGTCGATCGCCACATGTCGCGGCCCACTCCCGCCACCCAGATCTGGTGACGGCTCTCTCATCGGACCCTCGGGGTTATCTGGGTCTCTCTGCCAACACCCTTTGACCATTGATTGCGCGGCCCATCCTCCTCTGGTCACCCCTGGCTGTTGTCGCTACAGATCATGTGGGATGTCTTCCTCGAACAGGGCCACCTTGCGGGACAGATCAATTCTAGTTCTAGTAGGTACCTGCTTAGTTTCTATTGGACCTAAAATACACTCGAGCGGGTCTTCCCAACCTAGAATGGGTTTGGGCTGACCTATCTCACCTAGAAAAACCAAGAACTAGCTTTTCCCATCTCGTTATGGG
This sequence comes from Viscum album, assembly GCA_963277665.1. Classification (NCBI taxonomy): domain Eukaryota; kingdom Viridiplantae; phylum Streptophyta; class Magnoliopsida; order Santalales; family Viscaceae; genus Viscum; species Viscum album. Next base: position 1,681,125,352 of record OY728153.1, on the reverse strand, counting down.
TTTGCAGTGACCGGTGTGACCCACAATGGGCCATAACAGGTGTTTCAGAGACCAAGTTAATTTAAATAATTTAATTAATATTTTAATTGCATGAAAAAATAAAAAATTTTAATACTCGGGAATAAAAAATAATTTAATTTTTGAATAAAAAATAAATTAATTTAATTTTTGGCATTAAAATTAAATTAATTAACAGACTCAAGAATAAATAAATTATATAAATTATTTAATTTTTTTAATTTAATTTACTAACCCTTTAACTTATTTAAATAAATTTACTTTTTATAGCACTTAATTTTTACCTGCATACTGGTCTTGAGCACCAATCCACATATATTTGCATTCATTCATTTATTTAATTATTTATTACCTGTATGTGATGATTGTAATAAGTAGTTAATAAATTTACAGTCTTCTAATTATCATTATTTTTGGTCAAAATGTATAAGGGTCTTTGTTTCCAATTTCACTTGATGTGCATTTACACCCGGAGTCCCCCTCGCCTACACAGAAGTATTATTCTATATTGGACGGAGATGGTGTATTATGTGGATCCCTCCAAGATCAAGTGGTGTAAATTGACCAAGATGATGCAAGATGTGACATTGACTATGCCAAGACGAGGAGGTACTCCAAGACGTGATGTGTACCCCATCAAGATGAGGCGATACACCAGATAAGCAGCGGACATATTGGTCAGGGTGAGCTGCATCAAGAGTCAAGCTACAACTGAGGTGTGAATCCCCTATGTCATTTTAGATTCTCAAGACCAATCAGGTAGTTATATTTTCTTTATGCATTTATTTATTATTTTATGCATCTTATAACAGTAGGAAAGTTTATAAAATAATAAATAATAAATCACATAAATATGAGACACATGATTTTCTATTAATGTTTAGTTGTGAGTGTGACAACATAGATGAACAAGATTAATAGAAATGGATTACATTCATTGAGAGAAGAAAAAAACACCCTCAAAGAGACATGAAGTCTTTAACCTCCTTCTATCATTCAAATTTGAACAACGCTATGTGTTTGTGGTGCTGGTCATGCCATAGCTGAGGGTGACTCTTACTACCGGGGAGTTCTTATGAGAGTGGTGGGTTGATTTAACTAAAATTGCAGAAAATAAATAGCCAAATATAGCTTGTTCTAACTTTAGAGGCAAGTGTTGATTAAATAATGTTAAGATTTTAGAAGCTGGGACTTCACTCAATAGATCAAGGAAACGCGAGTTAATGCGGTTGGCCAGTTAAAATTCAACCTTGAACCCTCTGAGTAGTGGTGTAGCCATAACATGTAGACTATGAGGGGAGGTTCAGGGATCATTCCCAATAGAATACTCAAGAAATGGTGTATTTTGATTCTAGCACAGAGGGTTCTTAGAATTCGATAAAAAAAGTAGGAGACATTTAATGATTAAATTAATTGATAATGTCTAATTCAGTATTCACGATACAAGTACTCATCTACTAAAGTTTAATTTTTGTAGAAAAATGGCATGTAATTCCACAAGAAAAACTACGATAAATATTGGACAATGTTAAGGTCCAAACTATGATGAAATTTCAAGTGTAGTATAGGTGCTATCGCACATTACTACTGTATTGTAAATTGAAGGTCATGATATCCCTAATTGTCAATCCACCTCAAGAAGAGAGTGGGTAAAATTCTTATAGGAGACTCATGAATGATGCATATGAAGGTAATTCCATAATACTATCATCAACATCTGATGTTAGTTACGATCACTATATCATGACTTGGATGATATCACATGTAGTCTCATCTCCAAGAAGTTTGTGAGGAGAAAGTGAAGCAAGATTTAAATGTGATGATTACACTGGCTTTGTGTAAACATGAATGGCAGCCTATGATCATTCATGGAATCCCATTCTTATACATTTTCACCCAATTACTCTAGTTTTATTTATGGATAAAAACTAACAATATGGATTAAGTGCTTCATTAACTTTTGGTATGGTTCATATATTAATAAGAATACTAAAGAAGTACCATCTTTAGTTCTTACAGTGAATATTTTGAAAGTCAAGGTTAAAAAGGCCGATGGAAATTTATGACCAAAGTCACCTTCATAATGTCTTTCACAGATCTATAGGTTGGTTATTAAATATGAATTTATTTTCATTGCATATTATGGAATAGATTTATTGAATTTTAAAACACGATAAACCTAATAAAAGAAGCAAGTAGCTGATTCTTTGTCAGTGTATATTCATCAAATAAAAGTATTGTTTATGACATAGTTATTGGGTATTAAATAAAATATTTCTTTCACATAAGTGTATTGAAATACAGTAACCATGTAAATATAGAAACATTACTAGAAGCAAGGTGTCTTCTCCAAGTAGCTGAGAAAGGGTGATTCCTAAGTTAGTGGTGAGAAACACATAACTTATAATTGAAAAGTGATTGATTCAAGTTGAAAAAGTTGTTGAGTAAAATCAAAACAATTATCTCATGTTCCCTTTAAGCATAATGATAAATTATTTCAAGTTCAAGAATGAATGTTGTTTGTGGTATCATACTCAAAAAATAGTTCCTTGGTACTTGAATCATAGGCAATCAATAAGTGATGAATATAAAAAAAATAAGTCTTTTACCTAGTTGTGGAAAGATAATTCTTTGTCAAGAAAAACTAAAAGTATACATCAATTATATACCCAGTATGGTATTTAGTATTGGATTGGATAAACACCTTTGGTATAATTGACATATTTATTTTGGACAAAGAAACCTTTAGAAATAAATGTATGTCACAAAGATTATGGAATTAGTTCAACAATTGAGTGTAAACTATTCCAAGGTAAAGCTAGTGGTAAAGTGACTTCATAAGATTCCTTTCAGTTAGTAAGGAATGTGATAGTGAAGTATAAACATGGTTAGAAGATATGAGTTTCTTCAAATCGGTATGTTGTAGAATATATTGACCAAGCATTCATCAATCATGATAATGTAGCGTGGAGTAATTCTAAATGAACATTACCGTATCTACATCATGGAATTGATTCTAATAAGGACGATCGATGACATGCCATACATGTTAACATTGATCACCAACATGTAGCTTGGATAAATTTCTAAAGGCACATTTTATACATAAATTTTATGATGTAAGTTGTATCAATGTTATAATCATATTTCAAAATGTTCTTTGCAAATAATGATGAAATCCCATAACTAATATTTCAACTAAAAATGACATATGCATATCATAAAAGTCATAGTATGATCAAAATCCATTATGTAATAGGACATGTGTTTATATGAAAAGTGTTTTTTAGGACATATAAACTATCATCAAGATAAAAACATAGTGCATCTATGTAATTATCCTAACAGTTTCTTAGGATATTATATAAAACTAAAATATAGAAAATTGGCAGTCAAGTGATAGACTACATTTCTATATAAGGGTGCACATATCTATTAGAGATATTAGGAGCTGTATTGACTTGGATTTAGTCAATTCTCAAGATTCAAAAATGGTTGGAATAGGAACAAGATCCACAAGTACATGTGGAAGAGGAATGTTCCAGAGAGACATATTGCGTAGGAAAGTTAAAACCCATGGTGATGGTTTTGAGTTCACCGTGGGTGGGTGATACATTATTCATTGAGAATAATAATTCCTAAAATTAAGAAGTATATGTAAATTATCTAATATTGACAAGATCAATTAAAATTTAATAATGGATTCCATGTATCAAATTACAAAGGGTCTTATAAACTGAATACTACAGTGGGTATTCAAGTGAGTTGATGCATGAATTGTACAAGTATGATATCAATAAGGCTTGATTGGTAATACCATGTTGCTATATATAAATCGATTAAAATTTTAGTTGTCATAGCTAACTTCTAATACCCTTAAATAGGCCATTGGATGTCAAGATCAACTTTCATGGAAGGTGCCTATACGAACCAACCAGAAAGGGATGATGATACCGTTGGATTCCAATAAGGGTTGAAAATTAATAAAATGTAGTTTAGTATTAAAGTAAGTAACAATATCTTAGAATGTTCATTTGGAATGAATATTTTCCATGTGTCTACTAAAGGTTAGTGGGAGCACCATAGTTTTCCAAGAGAAATATGTTTGGAAATATATGGAAAAAATTTGTTGGTCTTACAGTTTTGTTAAGACAAGGATAAAAGTAGTTCTCCAATGATTTAATTAAAGTAACAACCTATCTTATAAGAAATAGGATCTACTGAGGTAGATCTAAAGGTTTCTTGGACCTATTCAATCATACATATAGTGAAATGGTATTGAAAAATACAAGTTGGAACAATTCAAGTTAAGAATTGTTTTCAATGTCACATGGCATAATCTCAACATGTTGACATGTTCTTAAATGGGAGGAGATTAACATTATGATTTGAGTTCCATATGATTCAGATATGGATCAATCACATATTCCATGATATGTAAAAGAACTAATATTTCTAGGATATACTTTAGAGTATTAAAATATCAATTAAATCTAGGAGAACTACTAGTGAAGTAGTCATAACTATCTGATTGTACTTTGACAAGTATAAAAGATATGTACCTGGTAAATGAAGAAGAAATGATACTAGTTATGGTGGGAAACAAACTAGTAATCCTTAGATCAACATGATCTAGTGTCACAATAAATATAAGGGTGATGAATGAGTCATGTTAATAAGATCCAATGGTAGCCATACCTATAAATACCAAGTACATTACAACTACTAAGGTAGCTATGAAGCAGTTATACACAATGATTTGTTTCTATTTTTATAATACCACCTAGTAATTAAAGTATTATCATATTGTAAATTATGAAATTCTTACTATCCAAGATGTCAAGTCATGACAGTGGATAAAATGTATATACTCGGGGTTACCAACTCTTGAGAAATTTTACTCAAGGAGACGAGGTCACATATAGCAGAATAGTCATGCATTAAAAATGTGGAATACCTAGAAGCTAAAGTCATTACTATACAAATACATGATCTTAATCATGTGAGTAGCTATCAAGTATGGTTATAAAGTTGGATCTAGTGAAATTTTGAGTGTTGAAATAGTGGGTTCCCTATACCCAACTACACAGTACTTTTGATTACCATATCATGTATAAAATTAGCTATACATGATGTCTACTTACAATTATAGTGTAGATATTTATGCATCCACTATTTAAGGGTAATGTCCTAGATTAATTTTTGTATCAAAAGGTTATAGAAGATCTCATACTATAATAAGAACCTTTAGATACTATGAAATTAATCACAAATAAAGATCACATGGTCTAGATGCATCTTACTAAATAGACACAATAGGTGTTTGACTATAAGGTGATCAGAGATCACAAGCATTGAGACTTATTCTCATGAAGTTTTCACTTGGTGATCTATAATAGCGAGATAATGAGTACTAGACCACCAATAGAAATACCACATGTTTTGGGTGCCATTGGTTGTTCCTATCTATGGACATGGGTATTGGTCTCCTGACTTGAGATCATTACCAGTGTGTTCCATTTGATTTCATACCTCTATGCAAGGAAAAAAATCATGATAGTGAAATCATGGAGGGGTAGCCTGTATTGGGTGCATCATTGGTGGTATGAAGTTGGTTGAATGGTCAAGAATGGACTTGTCGCTTCCAAGTTAAGGAAGTTGTATATCTCAGGACCAGTTGATCAGGATGGTGCTACCTTCACACTACTAAAAATTCACCCTTTATCAGCACTAAAAACCGACATTAACATCGCTTTTCTAGTGCTGATAAAGGGGTTCCTTTATCAGTGCTATCTTGAGAAATGATAAAGGGTTATATTATCAGTGCTCAAGATAATGCTAATAAAGGGCCCTATTATCAGTGCTCAAGATAGCGCTGATAAAGGGCCCTATTATCAGCGCTCAAAATAGCACTGATAAACATGTCCTTTATCAGCACTCAATATAGCGCTGATAACGGATCCTTCAGTTGCACCTGCAGAACCAGCACCTACACAAACTAGCACCTGCACCTATACAAAACAGCACCCACACACCTGTACAAAACAACACCCACACACAATATTTTGACAAATAATCCTATATACATTTACTTAACATCATGAATACAAAAAAACACACTACTATATACATTTCAAACAACATTTTACATGGTTACAATTACAATTATCCAACAACAGTTATAAACATTAATTTTTCATCCTTTGATATCCGTGATCCTCTCTCAAAAATTGTCGTCCACGGTATTTGTTGCCGAACAAAGCATCCGAACACAAGGAAAAAAAATTCACCTATATAAGAAAACAAATATTATGTTATTAATACAATAATGAAATAAATTAAAACATTAATATGAAAGAATAAATTAATATGGAAATGTGAAACTAAAATATGGAAATGATAAACTCAAATGTTTTCATTCTGATAACAATGAAAGGGAATAATGTAAAATAAATATGTTTTTGCATGATTTATCTCATTTAATAAATACTTATTCTTTATATAATGAAAATCTTTACCGGTCACACCGTGCATCAGATTGAGGTGTGATCGATTTTTACACCTCATAAATGACTCATGGATCATTTTCCTAAAGTATCAAAACAATCCGAAAGAATTTTCTCAGTATTCCGTATGTCATTTGTGTTGTTTTCTAAAATTAATGTCAATTTGAAACTGTTATCAGACACTTTTAGCCATACCGGTCACACCGTGCGTCGGATTGAGGTGAGGTCGATTTGTACACCTCAAAAATGACTCATGGATCATTTTCCTAAAGTGTCAAAAAAATATGAACGCATTTGTTCAGTTCTCCTTATGTCAGTAGTGTTGTTTTCTAAAGTTAATGTCAATTTGAAACTGGTATCATACACTTTTAGCCATACCGGTCACACCATGCGTTGGATTGAGGTGAAGATGATTTTTACATGTCATAAATGACTCATGGATCGTTTTACTAAAGTATCAAAACAATCTGAATGTGTTTTCTTGGTATTCCATATGTCATTTGTGTTGTTTTCTAAAGTTAATGTCAATTTCAAACTGATATCAAACACTTTTAACTGTACCGGTCACACCGTGCGTCGGATTGAGGTGCAGTTGATTCGTACACCTCACAAATGACTCATGGATCATTTTACTAAAGTATAAAAACAATACGAATGCATTTTCTCAGTATTCTGTATGTCAGTAGAATTGTTTTTTAAACTTAATGTCAATTTGAAACTGGTATCAGACACTTTTAGCCATACCAGTCACACCGTGCGTCGGATTGAGGTGCGGTCAATTCTTACACCTCAAAAATGACTAACGGATCATTGTCCTAAAGTATCAAAACAATCTGAATGCATTTGGTCGGTTTTTCGTATGTCATTTGTGTTGTTTTCTAAAGTTAATTTCATTTTTAAACTAATATCAGACACTTTTAGCCATACCGGTCACACCGTGCATCGGATTGAGGTGCGGTTGATTCGTACACCTCAAAAATGACTCATGGATCATTTTACTAATGTAATAAAATAATCCGAGTGTGTTTTATCGATATTCTGTATGTCAGTAGTGCTGTTTTCTAAAGTTAATGTCAATTTCAAACTGGTATCAGACACTTTTAGCCATACCAGTCACACCGTGTGTCCGATTGAGGTGCGGTCGATTTTTACACCTCAAAAATGACTCATGGATCATTTCCCTAAAGTATAAAAACAATCCGAATGCGTTTGCTTGGTATTCTGTATGTCATTTGTGTTGTTTTCTAAAATTAATGTCAATTTGAAAGTGTTATCAGACACTTTTAGTCATACTGGTCACACCGTGCGTCAGATTGAGGTGAAGTTGATTCGTACACCTCAAAAATTACTCATGGATCATTTTCCTAAAGTATAAAAACAATTCGAATGAGTTTTCTCAGTATTTTGTATGTCATTAGTGTTGTTTTCTAAAGTTAATGTCAATTTGAAACTGGTATCAGACACTTTTAGCCATACCAGTCACATCGTGGATCAGATTAAGGTGAGGTCAATTCATATATGTCACAAATGACTCATGAATCGTTTTCCTAAAATATCAAAACAACCCGAACACGTTTTCTCAGTTTTCTGTATGTCATTTGTGTTGTTTTCTAAAGTTAATGTCAATTTCAAACTAATATCTGACACTTTTATCCATACCGGTCACACCGTGCATCATATTGAGGTGTGGTCGATTCGTACACCTCAAAAATGACTCGTGTATCGTTTTCCTAAAGTATAAAAACAATCCTAATGCGTTTGCTCGGTATTCCGTATGTCAGCAGTGTTGTTTTCTAAAGTTAATGTCAATTTGAAACTGGTATCAGACACTTTTAGCCATACCGGTCACACTGTGCATCGGATTGAGGTGCAGTCGATTCGTACACATCAAAAATGACTCATGGATCATTGTACTAAAGTATCAAAACAATCCGAATGCGTTTCCTTGGTTTTCCGTATGTAATTTGTGTTGTTTTCTAAATTTAATGTCAATTTCAAACTGATATCAGACAATTTTAGCCATACCGGTCACACCATGCATCATATTGAGGTGATGTCAATTCGTACACCTCAAAAATGACTCATGGATCATTTTTCTAATGTATCAAAACAATCCTAATGCGTTTGATCAGTATTCCGTATGTCAGTAGTATTGTTTTCAAAATTTAATGTCAATTTGAAACTAGTATCAGACACTTTTATCCATACTGGTCACACCGTGCATCGGATTGAAGTTCGGTCAATTTGTACACCTCAAAAATTACTCATGGATCATTTTACTAAAGTATCAAAACAACCCCAATGCGTTTTCTTGGTTTTCCGTATGTCATTTGTGTTGTTTTCTAAAGTTAATTTCATTTTCAAACTGATATCAAACACTTTTAGCCATACCGGTCACACTGTGCGTCGAATTGAGGTGCGGTTTATTCATACACCTCAAAAATGACTCCTGGATCATTCTCCTAAGGTTTCAAAATAATCCGAATGCATTTTATTGGTTTTCCGTATGTCATTTGTGTTGTTTTCTAATGTTAATGTCATTTTCAAACTGATATCAGACACTTTTAACCATACCTGTCACATCGTGCGTCAGATTGAGGTGAGGTCAATTTTTACACCTCACAAATGACTCATGGATCGTTTTCCTAAAGTATAAAAACAATCGGAACACGTTTTCTCAGTATTCAGTATGTCATTTTTGTTGTTTTCTAAAGTTAATGTCAATTTGAAACTATTATCAGACACTTTTAGCCATACCGGTCACACCGTGTGTCGGATTGAGGTGCGGTCAAATTTTAAACCTCAAAAATGACTCATGGATATTTTTCCTAAATTATCAAAACAATCCAAATGCCTTTTCTTGGTTTTCCGTATTTCAGTAGTGTTGTTTTCTAAAGTTAATGTCAATTTGAAACTGGTATCAGACACTTTTAGCCACACCGGTCACACCGTACGTCATATTGAGGTGCGGCCGATTCATACACGTCAAAAATGACTCATGGATTATTTTTCCTAAAGTATCAAAACAATCCGAACACGTTTTCTTGGTATTATGTATGTCATTTTTGTTGTTTTCTAAAGTTAATGTCAATTTCCAAATGATATCAGACACTTTTATCCATATTGGTCACACCATGCGTCGGATTGAGGTGAGGTTGATTCGTACACCTCAAAAATGACTCATGGATCGTTTTACTAAAGTATAAAAACAATCCTAATGAATTTTCTAGGTATTCCATATGTCAGTAGTGTTTTTTTTAAACATAATGTCAATTTGAAACTGATATCAGACACTTTTAGCCATACCGGTCACACCATGCGTCGGATTGAGGTGCGGTTGATTCGTAAACCTCAAAAATGACTCATGGATCATTGTAATAAAGTATCAAAACAATCCACATGCATTTTCTCGGTTTTTTGTATGTCATTTGTGTTGTTTTATAAAGTTAATGTCATTTTCAAACTGATATCAGACACTTTTTTCCATATCAGTCACACCGTGCATCGGATTGAGGTGCAGTCGATTCTTACACCTCAAAAATGAATCATGGATAGTTTTCATAAAGTATAAAAACAATCAGAAAATTTTTTCTTGGTATTTCGTATGTCATTTTTGTTGTTTTCTAAAATTAATTTCAATTTGAAACTCTTATCAGACACTTTTAGCCATACCGGTCACACCGTGCGTCGGATTGAGGTGAAGTCGATTCGTAAATCTCAAAAATGACTCATGGATCGTTTTCCTAAAGTATCAAAACAACACGAATGCATTTTATTGGTTTTCCGTATGTAATTTGTGTTTTTTTAAAGTTAATGTCATTTTCAAACTGATATCAGACACTTTTAGCCATATCAGTCACACCATGCATCGGATTGAGGTGAAGTCGATTCGTACACCTCACAAATGACTCATGTATCATTTTCCTAAAGTATAAAAACAATATGAATGAGTTTTATTGGTATTCCATATGTCATTTGTGTTGCTTTCTAAACTTAATGTTAATTTGAAACTATTATCAGACACTTTTAGCCATACCGGTCACACCGTGCATCGGATTGAGGTACGGTCAATTCGTACACCTCAAAAATAACTCATGGATCATTGTAATAAAGTATCAAAACAATCAGAATGTGTTTTATTTGTTTTATGTATGTCATTTGTGTTGTTTTCTAAAGTTAATGTCATTTTCAAACTGATATCAGACAATTTTAGCCGTACTGGTCACACCGTGCGTCGGATTGAGGTGAGATCAATTCGTACACCTCAAAAATGACTCATAGATCGTTTTTATAAAGTATCAAAACAATCCGAATGCATTTTCTCGGTATTCCGTATGTCATTTGTGTTGTTTTCAAAAATTAATGTCAATTTGAAACTGTTATCAGACACTTTTAGCCATACCGATCACACCGTGCATCGGATTGAGGTGCGGTAGATTCATCCACCTAAAAAATGACTCATAGATCATTGTATCAAAGTATCAAAACAATAAGAATGTGTTTGCTCAGTTTTTCATATGTCATTTGTGTTGTTTTATAAAGTTAATGTCAATTTCAAACTGATATCAGACACTTTTATCCATACTGATCACACCGTGCGTCAGATTGAGGTGCGGTCAATTCGTACATGTCACGAATGACTCATGGATCATTGTCCTAAATTATAAAAACAATATGAATGCATTTGCTCGGTATTTTGTATTTCATTTGTGTTGTTTTCTAAAGTTAATGTCAATTTGAAACTGATATCAGACACTTTTAGCCATACCGGTCACACCGTGCGTCGGATTGAGGTGCGGTTGATTCGTACATGTCACATCTGGACACCACCTCCCTCTTGGGAACACCCCCTCCTGGAAACCCCCCCCTCCTGGACAACCCCTCCCTCCTGGAAACCCCCACCCACATATAAGGGAAACTAAAATTAGAAAATTGAAAATCCAAGATATTGGTTCCCATCAAGATTTTAAGATGCTTGTGAGTGGACTGAATAAATATGAATCAGTCAACTTCCACACTATCGACCAGCGTAGTCCAATGAGTTATTCTTTACTAGAAATACAAATCATATCTAAAACCATTCTTCAAAACCTAAGAATATAAAACATATTAAAGGGTGATAATATATGCCCAGTAAGTGTAAACAAGGGATATATCAATGATCATATATGGATAACATTAGTAGGAATTCACCTTCATCCTATTTGTGTACAATCTTCCATCAGGTATGTTTCCCATTCGTTTCTAAACACATCTATATCATCTTCTGAATATGAGTTTTTGCGACAGTCATGGTAGTAATGAAAAAATATAAATACACAAAGGATTAATAAATATTTTAAATGAACTCGTAATTATTTTCAAAAATACCTCGTCAGGGATGCTAGTTTGTTGATTAAATATGATCTCTTTCATAAATTTACAAACATAATAACCACAGTCTTTTCTGTTTGTTTGTTTTGGAAACTGCAGAAACATCGACAACAATAAGTAATTTGTTTTGATATGTGTTTGGATAGTAAAATGTTATTATATATACCCAGATACTTTTCCAGTTGTAGATCTTGTAGGATTGCTCATCCTTATGCCCTGGATTCATTCCATGCATTAGACGATATTGATGCACCGCCCTATCATAAAGAATTCTCATTAAAAGATAACATAAATTATATAACTATATGTTTAGTTTTAAAATGTTGGATCTAGTGTATTACAAATTAAAAAACGCCATCATGCGTGGTCGGTTTGTTGGATATCCATGCGTTGAATCTAGAAAATAAATCTTTGGAGTATCCAAATTGACTGCAATCAGCATCCAATGCTCCCTAAAAATAAAAAAATAAATAATTAAAGAAATAAATGAAAATATAGTTGATATGATTAAATTGTAGAGTTTTACCCCTGCATCGTTGGTATTAAAAAGAGTCTATCATCCTTAATTTTGTTTTCAAACGATTTGAGCAGGGATGACATTATTGCAGCCTCTTTATCAGAATCTATTTCTTCTTTTGAAGTGGTGGTGTGAGGACTAACGAGTCCAAATTTTTTTTCATGGGGAAATCCCTTCAATTTTTTTTCATATATACGCCTGTGAAAAATATAAAATGTATTTAGTCATTATTATCAGAGTATATCAGCTTTTGTAAAATCAAATCATAAAAACATACCTCATATATAAATTTACAACTGAGGCACCTAGCCATTCATACTTGAGGATTTCATTTACATTTTCAGCACTAATGAAATCTGATGTTTCCTCTCCATACATATTTTTTTCAAAAAAAACTGTGTGAGCATTGCTGTCTATCAACTTTGTATCCACATGAGTCTGCAATGATATTAACTATGGATATAGAACAGGCGGGGTGAAGGTGATCTCAGTAGACTATTTCAATCGGTTGGTTGATCCTTGTGATAGTTTTGAGCTGATATTTCATTTCACCCCCTTCTCTTTGTCATTCTGTAATAACATTCATTGGTTTAGACCTTTTTTCATTAAATGTTAAAGGTCCAGCTTGAAAAATAACTTGGAAATGGATACCTCCTTGTCGACATGTTTTTTTACAAGAACTAACAGCCATGCGATGAATGTTCCAATATCTTGTTCAACCGTATGAATGTCGTCATCGTCATTTAGAATAGGTAGCTCGACACTCAGCTCATTAGCTACGTTAATTGACACTCTAAAATGATCTGTTAGAAGCTGTATGTTGTGTAGCATGTCGTTCTGCGTATTGAACACTGTAGCCCTCACTATAAGGCGATAGGTGGGAGTTGTTAGATATAAATCACAATCATTTTCACCATGTAGAATATTAGTACAGTAAAGGTATCAATGTCTATGTGAATCACATTTCACAGAAACAATTATTAAAACATTGATTACCTCAGCTAAGTCAGGATTTTTAGGGGAATATATTGCCTCAAAGCTGGTGGGGGGTGGGGCGGGATCATCACACATGTGTTGTTGTTGAGTTGTTTCTTCTCTTTGCCTCTCCCCCATCAATGGTTCTATCATCTCTCTGGTATTGTAATTCTTCTTGAAAAATAGCTAATTTTTCATGCAGCTTTTCAATTTTTTCATTTTCATCGTCCTCTTGTTTTTGTTTTTGAAAATATGTTCGGGGTGTCACCGCAAAACCCACACCTCTGATGCGGCCATACTGGTCTGGTCGCTTCAAGGCTGCTAAAAGTATGTCTGCATCTGGTGTGGGTGTTGTTGATTCCTGTGACTATGTCAGATAGAAAATATAGAAAAATAAGTAGTCATTGTAATGTAATAGCGATTTAAAACAAATCAAATTTATATTATGTCATACTTACACATGTTTCCCACACTTTTTGTGTGTTTTCATCTATCAGTATCCCCTCTTTATTTACTAATCCTTCTTTCATAGCACATGGCATGAGATGGATTTGGATTTGGATTTTGATTCATCAATCTACATATAAATAGAGAAACATGGTTATGGTGTTGTTTTATGTCACATATAAGTAGTACTATAGATTTAAAAGACGTACCAATTTTTTCTCAAGTGAAGCGTACCCCAAACTTTCTTTACGGTAAGGGTACGCTGGTTCTACTGCGCGTTTTTTATTTTCAGCACTCAGTTGCCATTTCATAAATAAAAAACTGTCAATCAAAGTAATGAATACAAGCAACGTCAAACAACGTATTACCCCACACAATGTACCTGAAATGTCTACTCCCCATGATGATTGATAAATGTGTCCCACGCTCCTTGGGATATCAAGTGTGCATAAAGAGGAGGTGGGTGTGGATTGATTTTCCCTTCAGCATCTTTAAGATGATATTTTGTTAAAATTGTGCGGAAACCTCTATGAATCCTTCCTGCAACTCTTAATACATATTCCTTGTGTGAGGCATATACTATAAATGCACTCTGTAATGGATTATGAAGAGTAAGTCAATGTTTTGGTATATTATTTTAATAAATTAAAAAAAACGATATCATAATGTTACCGTAATCTCTTCCTACATTAGTGTCTGAAGACCGATGACAATATGGTTCCACGACTGTACATCAATCGGCATGCGTTGACGAGTGACGATTCCAATGTAGCTACTAAATATGGCTTTGTTGGGGTTAACATATTGGCCTCACTTATTCCATCCCACCTCAAATTTGATGCCTTTTTCTTTGCCTTAAGGATTTTGGCTAACATTGTCAAACTACGACACTCTTGTTTTTTTCACTTTCAGGGTTTCATTTCCTACCATTTCCTCAGAAGTATCATCAATATCTTTCTCTGGAGCACTAGAATCAGCACTGGGACCAGTAGAAAAAGGTTGAGAAACCTGTTGTTTCTCTACACTAGGACCAGCAACAACAGGTTGAGAAACACGTTGTTGCTCTGCACTGGGACCACCAACAGTTGGTTGAGAAACCGGTTTTTGCACTGCACTGGAACCACCAGTAGGTGGTTGAGAGACCTTTTATGCCTCGGGATTGGGTGCATCAGTAGGTGCAGAAGTCATTATCTGCAGAAGTGGTTTAACATTTAAATTAGATTACATAAAAGTAGTAGTAGATAGATAATAACATAACGTAACACAATGTATATTACAATAAAAAAATAACCTGATTATTGTACTCTATTCTTTTTCTTTAAAGGATGAAGAGATTTTACTCCTCTATCGACTATGTAAATCCCTTAATTTTGGTATCCTCTGACATACAAAATTCCGTCTATATTGGGACTGCTACGAAATGATTGTGAAGTCCCTATAAAAGGGTCATCATCCGTTGAACTTTCATCTGACCCTTCAGTTGTTTTGGTCGATAACAGAACAATTGACCAATTTCGGTTTGTGGGGTCTGGAACATAAAATACTTGTACTACCTATGATTCCATTATAAATGGTTTGTCTTTCTCCCCTTCCTTACTGAAATCAACTTTCACGAATCCTAATTCATCTATTTTAACAGCACTCCTGTTATCAACCCACTTGCATTGAAAAATCGGCACTTTGAATTTCATATAATCCAACTCCCATATTCTTTTGATGATGCCAAAGTATGAAATATTCGCATAAATTGGATTTTTGTCCTTAACACCAGAAACATGCATCGCCTCAGCCACAAGTGTAACCCCACTATTATACATGGTACTGTCTTCATCATTTTCATTAGTATAGAATGTATAACCATTAAATGCATAAGAATTGTAAGATAATACATACACACTTGCTCCTCTGGCAAGCCATCGAAGTCAT
This sequence comes from Viscum album, assembly GCA_963277665.1. Taxonomy (NCBI): domain Eukaryota; kingdom Viridiplantae; phylum Streptophyta; class Magnoliopsida; order Santalales; family Viscaceae; genus Viscum; species Viscum album. The sequence continues at coordinate 1,681,109,590 of OY728153.1, read as the reverse complement.
TCTGAAATTGATTCTGGACTTTCATCCAACTGCTTAAAAATATGGTCCTGAAACCATCCTATAAACTGTCTATTATGTGTATCTGATATCCATTTTTCAGCCCTAGATGGATTCAAACACCTATGAATTTCTTTGTGGGTTTAAACATATGGGTCAACGTTGAAACTGTTATGAAAAATGTAAAGGTGAGACTGCTCCCGATCTATAATATTGATTATGACAACATCTCTTCCAGAAATTCCTTCACCCTCAAGTCACTCAGTGTGATGAGATTTCGGTAGACCAACGTTTTCCACACCAGACAAGTATTCCATATAAAATTCAATGGCTTCCTCAACAATATATTTCTCCACAATACAACCCTCTGTTCGACATCGATTTTTGACATACCCTTTCAAAATATTCATATACCTTTCAATGGGGTACATCCATCTATAATGTATAGGACCACATAGTCTAATCTATCTCACCAAATGAACCATCATATCAAAAAATGTCGGTGGGAAGAACATTTCCAATTCACATAATATGATGGCAATTTCTCTTTCCATAGTTGGCAATTTCGCCAGGTCTATAACTTTTCTGCATATAGCTTTGAAGAATAAGCAGAGCTTCATTAATGTATGGCATACATTCTTGGGCAAAATACAATGTAAAGATATAGAAATTTGATCTTGCATCAAAACATGGTAGTCATCTGATTTCAGACCCTTTAATTTTAAATCGTTCATTGACATGATTTTCTTGATATTTGATGAATACCCCTCTGGAAACATTACGTCATTTAAGAAGTTACAAAACTGACATCTCTCCTGCTTGGAAAGAGTGTAAGTAGCAGGAGGAAGAAATTTTCATTTTTCACCCTTCACTGGTGCCAACTCTTCTCGTATTCCCATCTCAACCATGTCCAATATATCCTTAATTCCATCCTTCGTTTGTTGGGTTCATTTAGCAATGTGTCGATGACACTATGACATACATTTTTTTTAATATGCATAACATCAAGAAAATGTCTGCCATACAGACAATTCTAGTATGGTAATTCAAAAAAAACTGATCTCTTTTTCCAACCAGTTTTTGTATGGTTTTTCGAAAATGGTTTACCAAAATTAGTGTTCAAATATTTTACCTTCTCAAACAATTGGTCACCTATTAGTGGAGACGGTGTTGTAAGTTCTTCTGAACTTCTGTCGAATGATGTCGTCCAAGATCGGTACTTATTCCATCGGGTTAGAAATCTGTGATGTCCTAAAAACACGGTTTTTGATGAATGTTTCAACCTAATTGACTGTATACTTTGTTCGCAAACGGGACACCCTTGAGTTCCTTTAATGATATATCCTGAAAAATTTCCCTAAGCAGTAAATTCATTTATCGTCCTATACAACATGGCTTTCAAAGTGAAATCTTCTTTTTTGTAAGCATCATACAACGTAACACCTGAATCCCACAATATTTTCAAATCCTCGATCAATGGAGCCGAATAAACATCAATATCATTACCCGGTTGTTTTGGTCCTAATATAAGCATAAATAACATGATGTATTTTCGTTTCATGAATAACCACGATGGTAAGTTATAATTTACCAACATAACCGGCCATGTACTATGAATTCTGCTTTGAAAACCAAAAGGATTCATCCCATCTATAGATAACACCAGACGAAGGTTTCTCGGCTCGTTTCCAAATTCAGGATACCCGTGATCAATTATCTTCCACTGAGGAGAGCCTGCCAGGTGACATAGTTTCCCATCTTTAATTCTTGTATCTTCATTCCATGTTAATTGTCCTATAGTCTCCTCACTTCCATATAGGTGCCTAAACCTTGGAATGATTGGAAAGTACCATACAAATTTCGTAGGACTAGAACCATCTTTCTTGTATCGAGAAGCACCACACTTTGGGCATTCTTTATGTGATTTGTGGTCCTTGCGAAACAATATACAGTCATTCGGGCATGCATGTATTCTTTCAGAGATCATACCCATCGATCGTAGCATTCGTTTGGCATCGTATATTCGTCTTGGGAGTTCATTATATTCTGGGAGCATGTCATTCAGGAGAGCAAGTAGTTCCGTAAAACTGGCGTCACTCTACCCATTTCTTGGTTTCAAATTATACAACTTCAGTACGGCTGAAAATGCTGTATATTTATTGAAACCAGCATACAATGGCGTTTTTCCACAACTCTTTAACTTATCAAACAATTTTGGGAAATCGAGAAGTTCATCTTCAACTGTCCTTGTCATTTCCTCAATATGATCTTCATCATCATTCACATCTGTAATCACACCCTCCATACGATCGTCTTTACTGTTCATGCTTGTGATCATATCAGATCTTCCATAAAATGCCGTGTTATCTAAGCCACTACCTACATTCGTTTTTCCCCGTGTTTATTCCAACATGTATAACTTCAATCTATTCCTTGACAGATCAGGTGTTCTTCCAACCCCTCTGGACTAATTTTTCTTGAATAACAACAGTGTAAACACAGACAGAGGATTTGAGAAGGGTCACATGCATGATCTCCTACAAACTTGATAAACTCTTTCACGCCATCTTTATACTCTTTTTTCAACCGATTGGCATTCATCCATTATTTATTCATATTCATCATCTTTATGGGTTCGATCTCGAACTTGCCTAATATTATGTTTCAATTAATCAAGTAGCATTGTTTGGGTTTTATAAAAAAAATCATGGTACAAATGCCTCTACAATGAAATAGAGGAACCTACCCCAAAACATGTGAAAGTAATTGAACTATATCTATATATGGGGGATTGTGCCCTGTCTTTTTTATATCTCCATGGAGTACCTAAAAACTATACATGGAGGACTCTTCACTGAATCATGGGGGAGTACCATACTCCATATTTTATCTAAACATCTCACTTGTCACTTGTCAACTCTCAAGTAGAGTGAAGATAATTAAAATATCCAAACCACATCATGTGCAATTTCCAATGAACGAGGGAATCATAATATTGTGATCTACATGAGAAGATATTTATAATGAACTACTCATACATGAAATATTATCATCTAATTGAAAAATAAATAATAATAATGAAATTAACATAGCACACAATTTGTTCAATGGATACACAATGTGTAGGGTTCTTAGTCAAGGTTGTTTGTATACTACCATTTCTAAACTCATGTGAAATTCATATACATGGTGTGTCCAGTAGGGTGAACATCGTCTATGGATAAGATACCTAATTTAATCTGACATATATTAAATTAATTCCATGTTAGTCTTACAAAGACTGCATGATGCCTTTGAAAATACATGACATATAGAAAAACTTGAGCTAAAGGCGTGTACTTTAGATACAAAATGAGTCACTTCAGCGGCTATGCATCACATTTTTGTGGAATACACAGTGTGTAGTCCTTACATGACCACTGGGGGTGTATAGTCTATACACATCAAGTTTCTATGGTATCTATACATGGTGTGAGTGAAGTAAAACACATATCATATGGTTCTACCATTATTTCATGGAATGTACTTGGTTTCATGCTGAAGTATATGTCTTGGAGATACATTGTGTGTGACCTATATTCACATGACATGTAACATTTAAAATAAAACTTATTCCAAGTTTGAGTCAGAAGATGAGTCATATGGTGTAAATTTTGGAGATAACTGTTGTCTGGCATTAAAATCTATATGAAATCCATGCATGGTTAAGCATGTTCCATTTAACAATACTACATACAATGTATTTTAAAAATATATAGAATCTGAAAAACATCATCTTCACACCATAAAGTGTCTCATATAGTCCTCTAAAAGTGGGTTTTTAGGATTCAGTGGAATTGCACTAGTAACAAAGTGGTGGTGCCATTGAAATGGGTAAAGTTTGGATTGATATTCAATGGTAGAAGAAATACAACATGGAAAAAATGGCATATCAATCATGCCAACAACCACAAAACCATACAAAAACACAATCGTGCTCACAATCGCAACACCATACAAACAAAACAATCACAATTTTAGATTTTACAAAGTATCCCTTATTCAATTTTGTTTCTTAATTCAGGGGTTATCACAGAAGTTTTATCATCCTGGGGAGTTCATTCATAAGTCAAGTATACATAAATTACTAATTTTTATATTCAAATGTTCAACAAGAACCAACCAACATGCAATTCATTTAGTGCGCACACAAGGACCACCAACGACCATGATTTTCAGTGGGGCGTTTAGCCCGTACATTTCACATTATAACCATCAATATCAAACAGTAATAACATGCGAACAAGAGGAAATCAATGAGTAATATGAGAAAACTCACCACGAAGGTGTCATTAAGCACACGACAGAGGTGTGTTCGTGGCAGAGGATAGGCGCACAACGGAGGAGATTTCCAACTGAAAAGAAAACATAAAATAGGGGAAACTCATGAGAATAAAATAATCTAAAATCGAGTACACCATTTACCACATCCCAAAAACCCCAAGAACCCAGTAAAACTGAAATCAACCCACACCATGGTTAAACACACCTTAAGATAACAAGAAATTATAAAACCCACCTTCGATAGAACGAGTTCAACAGAATTTTTAAAATATAAAAGATGAACATACAATGGGTAATCCCTGACCAATAGGTCCTCCTTACTAGGTATAATCCCTAAGTTTATTCTAGATAGAATATCCCAAATGAGTAAGCCCTGATCAATCCTCTGTAATCACACCTTTCATGACACATACATCCTAATCGCATGAATTTAAACTTCATGGTACAATATTTTCAACAAAACACGTGGTATCTAGTGAGTAGGATCATATCCCTATTCAAACTCAATGAGCCTACCCGTACATCTTGACAAAAATTAGGGGGAATGTACATATTTCCAATGGGACACCCCTGGTACTCTTTTCCAATCTTAACATCACACCTTTCCAAAACTCACCACATGATCACCAATTACCCAACATTATTCCAAAACCAAAGGAATATACCCATGCTTCATTACCCTAAACCCATCCATCTAGGTTCAATAGTGATGGTTATATTAAAACCATGCTATAAATCAATAAGGTTAGGAATCCAAATGATCATGTCCCTCAAACCAGTCATAACACCAAAACTCAAGAATAGAGAGTGCTTCCCTTATACAAATCCAAGGCATGACCATTCCTTCTCTATCAACTTGATAACACCTAATATGCATCAATCCCTCATGTCAAAGAATCTACCCTGGATTTATGTATCTAAGGTATTTATAATACCAAGATAACCCCACTAATTAGTCTCCCCCAACCACCAAAACTCAATCTAACTCACTAACATCCTGAGTCACATGCTAACGACCACTGGGATCTCACACAAACCCCTTACATAAATTCTTACACACTCCTTATCCCATGGGTGCCACTCTTATCCCCACCTCAAAACACACATCATCTAGTGAACCAAACCAACCACTTACTATAGGTTCTCACACACCCGCTATCTAAAACAACCAACAATACAAGGGTCTCACCACCTAGGCTCTCACTCTTGCCCCAACTACCCATACATAGGTTCAAATCACTTATAAAAAAACTATAAGTCATCATAATCATTCAAGGATCGTCATTTCTCATTAATATTAACCCGAGAGAAGGAAAAATACTCCTACACTGACCAGCGGCGGTGTAGGCGGCGACGATGGAGGCAGTGGCGGCGGAGGCAGCGGTGGTCGCAGCGGCGGAGGTAGCGGCGGTCACGGCGGCGGAGGCAGCGACTGTCACGGCAGTCACGGCGGCGAAGACAATGACGATCGCGACGGAGGAGCAAAACCAACAGTGCGGAGGAAACGACGGAGGAGAAAAACCCAACAACGATGGCAGCGAAGGAGGAGGAAGAGGAGGAGGAGAACGAGGAGGAGGAGGAAGATGAGGATGCGGCACAGACGAGGAGGAGAAGTCGCGGCGAAAGAGGGTCCTGGTTCAGCTTCTGCGAAAGATTTACCGCGTGCGAGAGAGGAGGGCCTGTTAGGGTTATTAAATAGAAACCGCTGATAAATAGGTATTTTATCAGTGCGTTTTTAGCGCTGATAAAGGTATCTCTTTATCAGGGCTGAAAAAGCGCTGAAAAATATATGTTTTATCAGCTCTTTTATTTTAGTGCTGATAAATATTATAATTTTATATAAATTAAGAATAAAAACTTTTATCAGTGCTAAAATAAGAGCTGATAAATGTGCCCTTTTATCAGCGCTAAAAAATGCACTAATAAAGGGTATACCTTTATCAGCGATTATTTTAGCACTGATAAAGGTTATATTTATCAGTGCTTTTAACTAGCGCTGATAAAGGCGTACCCCTTTATCAGTGCTTTCTATTTAGCACTGATAAAGGGCAGCGCTTCCCTTACCCTGTTTTATGGTAGTGTCATATGTCTTTGGCCAAATAATTTGAAAGTTAAATCCATCAAGATAGATCAACAAATAATAAAGTATGAAAAGAGCGATGACATAAGTGTCTTTCCAACATTATGAGATATTTAAAGACAAAGAGATTATAGTACACAATATGTGTTCATAGGATGATTGTCATTTCTATGACAATCCTCATCTATTTAGGGGCCTTGATGGGTCGTTAGACTCCACTCTTGGTCTGTGGATTTTATTCACTACTATCAGGATAATAGCCTAGAGGGTCACACACAATAGTGTATTCAAGAATCTGGCCTATTTAGTTGAATAGGTATATTGGACATGGTGGGATCCACCATCGGGTCTGAGTATTTTCCAAGTTATCGATCACTAATTAAATAAGTAAATTCATTATTATTCAAGTTATGAATAATATGGATTTAATTTATTTAAATTATTTACATGTTAAGTAAAAAATAGAAAATATTATTTGAATGAATATTATTTTAATATTCAAGGTTCGTTTAATATTAAGCATAAATGGAGAGTCAAGTTAAATGGATCAGTTTTATCACGTAATATATTTTAGATATATTACAAGTATGTGATAAATTTTTAATAATATTTATGGAACAATTTCATTTTTCATAATTATTATTTAGTGGGTGTTAAATTTCAGGGGGTTGGGGAACCCTACCGAGTGTTTTTCATCATCCACTATAAATAGAGAGAGAGGATCTCTCATCTCTAATTATTCATTCATTTAGAATGGGAGCCTCTCTATCCTCCCTCTTTCTAGAGAGAGATTATCTCCATCTTAAGAGGCAATCCAAAAATGCTTTCAAGCATTGAAGGTAGAGGATCGAAGTGGTCATTGGGATATCAAATACATCATTAGATCACCACACTAACAGCCAAAATTCGATGATCGGGGCTCCTATTGATTTTTGAAGCACCTGTAGATGATCTAGATGGATCCTTCTATGGATCCTTCAAGCATCGAGCACCAGAAACAAGTTTTTATTGACCATGACTTTATATATATAAAGTTATCTTTATAGTTTTAATTTTTGTGATCTTTTAATTTACATGAGTTCCTTGAGACATACTGGGGATTGAATCACCAATGACGACAAGTTCCATACTATAGTTGCTTAAAATTTTAAAATTCCTAGCCCACCACCTTCTGCTATGGGCCTAGGTTCCTTCAAACAACACACAACTTGGAAAATCTTGTGCAGTTTAATGTCATGCAAAAAGGATGAGAGATGTTGTGCATTTTAATGCCCTACTTCCCAGATGAGAGACACCATTCATTTTAAAATCTCGCTTCCAAGACAAGAGATGCCACACATTTTAACATATTTCTTCCAGGGCGACTTCATATAGTTTATCTTCATGTATCCAGAACATGGAATATCATGTAGTTTAAAGACTTACTGCCAGTACTTCATGCTTGATGATAGCTATGAAAATTATTTCTTGAGAAACCTAACATTGGTGGGTTGTGTGACATACTCCCCATACATTTTTTCCAGTGAGTAAGATCCATTGTGATAGACCTTATGTATGAAGTAAGGCCCTTACAATTGGGGTTCCTATTTTAGAGGATTCTTCCCCAATATCATTGGGTTTCTGAGAACCAACACCAGTTCTCCTTGGAAGGATGAAAGGAGGGGAAACTTTTTATTAAATGCTCATGTGACATGATTCTAATGGAATTCAAGGTTGTGATATGTATGCAACCTGTTTTCATCAAATGAATCAAATGAATCAAATTCATCTATTCACTTTTTTAATTGAACTTCATCCGAGAGTTTTCCACAAAATGCTATTCGGAGAAAAGAAAGATGGAATTCTATAGGAAACACCGCCTTTGTCCCTTACACTAACGAACATAGAATTTATTGTGTATTTGTATGTTTGGTGGTATGGAAGGCCAATAAATCATAGAGGATCTTGTCTAGTGAGGAATTCATGTCTTTGTTCACCATATTATGGAGTATATTTTATAGATTCTTATTGAAGGCCACTGCTTGTCCATTAGTTTCTACATGATAGTGAAATGAGTGATTGGAATCAATATTGTAATCTGGGTATAGTTAATTAATATATGTAGAATATAAGTTAGTGTTGTTTTCCATCAATATTTTTTTAGGAACTCTAAACCTATTGATGATATGGGACTTTATGAAGTTGATAACATTCTTCCTTATGACTTCCTTGAGGTTTTTTCTGCATCCCACTTGGAAAAGAATTCGGTAGCAGTATAGATGTACTTGAATGACTTAGTTGTGGCTAGGGGACATGGACCCACAACATCCATTACCCAAATGAAAAATGTCCAAGAATATTTAGTTGTATATAACAATTTTGGGGTTTTATGGATAAAGTTTGAATGGATATGACATGTATGATATTTCCTGGATAATTCCACAAAATCTTGTATCATGGTTTTCTAGAAATATCCCAAACTACTGATTTGGTGGGAGATCTAGGTCTCAGACTCATTAGCACCTCAAGAGCCTGCACGGACTTCCTCCATGTTGACATGAATATTTTTTTTATTATTCATATGAGGAGTATTCCATCAAAGACTCACTTTTAGAGGGATTTTTTCTCATTTGAATCATCCCACAGGGTGAATTTCATTGTATGGTGTTGAATGTGTCCCCTTACGGCTTGATCCATCAGGATATCCCTTTTAAGAGATAACTGATTATGGGATCCATCCATCCAGAGGTTGATATCAGTACATCACTCTCTATGGTGGATTTTACATAATTTATTTCTTCTATATCATAAATGATGATTGACGAGACCATTATTTTGTGTATGATGTAGAAGATTTATTCCTTCTGATTAGGGTCGTCCAAGACTGTGGATACAGTAACCAACAAAATGACATGAGTATTATGTGATTGGGGAACATGATTCCATGTGGGATGAAAAGGTAAATCTTCCATTATTCCCATGACATAACCAATGATAGGGGTATGTTCTTACCTTTTTATAGCACATTCAACATTGATTTTCTTTATCACTAGTTCTGAATCCCCTTTGATATTTAGGTAAGATATCTATAGCTATTAGGCTAATTCTAAGACAACGATGAAGTCTTGTAATTCAGCCTCATTATTCATGAATATTCAAATAGTCAGAAATAGTATGGAAATATTACTTTGTCTAGAGATACAAATACAATCCCTTAGATAACACGATTGAGCCTCATATTTTCCATCCTTTTTCAGATAGCACTTGGGGAGGCACCATCAAAATACATCTCCCATGTATGTGCTATCTGATGGGAATATAATACCTTCTCATCTAGAAGCTAGATGCCCACCATTGTATTCTCTAGGGTCATATGTTCTGCAAGGAATGCAACTGGGACTTTTCCTTTCATAGATTCTTGTGATAAAAACTGGAAGTCATATTACTGCAGAATAACCGCTCATCGAGTCAAGTGCCTAGTCAAAAAAGGATAGTCAAGTATGTACTTGAGTGGATCAATATAAGTGACTAGATATAATTAGTGGTTCTTCAAGGAATGCCTTAGTTTTTTCACTGTAGAGATGAGTGCATGGAAGTTATTCTCGACATCATAGTATCATGTCTAAGTACCTAGAATTGTTCAGATGAGGTAGTAGAGACTGTTCTCGCTCACTGGATTATTTTTCTATGCAAGGAGGGTGCCCAATGAGAATTCCATGGTGTCCACATACAAGTTTAGGGGCCTCTATTTCACCAGAGGCTTCAGAACCAATGGATATAGTAGATACTACTTGAGACTTTCGAAGGATTATTGGCATTACTTGTCCCATTGGTAGGTGATTCCCTTCTTTATTAGCATGGTGAAGGGGAAATCTTTTCAAAATATTTTTTCTATTAAATTCTGAACATATGTAAGGATACTTTAGACCCACCTTAGTTCTATGAGATTTCTGGGGGTGAAATTTCTAAAATATCAATAGTCTTTTTTGGGTCAACTTTAATGCCACGATGGCATACTACAAGGCCAAGGAACTTCCCTGATGTTACCTAAAAGTTGAATTTTAGTGAATTGATCTTAAAACTATGTTTTTACAACTTTATAAGACTCTTTGGATATCCATGAAGTGATAACACCACTATCAGGATTTGGAAACCATATCGTCAACATAACATTCATCTATCCTTCCTAGAAATGGATTAAATATATGATGCATGGTGTGTTGATAAGTGGTTCCATAATTTTTTAAGCTAAAGGGGATGACTTTATAGAAAAATATACCTAGGGGAACTTTGAAGGAATTAGACTTTTCATCTTCCGAGGCCATATTTATTTTATTTCACCTTGATTACCCATCCATGAAGAAAAGGGCTTGAAATCTAGTAGTTGCATCGATCTAGAGTTATGTGATTAGTAATAAAATGTATTCCTTTGTGAAATGTCGATTAAGGTCTCTAAAATTGGTGTCGGCCCTAATCTTCACATTCTTTTTCTTTATGGGAATGATATTGGAAATCTATCATGGGTATTTCACTTCTCAAACAATGTTGGATTTGATCAATTTCTCAAATTCCACCTCTATATTGGTGGAATGAGAGGGGCGTATCCTCATAGATGCCTTATTGAAGCCTCAATTATCTTTAGGAAAGCCAAGATAATTTGTAGCCACATCTAGATTCTATCTGGGCATTTCTATATAGTTCCAAGAGAACACATATCGGTGTTACTTTAGAAATGATATTTACATATCCTTATCTTTGAGGGGCATGGAAGCACTAATCAATGTAGGTCACATGTCCTCTTCTATTCCTAGATTTACCTTCCTAATATCATTAATGGTTGTGGATACACATTACCCAAATCATGGAGGGGATTTTCTGAGGTCATCTTCCTCTCCTTCCATCATAGAGTCTATGGAGACATTCTTAGATGATGTTGGAAATATGGTGGCTTCTCTTTCACTGTCTAGGTAAGTGAGGGCATGAGAAGATAAATTTTTATCCACTATTGTCTAATTCATTAAAATAGATTCTATAGTTGATTGTATTTTACACTTTAATTGGGGAAAGAAGGGGAATAGACCTCTAAGACTAGGTCTATTACCTCAACCATATTTATGGGGAGCACTAAGTAACTATCGAGTATACTCCAGAGATTTTTAGGGGTGGTCCCTAAGCTATTGGAGGGTATTACCTGCATATCATCATCCACCATTGGTCATTTTCCTTCCCTTTTATAGACACCTTCTTCAGCATATATGGCCTCACAAGTTTCAGACGGTGCATTGTCACCATGTAATATGCTGACTTTTCCACAGATGGGGTACTTTAAACATTGATGGAAGGTTAAAGGTACCACCAAGTTTCTATGGAGACAGAGCCTACTGAGTAGGACATTTTATGTGGTGTCTGACTGGATAAACATAAACTCAGTGAAAAATGTGAGATCCCTAAACTAATCTTTGATCATGATCTTCCCAAGAGGTCTTTTCTCATTCTTATCATACCCTTGAATTGTCATCTTTGTGGGAGATATGTCCCATTTACTATATCCAAAATTTTAAAGGGTTCAAACCTGGATGAGGTTGATCCCAGAAGCATTATCAATTAGAGCCCTTCAGATTTTGACATCATTGAGTCTACCCAAAACATATAGGGTCATGATGTTCCCTTAGATAGAATTGTCCTAATCCTAAACAGTGAATGATATGGAGACATGAAATTCTAATGGAATGGTCTATAATATAAAAACCTAGGCTATAGAGACATTTATCTCAAACTCCTGTGGGCTTTGGGTGGGGGCTACAATAAGTGACTCCTTGATTTATTTTTTAAGATAGAGTGCATCCACAATTGTGATCTTATCTATGAAAACCACCTGTTATTTTATAATGTTGTACTTATTTTCCAAAGTTTGGAGCTTCCTTGGGAGTGGTTTCTCCTTAACATATTGCTCAGGAGATGATGAATTTGAGGTGGGTGAGCCTGGTTCTTGTGTAGAGATATAAGGGGAATCTACTGCTAGTGGATCATGTCATGTTAGCTTTCTCAATTGTTTATTCTGATCAGATAATCTCACTATGCTAGTCATTCATGTAAGAAAACTGGGAAAGGCAAATAGCTGGAGGGTTCTAGGACACCTTCATGCCTCTTTTGGTATTGTGGGAACTCTTTCCCACATGTCACACAACATATATGTTTTCTGTGGGGATGTGAATGAAATATTGGGTTTCACCACACTAGTGTTATCCAATGTATCCTCAGTTCCTATGCAAGTGGCCTCATGTTCCCTAGTTATGTTTGGGGTAGTTCCCATGCTTCAAATGTTGTAGGGAATAAATATGCAAGAGTGAGAGCTTGTGTTGGAGAAAAATGTGACTCCTCCTATTTTATTTCTTCTTGCTTTTGATGGTCATACCCACCTTTAAGAGGTATATTGGATGTTCCCTCCCTAGTTGGTGGAGTTGTTGTGGATATGAGAAGCTATTCTCTTAGGGTGTCATGATCTTGGCCAACTATTTTTTGAGTCATCCAATTTTCAAAATTCCACCCATTCCTAGCTGAAACTTTCTTACAATCACCATATTCTTATGATTGGGAAATGGTTATACAAGTAACCTATTCTGAGAAGTAAACTAAAACCACCTATTTGGAATTGACCAATCCTTGATAGACATCTTTGAATATAAAGAAATCCTAGATATTATAACCCAAACTTCTATGGAAATGTTAGTAGTCATGATGATCAAGGAGGTTTAACTCATTGGGCTTCCTATTATTTCCCATATTTAGAAGTTTATTGTCCATGGATTCCAAGAAATGACCAAGGACTTGTTCATTTTGAAAGGATAATGCTTTATTTATCCATTCCCAAAATCTTGGGTGAACCTGATTTATTTGTGCTTTTGGACGAGGGTTGTTTTGCGGGTTTTTTTCACTCTACAAGAGGTTATATGAGGTTAATGAAATTTATATGTGCTTGGATGTGCACTACTTCTAGATTAATAGTGACAACTATAGCTTTTAATTTTCCTAGCCTTTTTCCCTATACTGAGGGCACGAGTTATGATTTTGATTAGGTTTCCTAAATGGTTTCTTCTAAATGTTGGTCCATTTATGTGAAATCATGGAACCCACCTAGATACATCATTAGGATCAATGGTATCTTCAACTCAACTCATATATTTTCAGAATAGAGTTCCAGTAGATTCTTCTATGAGAGATGGGTACTGAGTGAATAGGTTAAACCTTTACATCTAGATATAAATACAAATACCCTATCATTTTTACATTTCTTGCAGTTATTTAGGTCGACAATTGTCATTTTCCTTAGTGTGGAATTGAACTAATAAATAAATTGATGATGAAGTTCTTCCTATCCTGCAACAGATCCTGCTGAGAGGCTATTATAACAAACAAAGGCTAGCCAAAGTAAAATTCTATACAAAACACCTCAACATAGTTTCCTACTATTAATCTTATGGTACCATCATCAACCCGCATCAGGATATGAAATGTGTGAGATTCTGTTCAGGGCCTCCCACACCATAATAGTTTGAGAAGGTTGGATTACTAAAAATGGGTGGGGGAAAAGTGTCATCCACTCATTCAGGATATGGATTCTTATCATGTTGTATAGGTATGTGTCTCCCTTCTATGGATTTCATTCTAGTATCCAGGGAATTGATGATGTTAAACAACTCTAGGGGTACTGTTTTCTGATCTGCCTCCCATCTGTAGGGATTGAGTGGTTCTTGATGTGGTGGACCCTCCTTATCCTCTCATTGATTTTCAATTCATCCTAAAACTGAATGATCGAACTAGAGAGGGATAGGCTATTTCCATAATGGAGAGAAGTAATGATCATTTTTGACTTCCCCATTCATGTAGAATTGATGTCTAGATATAGAGCTGGTCTGATGTTAAAATAATGATTTTGTAAGAGGATCCTCTATGGTATAAAGAATATTTTTCTCCACCTGAAGACGATAACTAGCGAGGATATTTCCCCTGAGTAGCTCCTCATTGAGTTGTATAAGTGTTTTTATCTCATTCCCATGTTGTGAAAATTATTCCTCTATGGAAGGAAATTCAATTCTCCAAGGAGGTGATTGGGAAGTAACCACACCCTTCCCTTTTTCTTTCACAGTGTTCCACTATAGTGGTGGCACTACGATATTTAGAGGTTCTAGGTTTTGTAGCCTCCTCTTGTTCTTAGTGCATGCAGCTTTAGTTGGTTCATCCAGGTCACCCTCCTCTTGGGGTAGGTTTTCCATGTTGTGTCCCTCAGCATTTGTGTCTTGATCCACAATATCTATTATATTGATAGTGATGAAATTCATAGAGGCATGTCTATAAATGGTTGTTGTACCATTACTTTAAACACAATAGGATGATTCTACATAGCCTATCTTAGGATTATTCCTTGAACCTCTATCCATATTGGTCCATTTTGGATTCTGACCTTAGTGGGGTCAGATTTCTTTCTCTGTAGGTTCCTCCTATTTTGACTTGTGAGTAATGACCTTGGGGGAATTTTTTGGTCATTATTTCCAAAAAGTTACCGAATAGCATAATTTTGTCTTTCAGTGGGAGGAATGGATGGGATGTTGACTGTTGATATTTACCTCCCAACTTAGAGAATATTGATTCTATCTATGGTGATGTTGATGATAAAATTCCCCCTAGCCCTATAGGTTGGGGGTTATTCAGGGACATAGTTGGAATTAATTGATCTTGATATTGAGGATATGATTATTAATTTCGAGGGTTTGGTGATTCTTGAGATTTGAATTGTGAAATAAATTACCCCAACCCAGCAAGTTAGGGATGATCTGTAATCACCATTAATTTCCCTAAGACCCTATTAAGGGATGATGAGCCTAATAATAGTGGTTGAGATATAAATTCCCCCAGCCAAGTGACCTGGGGTTTGTTTTTAGTTGATGATGCTATGTCTTGAATCCTCTCATGAATTAATGATTTGAGAGGTGGAGGTAGTGATATATATTCCCTTGGCCTGGTGAGCTAGGTCCACTCCTAGATGAGTGTTTTAGAAGATGTTATTGCGGACTTTTTGATGTTGCGTAGTTGTGCTCATGTAAGAGATGGGTGGAATGGAATCCCATGATGGTAGTCAGTTTCTACAGGATGTCATTTGGTCGATTGAAATATTTTATTAAATGTCTATAATGAATTCCTGTTACTTTTATTGGGGGAATTTCAAAGACATGTTGGCTATCCTCTCCCACCATTTGTGATGTATGGGAGACGTTAAAGTGAGGGAATTCTATTATAGTGACCAAATGGATCTCACATTACCTGGTCCTCAAGTTTATCCTTAGATTATTACATTACAGGATGCCAAATATGAAGGGATTTGTTGTTCTAGGTACATATTGAATTACAATTCTCCATATTTTTCCGATCCTCAGACACGCACATCTATAAATGATTTGGAAACCTGTCGGCAAAGGTTTGTCATGATGTGAAGACAAACACTATATAGGAACATGTCACACTCTTCCACTCTAGGTTTCTAGTACATGGAAAAGGTGTCTATATCTAGTATATAATAGAATCTATTTATGATATAAAGGTGATACTCTTATCCTAAATAGATGAGATTTCTATCCTTCAATCACTGATAATTAGCCCAAATATTTTGGCATAGATAAGACATGTACTCCTTTTTTTAGCTCATATGAGACCTTATAGTCAAAAGTAGTGAGGGTCTAGAACATGGTGGGGAGGTTTTTTCTAGCTTACTCTCTCTATATATCAATGTCAACCTCATCTTTGTTATACTTACATGCCTCTGTCTGATCAGACCACAGAAGATACTTCTTGTGGTCACCTACTGACTAGAGTAGAGTGATGCTGGAAGCTGATGGGAAACTATATGTGGTTGACACCGATGTTTTGAACACCTATCTATATGAAGGATTTTTGGTTTTCAACACCTCTATATATGGAGTTTTCTGGGGAGGGGGGGGGGGGTTCCTTTTTTGGGTTAGATATCATTGTGGGGAGGTTTACCATAGTGGATATCTAGATTAGAGTCCTTACAATCCATCTCCACACTATCACAGGGAAACCTATCAGGTTAATGATTGTATTTTAATTCATTTTAAGAGTTAACCAACCCTTTTGGTGATGATAATGTGTCTCAAACATCCTCAAGAACACCGGAATTGAGAAGATTAGGGATGTGAGCCATGTTCTATTTTGTTGACCGAATATGATGAACTACCTACTAAAAATGTGTAGGGAAATGATTATTTTGTATGATGGTTGATGGAATTTGTTTATAACTATCTGGTACTACAATATTATGTGCCCTTTGCTGAGAAACTTCTGTAATATGATAGTGAGATTCCTCATTATTGATAGGAATATGAGCCCTTCCTAAGGAATATTCTAATCTCACCTGGTGAGCCTTGGAGATGATGGGAATATGATCCTGATCATGAGCCTTGGGAATATTGAACTAGTATTTCTTGGTATTAATATTAGATTTCCTATAGGAATATTTCAATATCACTTTGTGAGCCCCGGATATAGAGGGAATATGAGCTCAGTTCAGTTATACATTCCATGCCAAAATATTCTGAAAGACCTCTAGAATGGGAGAATGGATATGGGCCTCCTATATTTTTTTTCATAAGAATACTGGTGCAGTCATTCATCAATGGAAGTAGGAATATGTTCTTAGATTATGTGATCTGTTGGAATATTTTATAAAGATTCACTAACAAGAATATCATTCTGTCTAGAGGCATGTTTCATTCTCACTTGGTGATCCCCAGTTAGAATGGGAATATGAGCCTGATCCTTGGACTTTGGAGTACATTTTTGGTATTCTTTGATAGGAATATGAGCCTATCCCGAGGCATGATTCCCTCTCACTTGGTGAGACTGACCAGAACAGAGATATGAGCCTGATCCTGGGACTTTATAATATGTTGTATGACTTTTGTGATAGGGATATGAGCTTTTTATGAGGCATTTTCCACTCTCACTTGTTGATCCCCATTTGGAATGAGGATATGATCCCAGTATGGTGCCTCATACTTTACTAGAATATGAAGATAATCCTCTTAGATGGGAGTAAGAATATATACTTTCTCTGGAGCTACCACTTGTTCATAATGATCAGAAGGTTGAACTACCCTGATTTTAGGGATAGGAATAAGTTCCTAACCCTGTATCTATACCAGTGTCAAAATATTCCAACAGAGTTCCTCAGCAGTTTCTATGATATATTTTCATTTTAGAAAGGTGTGTTTAGGGGTATAAGCCGACACATTTTCTATCTACATTATATAATGAAATATGAATTCAATTGAAGTGAGTATATGATCCCACATCTGTATTCCATGTTCCACTAAAATATGTCAATGGGATTCATGCACAAGGGTTGGGATATGCGCCTCCCCACTACCTACTATAGAAATATGCCTGTGGTCATACTTTGAAAGAGTAGGGATATAAGACTGCTTGCTGGTTACTTATATAATATTCCATCATAATTCATCAGTGAGAGTGTGGATATGAGCCCACTCATGGTTATCCAAATCCTTTCTCTTCTGATGTGTCTTCTTTATTTCTCGTGCATGGGTATCAGAGGTGTAAGCGTGTTAGGTGGTACAATCAGTAAGCGATTGATGGGTATTGGTGGGATGATGTTGGAGATGGTTGTTTATAGGATCCATTTTTAGTGGCTTCTAAACCATAAGGGATTCATATTTGACTATGTAGTCCACCTTCATTAGATACTGGAGGTGGTGATTGTAGCATAAGATCCCAAAACGGTTTGTTGTGGAAATGAGGGCTACTGGCTAGCCACATATTTCCTTGGACAATGCAGAAAAACTAGAATCGATACTTAGGGTCCCTCGTGAGGAGCTTCAAGGGTCATGATTTTACCACGATTGTGGTATTCATGGACCATTGGGTTCACCACCTGATGTTGAAGCTGTCCGGTATGTGAGATCATTTTGTGACCCACAAGGGTTTCATCCACTACTGATTTTTCAGAACGGTCACTGGATAAAGATATTATCTTGGATCTGGATGCTATTGAAAAGATAAGTATCCATAGTCATGCAGAAAACAAGGAACAAGTTCACTAATTAGCACAATATCATAAGCATGATGTGTGCTCAATCAAATACACATGGTAAATAAAATTGTCCTTTTATTATTGATCTGGACACTTGGCTTGTGAGTAATTATCAAAGAGTGGATGAACTCATTTCATGGGAATAATAGCTGCAAAGTATCAGTTGTATGATTTATGTTAGGATTATCATATTTGTTTTGATATTCTAATAAAGTGGAATAACATGTTGCAAGTCAACCATCCTACTATTTTAGGGTTTTATGTCCGGATCATTACTTGAGTAGAATATTCAAAGAAAAATTAATTGATGATTAATTAACTGATCATTTTGTTATTTGAGAGATTCATGTCAGGTTCACTATTTTTGTTTCAAAGGAAAATAGATGACCGAGAACCCTCATTAAACAAAAAAATGGTATGATGAGAACTGGCCAATCTATCCTTTTTTATTGTCAATGATATTTCATGAATAAATAAGTTCACATCGGGTTCTCCATTTTTGTTTCGATGGAGAATATATGAATGGGCACCCTCATTGAATAAAAAAATGGTTCTATTAGAACTAGGAAGTCTATCATTTTTATAGTGTGAAGGATATGTCATGATTAAATAAAATCATGTTGGTTTCACAATTTGTTTCAATGTAAAAAGAGGTGACAGTTGTGAATTCAATTTTGCCCGATGGTTGATTGTAGCTAGATTAATTTCTTGAATAATAATTAAAATTAGGTCACCATTATTATTCTTAATGGAAACTCCCAATGGTTCCCACATCCATAACTGGGAACATACCTACTTTCTAATTGCATGTGGTCAGTTGGGGTTTCATACCCAATGATACTTAGGAACTCACATTGGTCGATAGAATGTGAGGATGAGCTCATCAAACCCTTTGGGGGGGGGGGGTATTTTTCCCTACTATGGGAATCTTTTATAGATTTATGACATGTTCAGGAATCTCTTACTAATCCGAATATGGTATAGATCACCCAAAAAAATGATCATAGTTTTGACCCCTTTTATACATAGGAGAACGAGATCTCATTAGTGAATCCATCTATATGTATATGAGGTTCTACATCTATTTCCCAATATGAATAGCCTCTTATATACTGAATCTACATAACCAGGAACAATGGAATTTGCTACCATTTGGGGAGGCGGTTAATATTTCAAGGAGGGGATTGATCCATTATGAGGAATCCTATGTATCTAGTTTATCATAGAAATAAAAATACACACAGTTTGTTAAACACATGTAGTTTAACACCATGCAGATAGGAAATATTTACAGAAACATAGGCACTCAATATTTGATATTGATTCTTAAGTAGATTCCCTATGTATCCTGTTTTTAATAGGAATCAAAGTTATCATATTTTGATCACTCCCTTGGGACTAGCCCTAAGGTAGATTCCCTCATATGGGGGATGATTATATCATGCCACTCATTGAGACTTACATAATGAGATTTCCCTAGATGGTGTAGATTCACAATCTGAATGATTTGACTATTACACCTCCCTAATCCCATATGATCAATGCTTGGTGTGAGAAATAAGGGATAATAAGTAATGAGACTCACTGTATGTGGATGTGGGATTTATGTGCTGGGAATAACCTTGGGATGTTTTAATATGGATATATACCCTTAGGGAGGTGTCCTATGATTCCTAGTTATGTTAGTAATTACTGTTACCATAGTTTAATAGATTCTATATTCATTGGTGGATGCAGTAATATGATCCACCCATGGAGATATTGGGTCCCGATGGTTAGAATGTTAGAGACATGGCGGGGATTACACTGGACTGGATGATCATTTGAATTTGGGGTTGGGCTTTGGGAAGGCGTCCTACATATCCTTGTTATGGTAGGAATCAGAGTCCTCATAGTTAAATTAGTTCTCAATCTGTTGGTGGATGAGGAAATATGATTAGCCCCTAGGAGAGATTGGGTCCCAATGGATATAATTTCGGAGGCATGGTGGGGATTACACCTAATTGGATTCTCATTTGAGTTTGGGATTAGGCCTTAGGAAGTAATCTTATATATCTTGTTTATGGCTAGAATCATATTCATCATAGTTCAATTAGCTCTCAATCCATTAGTGTATGAGGAAATATGATCAGCCCATGTGAGAGATTAGGTCTCGATGGTTGGAATGTTGAAGGAATAACAGGGCTTACACTAGAGTGGATTCACATTTATGTTTGGGCTCGGGCCTTAAGAAGGAATCCTACACACTTTGGTTATGGAAGGAATCAGATTCATCAATGTTCAATTAGTTCTCAATCCATTATTAGATGAGAAAATATGATCATACCATGGTTGATATTGGGTCCCAATGGATATAATGTCGGAGACTTGAGGGAAATTTCATTAAAGTGGATGCCCATTTGATGTATGTCCTTAGGAAGGTTTCCTACGTATCCTGGTTACGAAAGGAATCAAATTCATTGTAGTTCAGTTGATTGGGGATTACACATTGATGTTTCTAATAGAGCTAATATTTTTCACATTTTTTGTATGAATTTCAATTGTTTTAATCATCCCAAATAATCAATTTGAGCTTATATGAATCAATTTTGGATTTATGATATGTTTTGAGAAAAATGGTGAAAAATGCATAATTTTGGATTTTAGACAGATTTTTACATAATGGGCATTTTATTCATTTCATGAAAAATATAAATCCAAATTTTTTGATTAATTTTTTTTAAAATCCTTATTTTATTTCCTTCAACTTTGTCTTCTGTACCAGGAGATGATTCGGCCATCTAAAGGGACTAAAAATTCATTGAAGGTGGAAATGTTTCCCAGCAGATAGCGTGGACCCCACCACTGTAACAGAACCCAAAATAGGCCTAAACACATCCAAATTAGGTTTTTCTACCTGTTATAACATGAATATAGATAGAAAAGTCTCTACAAAAAATTTTGGGAAGTTTTGAAGTCATTAAGGCGGCCATTAAATGACATACATTTGGAGGAACCTTCCTGGAAGTTTCATCCAGAAACAGAAACCACCAATGAAAAATTCATAACCCCTTCATCCGGTGTCCAAAGGAGCTGAAATTTTGAGGGTGAACAAACAATATATTTATGAACAAATTTTAAGAAGGGTTTCACGTTTGAACCTACAATTTAATGGGTCAATAATGCACAATATTTCGGATTACATATTTATGCCTATAAAAGGAGGCTCTCACCTCCTTCCCAAATCATCCCATTCTCCATCCATTCTTTCAAGGCACCAAGGAGGAGATCTCCAAAAAGGGAGGCCGACCTCAACTATTACACATTTATTTTTAATTTATTTATTTTCTTTATTTTTGTTTTAGTTTTTAATTGTAATTTAGATTTCAAATAAATTCAGGCATTGTTTTTATTATTGTGTCCACCCATCCACCCTCTTTTCTTCCTCTAATATTACCATCGTGAACAATAATACTCATGATCATGAGTAACTAATTCGAGGAATATCCTGAGAGAGTAATCAGGTTCTTGAACCCAAGACCATGTTTTTAATATTCTTTGATTTAATTATAAGGATAATTTATAGTTGGTGTAATCCTCACAGTGGCTGTCTAAAGATTAACTTCTTAATCTAAAACCATTTTCCCTCGATTAAGAAGGTGGATGGAGGGTGTTCTTGGTGATCTCTAAGTAGAATTTTCATTTATAACTAGGGTATAATAAGGTTTTCACACATATGATGGAGTGTGTTCACTAAGAATATTTGAAGCTGGCCAATGAAGATGCTCCCTGAAAGTGCTCTCGGGAGAACTTCCTTTCTTCTCTAATTACATTCTGTTTAGCATTGAATTGTAATTTAGAATTAAATTTTAGTTTCTTATGATTTATGAATTTCATTTATTTTATTAAATTCCATTTATTTCATTAAATATAAAACAAAAAAATAAGTAATTTAGGTGAATTAGATTAAGTAGGTGAACGAACTGAGAAATCTCCTCAAGTAAGACGACCCTGGTCAACCTCTATGCTGCACTAGGAAAACATAAAAATATGCTTTTTCCATGCCCTACGACAGGCGTGCATCATTTTCCCTTATATTCGGGACATATCATATCATTTCGTTGATTGGGGATTACACATTGAGGTTTCCCTTTCCATTGTAGAGTATTATGATGTGAAAGATATGATCATTACAACTCCCTGATCCTACATGAGATATGTTCGGTGTGAGAAACAAGAAAAGAAAAATAATCAGCCACATTTATTATAGATGTTGGACTTATATAATGGGACATCCATTTGGAGTTTTATATAGAGATTGGGACTTATAGGGGCATTATAAGTATCCTAGTTATGAAAGGAATCAGAGTCATCATACTTATTTTGATGGGGGCTTACACACTAATGTTTCCCTTATGATTAGGGCTTACATACTGAGTATGGACATGATTATCATGTCCCAAGATGCCTGATTCACCTGGACTACTTTTCTTCTTGAATTGTGTTGATTTTTTGGTTGATATTCATTAATTATCTTCTTGACATGTTGAAGGATGTCTTCCTAAAAAAATATAATCGCATGATCTAGTTGGCTTATTATAGGGACATTGCACAACTTTGATAGAAAATTTGAAGTCTATCATATGATTTGGGATGAATTTTTTGGATAAGATTTTTGGACCTGGATGGATGATCCTAGAATCCATTGCATGATACCAGCTATCATGCTTAAGGGGAATCACATGATCCATCAGATATTCCATGTTGTTATACTGAAAGTTGGTAGACACAGTTGTAGGGCATCACGAGAGTCAATCTGACATGTCTGGAGGGTGATGCATGATCCAAGATGACATGTATTGAGGGAACTGCAAGAGCCAGATGAAATGTCCAGAGGACATCGCGAGAGACAGTTGACATACCTTGGTGCTATCGTAAGACTCAAATAACATGCATTGGTGCCACCATATGAGTCAGGTGACATGTCTGAAGGACACCTCATGGTCTGGATGGTGATCTAGGATTGTTTTTGATAATTGAGTGGAATTCCCGAGGGGAACCATGTGACTTTCTCTTGACATTTCTAGGTGACGTCTCATTATCCAAATAATATACCAAAGAAGTGTCACATAACCTCAGAGACATGCCCTAGTGATGTTTCATGACCCGAGTGGTACATGTGAAGCGTATGAGGATCTGTATATATGTTCTTCACATAATTATCCCTTATTTTTAGTCTTTATTCCTTAATTTTATTGAAAATTACTTAGATTTGTTCATTGTTATCTTGTTTTAAGTCCCACGAGATATAGAAGTTATGTGGGATGTTCTTCACATAACCCACTTAGAATTCCTTCCTCTGATCTATAATAAATCAAGTGAAGTTCCTATGCATGATGCATGATCACCATGGTGATTCTCTAGATCATAACTAATTGAAAACTTTCCTTATTTCAATATCATCCACTCTGAGAAATCCACTAGGATTCCTAGACGTGTCGGTGTGATGTTCCAATGATTTTTATGTCCATTTAAGGCTTCATTTTTTGATGCAATGGTGGAGGGTTTATCAGGATCACCACCCTAGTTATTCTCTACTCTACGCGGTGCATATTTCATGAATCCAAGTTGTGTCAGTGGATGGATTTTAGATCACACGTCTTCGAGAGGTCTTACCATTGGTTATTCTAGGGGCGTTGCATGATTTATAGTAACCATGATACCATCCGAAAAATGCATACTTAATTGGAATATTTCCAATTAAAGGGGTCTTTCTGAATCATGACGACATGGTTAGGGAATTTCATATTGTTAGGTTAACATTTCCAAGTAATTTTTCTAGATTAATATACCTACTGAAAGGCCTTCGTTTGATCTTTGATGCCTTGTCTGGGATATTTCATGAGACAAGGATAGCTTTCCCAGGGGAATTTCCAAGATCAAACTACCTTTTCAAGAGGTCTTGAGAAACCTTTCATGTACATCGTATGTGTTTTATGACCGTAAGGACCCCATCATTTTTCCTTTCGTTTCTTTATTTATTTTACAAGGAAATTTGGGATTTTTTGAGGTTTTTTGAGTGATTTTGAAGAAAATCACTCTCCCCATCAGTGATACATCATGTGACCAATAAAAGTTCCTATGGAGATGTGTGAGAAATTCACAGAAAAATCATTTTGTATATCTTTTGGAAGCTAAATATGGAACATTAGGTCACTTGGAATTTACCAAGGCCCTTCGAGTGATAAAGATAACATGCGGGTGGGATTTCGCGTGGCTAGGTGGACATGTCATCAGGGCTTCCGCGGTGTCTCTTGGACCACCTGAGGCACATTGCATGAGTTTTATGAGAGCAAGAGGCTCTCATATTTCAAATTTTTTATTTCCTTTGTATATTTTAAAAAGTTTGGGAATCTTGTGAGGTTGTACAATTGTTTTCAGAGATAATCACTCTACCTATTGGTGATGTGTCACATGACATTTACGGCCACATGAAGCTCCAAACTTTTGGATATTTTCCTCTTGTTTTCCAAGGATTTTTGGATTGTTTTCAGGAATCTATTATTGGAACATTTATGTGACATGGGGGATCTTTATATTCCTACTACTACATGATCAATGAGTTCTTATGACGACTTCACAATAATAAGTGTTATTTGTCCAAGGGGATTCACCATATCTTCCACAAGCTATGTGCTACATGTGATAGTCCATGTGACCCTCTGATGTTTATATGATCCTATGTATTTTGGAGGTTCATGCGATTTTTGTAATCATTACCACCTTCTTCTCCCTTTTCATTGTGGGGAAAATAATACCCATATTTAGTTGTTTATTCCTTTGTGATTTTTTCAATGCTCATTTGACAGGTGCGTCAGCAAGTTCCATATGATTTCAGATCATCTAGATATTCTCTATGGTCTCATGTATTAAACTGGGTCTAATCAGTGAATTCTATCATGTGTCCACCCAACATAGTTAATAACAACAAGACCATATAATTCCTTGAATATGGAAATATGATCATCTACTGGTAATTGTTACTGCATGATAAATTCACCAAAGGAATGTGATCTTCCCAAGAGATGAAAAAATCTGTGACAAACAATCTAAGAATACATTCCAATGTCTGAATTATGTGTTATGATTTTCCATTCATCTAAGGATGATATGTCTTGCTCATGTTAACCTAAGTTTTGTGATCCTGTTTCATTAATGACAATCATAAGTATCACTAGTCACCTAATTCCCTAAAAACATCATTAAACAACTTCCAAATCCAAACATCTACTACATAATTACCTTTCCTAGATATATAAAACAAGTCAAATTCAAAAATTTAGAGATATTCCATCCAACTATATTTCCTCAAGTTCATGTATCCCTAAAAGAATATATATTTCAAACTATTATGATTAGTGAAGACTATGAAATTTTCTCCAAACAGATAGTGATTCCATGAATTTAAGGCATGAACCAAAGTAGCTAATTCTTGGTCATGTGTTGGATAACACTTTTCATGCATTTATAAGTGACTCAAACCATAGTTCATAACATAATCTACCTATATGAGAACACAATTTATACTAGATCTAGATAGATCATTATATACCACATAAACTTAACTAGGTTCTAGAAACATTAGGATATGTGATGATGTGAGATGAGATTTAAACTACAGAAATAATTTTAACAATCATAATTCCATGTGAATATAACTCTCGTTATATACATATATGTCATTGGAGAATAATGTCTCAAGAAATACTAGAAAAATCACCAATAATATATTTTAAATCCTAAAAAAACATGTATCTCAAAAAAATTCTTGGGTGGCTTCTAAGAGATGGTTTCTTCAATATCTATAGGATTAACTAATATTCCCTCTTCTGAAATTACATTCTTGAGGAAACAGACTTCTTGTACCCCAAAGTCCCTCTTAGAAATCATAGAATATAGTTGGTGATCACGCAACATGCTAAATACAATTTCCATGTTATCCTTATGGTCATTACATATTAAAGAATAAACCAAAATATCATAAAAAAATACCGAAAAAATAATCGAGGTACCTATGGAAGATAGGGTTCATCAAGTCTATGAAGACTATAGGTTCATTTTTCAGAAAAAATGGATTAAAAACATTTTCTTAATAGACATATCGAATCTGGAATGATATATTTGGAATATCCTCACTTCTAAAACTAATCTGACGATATCTTGAGCATAGATCAATCTAGAGAACCACTTGGATCCCTTTAATTGATCAAATAGAACATTGATTTAAAGAAGTGGATGCTATTTTTTTATCATAAATTGATATGGTTTATGATAATCAGTACACAAATCGTGATAACCATCTTCTTTCTTTACGAATAAAATCAGTACAGTCGAATGCCATGTTCTAGGTATAATGAAGCCTTTACTCTACAACTATTCTAGCTCGAACTTTATTTCTCACAACATTTTCAAATACATTCTACAAGATGGGAGAGAAATAGTGCTTATTCTTGAGAGAAGATTTATATAAAATTTAACTTTCCCACTCGAGTGGTAAACTAGAGAAACCATATGGAAAGACATCTAGGGATCGATCCACTATGGCAGGAAGAGTCCTATTTCTAGTTTCATCACTATCACCTAAGGTCATTGTTTCTTACTGGCATAAGATGGTTTCATTATTGGAGACTAAATGTCCCACTCGACATACATTTATATTCCAACCCTGTTGAATAACCATCTAAAGAAGGGGTATTTGTGACAGATATGTCGCAAATACGCTGTCAATGGATTTTTTTTGTGATAAACTGCTCCATCACAAGTACTTTTTCCATGTGCAGGAAAAAATATTTTTAGTGGTGGATTTTCATGAAAGATAAATTATTCAACACAAATCGTATAAATGATTTAATTTTTTTTGGAAATTTTATTTCAAAATGGTAAACTATATATATGCGCAGCCCCCTCCCTCTCTCCCCAATTTCCTCATAAGCCTTATATTTCTATCAAAAAACTCTCTGATTTCATTTTTAAACATCAACTCAGAAGATTCTGGACCTAATCTACTAATCATTTGGAAAATTACAAATTTCAAGGTATTTTTTAAACATTATTTTTAATTATAATTATTTTTTCTATTTAATTATTTGTTAATTTATATAGTTTTTTTTGTAATTTTAATTTATTAAATTAGAATTAAATTTAGTATAAATTAGAATAATTTACTACAAATTCTTATAATTTATTATAAATTACTATAAATCAATAATAAATTCATATAAATTAATAAAAATATTATAAATTAATATAAATTAATATAAATTAATATGAATTTTTAAAAATTAATAAAAATTGGTATAAATTGATATAAACTAATAAAAAATTATTAAATTGTATAAATGAAAAAACATTATTATAAATTATTATAAAAATACTACAAATTGATATAATTTACTATAAATTCATATAAATTTTTTAAAATTGGTGTAAATTCATCATAAATTAATATAAATTAGTATAAATTACTATAAAGTGATATAATGTAGTATAAATTACTAAAATTTGGTATAAATTATTAAAAAATTGTCTATATTAATAATAATAATAATTATATATTAGTTTAAATTGATAAAAATTAATAAACATTATTATATATTCATATAAATTAGTATAAATTGATAATTTTTTTTATAAATTGATCTAAATTATTAATAATTTATATAAAATTTAATATATTTTTATAAATTAATATACATTACTATATATTGATATAATTTAGTATAAATTATTTTAAATTAATTTAAATTTTTATAAATTAATAAAAAATCATAAAAATCATTATAAATTCATAAAAATAGTATAAATTCATCAAGTCCATGAAGATTGTCAGTGCATTCATCATACCAAAGGGCATGAAAATATATTCGTAATGGAAATATTGACTCTAGAATATTGTCTTCAGAATACCCTCTCTTCTAACACTAAGATGATGATATCTTGAGCATAGATCAATCATGGATAATTACTTGGTTCCCATTAATTGATCAAATAGATCATTTATTTGAGGAAGTGGTTGCTTATTTTTGATCATAACTGGATTCAGTTTATGATAATCAATACAACATGGAAGGAACCACCATCTTTCAATATAAATAAAGAAAATGCAGGCCATTGTGATGTCCTAAGTATGATGAAGCCTTTGATCTCCAACTCTTTTAGTTAGACATTCAATTATAAAAAATCTATCGAAGTCCTTTTATATGATGGGAGAAAAATTGATCATGTTCCTAGGAGTATATTGAAAGAAATTATGATTCCCTCTTGGGTTGTAACCTTGAGAAATCGATTGGGCAGACATCCAGGTATCAAACCATGATGGTAGGAAGAGTCATATTCCTAGTTTCAACAGTATCATCCAAGGTCATTACTACTTACTGGACTGAGATGGTTCCATCCACTAAGACTAAAGGTACCACTCTACCTACATTTATATCCCAACCCCCTTGAATACATGAAGGGATCCAACTGATGATATGAACATCACTTTTCATGAATAACAGTCAATATGGGCTTTAAAATCTATTATCTATCCCATTATAAAGATTAGATAAAAAATACACATCTTTAGGACCATAAAATCATAGATAAATAGCGTTGCACCAATGGTAATGGGACATATTGGGAATTTAATCCTCTATAATCTCATTATATAAGGAGTGTATTAATACTCCTATTTTAAGAAATCATTTCCATGTGTAGTATTAATTGTCTACCACATTAGAAGAAAGAAAATAATGTGATACACCAGTATCAAACAAGACATGTGTAAATGTAGAGTTTAAAATGATGGTACCTCACACTATAGAGGGACACGGTAAAAGGAAGGGGGATTTCAGTTGTATCTTGATCTAGATAAAGGCATGGAAGGTTCGACCTCCACTTAAAAAGGAATCTAGTTGGGTTAAGCCTTTGTGTGTTAAAAGAAAAATCTTTTTGTTGAGCCTCTAGGTATTTAAAATATAATTGTAAAGAGTTGTGACTATCTATCAAAATTATAAGACTCTATTTTAGTGGGTGTCAGCTCTCTCTATGTTTGGGGTAAGTGAGGAGTAAAAATAAGATCAATTTGATATAAACTACTATAAACATATAATATTATTATCTATATTTTATTTCCACTTCATATTAATTTTTAACTATGATAAACCTTTAAAATTTTATAATTTTTTCTATTCACCCATGTTGATTATTCTGTCATTCTCATGTTGGGACCAAACAGTTACCCTCATAGACACATCACATGACACACAAATTAATATATTATATAATATAATATTATATATTTCTATATATATTATATATATAATGAGGGGGAGGTATACACCTATAACTCTTTCATCATTATTATTATTATTATTATTATTTTGTTTTTTAATGTTTCTAGTCAATAGTTTGGAACTTTTTCATTCTTTTCTTATTCATGTCTCAAGCCTTGACCCTTCTTATTTTTTTTTCAGATTTGTATTTACTCGATCAGCCTGACTGAGCCTTTTATGTTATATTCGGCCCCCATATTTGGTGACTCTCTAGTTCGAGGCTTACCTGAGTGGAAAAGTCATCCCATGATCTTGCATCAGACTCATGTTCAAAATCAAGAAAGGGAGAACTTATATGTTATTTTTGGAGTACTGCAGTATTTTAGGAGTGAAGTTACCATAGGAGGTATTGTAGTGGGGTAATGTTGCAATGGTATTATTGACTCTAATTTTGATTTTGGGTTATGTATTTAGTCTTTCAGACCACTGGGCCTCTAGACCATCAATGGCGATCCTTCGATGTTTGTACTAAAGTAGTTATTGACTAGTGGAGAACATAAAGGTGAAAAGGTTGTCTTTGGTGATTAGTATAGATGTGGTGGTTCATTCATGAAGCGGCTAGTGTGCACATGTTCATGTCCCCATTTTGGGAGGTAAGGATGATGGTCCATGGATGTAATGTTGGGAAAAAAAGTTGGGGAAAACTAATGTAGAAAGGCTAGAGGGATTTTTTAGTGTGTTTTATTGGTGCATTGGGCCTCGGAGCCATAGACTAGGCTTTTGTGCCACTGGGCCTTTGGGCTATGTATTTTAGGGATTTGGGCCTCTCGGCCTTTGGGTTATGTAAGGGACCCCTCTCGACCTAGTTAAAAAGGGTGATCACCAAAAAATAAAAATATGGAATTTATATGGGTGAATCCTTTGTCTCTCCCCTAGGATATTTGGTTGGGTATTTTTTAATATTTTGCACCTTTTCCTATCAATAGTGACCTCAAAGTCTACCCCGTTTAGGGGTTGAATAATATATTCTATTATAATAATACAACCAGCTATAATAATAATAATAAAATATCTATATTATATAGTATTATATTATAATAAAATATTTTTTTATGAATTTAAAAAATAATGGAGGATAAAGTCATCTCATTCCTCTTATGCATCCACTGTCTGCACCTATCATTGACCAACATGTCTCTATCATCCTTCAACGTTAACCAATATTGAAAAAAACTGATCATCTCTAAATTTCAGTAGTAGGTTCATATCGATATGAGGATTCCAAAAATGATATTCATTCACTATAAATCATACATTAAGGCCTTTTAAATCAAGATAGAAGTTGAAATTAAAACAATTTATCTCATAGATTTCTCCCAATCCACCTCTTAGATCATTGAAATCTTGGTCTTGATGAATTTTTCTCATCTATATTGTCATATTATATATATATATATATGATGACATGAATCAAACTATCAAAAAGAATATTTAATCCCAAATAAAAATGAATGAATTTTATGTACAATAAGGGGTATGGGGTCAGAATAAACGATCCACACCTCCACTAATGATCTGGGCATGCCTAAAACCAAATCGACTCTTTATTTATTCTAATACAAATGTATTCTTCTATAAACATGTGAGAAGGAGAGAGATATTGTTTTTGGGATGAGAGAGTTTTATGTCATATAACACTTATATATATATATATATATTTATTAAAATATATACAAATTTTTTACTATCTTGATTTAACATGAAATTCTCACCTATATAAAATATCCATGACCTGAATTCATTGGAGAAGTTTGTTTTTCAATCTAACACTCTATTTCATAGAATTTAACATCTTTAAACCTTGATGGTTTTGGATGACCAATGTTCATATTTCCTTTACAAGATTCACATTCCACCTAACCAATCCATCATTGGTCCCAATTTAACAAATATGGGGGGGGGGTCAAGTAATCCAATTAAATAAAAATAGGTACAAAACAACAAGCACTATATAAGTCATTCTCAAATTGAAGTCGAAGACATTATCTTATTAGCGGACCTAAGGCCCAATAAAATAATCCATCCAAACTTATCATGGTGTTAAATTATATTATTTCAAGGAACTATTTAATAAATATAGGCACCAGTGAATTAAATAAAATCAACATCTTAACCAAAGTTCAGTCAAATTCTCATTTACAAAAAAAAGTGTAGAAACAGAATACAATAAGGTTATTTTTGATGTATTTTATACAGTTTTGAAGATATTTAAAAAAAAATCCATTTATTATTATAATTATTTTAGAAAATTTATTCGAAATAGGGTATTTTTAAAGTGTATGCATTGAAATGGGCTTCAAAAAAAGCAGTTTATTCAAATTTACATTTATACAGGGTTGATTAATAAGCTGACTTTAATTTCATATTACTATTTAAAAAGTAAAATTGTTTTTAGGTTAAAATAAAACCTTTGGTGGTGCACATAATATGAATCATAATATTCCATTAAATCAATTTAGGTATTTATAAATTTCAGATCATTTTTGGAAAGAACATAGTAGAAAAAATATGATGAAAATTAAATTTTTTAATTTTTATTTAACCATTATCTTCTAATATGCTCGAAACCTATCTATATATTTCATAGAGGCAAAACAATCAGCATATTATAATGAATATATAATTTTTTAAAAAACAAATTATAATAATTTTTTTTATATTTTATATTGAAATAGTTACCATCATATATTTTGTTTTTAAATTATGGGCTTTATTTATTAGTATGTATATATAATTTTTCAAAAAAAATCATGAATTCATATGTAAAACGGTAAATTTAAAAAAACATTGGGTGGTTATTGAAGGAAATTAGGTTCATTAATTTAAATAATATTATTCCTTATCTACTATAATTTCCATGAAAATAAAAGGCATGTGCTTATAGTTAAGATCTTCATCAATTTAGTTACACTTACCAGTTCCATGATTTGAAATTTAATTTTTTTCCTTATCGTTTATACCATATCCTCAAATTCATGTCATTATAATTACAATAATATTTTTTTGTCATTTATACATCATGAACGAGTCCATATGAAATTCAATGAAATATAATTTTCTACGACCACAATAAAAATTTCTTACATGGAAATAACTTATCAGTAGTGGTGGTATCCGTGTATCACAAGATAAATGGATATAAATCCTTGGATTAAAAATGAAAATGTATTTTATCATGGGAATCATTCCAATACATAGTAGTGTCAATGTTTCTATAAAATTATATCCCTTTACATCCTTTAGGAAAAAATGAACATTATTTCCTTGAAATAAAATAGTTGGTGTAAACACCTATGTTCTTATACACATTTTCATGTAATTTTGGTCTATTTTTACCTCTATTACTAGGTTAGTCCATTCAAAAAATTAAAATTATATACTATAATTTCTTATCTATATCTATTAAAATGAGGTTTCATTAATTGAGGAAGAAGGTTTTTACTGAGTCTATGTACCTTTGGAATCCATTGCAGTATATTCCATATTGTATTTCCATCTTATAATCGGATGTGCAGTAGAAGGATTACCCTATACAATGTTTTTGATGAAATATAGCTTATAAACTTGTTATAAATAGTAAAAACTAATTAAATATCTAGTTTGTTAAAGCACTAAAAGTATATATAGGTGTTTCTTATTTTCTAAATTTCATCATGTTTTCTCTACAACATTTTTCTTTCCATCCAGGTTACATTTTCTCACCATTTATTTGGATTTACTTACATCACTACTTAGAAAAATTCCAAATGTATCTATATATAATAAACCTATATAAATATTATATCCAAGTAATATGATCACACTTTACTTATTTATAATTCATGGAACAAAATCATACCGTTTAAAGTAAGATCATTTCTCTCTCTATTTTATTTTCAGTAAGTAATAAATCATCTGTCAAAGTAACACTTGGTTATGACATCAATATTTTGGTAAGTATAAGTGGTCATGATTATTGGAATTAATGTGGATTTGATTTGTCATTCTCAAAATATTTTTTCATCAAGGAAACCATATCTTTCTCTTCCCACGGTTTATCAAAAACGTGTGCCCTAAATATGTAGAAAAGAATGATCTTGGAAGATCTACCAAAGAGTTTATAATTTCCTAAGTATCTATAACTTTTTGTTTTGAGTTAATAAAAATTTGAATATAATTGGAAGTGGAATTTAAAATTTTTTCTTAGTGGTATATCTAAGAATGGATGATATAGGTAATGAACTAAGACACATAAATCTAAAATGAAATAATGTTATTTGAAAAAAATGATATTTTTATAAATGATAAATATATTCACATTCATGACACTTTCACTTTCCTTTAAATTTTATTTCATCCATTTTTACTTATTAATTTAATTATACTTTGAATTGAAGGAAAATTTTGGATGATTAATTCATTTTATACACAGTTTCTACTGTGTTTTAAAATTTTTATGTTATTCATAATATTTTCTAATTGTTTTTTTGGTTAATTCTGAATTAAAGGATTCATGATAATGTGTAACACTAAATCCATGAAATATTTTTCAATTATTATATGTTGTTTATTTATTGATGGATAGAATTTTAGATTCTAAGGATCCAAATTAGTTTAATTTGATATCTAATATTTAATTTCTTTATTTCTTTTTCATGATCAACTGATATTGAATGCATTATTAGTATATGAGATACTTTATATAATGTTTGGATTTTTCATGAAATGTATATTGAAATTAATGAGAAGTTGTGCCACTCAAATCTGGGAATTTGTGACTATTTGAGTATAATGATTTTTTCGACATTTTTTTCCATTAATTGATTATTTTTTATTTTAAAAATAATGCTCTAAATTGTGTATATGAAGAATATTTTCTTAAATAAAACCAAAAGTTTATATCATTTTCATTTTTCTTCAATAATTAAAATATTTCATACTTTTAAGAATAATATATAAATAATTATATATTGACTAGTTTTTTGTCTTGTCTATATAATTTATTTTTGAATAAATTGATAAAAAAATATTTCAAAAATAGACAATGCTATATTTTAAAAAAAACTTATAAACTCGTTTTGAAGATTTTTCTCTACTATATGAAAAACAGAAATGAAAATTTATGAAGCAGAAAAAGATTTAATTATTTTATGTGAATCCAATATGAGTGGAGCACATGGAATTAATTAATAAAATGAAATTATAAAAAATAATTGTGTAATGAGAAATTTTAAAATTGAAAAGTGTGTTATTTTGGGTATAGATCTATATAATTTATTTATAAATAAACTTAAACCTAAATATTTCAAAAAAATAAATTCTAATTTTGTAGGTTAGAGAGACAAAGTTAATAAATCTATTCAAAATCCATGTGTTTCACATTCATAAATTCCAAATCTCCATGTGGGAACAATTTAGGTTATGTTTTAAAATTTAGAATTATTTTTCTAATAATCTTTATTTTTTTGATTTTAAGATAACTGGTAGATTTATGATTTTTTTAATACTAAAAAATTAATGGGTTTTATAATTATATCTTTTGAAAGATTAAATATTTAGTAATCAATTTTAAAATATTCATAGTTTATTTTTTCTCAATCATGTGAGTAACATTGTTTAATATTTTTATTAAATTTATTTATTCCTATCTTATCAATTTATGAGTTAGATTAGTAATTAAAAATCACAGAAATCTCAATTCATGTATCATCATAAACATTACATATTTTATTTTGGTTATTGTGTTTAACCTTGGGTGTTTTTTCTAAATATTATGATACTCTTCTATAATGTTGATCGACTATTTGTATTCATAAATCCTTGAATCCAATCCCTACACCCTTTTTATATGTTTTGAATATCAAGTTTCCCCTTACTAGGGATGCTTAATGGGGATTGACCCATTTGTATAAGTTATATCTTATAGGGAAAACTAGAAAAACAAAAAATGTCCTCATTTTAATGTATAAAATGATTAGTGAGAAAATACATGCATTTAAGTATACTGGACTAAACTAATTTTGGTTGACTAATGGGTATTGAAATTTTATTTTCATTTTTTATAGAATTATTTTTGTAAGAATAATTTTTTTTATTATGTGGGAAATATATTTATAAATTGATATCTATGAAATTAAAATTATGTGGTTAATATTTAATATTTTTTGAAAATTTCCTTTTAATTTTTTATTTTTAAGAATAATTAAGTTTGGTTCACCCCATAGGTTGAACTATTTATAATGTGAATACGGAACAAATCAATTTTTTAAATCCACATTAAATGTTGGCATAAACAAAAAAATGTCTTTAGGCCCGACCTAGTCAAATCCATTACTCATTTATACCCCTTTCATCTTGCATTGGTTGGTATTAATGATTTGGTTGATGTGATATAAAAAACATCCTTTCATTTTATTATAACTTTTATAATTTAACCTTGTTTATGTCTTGTTTTTTACTTATCAAGTAAAGAAATATTTTGGTATTTTTTAAAAAACCTTTAGAATTGATTATTGTTATGAATTATTTAAAATATCTCATAAAACCAATTATTCGCTCTTTAAAATTGAATTAAACACAAGTAATTCATTTCATCAAAATGAAATTAGATTGTAAAACCCCATGATTTTATGAGATATATTATTTTCTTTGATGTATTCTATTATACACTACACCAAGATTATCTTGTACTATACGCAACACCGTATTAGCTTGCAGTATACGCAACACTATTATTGGCTCGTGTTACACACAATTTCATGTTCATTTTGTGGAAATTATTCTACGCAACATTAAGTATAGATTTTGTTTCAAGTATAAATGAAATAAGTTTTGATTATGTTATATGCAACACCAAACGAAGCTCTCACTACACGCAACCCTGACTTGGCTTGCATTACACGCAATCAAGACCTTCCTCAATAGCGTGTGTTGTACGCAATACCGAGTTTCACTAAACAAGATATTATTATAATATTATTATGAACTACTCGTTATGAATAGTAATACTCACTTTTTGAAATTTTATAAATTTTATCTTTCAAAATGGACTTCATTTTTGGATTCGGAATATCGAAATTAGCCTAGGGTGAATTTTTGGTATTTTTCTAAAAACTTTCAATTTTTGATGAATAGTGAAAACACTGGGTTACTATTTAAAAACCGACTTTTTATTTAAATTTATTTTAGGTCAAAATTGATACATAATACATATATAAGTTCAATGTAATTCATTGGAGTCATTTTATAATAATTTTAGATATATAAAAATTTTATTGAACTTTTCACCGTCTTTTACCCACCTCCTAGGAGAATTTGAAAATTTACATAAAACTTAATTTTACCACTTTTGTGAGTGGAATTTCAAAAATCCGAGAGACACAATTAATATCAAGGAGTAAAATGTGGTTCAATAAGATAAAAATAATTTTTGGTGAATAGTAACTTTTTACTTTTATTTACCATGGTTAAAAGTAAATAGGGTAATTAAGGGTAAAAATGATATTATTATTACCCTAACACATGTAATAATTCTATTGGATAAGTATAATTTGGCCAGAAACAACCTTAGGAATATAATATTATCATTTAGGTCCACTTGGATTAGATTAGGACATTTATTATTATTTAATTCAAAGAGGAGTTAAAAGAGTTAAAATCAAAGTTTAATAACTAAAACATTTTTAATATAGGGTTATACATAAGATAAATTTGAATATAAATATTTATTAGAAAGATAAAAATATTTACTACATAATGGTATTTTATTTATAATTTTTAGACATTAAATAATTTAATTTATTTATGACATAATGATGATGCAGTAATTACCTTATTAATGAAATATTAACATAATTGATGTTATAAATACCCAAATAAATGTAATTTGAGACTTTTTATAAATTCAAAAAAAAAATTTATGGTTAATATGACATGTTAGTATTATTTAATTTACATTTTTTGAACTAATCATGCTGTTATGAGTTTTCACAAAAATCAATTACCAAATAGTGTCAAAATTGACATAAAATAGTTTTAAAAAAATATTAGATTATTAATTGTTATTATATTCCTAAAAATATAAGGTTCATCCAAATGACTTAGAAAAGGTTATATATATGAATAATTAACCACTTGGGGTTCGTTTGGCTTTTTATAGTAAGTTTATTAACCATATAGTGTACGAAAACAAGAAGACACGATAAAAGTTAAATTATTTAACTTAGAGTTAAATATAAATAATAAGGTTAAAATAGTAACCTAAAATTATCTAAAACCTATTTTTTGAGAGGATTTATACCCATACCCACTTTATCTTTGAAATAAGTCACTTTTGAGCCATTATTAACCGAATATGACTTTATTATAAAATAATATTTTAAGTTTTTTCCTAAAGTGCCTCTCTCCTCCCTTATAAAAGGGCACCTCATCCCTCTTCTCTTTACACAATTTTGAGCTTTAAAACTAGAAAAAACCCTGAAAATTTTCCTTCTAAAATTCCCTATAAACATTATAGAGGTTTTGGTATCCTCAAAAGACCAACTCTAGTGCCTTAAGAGGAAGCTTAAAAGAGGTGCGTCGAAGAAGAGGTAATCTCTTCTAACGATTCTTTCAAGTTTCTTTTTCTTCAACTTCTTCTTCTTTAGTTGTTTCATTATAGAGTAATAACATCAGTATCACTAATATACTGATATTTTAATATAAATATGAAACAACCTCATTTCACCTTCTATCCATCCAATGGAAAACGAAATCACCGCGCATGAGTACGTACGGAATACCGTCTCCACGCCGTCGTGTAATCTGTTTTTCCACCACCACCTTACTTGGATGGGTATAATGATGTAAAGAATAACTATATATGGTTATTATAACATCATACTGATTCTGAGATATTATATCATCCACTTCAATTCAATTTAATAATTATGGGAACAATATCATCGCTCGTGCATACGTACGGATTACCGTCTCCACGACGCGATGAGATTCATTCTCCATGTTAACCACTCAAGAATGATAATAAAGTATATATAATGAATAATAATGAAATATATGATATGATGAATCTACTGGATTTATGTATATATATATGTCATCTACTTACTTCCATTCAAGTCAATAAGGAAAGGAAAACAGCGTTCATGTGTATGTACGACCTACCGTCTCCATGAACGGTGTATTTTATTTCATTTATCTATCTATTATATATATGTATATACTAAATATATATGATATATAAATCATGATTTACATTATGGAAGTAATTAAATCATGATATAAGTAATAATAATATCAAGAACAACAAGTTCCAACACGTACGATAAATAAAACGATTTTACCCAAAACGCTACTTTAACATGGAATTTACAAAAGAACGGGTAATATAAAGTCATAAGTGAACCATATATGATATCATAACAATGAATATTATTCTTTAATAAGTCAATGACATTATTTAAATCATTATACAGGAGGTTCGGATACGTACGAAGCATATCAGACCTAAGGTAAGGGATAATTTTGCAATCTCATTTTTATCTGAGATTGCTTATACGTAAGTATTTACTGGGGTTATATTTTTCATCCATGTACATAAAATGTTTTTTCATAAAGTGTTTAATATTATTTCATGTATGTTTAAAGTCATGTTTACCCATCTTTTACTTTTACGTTTTTTTATGGAAGAAATCTTTCTTTTGTTTACCATACGTGGTACTTTTTGACTTTTCTGACAAAAGTACGAGAAAAATGTTTTTTTTAACTTATACGACATGAACAGATTTTTACGGTTTCATAACACCTTATTTTCATGAAGCTTATTATACAAGATTTCATGACTATTTTCAACAAAACCCTTTTCTTTTAAAATATCATGGCATTTTGTGAAAAGAAAATTATTTTGAATAAGAAAGGATATTTTCCTCGAGAATTTATTTCAAGTGTTTTATCAAAACCATTTTCCATCTAAGATGACATTATTTTATATGTGTATGTTTTAAGTATAATGTATCTATGATTTACATGGTTTCACTTCTCTTATGATGAAATGATATCCATTTGTTTTATATGGATTATGTTATGATGTGATGATGTTTATGAAACCCATTTTATTCTTTGGGTTATGATGAATGATTTATGTTTATATTGTGGCACACGTAAGAATGATTTCATTATGAGATGGGTGGGACCTATATCTCCCTCCAATGAATTGGGTAAAGATTTATATCTCATGAGATAGACATGGCTGGAACGGTAAGTTAATCCAGTTCAGTGTTATAGGACTGGAAAGAGGAGTGAACTCGATTCAGAAAGGGACTTTGTCCACTAAGATGGTCTTGGAAACAATGCCTTGGCTACTATGGAAATCATATCATGTGATTAATGGTTTTACACAATTAAATGTTTTATTCCCATTCTATTTTATCATGATTGATGTTCCTTTATGATATATGCCTTACGTACATCCAAGATTTATGTCTTTGCTCAAGATTTGGATGTTTAGATTTTATGTTCAAGTTTTTGCATTAAAATGTTTTTGGATTGTTTTATGTTCTCTATGTTTACCCTTAATGAGCATTTGAGCTCACCCTTTTTATGTTTTCTTTTCCCCAGGATATAAAGAAAGGTTTTAGGTAATAAAACAAAAGGGGAAGATCTTTATGGGAGATGTTGAAGATCTTTCACCGTGATTAGAAGATTAATTTTTTTTTGAGTTTCCAAAGACACTAAACTATTACGGTCCTTGTGTGTTTTTTTTGTTATGTATTAAGTATTTCGAAAAAGTAATGTAATGTCTATGTATGTCAGGCTATGGGTCTCTACAGTTGGTATCAGAGGAAAGGTTTAGTTAACCTTTGGAAACTAGGATGCGAAAACTTTAGTGAGATCCCTAGAGATATTTCTAAGGTATATATAGGGATGTCCTTAAGGTTTAGTATACGTATAGGTAATTGTCCTAGAATTACGGTAACAATTTTAGAATTAAACATAAGATTCTATATATTTAAGGTACTCCCCCTTTATTATGTTGTTTTCCCTATCATTATTTTTCCCTCATACTATTGTTTTTGGGTTTTAGATGATGGTTGGAACCCAAAGGAACCGTGTTGATCAATGTAATGGAAAATGCAATGATTTTACTCCTGAACAAACCAATGTTGTGGGAGATGGAGTGAAAAATCTTATTACTATACTTACACAAGCTATGAATCATTCTGGACTTCCAAATGAGCAGAGAAAGGAACAATATTCTATTGGGTCCTTCATGAGGCAACGTCCACCTTATTTTAGTGGGTCTTCTGATCCACTTGTTGCTGAACAATGGATTAGTACCATTGAAAAGATATTTTAGATACTTCGCTGTCCAGAGCATGAAAAAGTCATTTTGGCTGTTTACCGGTTAGAAGGTGAAGCATACCAATGGTGGACTCTAGTTAAAAATACAAGGTGCTAAGATGAAATTGAATCCATGGAATGGAACGAGTTCAAGAACTTGTTTTTCAATAAGTACTTCCCTCATATTCTTTGAACAAAGATGGAGAAGGAGTTCCTTGAGCTTAAGAAAAAGGATGATGAATCTGTTGGTATATACGAAGTGAATTTTTCAAGGCTTTCAAGGTATGCATTTGGATTTATCATCCAACCTGAAAGTAAAGTTGATCGATTCTTCAGTAGCTCAAAACCAAGTCTTAGAAGGGCATTAGCGATAAGAGACTTCAGTAGCTATGAAGAAATTGTACATTGTGCTATCAAGGAAGAACTAGAAGTTGGTGCTGTATATCCATCTCATGGTTTTGACAAGAAACGAAAGATGGAGTTCAAGGAAAAATCTCAGAACAATGGTGAAAAGAAGGTGAATGTTTCTTTATGCTCAAAGTGTGGAAAAAAGCATGGTGGATATTGTATAAAAGGTATTAGAAAATGTTTCAAGTGTGGAAAAGAAGGTCATCGAGCAGCTGAGTGCCAAAGTAATGGGAAAAAGGTTTCTAATGACGTGAATAGAGAAAAGACTATAGAGAACGCTCCACCAATACTTCAATGCTTCAAGTTCAAGGAAATGGGGAATTATGATAATCAATGACCTAATCCAAGGGTTAATGATGATCGACGTGAGAACCCTCTTAAGGAAAAGGTCAAAGGGAAGTCACATGTGATCACTATTAGAAATTTTGAGTATGACAATGATGTGGTGGAATGATTATGTGTTTATGTAAATGGATTCCAAAATAATGTTGTGGAATCTCATTTATAGTATTGTGGAACATTGGAATATATATGTAATGGTTTATTGTGGTTTTTGATAATTATATAGTACAGGTAACCATGAAAAGTGATTGAAATATTTTTGGAAAGTAGATGATATGAACATAATGAATGGATAAGGAGAAAATAATATGTTTGATAGTATTCATGAGCTCATGATTGATATAAGGACTAAGTGATATCATGGTTTGAGTATATATAATTTTTGGGATTTTGGTATGTGGAAAGTGTTAACTTTTAAATGCATTAATGTTTTCACTAAGGTTTAATGGGTATTAATTTTTCAAGAGAATACATGGTTAAGGCATTCGAATGTTTGGAATTTGACCAACAAGACATATCTTATGATATATGGGGATAAATGACGGTATTTACTTGTTTGGTAGATGACATCTCTATAAATCTTTTTCCTTATACTGTGAGAGTGGGTAAGCCTAAAGATTGGAATAGATTAAGTTAGACATAAAATAATATTGTTAAGGCTAGAAATTTTTGATATTATTTTTGAAATGTTATAATAGTATAGTTTTATAAAAAGGACAACCCGTAGGATGGGTGACAACCCATTGCGTCGGACAAGGATACGAGAATCGAACCCACAACCGAAGTGTGACAGACCTTTATCGCATACCACTAGCCTACAAGAAGTCCCTGGTTAGTAGAAACTAGTTTTATTTTATTAAGCACTATGATAGATGAAGTATAAGTCCATTTTTGGAACCATATACGATTAATCTCACCATAAGATGGACTTATAACTTTTTCTAACCATATGTTTGAGATAGATGGAATGACCCATCATTCTATAGCATGATCTACTAATACTTCACAGAAGAAAAATTCAACTTCATTTCTTTAAGAGATGAAGTGGAAATTGTTCAAGGCACAAAAAACAGTAAGATTGTATCAAAATAAAGTAAGTATTTATTTTAATTCAAAAATTCATCAACATTAGGGAAATGATCTTTAAAATGAAAAAATGTTGTCCTAGTGTCCTTATATCTGATGAATCTGATGGTATCTTTAATCATCACAATTTATGGCTTTGTGACTGTTGGCTTTTTCATAGCAATGTCCTCTACCACTCTCCATCAAAACTTGATGGTTAGATTTTTCTTCCATATCCATATTTCCACCTATGTTCTCCTATGTGTAAACCCAGTGATGAGTTAATCTGGGTAACCGTTACATTTCTTACTTTACTTTTTAAAATTAAGTTTTAGTATTCCTTTTTACGATGTCAGTTTTTATGAATGAAACTTTCAAGTAGTAAACCATTTATAACCCCGGCGAATTTCGAGGGAGAAATTCATTTTAAGGGGGGTAGAATGTAACGCCCCGAGATTTTATGAGATATATTATTTCCTTTGATGTCTTCTATTATACACTAAACCAATATTAGCTTGTACTATATGCAACACCATATTAGCTTGCAGTATACGCAACACTATTCTCGGCTCGTGTTACACACAATTTCATGTTCGTTTTGTGGAAATTATTCTACGCAACATTAAGTAAATATTTTGTTTAATGTATAAATGAAATAAGTTTTGATTATGTTATACGCAACACCAAAT
This sequence comes from Viscum album, assembly GCA_963277665.1. Taxonomy (NCBI): domain Eukaryota; kingdom Viridiplantae; phylum Streptophyta; class Magnoliopsida; order Santalales; family Viscaceae; genus Viscum; species Viscum album. Next base: position 1,681,065,916 of record OY728153.1, on the reverse strand, counting down.
AGATCTTTCACTACACGCAGCCCTGACTTGGCTTGTATTACACACAATCAAGACCTTCCTCGATAGCATGTGTAGTACGCAATACTGAGTTTCACTAAACGAGATATTATTATAATATTATTATGAACTAGCCGTTAAGAATAGTAATACCCAATTTTTGAAATTTTATAATTTTTATCATTAAAAATGGACTTCATTTTTGGATTCGGAATATCGAAATTACCCTAGGGTGAATTTTTGGTATTTTTCTGAAAATTTTCAATTCTTGATGAATAGTGAAAACACTGGGTTACTATTTAAAAACCGACTTTTTATTTAAATAAATTTTTATTTTATTTAAATTTATTTTAGGTCAAAATTGATACATAATACCTATATAAGTTCAATTTAATTCATTGGAGTCATTTTATAATAATTTTAGATATATAAAAATTTTATTGAACTTTTCACCGTCTTTTACCCACCTCCTAGGAGAATTTGAAAATTTACATAAAACTTAATTTTACCGCTTCTGTGAGTGGAATTTTGAAAATCCGAGAGACACGATTAATATCAATGAGTAAAATGTGGTTCAATAAGATAAAAATAATTTTTGGTGAATAGTAACTTTTTACTTTTATTTACCATGGTTAAAAGTAAATAGGGTAATTAAGGGTAAAAATGATATTATTATTACCCTAACACATGTCCTAATTCTATTGGATAAGTATAATTCGACCAAAAAAAACCTTAGGAATATAAAATTATCATTTAGGTCCACTTGGATTAGATTAGGACATTTATTATTATTTAATTCAAAGAAGAGTTAAAAGAGTTAAAATCAAAGTTTAATAACTAAAACATTTTTAATATAGGGTTATACATAAGATAAATTCAACTATAAATATTTATTATAAAGATAAAAATATTTACTACATAATGGTATTTTATTTATAATTTTTAAACATTAAATAATTTAATTTATTTATGACACAATGATGATGCAGTAATTACCTTATTAATGAAATATTAACATAATTGATGTTATAAATACCCAAATAAATGTAATTTGAGACTTTTTTTTATAAATTCCAATAATATTTTAGGTTAATATGAAATTTTAGTATTGATTTAATATACTTTGTTCGAACTAATCATGCTGTTATAATTTTTCACAAAAATCAATTACCAAATAGTGTCAAAATTGACATAAAATAGTTTTTAAAACAAATATTATATTATTAATTGTTATTCTATTCCTAAAAATCTAAGGTTCAGCCAAATGACTTAGATAAGGTTATATATATGAATAATTAACCACTTGGGGTTCGTTTGTCTTGTTATAGTATGTTTATTAACCATATAGTGTAAGAAAACAAGAAGACACAATAAAAGTTAAATTATTTAACTTAGAGTTAAATCTAAATGATAAGGTTAAAATAGTAACCTAAACTTGTCTAAAACCTATAGGTTGAGATTATTTCGACCCTTCCCCACTTTATCTTCGAAATAAGTCACTTTGGAGCCATTATTAACCGAATATGACTTTATTATAAAATAATATTTTATGTTTTTTCCTAAAGTGCCCCTCTCCTCCCTTATAAAAGGGCACCTCATCCCTCTTCTCTTTACACAATTTTGAGCCTTCAAACTCGGCTGAACCCTACCCATTTTCCTTATCAACTTCCCTAGAAACATTATAGAGGTTCTGGTCTCCTCAAATGTAATGGCCCGGACCTCTCCAGTCCATTCCTTTGTCAAAAAGGTCACGAAGTGTTCTGGAGGGTAAAATGGACTTTTCCCACACTTTCAAGAATTTTGTAAGTACACGCCGTGTAGTGTGAGTAGACTCCGTGTACCACCTTACCGGGTATACCCTGTGTTGAAGACCATGCCCTTTCTGTGTGAAAGAAATGGATACACGCCGTGTACCCCAAACTACACGCTGGGTACCCCCTCGCTGGGTATACCCCGTGTTCAAGGCCGTGTCCTTACTGTGTGAAAGGAATGGGTACACGCCGTGTACGCTAAACTACACACCGTGTAGTCCCTCCCCACGTACGCATTACCCTCAGACCGTGTGTTGACTAGTCAATGACCGTGTGCCGTGCTGGAGACGTGTCATCGCCGTGTGAAATAAATGGGTACACGCCGTGTACCCAGTACTACACGCCGTGTAGTGCCTCCCCATGTATGCGTTACCCTCAAGCTGTGTGTTGACCAGTCAACGACCGCGTGCTGCGTTGGTGGCCATGTTGGAAGCCGCGTGGTGAGCGTGTGAAACGGCCGAGTACACGCCGTGTACTTTTTCTTTTCTCGCCTATAAAAGGAGGGGGCCCCTCCTCCTTTTCAACTCACCCCTCTCCTCCCCATTCCTCTGAGTAGAGCTCTCCCAAGAGACTCGAAGGCTCCTTTTCTTCCATAACTTCTTCATCCGAGCTCCGATTTACGATCCATCAGTGGCCACAGGATCGTAACGACGAGGCAGAACTTCGGATCTTGGATCTGTTGTCTTTCCTTCGGCCTTTCCTTTCCAACTTCCACCCGAGGAGATTTTTCCGGGACTTGACAGAGGTGACGGACGCTGACAGACGTCTTCTAAGGTTGATCCGGGGGAGCGTTGTGATCAGAACCTGTTGAGGTAGGGATCTTACCTTCGTCTCTCTAATTTGTGCATCATACGGGGTGGGTATCCTCTTGTTTTCATGAGAATCAGTTGAACCATTAAATAAAGATAATAACTGGTTAAAGAACGGGGATGGGGGAGTTGTTATGTTTATCTTATATTTTGTGATTTTATGTTGTGAATTGAATAGGCTTCTGCCTACTAAAAATCATGGTTGTTGGGACCATTTCTTGCGCAATTAAATGTTTCCCTATCTTTCTAGACCGTTTCTATGAATAGAACTTTGTTGAATGTGGAATTTTATTAATCACATAAAGTTGGCTGATTAAAATCTGGAACCCTTGTGTGATCACCCCGGTTAAACAAAATGGAATAATGAACATGTGGGTTTTGGCTTGGTTACTGGTGTGTGAAAGAGAGGGGTGAATCCTGGGTTGTTACGAATAGAACGGGCAGCAGGGATGCAGTAAATGATGTTAAAGGGGCGATGATGTGGCACAAATCTTGTTTTGTGGGTTGTGGTGGATCGGATGAGCAGCGGGGCTGCGATAAGTTATATCAAGGGATGATGATGTACGATGCAGTTGTGGTTATGGAAGTTGGTAGTGGGGCTGCAGGGATGGGTTGGAATGTGAACAGAATATGGGTTGTGAATAATAAATAAAATGTGGAAGAGTTAATGAACGTTGGGGAATGGTAATGGAAGGGGATTAATAATCAATGGGGTTGGTTGGTTGTTAAGAAGGGACTTGTTGTGTTGCTTGTGTTTTCCTAACTTGATTTGTGGATGGAAGGGATATGTTTCATGAACGATTGATATGGTTGGTTGCAGTTGGTTGCCCAGTAGTTAAGGAACTAATAAACTAATTCTGCTGAAACGTGAAAACCAAAATGGGGGTTGGGGATGTTTGTTGTATGCATGCTCCGTAGTAGCACTGCCGAGGCACGTGCTCAGTTCTCTGATTAGAAGCATTAGGTTGGGAAGAGTGTTTGGTATATATATATATCTGTATCTTTGTGTTTTATCGCACCCCACCCATGTTGAGCACTTAGTTCCGAACACTCCCATTTCATGGGAGAGGGTGTTTTCCCATAGTTACTAGCTCCTTCCTGCCCCTTCTTCCCTAGGATGTGATGGCTTGAGGCGACCTTACTCTTATGACCCTTCAGGCAGGTTTCGATTGGGGTGGATTGGCCCAAGACTCTTCAAGAAGGTTTGTTTTCCCAAGAATCTTTGGGATGAGGCCCAGGTGTCTTCGGGTGAGAGTTCTGTTACTATTACTGTTCCCAAGAATCTTCGGGATGAGGCCCAAGTGTGTTCGGGCTGGGACATGATTATGGTTGAGGCCCAGGTTTGTGTGGGCGGGATACGTGGTTGTGAGGCTGAGGTGTGTGCGGGTGGGATGCGTGGTTGTGAGGCCCAGGTGTGTGCAGGCAGGATGTGTGTTTCTTGAGGCCCAGGTGTGTGCAGGCGGGAAGAGTCTGGTAGCGTCATGACATTCTCCATTAGGAAGAGCAGCTAACTAGTGGGAAATGGTGTGGGGTACCCAATACTCTTGTTCTTATATACTACTACTTGTTGTGATTGTGTTTTGGTGAGTGTGGCTGGTGAGGTTGGGTGGATAGAATTCCTTGCTAGGTTTCTTCTGTTGTTCTCACGGGACATTAGGATGTATCCCCACTTGTGCATGAGAGCTTTAGGTTTCCCTACAGAGTATACTTGTATTCTCATACTACGTTTACTTTCAGGTTTCCAGGAGGACTACTAGGGCCGTGCGGGACCCTACTAGTCAGACAGTTGGAGTTGTTGCAGTTGTTGTACTCTTGTTTTCTTTTGGTATTGTACTTTGAGCTTTCTTGTACTTGTACCTTGTTATAAAATTGTTTAAACATGCATGTGGGATTGGTTTGAGTTTATTTCTATACACTTGTTCTTTTCCTTTTTTGGGTCGATGACTTATCCTATTTCCCGATCTTAAATAATAAAAAGGGTAATGCCTCCCATATTTGTGAAAAATCATACCCTTGGTGTTAGTCACCACCCCGAGGCCTATTGGAGGCGGGACTCAGGGGTCATTGTCTCCCTTTCACCATTGCCAGCTCAGGAGGGGCATCTTTGGTGGGAGGGGGTCGTGACAGAATGGTATCAGAGGTGATGGTTGAGAGATAGGATAGAGTCTGGAGTTAGGCACAGTGAGGATTACATGGGATGGTAGGGAAACAATGTTAGTTAATCTTGGTGCGTGACATAGGCCAGGGAAGACCGGCTAGGAAATGGGATTTTAGGTCCCCCCGTGATCCAATGCAAGGACTCTGAGCCTACCGAACGACCAAGTGAGACTACATTGATTGTAGGGTAGAGACCCTAGGGAAGGTAAATGCATCATTATGATTGTGTTTTACTTGATTTGGGTGTTCTAGGAAAGAAATTGAAATAAAATGATAAAATGAAACCCTGAGAAATTTCCTTACTACTTGGGCTTAGGCAATCCTTGTTTATCGTACAACTATGACACCTGGACGTCGTCCCCAGGTGGCTCAGACGGCCGAGGCCCAGCAGATTCAGGCGGTCGATCAGTTGAGGATTGACCGAGAGGAGAAAGATAGCCAGTGGCAGAAGACTCTCCGTTCTTTCCAGCAACAAACCCTCAAGAAGTACGAGGGTAGTACTTCGGATATGGAGACGGAGGGGTGGCTTGAGGAGCTAGGGATTTCTTTTACCTTGATTCATGTTCCAAGGGTGTACTAGGTTCTCCTAGCAGTCAGTCAACTGAGAGGTGCGGCACGACAATGGTGGATGCTCTACCTCGGAGAGAGGATTGAGGTAGAGGTTTCGTGGGCTGATTTTGAGAGGGAATTCCGAGAGGAATTCCTTTCTTCCATGATCAAGGAGGAGAAGCGGCAGGAGTTACTCTCCATTCAGCAAGGGAGTATTTCAGTACGAGAGTTGTGGATCAAGTTCAAGGATCTCCTGCACTTTTATCCGGATCTCTTTCTGGATGAGGAGTCTCAGGCGACATGTTTGGAGGAGGCGCTTCGTCCTTCGCTTCTGTATGCTGTCATCCCCTTCACCCTTCCAACGTACTTGGCAGTACAGAAGAAGGAAAAGGTTGTAGAGAGGATGAACTCATAGGGAGGTGCACCACGTGAAGGGATCCAGCCAGGTTTGTCGAAGGGGAAGGCAGTCAGCAACAGGTCTCCTGCGACAGGACCTTCCAGGTTCAGGCCAGTGGGGAGCAGGCCCCAGTAGTTCCAGTTCAGATCTTCAGGTCCTCATACCTTTTTCACGAGCCCATTACCGAAGTGTTTTTCTTGTGGAGGTTTCAGGAACATTCAGAGTCAGTGACCAACCCAAGCTCAGTACGGTGGAGGTGCGCAGGTTCAGCGCCCACCTCAGCAGCACCAGTTTCCGGCGAGGCCCTTCCAGCAGCAGCAAGACCATGCTCCTCCGAGGGAAGACCTTGCGGGAGGAGGCCGACCTCAGGGTGATCCTTAGGGACCTAGACCAGGGCATGGTCGAGGAGGTATACGACATCAGAGAGGTAGAGGATCTGGGTGTGGACAGTTGCACGCAGCAGAGTTAACAGCTCCGTCAGGACTAGAGGTGGTGCGAGGTACGATTTGTTTGTTCAGCACTGTTGTTTCTGCTTTGTTCGATTCAGGAGCTTCGCACTCCTTTGTTGCACCTGGTCTAGCCCATGCTATGGGACTAGATGTAGAGAGACTTTCCATACCACTGGTGCTGAGCACACTAGTTGGAGGCCAGACTAGCGTATCTTGTGTTTTCCGGGGATGTGGGCTGACGTTGGGACCACATCACTCTAGTGGGGACCTTCTTTTGTTACAGATGCATCCATACAATGTCATCCTAGGCATCGACTGGTTGTTTTCTGTTAGTGCCGTTATCGACTACTTTTGGAGAAGAGTCATGTTCTCCGAAATGGATGGGAAGCGTGTAGCTTTTGTTGGCGAAAGGAACTATCAGGCAGGAAGCCGGCGTGTGGAGCCTCTCCTTTCCTTGTTAGGCGGGTTATCAGTGGTTTCAGCTAATACAGAGATGATGGACGTTCCGGAGGTTGTTGGGGAGTTCCTCGATGTTTTTCCTGAGGAGGTTGTGACTCTACCCCCCCGACGTGATGTTGAGTTTGGGATATACTTACAGCCTGTTGCCCGTCCGATTTCAATGGCCCCTTATCGAATGGCACCTTCGGAGTTGCGGGAGTTGTGGATTCAGATTGACGATCTGATGGAGAATGGTTTTGTTCGGCCCAGCGTATCGCCATGGGGTGCTCCAGTTTTGTTCATGAAGAAGGCAGATGGTGGTCTCAGGCTATGCATAGACTGCTGAAGGTTGAACCAGGTAACGTTCAAGAACCGTTACCCCCTTCCAAGGATAGGTGATCTCTTCGACCAACTGAGGGGAGTAGGGTGGTTTTCCAAGATTGATCTAAGATCTGGATATCATCAACTAAGGGTAAAGGACAGTGACATCTCGAAGACGGCTTTAAGGTGCAGGTATGGGAACTTCGAGTTTGTAGTGATGCCGTTTGGAGTTACAAATGCACCGACTATGTTCATGGGACTTATGAACTTTGTCTTCCGAGAGTTTCTGGACCGGTTCGTCATTGTGTTTATCGATGACATCCTGATCTACTCAAGATCAGAGGAGGAGCATGTTGAGAATCTCAGGGAAGTCTTGGAAGTCCTTCGACACCACCATCTTTACGGGAAATTGTCGAAGTGTAATTTCTTGGCGCAAGAAGTACACTTCCTTGGGCACGTGGTGTCTCAGCATGGAGTGTCAGTTGATCCGTCGAAGGTAGAGGCAGTTGTTTCTTGGGTAGCACCCAAGAGTGTTTCAAAAGTTTGTAGTTTCCTGGGGTTAGCAGGTTACTATCGGAGGTTCATTTTGGACTTCTCTCGAGTTTCTTCTCCATTGAAAGATTTTACTAGGAAGAACTAGGTCTTATTATGGAGCGAGCAGTGCCAGAAGGCTTCGACTACCTGAAAGAGAAGTTGTTCAGTGCTCACATACTCAGGTTTCCAGAGGAAGGGTTGTTGTATGAGGTGTTTTGTGATTCTTCTGGCCTTGGTCTGGGGTGCATGCTGATGCAGTAGAAGGGAGTGATCTATTATGGGTCTATGAAGTTATGCCCTCATGAGCGTAACTATGCCACCCATGGCCTAGAGCTTGCAGTAGTAGTGGTTGCACTGAAGTTGTGGCGACATTACCTCTTTGGGGAGAGCTTTGTGGTCTTCTTAGATCACAAGAGCCTGTGTTATATCTTCTCCCAGTGTGACCTGAACTTGCGGCAGCGGATATGGGTCGAGTTTCTCCAAGACTATGACTTTGAGATCTCTTACACTGAAGGTAAGGGCAACGTAGTGGCTGATTCCTTGAGTAGGAATTCGCATAAGAAAGTGGTTCAGGAATCCACCGATGCTTGGAAAGATATGGGAGAGTTGGATGCCTTGCACTTTTATGCAAGGGTAGATGGTGTTAGAGGGTATTTGTTTCAGATGATGGTGCAGTCCTCCTTGTTGCAGTAGGTGAAAGAGTCTCAATGGGGGGACTCTGAGGCAGAAGTAATGCGGGATCATTTCGATCAGGGAAACAATCCAGAATGATGGTCAGAGGAAAGCCGACATCGGATTCTTTTCCATGGAAGGTTATTTGTTCCGGAGGCAATGCGTGAGGAAGTTCTCCGTGAGTCCCATAGCTCAGCCTTGGCAGTACATCTAGGAGTTTCAAAAATGTACCGAGGCCTTAGGTAACTGTTTTGGTGGCCCGAGGTGAAACGGGTAGTGGCGGAGTTTGTGGCTAAATGCCTAGTGTGTCAGCAAGTGAAGGCTTAACACAGTGTTCCCAGTGGTTTGTTGCATCCTTTAGATGTCCCCGAGTGGAAGTGGGATGATATCTCAATGGACTTCGTCACAGGACTACCCAGAGCTCAGGGTGGTTATGATGCTATCTGGTTAGTGGTGGATCGAGTGACGAAATCAGCTCACTTCTTAGCAATTAAGGAGTCAGGCCTGGTGAATACCTTAGCACAGAGGTATGTTGACGAGGTGGTGCGTTTGCATGGAGTTCCAAAGACTATCGTCTCAGATCGGGATACTCGATTTACCTCACGAGTCTGGAGGGGGTTACAACATGCTTTTGGCACCCATCTACGCCTTAGTACTGCTTTCCACCCCCATAACTATGGACAGACAGAGCGGACTATCCAGACATTCTAGGACATGCTATGGGCATGCGTTTTGGATTTCGGAGGATCATGGGTATGACACTTGCCTTTAGTAGAGTTTTCCTACAACAACAGCTTCCACTCTACTATTGGTATGACACCATTTGAGGCTCTGTATGGAAGACCATGTCGTTCACCCATTTTCTGGGCAGAGGTTGGTGAGACAGGTGCTCTTGGGCCAGAGGTAGTATAGAGCAACACAGAGAAGGTTCAGCTTGTGCGTGAGAGAATGAAAGTGGATCAGGACCAACAAAAGTCTTATTCTGATCGTCGAAGGAGGCCTTTGGAGTTCGAGGTGGGAGACCATGTGTTCTTGAAGGTTTCCCCTCGACGGGGGAAGCGGAGGTTCGGGAAGGGGAGTAAACTCTCCCCTAGGTTCATCAGACCTTTCGAGGTGCTGAGGCGAGTCAGCGAGGTGGCACATCAGCTAGCCCTGCCACCTCAGTTGGAGCAGGTTCATGGCGTCTTCTACGTCTCCCAGCTTCGTCGGTACTTAAACTACGACTCTCACGTTATCGACTGGGGAGAGCTAGATATAGGAGATGACGGGACCTTCGAGGAACAACCAGTCAGAATCGAGGATCGTAAAGATAAGGTGCTCTGTGGACGAACCATTCCCTTGGTTCATGTGTTGTGGAGGCATGGCAGCCTCGAGAAGAGCACTTGGGAGCGGGAGGCCCAGATGCACGCTCAGTACCCGGAGTTGTTTTGACTTGTGTTTTTCCTTTTTCTTCTGAGCTTTGTGTTGATGTTATACTCTGTACCTTTGATATATGGAATGCTTGGCTTGTAGGTTATGAGACCTTTTGTTTCCTTGTTCTCTGGAAGTGTGTAGCATGTCCGGATGTGTGGGGAAAGGAAAAAACCTGACTCTTAATCGAGACACATTAATGAGGATGGGATTGAACCCGTGCGGGAGAGTCAATGCCGCCTAAAGCGGATAATATCTCGACATAGAAGAAGGAATTTTCCCCAAACCACGTGTTCAGGCAATGTGTGGGTTGTACGGTGTTGGGGGAAGTGTAATTTGGAAAATCCTAATATATGGAAGTAAGAGGGCCCAATCCTTAATCAAGACGCATTAATGCGGATGCGATTAAACCCGTGCAGGCAAGTCAGTGCCGCCTAAAGTAGATAATATCTTGACATAGGAGAGGGAATTCCTAACACCTATTATTAGGATTGTTGGTTGAGTTCCTGGTATAACGAGAACCCTAAGAGGTATCTTGTCGGGTTCCTCTGGGTTGGTTTTTGAATTCTCGGGGATGAGAATGTTTTAAGAGGTATATGATGTAATGGACCAGACCTCTCCGACCCATTCCTTTGTCAAAAAGAAGGTCATGAAGTGTTCTGGAGGGTAAAATGGACTTTTCCCACACTTTCCAGAATTTTGTAAGTACACACCGTGTAGTGTGAGTACACGCCGTGTACCACCTTGCCAGGCATACCCTGTGTTGAAGTCTGTGCCCTTTCCATGTGAAAGAAATGGGTACACACCGTGTACCCCAAACTACACGCCCTGTACCCCCTCGCCGGGTATACCCCGTGTTCAAGGCCGTGTCCCTGTTGTGTGAAAGGAATGGGTACAGGCCGTGTACCCTGAACTACACGCCGTGTAGTCCCTCCCCGTGTACGCATTACCCTTAGACTGTGTGTTGACCAGTCAGTGACCGTGTGCCATGATGGAGCCGTGTCATCACCGTGTGAAATAAATGGGTACATGCAGTGTACCCAGTACTACACACTGTGTAGTCCCTCCCCGCATATGCGTTACCCTCAAGCCGTGTGTTGACCAGTCAACGGCCGCGTGTCGCGTCGGAGGCCGTGTTGGAAGCCGCATGGTGAGCATGTGAAACGGCCGAGTACACACCGTGTACCATAAAGTACACGTCGTGTAATTTTTCTTTTCTTGCCTATAAAAGGAGGGGTCCCCTCCTCCTTTTCAACTCACCCCTCTCCTCTCCAGTCCTCTGAGCAGAGCTCTCCCAAGAGACTCGAAGGATCCTTTTCTTCCATAACTTCTTCATCCGAGCTCCGATTTATGATCCGTTAGCAGCCACGGGATCGTAACGATGAGGAGGAACTTCTGATCTTGGATCCTTTGTCTTTCCTTCAGCATTTTCTTTCCAAATTCCACCTGAGGAGGTTTTTCTGGGACTCGACAGAGGTGACGGACGCCGACGGACGTCTTCTAAGGTTGATCTGGGGGAGCGTTGTGATCAGAACCTATTGAGGTAGGGATCTTACCTTCGGCTCTCTAATTTGTGCATCATGTTGGGTGGGTATCTTCTTGTTTTCATGAGAAGCAGTAGAACCATTAAATAAAGATAATAACTGGTTAAAGAACGGGGATGGGGGAGTTGTTATGTTTATCTTATATCCTGTGATTTTATGTTGTGAATTGAATAGGCTTCTGCCTACTGAAAATCACGGTCGTTGGGGGAATTTTCTTGCACAATTATAGGTTGCCGTATCTTTCTAGACCGTTTTTGTGTATGGAACTTTTTTGAATGTGGAATTTGATTAATCACATAAATTTGGATGATTAAAATCTAGAACCCTTGTGTGATCACCTTGGTTAAGCAAAATGGAATAATAAACATGTGGGTTTTGGATTGGTTACTGGTGTGTGAAAGGGAGGGGTGAATCTTGGGTTGTTATGAATAGAACAGGAAGCAGGGCTGTGTTAAATGATGTTAAAGGGGCGATGATGTGGCACGAATCTTGTTTTGTGGGTTGTGGTGGATCGGATGAGCAGCGGGGCTGCGATAAGTTGTATCAAGGGATGATGATGTACGGTGCGGTTGTGGTTATGAAAGTTGGCAGCGGGGATGCAGGGATGGGTTGGAATGTGAACGGACTATGGATTGTGAATAATAAATAAAATGTGGAAGAGTTAATGAACAGTGGGGCATGGTAATGGAACAGGATTTAAAATCAATGGGGTTGGTTGGTTCTTAAGAAGGGACTTGTTGTGTTGCTTGTGTTTTCCTAACTTGATTTGTGGATGGCAGAGATATATTTCAAGAATTATTTATGTAGTTGGTTTCCCAGTAGTTAAGGAACTAATAAAATAATTCTGCTGAAACGTGAAAACCTAAATGGGGGTTGGGGTTGTTTGTTGTATGCCTGCTTCTTAGTAGCAGTGCCGATGAACATGCTCAGTTCTCTGATTAGAATCCATAGGTTGGGCTGAGTGTTTGGTATATATATATATATATATATATCTATATATTTGTGTTTTATCGCACCCCACCCATGTTGAGCACTTAGTGCCGAACACTCCCATTTCACGGGAGAGGGTGTTTTCGCATAGTTACTAGCTCCTTCCTGCTCTTTCTTCCCTAGGCTGTGATGGCTTGAGGTGACCTTACACCTAATACCCTTCAGGTAGGTTTTGATTGGGGTGGATTGGCCCAAGAATCTTCAGGCATGTTTGTTTTCCCAAGAATCTTCGGGATGAGGCTCAGGTGTCTTCAGGCGAGAGTTCTGTTACTATTACTATTCCCAAGAATCTTCAGGATGAGGCCCAGATGTGTTCGGGCGGGGACGTGATTGTGGTTGAGGCCCAGGTGTGTGTGGGTGAGATACGTGGTTTTGAGGCCCAGGTGTGTGCGGTTGGGATGCGTGGTTTTGAGGCCCAGGTGTGTGCGGGTGGGATGTGTGGTTCTTGAGGCCCAGGTGTGCGCGGGCAGGAAGAGTGTTGTAGCGTTAGGACGTTCTCCATTAGGAAAAGCAGCTAACTAGTTGGTAATGGTGTGGGGTACCCAATAATCTTTTTCTTATATAATACTACCAGTTGTGATTGTGTTTTGGTGAGTGTGTCTGGTGAGGTTGGGTGGATAGAATTCCTTTCTAGGTTTCTTCTGTTGTTCTCACGGGACATTAGGATGTCTCCCCACTTTTTCACAAGAGCTTTAGGTTTCCCTACTGAGTATACTTGTATGCTGACCCTACGTTTACTTTTAGGTTTCCAGGAGGACTACCTGGGCCGTGCGGGACCCTACTAGTCAGACAGTTGGAGTTGTTGCAGTTGCTGTACTCTTGTTTTCTTTTGGTATTGTACTTTGAGCTTTCTTGTACTTGCACTTTGTTATAAAATTGTTTAAACATGCATGTGGGATTGGTTTGGGTTTATTTCTATACACTTGTTATTTTCATTTTTTGGGTGGTTGACTTGTCCTATTTCCCAATCTTAAATAATAAAAAGGGTAATGCCTCCCATATTTGTGAAAACTCATACCCTTGGTGCTAGTCGCCACCCCGGGGCCTATTGGAGGCGGGACTCGGGGGTCATTATCTCCCTTTCACCATTGCCAGCTCAGGAGGGGAATCTTTGGTGGGAGGGGGTCATGAAATAATGGTATCAGAGGTGATGGTTGAGAGATAGGATGGAGTCTGTAGTTAGGCACAATGAGGATTTCATGGGATGGTAGGGCAACATTGTTAGTTAATCTTGGTGCGTGACATAGGCCAGGGAAGACCAGCTAGGATACGGGATTTTAGGGCCCCCGTGATCCGATGAAAGTACTCTGAGCCTACCGAACGACCAAGTGAGACTACATTGATTATAGGGTTGAGACCCTAGGGAAGGTACATGCATCATCATGATTGTGTTTTACTTGATTTGGGTGTTCTGGGAAAGAAATTGAAATAAAATGATAAAATGAAACCCTGAGAAATTTCCTTACTACCTGGGCTTAGGTGATCCTTGTTTACCATACAACTATGGCACCTGGACGTCATCCCTGGGTGGCTCAGACGGCTGAGGCCCAGCAGATTCAGGCGGTCAATCATTTGGGGATTGACCGAGAGGAGGAAGATAGCCATTGGCAGAAGAGTCTCCGTTCTTTCCAGTGGCAAACCCTCAAGAAGTACGAGGGTAGTACTTCGGATACGGAGACATAGGGGTGGCTTGAGGATCTAGGGATCGCTTTTACCTTGATTCGTGCTCCGAGGTAGTACTGGGTTCCCCTAGTAGTCAGCCAGTTGAGAGGTGCGGCGCGACAGTGGTGGACGCTCTGCCTCGGAGAGAGGATAAAGGCAGAGGTTTCATGGGCTGTTTTTGAGAGGGAATTCCGAGAGGAATTCCTTTCTTCCATGATCAAGGTGGAGAAGTAGTAGGAGTTACTCTCCCTTCAGCAAGGGAGTATGTCAGTACAAGAGTTGGGGATCAAGTTCAAGGATCTCTTGCGCTTTTCTCCGGATCTCTTTCTGGATGAGGAGTCTCGGGCAAGACGTTTGGAGGAGGTGCTTCATCCTTCACTCCAGTATGCTGTCACCCCCTTCACCCTTCTGACATACTTGGAAGTACATAAGAAGGCAAAGGTTTTATAGAGGATGAACTCATAGGGAGGTGCACCACGTGAAGGGATCCAGGCAGGTTCGTTGAAGGGGAAGGCAGTCAGCAGCAGGTATCCCGCGACGGGACCTTCCAGGTTCAGGCCAGTGGGGAGCAGTCCCCTGTAGTTCCAGTTCAGATCTTCTGGTCCTCATCCCTTTTTGACGATCCCAGGACTGAAGTGTTTTTCTTGTGGAGGTTTCGGGAACATTCAGAGTTGGTGCCCGACCCGAGATCAGTACGGTGGAGGTGGGCAGGTTCAGTACCCACCTCAGCAGCACTAGTTGCCGGTGAGGCCCTTCCAGCAACAGCAGGACCATGCTCCTCTGAGGGCAGACCTTGCGGGAGGAGGCCGACCTCAGGGTGCTCCTCAAGGACCTCGACCAGGGCGTGGTCTGTGAGGTGGATGACATCAGAGAGGCAGAGGAGCTGTGCGTGGATAGTTGCACGCAGCAAAGTTGACAGCTCCGGCAGGACCAGAGGTGATGCGAGGTACGATTTGTTTGTTCAACACTCTTGTTTCTGCTTTGTTCGATTCAGGAGCTTCACACTCCTTTGTTGAACCTGGTCTAGCCCATGCTTTGGGACTAGACGTAGAGAGACTTTCCGTACCACTGGTGCTGAGTACACCAGTTAGAGTCCAGACCATCGTATCTTGTGTTTGCCGGGGATGTGGGCTGAAGTTGGGACCACATCACTCTTGTGGGGACCTTCTTCTGTTACAGATGCAGCCACACGATGTCATACTAGGCATCGACAGGTTGTTTTCTGTTAGTGCCTTTATTGATTGCTTTCGGAGAAGAGTCATGTTCTCCGACGTGGATGGGCAGTGTGTATCTTTTGTTGGCGAAAGGAACTATCAGACGGGAAGCCGGCGTGTGGAGCCTCTCCTTTCCTTGTTAGGCGGGTTATCAGTAGTTCCAACTGATACAGAGATGATGGACGTTTCATAGGTTGTTGGGGAGTTCCTCGATGTTTTTCCTGAGGAGGTTTTGACTCTACCCCCCCCCCCCCCCGACGTGATGTTGAGTTCGGGATAGACTTACAGCCTGGTGCCCATCTGATTTCGATGGCCCCTTATCGGATGGAACCTTCGGAGTTGCGGGAGTTGTGGATTTAGATTGACGATCTGATGGAGAAGGGTTTTGTTCGGCCCAGTGTATCTCCATGGGGTGCTCCAGTTTTGTTCGTGAAGAAGGAAGATGGTGGTCTCAGGCTATGCATAGACTACCGAAGGTTGAACCAGGTAACGGTCAAGAACCGTTACCCCCTTCCAAGGATAAATGATCTCTTCGACCAACTGAGGGGAACATGTTGGTTTTCTAAGATTGAACTACGATCTGGATATCATCAGCTGAAGGTAAAGGATAGTGACATCTCGAAGACGGCTTTCAGCTGTAGTTATGGGCACTTTGATTTTGTAGTGATGCCGTTTGGAGTTACAAATGCACCGGATGTGTTCATGGGACTTATGAAGTTTGTCTTCCGAGAGTTTCTGGACCGGTTCATCGTTGTGTTTATCGATGACATCCTGATCTACTCAATATTAGAGGAGGATCACGTTGAGCATCTCAGGTCAGTCTTGGAAGTCCTTCGACACCACCAGCTTTGCAGGAAATTGTCGAAGTGTAAGTTCTTGATGCAAGAAGTACACTTCCTTGGGCACGTGGTGTCTCAGCATGGAGTGTCAATAGATTCTTCGAAGGTGGAGGTAGTTGTTTCTTGGGCAGCACCCAAGAGTGTGGAATAAGTTTGTAGTTTCCTAGGGTTAGCAGATTACTATCAGAGGTTTGTTTTAGACTTCTCTCAAGTTTCTTCTCCATTGAAAACTTTGACTAGGAAGAACCAGGTCTTCCTATGGAGTGAGCAGTGCCAGAAGGCTTTCTACTACCTGAAGGAGAAGCTGGTCAGTGCTCCTGTACTCAGGTTTTCAGAGGAAGGGTTGTTGTATGAGATGTTTCGTGATGCTTCTGGCCTTGATCTGGGGTGCATGCTGATACAGAAGAAGGGAGTGATCTGTTATGGGTCTAGGCAGTTACACCCTCACGAGCGTAACTATTCCACCCATGACCTAGAGCTTGCAGCAGTAGTGTTTTTACTGAAGTTGTGGCAACATTAACTCTTTGGGGAGCACTTTGTGGTCTTCTCAGATCACAAGAGCCTACGTTATATCTTCTCCCAGCGTGACCTGAACTTGCGGTAGCGGAGATGGGTCGAGTTTCTCCAAGACTATGACTTTGAGATCTCTTACACTGAAGGTAAGGGAAACGTTGTGGCTGATTCCCTGAGCAGGAAGTCACATAAAGAAGTGGTTCGGGAATCCACCAATGCTTGGAAAGTGATGGGAGAGTTGGATGCCTTGCAGTTGGATGCAAGGGTAGAAGGTGTTAGAGGCTGTTTGTTTCAGATGATGGTGCAATACTCCTTGTTGTAGTAGGTGGAAGACTCTTAGTGGGGGGACTCCAAGGCGGAATTAATGCAGGATCCTGTCGATCAGGGAAACGCTCCAGAAGGATGGTCAGAGGATAGCCGATATCAGATGCTTTTCCATGGAAGGTTGCTTGTTTCGGAGGCAATGCGTGAGGGAGTTCTCCGTGAGTCCCATAGCTCAGCCTTAGCGGTACATCCAGGAGTTTCAAAAATGTACCAAGGCCCAAGGGAATAGTTTTGGTGGCCCGGGGTGAAATGGGCAGTGGCAGATTTTGTGGCTAAATGCCTGGTGTGTCAGCAAGTGAAGGCTGAACACCGTTTTCCCAATGGATTTTTGCATCCTTTAGATGTCCCCGAGTGGAAGTAGGATGACATCTCAATGGACTTTGTCACAGGACTACCCAGAGCTCAGGGTGGTTATGATGATATCTGGGTAGTGGTGGATCGACTGACGAAATCATCTCACTTCTTAGCAATTAAGGAGTCAGGCCCGATGAGTACCTTAGCACAGAGGTACGTAGACGAGGTGGTGCGTTTGCATGGAGTTCCAAAGACTATCATCTCAGATCGGGATACTCGGTTTACCTCACGAGTTTGGAGGGGGTTACAACATGCTTTTGACACCTAGATACGCCTTAGCACTGCTTTCCACCCCCAGACCGATGGACAGACAAAGCGGACTATCCAAACGTTGGAGGACATGCTGCGGGCATGCGTTCTGGATTTCGGAGGATCATGGGTACGACACTTGCCTTCAGTAGAGTTTGCCTACAACAACAGCTTCCACTCTACTATTGGCATGGCACCATTTGAGTCTCTGTATGGAAGACCATATCGTTCACCCATTTTCTAGGAAAAGGTTGGTGAGATAGGTGCTCTTGGGCTAGAGGTAGTACAGAGAACCACAGAGAAGGTTCTGCTTGTGCGTGAGAGGATGAAAGCGGATCAGGACCGACAGAAGTCTTATGCTGATCGTCGAAGGAGGCCTTTGGAGTTTGAGGTGGGAGACCATGTGTTCTTGAAGGTTTCCCCTCGACGGGGGCAGTGGAGGTTTGGGAAGGGGAGTAAACTCTCCCCTAGGTTCATCAGACCTTTCGAGGTGCTAAGGTGAGTCGGCGAGGTGGCACATCAGCTAGCCCTGCCACCTCAGTTGGAGAAGGTTCATGACGTCTTCCAAGTCTCCCAGCTTCGTCGGTACTTACACGTTGACTCTCACGTTATCGACTGGGGAGAGCTAGATATGGGAGACGATGGGACCTTTGAGGAATGACCAGTCAGAATCGAGGATCGTAAAGAGAAGGTGCTCCATGGAAGAACCATTCCCTTGGTTCGTGTGTTGTGGAGGCATGGAGGCCTCGAGGAGAGCACTTGGGAGCGGGAGGCCCAGATGCACACTCAGTACCCAGAGTTGTTTTGACTTGTGTTTTTCCTTGTCCTTCTGATCTTTGTGTTGATGTTATACTCTATACCTTTGATATATGGAATGCTTGGCTTGTCGGTTATGAGACCTTTTATTTCCTTGTTCTCTGGAAGTGTGTAGCATGTCCGGATGTGTGGGGAAAAGGAAAAACCTGGCTCTTAATCGAGACGCATTAATGAGGATGAGATTGAACCCGTGCGGGAGATTCAGTGCCACCTAAAGCGGATAATATCTCGATATAGAAGAAGGAATTTTCACCAAACAACGTGTTCAGGCAATGTGTGGGTTGTACGGTGTTGGGGGCAGTGTAAGTTAGAAAATCCTAATATATGGAAGTAGAAAGGCCCAATCCTTAATCCAGACGCATTAATGTGGATGCGATTAAACCCGTGCAGGCAAGTCAGTGCCGCCTTAAGCAGATAATATCTTGACATAGGAGAGGGAATTCCTAACACCAGTGATTAGGATTGTTGGTTGAGTTCCTGGTATAATGAAAACCCTAAGAGGTATATTGTCGGGTTCCTCTAGGTTGATTTTTGAATTCTCGGGGAGGAGAATGTTTTAAGAGGTATCTGATGTAATGGACCAGACCTATCCGGCCCATTCCATTGTCAAAAAGAAGGTCACGAAGTGTTCTAGAGGGTAAAATGGACTTTTCCCACACTCTCCAGAATTTTGTAAGTACACGCCATGTAGTGTGATTACACGCCGTGTACCACCTTTCCAGACATACCCCGTGTTGAAGACCGTGCCATTGCCATGTAAAAGAAATGGGTACACGCCGTGTACCCCAAACTACAAACTATGTACCCCCTCGCCGGGTATAACTCGTGTTCAAGTCCGTGTCCTTGCTGTGTGAAAGGAATGGGTACACACCGTGTACCCTGAACTACATGCCGTGTAGTCCCTCCCCGTGTACGCATTACCCTCAGACCGTGTGTTGACCAGTCAATGGTCGTGTGCTGTGCTGGAGCTATTTTATCACCATGTGAAATAAATGGGTACATGGCGTGTACCTAGTACTACACGCCGTATAGTCCCTCCCTGCGTATGCATTACCCTTAAGCTGTGTGTTGACCAGTCAACGGCCGCGTGCCGCATCGGAGGCTGTGTTGGAAGCCGCGTGGTGAGCGTGTGAAACGTCCGAGTACATGCCGTGTACCATAAATTACACATCGTGTACTTTTTCTTTTCTCACCTATAAAAGGAGGTGTCCCCTCCTCCTTTTCAACTCACCCCTCTCCTCTCCATTCCTCTGAGCAGAGCTCTCCCAAGAGACTCGAAGGCTCCTTTTCTTCCATAACTTCTTCGTATGAGCTTCGATTTAGGACCCGTCAGTGGCCACGAGATCGTAACAACGAGGAGGAACTTCTGATCTTGGATCTGTTGTCTTTCCTTTGGCCTTTCCTTTCCAACTTCTACCTGATGAGGTTTTTCCGGGACTCGACAGAGGTGACGGACGCTGACAGACGTCTTCTAAAATTGACCCGGGGGAGCGTTGTGATCAGAACCTGTTGAGGTAGGGATCTTACCTTCGTCTCTCTGATTTGTGCATCATGCAGGGTGGGTATCCTCTTGTTTTCATGAGAAGCAGTTGAAACATTAAATAAAGATAATAACTGGTTAAAAAACGAGGATGTGGGAGTTGTTATGTTTATCTTATATCCTATGATTTTATGTTGGGAACTGAATAGGATTCTCCCTACTGAAAATCACGGTCATTGGGGGCCTTTGCTTGCACAATTAAATGTTGCCCTATCTTTCTAGACCGTTTTTGTGAATGGAACTTTGTTGAATGTGGAATTTGATTAATCACATAAAGTTGGCTGATTAAAATCTGGAACCCTTGTCTGATCACCCCAGTTAAACAAAATCTAATAATGAACATGTGGGTTTTGGCTTGGTTACTGGTGTGTGAAATGGAGGGGTGAATCCTGGGTTGTTACGAATAGAACGGGCAACAGGGCTGAGGTAAATGATGTTAAAGGGGTGATGATGTGGCACAAATCTTGTTTTGTGGGTTGTGGTGGATCGGATGAGCAGCGGGGCTGCGATAAGTTGTATCAAGGGGTGATGATGTACGGTGCAGTTGTGGTTATGGCAGTTGGCAGCGGGGCTGCAAGGATGGGTTGAAATGTGAACGGACTATGGGTTTTGAATAATAAAAAAAATGTGGAAGAGTTAATGAACGATGGGGGATGGTAATGGAACAGGATTAGTAATCAATGGGGTTGGTTGGTTTTTAATAAGGGACTTGTTGTGTTGCTTTTGTTTTCCTAACTTGATTTGTGGATGGCAGAGATATGTTTCATGAATGATTTATGTGGTTGGTTGCGGTTGGTTTCCCAGTAGTTAAGGAACTAATAAACTAATTCTGCTGCAACGTGAAAACCTAAATGGGGGTTGGGGTTGTTTGTTGTATGCATGCTTCGTAGTAGCAGTGCCGAGGCACGTGCTCAGTTCTCTAATTAGAAGCCATAGGTTGGGCTGAGTGTTTGGTATATATATATATATATATATATATATATATATATATATATATATTTGTGTCTTTGTGTTTTATCGCACCCCACCCATGATGAGAACTTAGTTCCGAACACTCCCATTTCATGGGAGAGGGTGTTTTCCCATAGTTACTAGCTCCTTCCTACTCCTTCTTCCCTAGGCTGTGATGGATTGAGGTGACCTTACACCTAAGACCCTTCAGGTAGGTTTCGATTGGGGTGGATTGGCCCAAGACTCTTCGGGCAGGTTAGTTTTCCCAAGAATCTTTGGGATGAGGCCCAAGTGTCTTCGGGCGAGAGTTCTATTACTATTACTGTTCCCAAGAATCTTCGGGATGAGGCCCTGGTGTGTTCGGGTGGGGACATGATTGTGGTTGAGGCCCAGGTGTGTGGGGGTGGGATATATGGTTGTGAGGCCCAGGTGTGTGCGGGCGGGATGCGTGGTTGTGAGGCCCAGGTGTGTGCGGGCGGGATGTGTGGTTCTTGAGGCCCAGGTGTGTGCGGGCGGGAAGAGTGTGGTAGCCTCAGGACGTTCGCCATTAGAAAGAGCAGCTAACTAGTGGGAAATGGTGCGGGGTACCCAATACTCTTGTTCTTATATACTACTACCTATTGTGATTGTGTTTTAGTGAGTGTGGCTGGTGAGGTTGGGTGGATAGAATTCCTTTCTAGGTTTCCTATGTTGTTCTCACGAGACATTAGGATGTCTCCCCACTTGTGCACGAGAGATTTAGGTTTCCCTACTGAGTATACTTGTATTCTCACCCTACGTTTACTTTCAGGTTTCCAGGAGGACTACCAGGGCCATGCGGGACCCTACTAGTCGGACAGTTGGAGTTGTTGCAGTTGTTGTACTCTTGTTTTATTCTGGAATTGTACTTTGATCTTTCTTGTACTTACACCTTGTTATAAAATTGTTTAAACATGCATGTGGGATTGGTTTGAGTTTATTTCTATACACTTGTTCTTTTCCTTTTTTGGGTGGTTGACTTGTCCTATTTCTCGATCTTAAATAATAAAAAGGGTAATGCCTCCCATATTTGTGAAAACTCATACCCTTGGTGCTAGTCGCCACCCCGGGGCCTATTAGAGGCGGGACTCGGGGGTCATTATCTCCCTTTCACCATTTCCAGCTCAGGAGGGGCATCTTTGGTGGGAGGGGGTCGTGACATCAAAAGACCAACTCTAGTGCCTTAAGAGGAAGCTTAAAAGAGGTGCGTCGAAGAAGAGGTAATCTCTTCTACCGATTCTTTCAAGTTTATTTTTCTTCAAATTCTTCTTCTTTAGTAGTTTCATTATAAAGTAATAACATCAGTATCAATAATATACTGATATTTTATTATAAATATAAAACAACCTCATTTCACCTTCTATCCATCCTACGGAAAACGAAATCACTGCGCGTGCGTACGTACGAAATACCGTTTCCATGCCGTGGTGTAATTTGTTTTTCCACCACCACCTTACTTGGATGGGTATAATGGTGTAAGGAATAACTATATATGGTTATTATAACATCATACTAATTATGAGATATTATATCATCCACTCCAATTCAATTCAATAATTATGGGAACGATATCATCGCTCGTGCATACGTATGGATTATCGTCTCCACGACGCGATGAGATTTATTCTCCATGTTAACCACTCAAGAATGATTATAATGTATAAATAATGAATAATAATGAAATATATGGCATGATAAAGATACTGGATTTATGTATATATATATATATATTTCATCTACTTACTTCCATTCAAGTCAATAAGGAAAGGAAAACAACGTTCATGCGTACGTACGACCTACCGTCTCCATGAACGGTGTATTTCATTTCATTTATCTATCTATTATCTATATGTATATACTGAATATATATGATATATACATCATGATTTACATTCTGGAAGTAATTAAATCATGATATAATTAATAATAATATCAAGAACAACAAGTTCCAACACGTACGATAAATAAAACGATTTTACCCAAAATGCTGCTTTTACATGGAATTTACAAAAGAACGGGTAATATAAAGTCATAAGTGAACCATATATGATATAATAACAATCAATATGATTATTTAATAAGTTAATGACATTATTTAATTCATTATACAGAAGTTTCGAATACGTATGAAGCATATCAAACCTAAGGTAAGGGATAATTTTGTAATCTAATTTTTATCTGAGATTGCTTATACGTAAGTATTTTCTAGGGTTATATTTTTCATCCATGTCCATAAAATGTTTTTTCATAAAGTGTTTAATATTATTCCTTGTATGTTTAAAGTCATGTTTACCCCTATTTGACTTTTACTTTGTGTTATGGAAGAAATATTTTTCTTTTATTTACCATACGTGGTATTTTTTGACTTTTCCGACAAAAGTACGAGAAAAATGTTTTTTTACTTATATGGTATGAACGAATTTTTAAGGTTTCATAACACCTTATTTTCATGAAGCTTACTCTACAAGATTTCATGACTATTTTCAACAAAATCCTTTTCTTTTAAAATATCATGGCATTTTGTGAAAAGAAAATGATTTTGAATAAGAAAGGATATTTTCCTCAATAATTTATTTCAAGTGTTTTATCAAAACCATTTTGCATATAAGATGAATTTATTTAATATGTGTATGTTTCAAGTATAATGTCTCTATGGTTTACATGGTTTCACTTCTCTTATGATGAAATGATATCCATTTTTTTTATATGGATTATGTTATGATGGGATGATGTTTATGGAACCCATTTTATTCTTTGGGTTATGATGAATGATTTATGTTTATGTTGTGGAACACGTAAGAATGATTTCATTATGAGATAGGTGTGACCTATATATCCCTCCAATTCATTAGGTAAAAATTTATATCTCATGATATAGACATGGCTAGAATGTTAAGTTAATCCAGTTCAGTGTTACAGGACTGGAACGAGGAGTGAACTCGATTCAGAAAGGGACTTTTTCCACTAAGATGGTCTTGGTAGCAATACCTAGGCTACTATGGAAATAATATCATGTGCTTAATGGTTTGACACAATTACATGTTTTATTCCCATGCTATTTTATCATTATTGATGTTCCTTTATGATATATTCCTTACGTACTTCCAAGATTTATGTCTTTGTTCAATATTTGGATGTTTAGATTTTATGTTCAAGTTTTTGCATTCAAATGTTTATGGATTGTTTTATGTTCTATATATTTACCCTTACTGAGCATTTGAGCTCACCCTTTTTATGTTTTCTTTTCCCCAGGATATAAAGAAAGGTTTTAGGTAAAAAAAATAGAAGGTGAAGATCTTTATAAGAGATGTTGAAGATCTTTCACCATGATTAGAAGATTAATTTTTTTTTTCTGAGTTTCCAAAGACACTAAACTATTAAAATCCTTGTGTGTTTGTTTTTGTTATGTATTAAGTATTCCTAAAAAGTAATGTAATGTCTATGTACGTCAGACTATGGGTCTCTACATAGATGAATAGAAAAAAGTGAAGATAAAAACTCAGAAGATACATTTTCATTTAACATATTATTTTTTATAGTATTAGACATATTCAAGTTTTGTGTGATTAGAATATAAAAGAGGATACAATTTGGAAAATATTCTACTCACACTATTTTTTCTGCTTCGTTATTAGCATATCCAATTTTTTATCTATATTGCATCATTAATCGATTTAATGTTCTTAATCTCTACATTTAAATATTTGGATCTTTTTCCTTAAGTCTATTACTAAGCTCACCAATTATTTTATCCAACACACCATAATAATTAAATTATATTCTCATTTTACTGTTGTTTCCGCCCATGTTTTTGGGTTTTATAATCTTGTGATATAACCCAAATGCAGTGAAATTAAACAATGGAGACAGTGTGTCTATGGGTTGCTAGATATTTCCTTGATCAAGCATTGGATTACCACAAAGAATAAAAGGCAGAAGAATCAGGTGAACTGGAAGGGTTCTTGTGGAACACATTTTTAAATATATGGCAAAGGCCCACTTTCTCGATGTTGGATGGTTTTCATTATGCTTTAAATTGACTATAAAGTATGATTTCCACTTTATCCTAAACATTATTTTAGATTGGGTACTTATAACTCAATGATGCATTTCTCTTGTTCTTACCATATTTTAATGTTATAGTGTTTCAATGGAGTAAGACTAGTTCTGAACCAAAAAAATTCATGGTGTTTAATGTCGAGTGTTATTTTTTATTTTACTTTTTTCCACTTTGGGAGTGAGTTGAGAGTTTTTTTAGCATCAATTTATTGTGTGAATAGTGCATGAATATTTTCAGTTCAAAAATGATAATTCATGTTTTTATTATTTTTATATCATTTAAAAATTTTGTTCCACATTTTTGGTTCCAGAAATAGTTCCATATTGATGAATTTAGGCAAATTAAGCACTATTATATATTGGTGTATAACTCAATTACAAAAACATATTGGTGACTCCTAGTATGTGAGATTCTTATCTTTTACGATTTTTCATTTCAATGGGAGTTCTGATTTAGAAAGATGGTTTTGGAAGAGGGGAAGGTGAAACATGAAAATTTCAACATATTATATTTTTTATTTTAGAGGAAGTGTATAGAGGATTATTTATTCTAGGAAGATTTATAGATTCTATGCATAGAGATCAAGTCATAAGAAAAGGAATAGGGGTAGTATGGAGGTTTCGACTAAAATTCAGTAGGTGTGATTTAGATTATGTTGGACCTAGGGTTGTCCAAACCCAACTGAATCAGGTGTAGTCAGTTTACACATAGGATATGGATGGGTCAGGTAATTTAGGTTAGTTTGTGATCAGGTTGGGTCAGTTCATGGGTTGTAAAATAATTAACCAACCAAAACTGAACAATCTAATAAATCCCTAATTTATTTCCTCCAGTGATTAGGAACTCCTCTTCCCTCTTATCACCTCTTGGCTGATAGAAATGTCTTGTAAATTACGTTTAATTTTTATTTAATTTAATAGTTACCATTAATGCTTTGTTTTTTTGGACGACCTATAAAATGTCCAAATAAAATACTTTTAGTATTCAAATAAATTCAATAATTTTTAATTGAATTTGTTTATTTTAATTTTTTGGATAATATGAATGTTTATTGATTTTTTTTGGATGCATGTTTATTGGAATTTATGTTTTTTATTGGATGATGTACCTTATAGATAATTCTATAGATTAGGCCTGATTTATTTGGACATTATAGATAATGATTCATTAGATAAAATATATAGATTGGATTCTCCATGTGATGATGTATTTCATTGTTTTTTTAATAAAAATGTTTTAAAATTAAAAATTGAAATCAATTGGTATTGTTGTTATCTTTTTAATTGAAATATTTTAAACTTTTTAAATTGGTTTAGTTTTAATTTAATTGATAGTTTTATAGTTTTTTAGTATTCTTTCCTTTAATGTTTCTTTACTTAGCCCAATAAACCCAATCGATCGAAAATCGAATCACCTTAGGTCGGGTTGGGTTAGTTCATTATAGAAAAATGTGTATATCCTAACCTGACCGAAGATGAATTTTTTTTTATTAGGTCGAGTGTGAAATTTTACCAAACCCATCCCAACCCATAAACATCCCTAGATGGCTCATAATTTGGATTTCAATATCCAATAGTAGAATACCACTATGGAAATAATGTCCATGATACATAGTATGATGAGATGTTGACCTAATGAACAATGTATTTTTGATTTAGATACTTTTCAACATGAAGATTTCAAAAAGAAGGTCATTAGAGGATCATGTTAAAGACTCCAATGTGATTCGTCTCTAGTTGGAATCATTGAGCATAATGTTTATTGGGGTATTTTGGGAATTGATCCTTCTATCATTTCTTCTAGTATCCTGGGATTTGGTGGTTACCATGGTGAGAAATTCCTACAGTAAGGCTGACTTTGTGTTCGAAGAGACCTGAGATATTATTCTGAATGAAGAGATGTAGAGGAAGGATGGCCTTAATGATACTAGAACTACTTTCAATGTGGGAGGCATGTAACATTATCTTCTAAGTAAAATGTAGAAGAAGACTAAAGGAAAGAGAGAAAGAAGTTGAGGAAGTTGGTTGGCCCTATTGATTCTACATGCTGATACTACAGGAAGAAATGAAATTTGTGGAAGCACTATTAGGAGAGATGAGTCAATTCTGTGAATTATGCTTTGAGTTCATCTACAAAATCAATATATTTGGAAGATGACATTGTGTTTATTAGTCATGAAAGTTTTATAGACTATAGATTCTAGAATCCATGGATTTATTCAACTCTATTTCTAAGAAGGGACAGATGGTAAATTATATATATGAAAGCTTTAAAATATATTACCTTGAAAATAGATAAGTTCTCAATATTGTTAGTAAAGGAGAAACAAAATTCAAAATGAATAATGAATGCCTACTCAAATATGTGTGGAAATGGATATTTCTCATCTAGTTCCAGAAAAGATTATTCTTCATGTGTAAGATTATTTCTCCTAGAACCAAGAAATCGTGTATCACATTTTTCCAATATTTTGTTAGAACTTATTCCTTCAAGGTCATTATTTGAAAGTGTGTCATAGAATTTGTCGGAGAAGATGAAAAAGGAAAGTTCTGGGTGTGGGGACTCATAATGATCAATTGTATTCATATTTTGTTGATTCTTCTAAAGGAACATTAGGGTAAAATTAGGTATTTGAGGAGATAATTCTTGTGAATGAACAATTACTAGATGCTGAAGTGTCTTGTTGGATGTTTTTTCTATTTATCCTGAATCCAATGACCTTAATTAAGGTTGGTAATAGTTTTTCTTCAATTTTTAGAAGCATGATACCTACAGATTTATGTTTTTTGATTTCATTTAAATAATTGTCGTTTGGTTATAATGATCCTCTTTTATTGACATATTATGAATTCTAAAATGTTTTTTGTAATAAGTATAATCCTCAAAATATGTCTTTTTCATTGGCTAGTTTAATATTTGATAACATTCATTCTACCTGCATTGATTCTTATTTGAGGAAGGACAAATTTTATTTGGTAGAAGTAGATGAAGTCAATCAATCTCTAGACAGTAAGGGAAGAATCTCTCTAGTTTTTTATCTTTATAAGGATAATAAAGTTTGTACCATATCTTAGCCTAAGTATCAAAAGGTGAGGTATATCTCTAATTATGAAAAGGAAACAAGTTATGAGGCCAATATTAGAACCTTGTTTTGTTAATGTTTCCAGTATTCAAATGGAATGATCTAGGTATTGGAACCCAAGTAAAAATAAATTTTCTCACCTCTGTTATAGATAAACATAAAATTGTTATGGTTGGTATTCTTGAGAACAAACAACAACAAGATACTATTGATGTTTTTTCTAAAATACTCAAGATTCATGGCTTCATGCATGCAGGTCTAATTAATCGACATATATGGATTTTTTGGAAAAAAAGCTTCCCTGTGGATTAGATTCAATTAGCAGATCAATTTATTACAATAAAGGTGAACTGCAATTATCATTCGTTCCTTTTCTCATTTGTTTATGGGAGTTGTGTTCCTCAAAAAAGATTTCTATTATGGAATATCCTATGTTATTTTGATCTAGATGAACATCCATGGTTTATTGGAGGTGATTTTAATATTAATTCTAATCTGTATGAGAAGAAGGGAACATGTCATTTTTTGAGGTGGACTGGCAATGGTTTTACAAAAATTCATGATAGGAAAAGGTATAATGGATCTCAGGTTTCAATGAGGCAAATTTACA
This sequence comes from Viscum album, assembly GCA_963277665.1. NCBI lineage: Eukaryota > Viridiplantae > Streptophyta > Magnoliopsida > Santalales > Viscaceae > Viscum > Viscum album. The sequence goes on along the minus strand of OY728153.1, from coordinate 1,681,037,606 downwards.
TGGTGTAATAACCATAAAGGTGATTGTAGATCATGGAGTTTTCTAGATATAGGTTTGGGAAACATACATGCTTTATCCACATATGCCAATGTTAAAGTGGATCATTTGGTAAGAAGTATTTATGATCATTCTCCATTATTGTTCACTTTATCTCCCAGGAATGATAATCAAGAAAGATTTAGATATTTTTGATATTGGAATGATGACCTGAACTTTCTTGATTTGGTAAAGAATTCTTTGGAAGATCCCATACAAGTTCATACATGATATGCTATTCCTAACAAGGATAGACATTTAAAAAAGAGTTTATAGGTGGGGTTGAGAGATCTTCCTCCACCAGATAAATACTTACATGATATTATGAAATAAGTAGATCATCTTGAACATAGTCCGAATGAATATTGGGATGTTCAGTTGTTTGAGGATCTTACTCATAAGAAAAAACATTTGGCAGATATGTTGCTTAAATATGAATGTTTATTAAGATATAAAGCAAGGATCAAGTGGTTGAAGGAAGGAGATGAAAACACAGCGTACTTTAAATCTTGTATTAAGAAGAGGACAATATTTGTTAAACCTAATATCTTACTTGAAGATGGTTATTTTATATATTATATGGATATTTTTGGGGCTTTGGATAATAATTATTTTAGATATCTCCTGGTTGGAGTCAATGATAAGATGCCCAATGGTTATCCAAGAGAGCCCACAGATATTTTTGGTGTTATACCAACATGTGTTTTAACAAGTGAGAATGATGAAATGGGATTCATTCCCTAGGATAAATAGATCTTTAATTCCATGATGAATCTCAATCCAGATAGTGCTGCTAGTCCATACAGTTTCCCTGCGTCTTTTTATAAATCCTCATGGAATATAATCAAGAATGATATTATTGAAGCGATCTAAGAGTTTTTCAAAGGAGGGCAGCTACCTAGCATTGCATGCGCCACCACTATTATTATTATTACTAAGACTAAGAATCACAAGTAAATTCTTCATTATCAACCTATTAGTATGTGTAATATTCCTTACATGATCCTAGCCAGTATTATCAATACTCGTCTATCCATTCATTTGCCATGATGGATTTCTCTTGAACAACATGGTTTTGTAGAGGGGTGTTCTATTTAGGGAGCTATAGCTTTGGCTCAGGAAATGGTTAGGGTTATTAATCGTAAAACTCTAGGGGTCAAATGTGGACATTAAACTTGATATGAATAAATCCTATTATCATTTTGAATGGAGTTTCATCAACAAGGTGTTAACAGGTATGAGTTTTTCTCCTTGGAACACTGATTTAATTTTTCGTTGCTTTTTCTCTTCCTGGTTGGCAGTATCTTTTATTGGTAATACCTATGGATTATTTAAACCCACCCATGGTCTAAGGTAGGGGGATCCATTATCTCCAAGTTTATTCAACATTTTTCAAGATTTTCTCAATATGATTATTCAAAGAAGCATGAGTAATGTTGTTATTCTTCCATATCGGTGTAGGATGGGTTCTCCTTCGATATCTCATCTCATGTTTGATGATGATACTATTATTTTCACAAATGCATTGATTATATCACTTTGATTTTTGAATAATGTTTTGGATGATTATTTTCTTTGAATTGGATAAGTGATTAAGAAAAATAAAAGCTACTTCTATGTTCCTAGTTGTTGCAATTTAAGTCGTCTGTACACCATTGGCCATATTCTAGATATGTAGAAAGGTGCCTTTCCCATGGATTATTTGGGGGATACTCTATCTTCTAAAAGGATTCGAATTTTTGATTTTGATAATTTGATCATCAGGATTATGGTTCAGGTTGTTAATTAGAAGAATAAATATATTTTATTTGGAGGGAGAATAATGTTAATCAATAGTGTGCTTCTGGCCACTACGGTTCATGATCTATCTTCTGTTAAAGTTCCAAAGTTGGTGATCAAAAGTTTTCCTATAATTATTTCTAATTTCATTTGGGATCCTACGACTAAGTGTAAGAGGAAATGGGTCTCATGGGAGAGGATGGATTGACCTATGAAGGATGGTGGAGTCAATGTATGCAGCCTTGATGTTACTCTTATTTTTATACATGAAAAATTAGCATGGAAAATTCTGGAATATCTTCCTTTATGGGGAAGAACTATGCATGGTAATTTAGTGGGTGATATGGTTTCATTGGATAGACATGGTTCTCCATTATGGACGGATATTAGTTCCATTGTTGATTTCCTTATACCTTATTCATGATGGCTAGTTGGAAAGAGTGATATTATGTTTTTGAATCAAAACTGGAGTGGAAATATTATTGGTTATCAGGGTTTTCCTTCTATGTTTATGTCCTTTAAGAAAGCTTGTAAATTCCCTACTTTTATTAATGCAGTTTTGGATAGGGATCAAAAGGATCTTTTTAATCTCATTGTGTTATCTTCAAGTCTAGATAATTGTATATTTAATATTTCTTATTTGGGATACTTCATGTCCAGAGACTACCGAAGGATTATTACCATCCAGAATTCAATGGATATATGGAATAATACTCTTTGGGTTAAGGGTATCCCAAAAAAACATAATTTCTTAACTTGAAGAATTCAGAATGGAGATGTATCTACAGATGATAACGTGAAACGGTGTGGAATTTATCTCGTTTCTAGATGTGTTTTCTGCAAAAATCATAAAGAAGAGAGTTCAGAACATCTCTTCTTTAATAGCGAATGGGCCAAAGAATTCTGCGATTATTTTGGTGAATTTATAGATTTATCTTATTTTTCTATGTTGGAAATTTCTTTCCTGGATCGCTAGTTTTATGGATTGGGTGTGAGGGGTATTGAAAGAACAACATGAACATTGATATTACATGTGGGATGCTGGTGCTTGTGGCAGGAGAGAAATAAGAGTATCTTTGAGGGTCTGGATTCAAATGTCCAAGTGATTATATACTGGATTAAAAACCTGATGATTGATATTGTAAGGACCTTGGGTAATTGGAAAGAGGCTCCTTCATTGCAGATATTGATTCCAAATTCTTATCTCTTTTCTCAGGGGGAAAATTTTCAATTAGGCATACGGGTGTCTTAGCGGCCTCCATCAAGGGGTTTGAAATTAAATAGTTATGGTTCATGTGTTTCTAGTTTGATCCGTGGAGGTGGTATTATCTGTGATAATTGCGGATCAACCATTATGGACTTCTCCATTAGATTGGTTCAATGTAATTCTCTTTATGCTGAGGCAATGGCTATGATCACTGGTTTAAACATATGTAAGCAAAGGAATTTGGAGATATCTGAAGCAGAAATAGATTCTATGATATTATATAATGCCATCCTAGATCAAGTCACGATTCCTTGGTCTATATACTATATAATTAGAAAATGCAAGATCATCATTGGTTTTGATATTAGAGTTTCTCATACATGGTGAGAATGAAATATGGTTGTGGATTACCTAGATTCTATGGATATTCTGGGTCTGAAAAATTTGTAGTTTCATGATTTGAACAGCTTGATGCCAGAAGGTGTTAACATCATTAGAGGAGACACCCTTGGTTTCCAATATTTTAGGCCCCCTTGATTTCATTTCTCATGTTAGTCTTCTTATGTGGACCTATTCTTTGTTGTACTCTCTTTTTCATGAATAATAAATTACATGATTGATTGATTGAATGCCTACTCAAATTATAGTGCATTTATCACATACTAAAATTTTAGAATAATTTGTATTTTTTAGGTCAGTTAGATGATGGGGGATTCTGTATGACCTTTTTAGATGGTGTGTGGAAAATTACAAAAGGCTTCATGTTAGTGGATCATGGTGTTAAGGAAAAAACATCCTATTAGATTGAAATTTTTGAAGGAGTAATGTATACCAACATTTGAAAAAAGATATTTTCATCAATAAAATATCTATTTTTTCCATTTCCTACCACTCTATCTTTCCTTTCAATTATATTCCCTTCACTTTTTATTATTACATGTGTTATTATTTTGATTGAATGAAAATTTGGGATTATTACATCATTTTATATTTACTAATGAGTTTTATATATTTGATGTTATTCATATTATTCATTTATTAATGTTTCATTGAAAATAAGTGGTTTCATGTCAATGTGTAAGTATTAAATTTATCACATTTTTATTAATTATTATATATTGAGTATGTAATATAGGATATAATCTTAGAGTCTAGGGATCTTACTTGGTTTAATTTATCCAGGTATCGAAATAGTTTATGTAATAATTCCTTGGTTTCATGTGATAACTAATGTTTAATTTCTTCATTTAAATTTCATGTTAAAATAATTTTGAATCCATTATTAGTTCATGATATCCTTGACATAATGCATGTACCTCTTGTAGACTATATTTTTAGAATCAATAAGAAGTTTTATCCCTTAAATTTTGGAATTTGTGACTATTTGAGTATCACAATTCATCGAATGATTTTATTGGATTCAGAAGCATGATAATATGGAAAATATTACCCTGTGATATAAATTTATTTCAATATTTTGGTTTCCATTAATTCATCATATTATTATTTTAAAATTTATCTTATAAATTATGTATATGAAAAACGTTTATTATAAATAAAAATAATGCGTTCATTGTGTTATTTTTATTCCTCAAAAATTAAAATACGACATGTTTTTATAAATAATACATAAATACTATAAAATTTAACAAGGATTTTTTCAGGATCTAGATCCATATATATATTTTTAGATAAATTTAGACATAAATATTTTAAAAAATAAAGAATGTTATATTTTCTAAAAAACTTATAAGCACGTTTTGATGGTTGTTTTCAACCATGTGTCAAACCTGAATGATAGTTTTTAAGAATAAAGAGGTTTAATAATTTGATTTGAAGCCATTCTGAGTGGAGAGATTTTAATTAAATGGTCAAAATACATCATAAATGATAATTAAGGTTATGGATGTCATAAGAGCCCCCTTAATGTGTTAAATGCATCTTTCTATATAAATCAACCAAATGAACCCTTTATTTATCTTATTAAGTCCCAAAAAAATCTAAAACCATGAAATATATATTTATATTATTTTTAAATATGGAAATTTATTTATTTTATAATTATAATTAAATGTAGTCAAAATCTACGAATCAGAAAACAAAGTCAATTATTATAGTTTAGGATAAAAATGTGAGGGCTTATATTCTAAAGATATGATTCACACATTCATAAAGTCTAAATATTTATGTGGTAATAATGTACTTTATGTTTTAAAATTAAGTATCATTTTTAATAAATATCATATTTTTATTTTTAGAGAACGGATAGATTTATTCCTTTTTACTATCAAACTATAAATGGTTAGTGCCATTTTATCTTTTAAAATATTAATGATTCAAGAAGCGATTATAAAATATTCATGATTTTGTTTTATCTTAATCACATGTGTAACATTTTTATTATTTTTATAACTTTTATATATTATTCTCTTATAAATTAATGTGTTATAAGAGTGATTCAAAATCACAGACATCTTAATTAATGTCCCAACCTGAGTTTTTTTTTATTTAGTGCTCTATAACCAACTGACATTGTACTTTAGATTACTATAATATTAATAAACTCATGATTTAAAACCTGTTTTCATATTTTATTTCAAACCATTGTAAAATGAAATGTAATTTGTAAGGAATTTCACAAACTCTTTAATGAAATACTACTAGGATCAGTTTTGCTCACACCCTACATACATCATTAAATGTATGAAGCTTTTATGGATTTCATCAGGTTATTTGGATTTGGATTTGGTATTATAGTTTAGTATGTCCATATTATTCGTAGTTTTTGTCTTGGTAAAAGGATAGTGACCAAGGGTCACATGGAGATCGATGATAGTGGATCCGTTTTGGATTTTATTTTTTTTCTTTTGAAATGTATATATACCAGCCTTAACTGCCCAGTTATCTCTTTTATATTTCATGTTTCTTTTTATTTATTCTTCATTTTATGTATGTAATGAAAAACACGTTATTTATTCTTTAGTTTATTGAATATTTTTTTATATCAAATAATACTCTAATTATATGTGTTTTATTATTTATATCAAGGGTGAAATAATTCCTACCAATTATGTTTTGAGACCCTAACACTAGTTTCTATCTCATGGTGATCAGTAATGTACCTCGAGCATGTTATGGGTCAAGTCGGGTGCCTGATCTAGGAGATAATTGGTTTTCTTCATGAATTTTTTTATCATATAACCCCATATTGCTATTTGTGGAATGTCTAGTTATTATGGAGAATAGTAATTTCCTCAAAACTCAAGATGTGGATGTGTGGGAAGGCCTTGTGATCTTTTTCTTGTTTATAACATCAAGTTTTCAAGGGTAGTTCACGATTTTAGCTCTGATTTTGAGTTTAGTTTTGTTTATCGTTAATGGATTTTGATATGGTGTGGTATAATTTGGTCCTCAAGAAGAACATAAATTGTTTTGGGGGTTATTTTATGTTTTATATTTGAAATTAGAGAACAAAACATGGCTTTAGGGTAAGTCCACACTATTTGATGAACTATATGAATCCTATAAATAAGGGATATGCACCCATAATAGGTTATATCACATGGTTGGCGCACAGTTTACTAGCCCATGTGGCCAAACCTTGCACAATCTTAATTCTCCTCTGGATTTCTTATTTTTCCACCCATACTTTTTTGAATTGACACAAATAGTTTATACCATTGGTGTAATATTAATTAAGATTGTTTTTTTAGTGAATTAATTTGATTGAATGGGGTTTGAATGTGTTTTTTCTCATATTATTGGTTTTTTATCCTTAATGAAATTGAGTTATGTGTTTAGAAAACTGTTCTTGGAATGTAAAAAAGATATTTTAATTTTTTTTTGTTCTTGAAGCTCATTTAATAACGACTATAGAAAAATGTTTTCTTTGTCTGTAAAATATTGGTTTTGTATTTAGAAAACATTGGTTTAAAATTTAAGCTGTGTTAAATTATTTGAAATTGCATCGAATAAATATAATTATATATTTTTTTTATAATTATTTTAATGGATTTGTTTTTGGTGGAAAGGTGTTTTATCTTAATAAGTATAATCTGGAAAAGATCAATTTTTAAAATGGGATGTTTTAAATTTTTTATTCATTTCATATCTATTGAAATTGATTTAAAAATGGGATTTTGAAGAAATTTTGATTTGGAAAGGGGTATTTTTTTTGAAATAAATTTATGGGAAGTGTTTTTACATGGGTTGCAGTTTCATGAAAATATACAGTTTTGGATGCTTCAATTTTTAAAATGAGGTCCTTTCAAGAATTTAAAATGGTATGAAATATTTAATGGGGTGGTCTATTTAAATGATTTTTGGTTCTAAAAAAGATAGCTTTTATAATGTGTTTTTTAGTGAATATGAAATTTTGTCTTGTCACTTAAATTATGAGATCAATGGTTTTGTTTTAGGAGTATGAAAAATTGGTTTCATGTCTCAGAATAGTTTATATATATCCCCTATAAATGTATTAACAAAATATGGGGTATTTAACCTTAGCAATGGTCCTTGTGTAGTCTGTTTTATTTCTTAGACTTAACCTTTTCCTTTTCCTTGACCCTAACCATACTCAAATTAGGGTTATAGATCTAGGAGATTATGTGTACTATTAGAATTCTTGGGTTATAATCCTTTTTCTCTTTGTGGTAAACTAGGTTTTGGTGGAGCATTGGTTCGATTGGGAATGATTTTATGTTTCTCTTATTTCCCTTAGCCTTATTTAAGGGTTATTACCCTCTCTTCCTCTTACCCCTCATTTGTATTGTCCTAGGAATGCTTTAAGGGACCTTTTTCTCCCTCTTTGAGTGTCTTCATTCCTCAATTCCTTTGATTTTCATGTGAAAACCCTAGCTAAGGTTCTAATTTATCTTTATTTTTTCTTCCTCCTTCCTTCTTCGTCAGTTTTCCTCTCTCCCATGAACCTTAGGGGATACCATGTTCAATTTTGGGGTTTAGGGTGATCTAAACATGGGTTTTTTATTTTTTTTGGGCATTTAGAGGACCCATATATTCCTGTTAGATCATTTTCGATCATAATTGATGACTTCCAACTTGATTTTCATTGAACTGAAGTTATTTTTTTGTGTGTTCCCTTAATTTGGCATGTATTTTTTCGCTTAAAATTTCCAAATGATTTATTTGTTTAACTAATCCTATGAACAATATTAAAATGAATTTATAAATAATTCAATGTTTTTTTCAATTTTCATAAATCTATTACTTAGTATTTCAAGTAGTACTTGAAATATTAATTATTTATAAAAGGATGGAAGGATTTATTTAAATAAGGGGTGTTGTTTTAAGTGATTTGACCCTTTTTTGGCTCATGAAATGAGTAATAAGTGGTGCGTTGAACCTTTGGGAGTTTTAAAATGAAAAATAAATTTGGTTTTAGAATTGATTTTCATATGTATTTAATTAATTATTTTATCAAATTTTTTATAAATATATTTCAAACTATTAAGGAATGACTTAGAATCTAGAGTCCATTTTTAGTGAAGGATATTTGGAAATTTTAAATGGTTTTCAAAATATTATGGATTACTGAGACCCTCTTGAGCCCCTTATTGAATTATGAACCTTGAGTGGGATATTTACTATTACATTGGTGTAAATTTTGGCTTGAGTTAATGTATATATTTTTGTGATGTGATTGAAATGTGAAAGGGTTTGTTTCTTAAAAGGGTGTAGAAGGTGAGATGAAATTTACTATTTCTGATTAATTGATGAATGTGATAGATAAACTCTTATTGATTGACATACATTGGGATCCTAGGAATCTTAGAAAGGGATGAGAGATAGATTAAACAAGTCACAATTAGACAAACTAGATCCTCTATGGTATTTGAGGTCATAGGGGAGTGCCATAGATGAGGCTAGTATAGGGAATCTAGTTGGTTGTAAACATAAGAATGCATCTTTAGGCCTATATATGGTTCCAAAAATATTAAATATAATATTTACTCATGATATGTTTAGGTATTAACCATTTATAATTCATTATTTTCTTTAGGTAACTTTCTTTATTTTGTTTTACCTTGCTTGATTACTGTGTGTGGCATCCTGACTCTCTTTTATTACTTCTTTATATGTATTTTATTAAAAATTGGTGCCTTATTTTTTCACATTTATTATTCATTTTTATTTTTATTATTTATTAAAACTATTTTTAAAGTGATTTGAAAAATGATATTAATAAAGTGACTTTTGAAAGTGGATTTGAAATGGGCGATTTTGGTAAAAGAGACTTAGGTTATAGATATATTTTCTAGGTGATTGTTTTCATTTAAAAGAAAAAGAAAATGAAGTTGTAAAATGTGTTTAATGTGATATTATATATAATAAAATCATGATTTAAAATATATTTGTGTACTATACTTTAAACAGTCGTAAAATGAAATTTTATCTCAAATGAATTACCCAAAATTTATTGTGAAATCATACTTTAAACTATTTCTCTCACACCCAGCATAAACCACTAATTGTATGAAACTTGTATAGATTTCTTTCAAGTTATTTAAATTTGGATTTTGTCTTATGGTTAGGGATGTTCAGTGTGATTATAGTGGTTGGATTGGGATTTAAATAATTATTGAGGTTCACATTGAGATCAACATTATTGGCTCGGTTTTGGATTTATTTTGTTTTCTTTTGGTAAGTATTTGTATCAACCTCAGCAGCCCAATTTTCTTTTGTTTATGTATCATGATGCTTTATATTTATTCTTCAATATATTTATAAAATGTTACCGCATTTATGTATTCTTACATGTATGGTAAATTTTCTTTATGTTATTTAATACTACATTTGGATGTGTTTTCTTATTCATATCATGGATGAAATTGTTCCCACCAATTACACTTTGAGACCCCATTACTAATTTCCAATCTACGGTAATCAAGAATGTGCCTCGATTATGTCACGATTAATATTGGGCACCCAGTCTAGGGGTATACTAGGTTTTTTCATGAAATATCATCCAAGAATAGAATAAGTATTTTAAGAATAGTGTCATAGGACATATAAGTTTTCATTCTAGCAGGGAACTATTATTACCTTTCAATATGATTGGTGTCCTTAAAAAATTATCAGATAAAATGTCACATAAAATAAAAATAATCATGTGATAAGAAATTTATGAATATTCAAAAACTATAGATATAGGTAATAATAATGTACATAGAATTTGGTTCTAGGGTCCCAACTCTACTGGTGTTTTCAACTTTTGATTTCCCCTCAAGAAATTTGAATTATTCTTCATGTGGAATCTTTTTTTCCCTTATCACATACCTTCAACTATGATTCTTCCATTTCTATTTCTCTTTACTATTCATCTAGATAAATTGTAAATCATTCCTTAGTTGTTTTCTCATCCTTGTTTATTCTTATATATGACTTCTCTATATAGTTCTTCCCTAAGTGAGTCCTATTATTTTTGGTTTGGACTAATTTTATATTATGTTTTTTCTTTCTCTCTCACCATCTATACTCATGGATTATTTTTTTCAAATTTCATTATGTTTCATTTTCAATCTAAAAGAAAAATGTATTTCTTTTTAGTGTAGCTTCAATTTTTTACTTCTTTTATGGATTTTAAATGAAAAATTTCTCCTACTTATAACCCAAGGCTGACATTCTTGTCTTCTTTGAAATCTTCTTGGGAATATTATGGTTATTATTTTCCCTCACATTTTTACCCAAGGATACCTCTTCTTTATTTTTCAACTTTTTTGGATATATTTATTCATTTAATTTCTAAATAGGATTAGATGAACATGTACCATGTCTTTAACCACTATAGCTACAACAATTACCAAGATTTTTAACTTTTTCAAATATATTTGTAAGTAAAAATGTTTTACCCTTAATATGTGGATTTTGATTAATCACATTTTATTTCCCACACAATTATACCTTACCTTGAATTCCATAAGATGAAAATTTGTGCTAATAATCTCGATCCTTATTTCTAAACTTGTTATAGTATAAACAGTATCCCAAAAATCCAATTCTTCTCTGTATAGTAGGGTGTCCAGAATTTTCATATTGAGGATCCTGCTATTATAGGGATTTATCTAACTATAGATAGGTTTTTTTGGAAAAAATATTCACCTAAAATTTCTTACAACCACATTGGATGTAGTGGGAGGCTCCTAAAAAATTTTCTTTGAAAAATTTTATGTAGATTTTAATTGCAGTTCTACATTGTACAACAAAATGGGTTTAGTAAAAACATTATTTATAGAAGTGGTTAATACCTATTTAATTGAAGATTATTTACATTGTTCTCTAGATAATATTAGTATAATTTTTCCACTATATATATGTATTTTATCACAAGAATAATCTATGTAATTAAATGTTATAGTAATTCTCTTTTTAATTTTCTATAAAGACTTTTCATGAACGTTTTTTTAATATGGCTTCATGTTCAAGAAATTTCTATTTAGGATGTTTTTATCATACTATACTGATTTTGTTTTTTCTCCACACTCATTTCTATTCTTGTATAAATGATTTTTAAAAACTTTATTCATTTTAAGATTCTCTTGCAATAAATAGTCAATCTCTTTTATCTTGTTGTATTTATTCTCTAGTTGAGAATTGTTGACATTAATGATATCTTTTTGACTTTTCTATAATGCATGGAGCATATCCTATATCCTACCAATGATTTTATCCTTTTCCAATAAGTCCTCAAAACTATACTTAACAAATTTAGAATATGCTTCTTTAAGATAGTTTATTTTAGAACCCTTGACATTGTATTTCTTGGGGTCATATACACTCATTATCACCTTTTGTGTCACTGATCACTCTCTCTTTTCTCAACTTCCACTCCAAGATGATTGATATCTTTCCACATTCTTCTAAAATAGACAAAATTATAAATGACTATATCCTCTATCAAATTATTTATAATATATTTTAAAGTAGAAACTAAATCTCCTTTTAAATCATCGGTATTGTGATCTTTCCCACCGATAATTAGTTCTTCAATCGGAAAATTTGTACAAGAATTTTATTCTCTCTATTTATCAAATAAATGATTATATTCTTCATATGTAAAAGTTTTTTCTATCACCTTGATGATTGACTTCACCAAAAAATTTTCTTCCTCTAAAAGTTTGCACAATATGATAACTTTGAGATAGAAACTAAAATATTAAAGAATACATAAAATATGAGATTCTAAAAGAGATGTGACATGATATAATACAAATTGATAGGATCCTAATGGGGTTTTTAAACTGATAGGGGAGTGAATCAGTGTTGGTTTATTTTTATGAAATTTAAACTTTTTCCCTTATTACATCCTCACTTGTTTAGTGAATGGATTTATATCTACCTTTCTTTATCTCATTATTGGTTAGTATATGTATAATGTAAGTAGGAAACCACAGAAAGTAACACCAGAGTGTGTTAATGAGGTTTACCCCCTAATTATGACTACATCATAATTGTACTGTGGTTTTTATCCCACTTACACACAACTTCTTATTTATTATCACAAGAATATTGGGAAAGGGTACGCCCTTGGGACCTATACAATATTGGTAACAACTAGTCCTGCATCAATATTCATCATTCTTATAAATATTTATTAATATACTTGTAACACCTCAAAGTAGATCATAAAAATAAGTGAGTGTATCTCTTGGAAAAATATAATCTACTTCCTCAAATATCAACAATCCCAAATTACACCTTGATCACCATTAGTTATTATAATATTAGAATATTAAAAGTTGGGATCACTCCTCTTATTCTTTGACCTATTGAAATATTTAACATAATGGATCCAATATCTTTATAATTTTATCTTCTTCCTCAGTGTATGAGAATGGCACCTGGCCAATCTTCCTTCTTTGATAGACAATATCTGTAACTTCATGTTGTATCAAGTCTCTCACAATTTCATCAACTCATATGTAGTATTCTTGATCATAGTATCATAAAAAACCTATTATTTCTATTCATATTCACTGAATATATATTTCTTTCACCATTATAATTTACATCCATAATATTTTTTATTTTAATTTCTATTAAACTCAGCCTTTCTACTTCCTATATTATTATTCTTTGGATTTATCAAGGTATATTTTAATAAATTCAGCCTAAAGACTCAAATATAACTTTTTACATGATTCTAGAATAGATTGCAGATTCTTATCTCACCTATAAACATCCCCAAATAAAATATATATTAATTAAATAATAAATTCATGTGATGATGTGGTAAAAATGATGGGGTGTGGATCCTTGAAATATGGTGCAGAACTCCTCGTGATCATATCCATTCATCTCGTGCCTATAATAAGGAATCATCCATTATTCTCATTTATTCACTTCATTCATCAGAAAAAATATCATGGAAATATCTCATTTATTCTTGTCATTAATCTATTAGAATCAAATAAATTGTATCATGATATTTTAATCATTAAATTTCGGTTCACATGCATCGTCATAACCAGATATAATAAGACTTTAGCAAAGGATTAAGCCCGAAATTTTCATATGAATTTATAAGTCATATGATCATTAAATATGTATGCTCATATTATAATTCATAAACATGCAATGTCATATGATATTCTACATCAAATTTATACCATTATAAAAATTATACGACATCTCAGAGTCATACGACGAGAAGTTATATGATGGATCAAAGTCATATGATGACTGTATGAATTTCTAAACTAAACTAAAGATGTTATCTTCCTCATTATATATCCATAAATCTTTATAGTATTAAAATTATCAAATTCTGAATAAATTCACAAATTATTGAATATTATAATTTATTAATCACTATAATGTGGTGTTCTTCACTTTGACATAGAGAAATAAAAACATGTAACTAATATCAAATCATGATGCTCTTATGATCATCATGATGAATTTACATGAAATAAAATTTCATATAATAATCATAATTTTTTATAATTTATTTATGATAAATGAATTCTAGGATTGTCACTTGGTCTCAATTAAGCTTACCCTTACATATCTTACCATTAAACAGTTCATGTTTTTCTTCTCACAGCTCTTTGTAAACTGAGGTTACCATTACATAGATTCTGGATGGCCTTTATATTACATTCATAATTTTCTCAATTCCCTTATGTGAATGTTTTGTGACCTTTTTTTAGGTTGATTATTACCCTTAATATGCACACACTTACCTTTACACAACTCACTCAGATCGTGCCAACCTTTACACAGCTCTTGAATTACTAAGTTACCTATATGAAACTTAATTATAACCTTAATATATCCTCCAATATTTCATAATTACCCTGATACATGTATATATAAACTTTATACATATTGTAATTTAACATTATGTTGAATCTTGTTTACATTATATAGAAAAATATGCTTCATCATTACCTTTATATAGCTAACTGATTTCTTGAATTACCTTTATATACATAGTACAGTTCCCATAATACCTTTACATAGGTAACCAATGTTGGGTTTCCATGGAGTTGATTAATTATTAATCAATGCATTGGAAGTGAAATAAACTAAGAATCAAATATCACCATTTAATAATAATTAAAGTGCATGATGAAAATTAAGAACTATCTATACTATTCACTAAACTAAAATTTTCAACCTACATGCCCATCATCTAGTGCATATGAGAGAGATCAAATATGTATAGGATGAAACCCTCCCATAGATGAAAGTATCCATAGGATGAATGAATAATTATTAATACAAATGGGATCCTTATTCACTCTATAGTGTTCTAGCACCTCACTGTATTAAGGAGGAAGAATAAGGGAGCTCCAGGTTAGGATAATTGTCAGATAGGCATGCAACAATCACCCACACCCACTGCCATCACACGAAAGTGGTATATAATGACTGAGGACACTTCTCAGTGATGCACATATTTAACTAAAGGGTTAAAATTCTTGAATTAATTAATTTTCAAGTTCATTTATCTAACACAAGAATAAACTTCCTCAAACATTTCATCTTATGAAATGGACCCTTTAATGATATCTATATGAAAGAAATCAGTCATTAAATGAT
The DNA here is from genome assembly GCA_963277665.1 of Viscum album. NCBI lineage: Eukaryota > Viridiplantae > Streptophyta > Magnoliopsida > Santalales > Viscaceae > Viscum > Viscum album. The sequence goes on along the minus strand of OY728153.1, from coordinate 1,681,022,521 downwards.
TAAAGTCAAATTAATTCACTATAGTGGTTTTTACTTTATAGCATGGATTCACATACAAAACCATTTCTTAGGGGTTCCCAAATTTATTGCACTACTTATCATGTACCCCCACGACATGGTGGTTCTATTTTTAGTGTATATTCAACAATATCCCAGTTTAAAAAAATCCTTAAAAGACTTAGTGTCATTCCATATTATATTGTATCATATATAATAACTTGTGAAAAACTATCTAATACTTCTTTTGGATGTATGAAAAAACCCTTTTGGAAATCTATCATTAACTTTACCTTGTATCACACTGTATTGAATACCTAATGAGTTCCCATTAAAAACACTTTTAGATTAACTCTAAAAAACTATTAGGTTATCTCTATAATTAAAAATCAATTGTAATTTAGTCAACAACAATGTGTGATCCCATGAGACTTTATAGTGTTAACAAACCAATATGAATATTTGGATCTATATATGTAATAAAATTAAGGCCTCTAGAAAAGAATAAATGTTACTTGATAAATAAAGGGATATGGTATGATCACCACCAAACACATGTATCTCCATACTTGGGTCCACTAGTTCATATCATATAAAAAAGTTGTGTTCTCATATTTTACCTTTTTTTGATACATAGAGTGACAATGGGACACATATTATGTCAATCCCATATTTCAAACATGTCTATTTTCAATTATTAAAGTAAAGGTTAAACGTGTTTATGAATACATCACATGTCATTCATCATCATGGATGAGAACATCATGTCACTCATACGAATAAATAAGTAGATCATATGTGATTTTTTGGTTTAGCTACATAATTCATAGTCTATCTCAATCAAGGGCCCAAATGTTATACTCATCATATGAGAGAAAAATTCTCACTTTTTTAATCTCTAACTGGTGACATGTTTAATAAAATTCTCAACAACCCCTTGGTTAGCAAAGTCAATATGTATACTTTCATAATTAGGGTATAAAAGAATGAATGTTTCCATACTTGGTATCTCACTATCCTTAGGTAGTGGGGACTCAAATATGATACATGTACCCCTATTATACCAAATAAATCTATATAAAACTCCATTTTCTTTACCTAGTTGGTCATATAATGCACAACAACAAATATTATTCTTTGTTTTGGGTCTTGGGAGCATATTAAAAATCTCTATACAATAATATTACTCATGTTAAACATAAAATTTATCCATAACCAATAATACTTCATGAAAAAAATCAGTTTGGGATAAAATCAAAGTCATAATTTGGTAGGTCAATCATCATTACAATTCATAAAAATGTATATCTATATATTCATTTATATATCCGACATTAAAAAATGATAGAGTGGATTATTTCTTTGGTTGCGATTCATTTTTAAACCCTTAAACTTTTCTAGGAATATTTAACAAACTCAACATAAGCACCATTTGATCATATCACATATAAAACACTTCTAGACCATCCTTATATTTGTTACACTTTATAGGTTTTATTAACTCATTACATCATATTTAATTCCAATATCATTCTTTGTGACCATATGATAAAACACTCCCACTAAAATATTTAGTAAGAAACTTCTATGAAGTAAGCTAGTTTCAATAATGGTTTGATTTAGGAATCATATACCTAAATATTAAACTCTCTGAACATATTCAATCTTATTAGCTTCATAACATCAAATTTTGTGATGTCAACTTATGTTGTCTACTTAAAACTCTTTCTAAGTGCATCATCATTATCCTTGAAACTCTTTCCATAAAAATTTCCCTTTAAAATTTTAAAATAATTTAACTTTTATATTATTACTTTAAGAGTAAATCCTAAACCTGTTTAGGATAAAGTGACATTTACTTGTTACGGTAACTAATATAACTCTTAACATTCCCATACCCTAAAATATTTTAGGATTACAATAGAAATTAATTTTGTAATTTGAATGGTATAATCCTATAGTGATTTCAACTAACATATGGTAACTAAATGTAACTCTTTAAAAAGTTCCTTTCCATTAAATTTCTGTAAACTCTTTTAGGATATCAAGTTAAAAATCCATTATTCTTTGATAGGTATAATCCTATATCTGTTAACTTTTAACTTCTCTACATCTAAAAATACTCTAAAAATCTCCTTAGATATTATATTATTTCAGAATAACTTACTATGATATGGAAATTCTTTCACATTTTAAAATAATAATTATTTCCTCTTTAGTAGGAATATTTAACTAATAAACTATTGTCTCCATATCATATATAGTATTATATGTGTTCAAATAATTTTTTTAAAATAAGACAATTCTTTAAAATATTTCATTGATGGGTGGAAGAATTACATTCTTTAATATTTTAATAAATAGGTGGATAAAAAATTCTACCATTCCGTTCTTTTAAGTATTTTGAGAATCTGATGAATCTTAAGCCATATATACAATCATTCATCTAATTTTTTCACAAAAACTATTTATTTTTGAGATATTTATCTTATCATATAAAATAAATGAGATGAATACACACATCCTTTAATTATATTCATCTGATATTGATACATTATTTTACATTAAAATTTGATGTAATAACTCTTTGATTAAAAATATGATTGTAAAATATAGGCTAATTCAATTTTTAACTCCTATATGATTAAGAAACTTTTAAAATATATATTTGGTATCACATTAAATAAAAAATTAAATAAATGATTTCTCTAGCACTTATACATGGCATGGAAATTCCATGGAGTTTCCCAAACTTCTTCATGTATCTATGATAATACATCACATGGAATTAATACTCCTCTCTAAAAACCTTATATTTCAATGAAATTTCCTTGATTATTGAAGAAAAATTGTTGAACTTTTCAACCAAATTTAATTCTCCAAGTTTAAACTATTCCCCACTTCTATTGACTATAAAAAATTAGTAATAAAACATCATATGTCCATTTTACTTATTCTCGTTATTTTGATAATATCAAGTAATATTTTCTTAAATTCAATCATATTGTCAAAAAAAATTCTATAAATGAAAATAATATTAATTACCTAACCATAATAATATATTTTAATCTCCTCAAAATAATGTTATATATTTTAATTATTTATAATTATTTATACCAAAAAAACATCTCATTTTATTTAAATAACCATTGTTTACATGCTCTACTCTAGAGAAAAATGAGAAGAATGCCCAACTTATGAAATATTCATCTAAGCTTGTAGTATCCAATTAACAATGAAGCAACTCCTTTACTTAATTAATTAGACACCCACTTCAATCTTTATTATTCAATTATTTATTTTTCTTATATTATCATGTATATTTACAAAACTTATAAAGTATATAGTTGGTATCAAAAACCATTTAAAGGAAAGAAATGAGTTATATAAAATTTATACCTAGAGTAGAACTTCAACTAGGCTTATTAAAACCTATCAAGCAATCCAAAATATTTATTTACCAATGTAAAACTTTTCCAAAATGAAAACATTGAATTTTCTTCTTCTTTATTTCCTTGATAGTTAGTGTGTACTCTCCACAACCTCTTTTCTCCCCCTTTTGCATAATACCTTTACCTATTTTCTTTTGTATCATCAAAATGGTACTTAATCTTGGACCAACCATGTAATTATAAATAATCTTAAACATATTGAGAAGTTTTAAAAAAGGTTAATAGAGTTCATTCATATTATAATTCACAAAAAATTACTAGATTAATTCTGATAATGAATAGAAAATGAAATATATGGCCAATTTAATCTTAAGAGGTGAACCTAGCCTCACAAAATCATTGAAATACCCAATCATATAGAGTATATGGTTGGATAATAAAGTCACTTCTTTCATATCTCACTAAAAAGAGATTTATAAAAATCATATCATTCATTCATTTCTTTCTCTTGATAATTCCTTTAAAGTTTTCCTATCATTTAATAGACACGTAGGGTCTCATGTTTTCTTTGAAACTTCAAATGTATGGTAACAATAGTGAGTGTGAATACTTCTTGTGCATCTTTTACAGATTATCAAAGTCATATAAATTATTTTTTTGAACACCTTCATGGTTTGGTTTCACAGGTTAGGTTGTTCCAACCCATAAAATTTTCTTCTTGTTTGAGAACTATTCTAAAATTTTAGTACCGGTCAAAGAAATTTATGCCATTTAGATTTTCCATGTTAAGGATTGATCTCAATGATAAGTCTGATGATGGTTTCATTTATCTATAACAAATAATTTTATTAGATGAGTATCATTTTTATAACAAATTAATAAGGAATTTTATTAAATGGGCTCCCACTAAAATGATGACCCATTTTAAAAACCATCATATCCATTAGTGGGCTAAGATTCATATTTCACTAAGCTTTGGGTCTCATAAGTGTTTCTCCAATCACTTAGATATTTAGATAGGGTTTAACACCCAAATACATTACAATATTTTCCTTTTAGAAGAAATATAATTTTCTTTTTAGTGTTCTTTATACATAAAGTTAAACTAATGCTACACACAACACTGAATTAGATTTCGTTACATGCAAGATCAAGTTTTTCCTCCTTTTAATGTCGCACCTATTTTAAAACTAAATTTAAATTTTTTTATAAATTTTAATTGTCAAAATTAAACTTTATTTTTTAATTTATATGGTCAAAATTATCTTAGGGTGAATTTTTGGGAATTTTTGTAGAAACATTATTTTTTGATGAATAGTAAATATTACTCCAATTTAGTTAAAAACAGGCTTTTCATTTAAATAATGATTAGTGTTAAATTATATTTTAAATTTGATTTAGAATCACATTAGATCAATTATAAATATATTTAAACAATTATTTTTATTATAATCATTTCACATTGAAATTGAATATAAAAACTTAATAAACGCTTGAACGTTTTTCTACTTTAAAAACTCGTTATTTCACCCCGTCTGTGGGATTAGAGTAAATCTTCCACCAATGGCCCGAAGGCCTTCATTTTTATTGGTTTTTGATAATCTACCTTTCAAGGGGTGAGGTAGAAACCTTACAAGGCCCGTAGGCGTAAGTATTACATGGCCCATAGGCCTTAGAGGAATTCATTGCCCGTAGGCTTCAAACATTACATACAACCCAGACTAACTACTTGGAACTTCTCCTCCTCGACATCTTCATTGTGAAATCATCTCCCCACCTTCGCATGTCTGTTCGGCTAGGCATTCCCATGAATTCACAAGCTTGTCCCGATGGAAGGTGTCATACCCTCTCATTCTTGCAATCCGTTTAGCTTCTACTGTGGTGAAAGCTCTTTGCTCATCCTCCTTGTAGAGATTGTTCATTGTAGGTTTTCTGGTTTTCATATGCACTTAAAGGTGCCCCTAAGGCCTTGAGGTAGACCTAAGTCCTTACTGAACCGAAGGCCTGGGTGGCATGAAGGCCTTAAAGGACTCAGGGACCAAATAGGTGGCCCGAAGGGCCAAATGGGGGCATATTCTCGGCTGCTGCAGTGCCAAACACTGACTGCTACAGTTCCCGCTACAGTACCTGCTACAGTAATGCATAGTTCCTACTACAGTACCTGCTACAGTACTGCTACATTACCTTCTATATTAATACTATAGTACCCCCGGAAATTCTACCTCCACCTGGATTTGATCCCTGGTCTCTTGGATGCACTTACGGAGTCCTTACCAACCGGGCTAAGGCTCATGTACTGATTAGAGTTAATCTAAATTTTCACAATTCAGTAATTTGATTTTTTATAATGTTAAATACAAGGTTTTAATCATTATGATATTTTATTTATAATAATATCAACTTATGTTTTGATAAAAAATAGATTATTGGAAGTGATTAAAATTAATTACAACGATGAAGGTAAAATTAAGCTTAATAAGGGACTAAACCATAACCTTAAGGACCAAAATGATTCTTAAACTTGTCCAAAATCCATTGGATTAAAATAATCTGACCATATCCCCTATTGGATTTAATTTTATGGGTTATTGGGATATAATTTAACTGAAGCTCCCTATATAAAAGGTTAAGTAAGGAAAAAGTCAATAAAGGAACTTTCCTTACCTCTAACAATTATAAAACTTTAAGATACATAAAAAACATGATAATTTTAGTTATAAATATTATTTTGGAAAGTTAAACGTGTTTATGTTGTCTTAATAATTTGTCATTAATTTTTAGAGATAATTTAGTTACTTAAAATTCTTAAGAAACACCAACGTAATGATTATTTTGTTAATAATTAACAAAAATAAATGATACTATAAATATTAAAATTGAAATGAATTGATTGAATTATTATATTTATTTATTTATTTAGATTAATATTTCATATTACACATCTCAAACCCAAATATATATTAATTCAAATATTATATTGATATTTTAAAATTAAAATTAAATAAATAATGTCAGAATTTCCATTATTCTTATTTTATAATAAATAATATTTTATTAAAGTATTTGAAATTAATAAAAAATATATATTATTCTAAGTGAGTTTTAAATATTAATATATATTATATATTATATATTAATGGATCAATTGATCTTTTATAATTAACATGTTGAACCATAGATTGTAAAGACGTTAACACCGTCCTAGTTTAAGCTGTATTTTAGCGCGTCCCATGCGCTTGTTTTAAAATTAATTTCCAAATAAATGGGATTTTAATTTTATATATTAGATATAATATTAATAAATTAGTGTCTCTATATTATCCAATAAGTATCACTTTATTTTAGTTCTAATGGTTAAATTACGTTGGTTAGAAATATAGATTCTTTAATAAAAACCGAAATGATAAAATTACAGAATCTTATAAGTTATGGAACCAAAATATTAAAATGTACATATTTTTGTGTGGATGAAGTTTTTATCTACCTTATTATCAATTAATCCATTATTTTGTCATTTTGGAGGCACTTTTGGTAAGGTATACCTCCCATTAATGAATACATTTTGGTATTTACAAGAGTGCCACTCCAACTCCACTATAAAAACCCTCTTATCCTTCCACTTCATTACACCTATCAAACTAGTTAGTTTAGGAAAATAACATACCAAATAGTCTCTCTAAATCCCTCCCAAACTCCTATAATCCTTAATTTAGGCATAAATCAATCTGAATAATCCCTTTGGTGAAAAATAATAGGAGTTACCTGATTAAGAGGTAACGTCTTCCCTCAAGGTCTCCAGTTTAATTTTCATTATACACCCACCTCTAATATCCTTATTCCATGTTTATATTAAAAAAACCAGTATCCTAAATATGATATTATGTTTTATGTAAATATATTGACCTATACTTACATACATTACCATCTAATGGGTAAGGAACATACTATTTCTGTGTATGACGAACCACTGCCTCACAAAACAATGATTGTTCATTTTTTCCTTAACACCAATCATGTTGGATGTTATAATGGAAAATATATTTATATATATATATATATATATGATATTTTTAATTTATTTATGCTTCTGTAATTTTTATTTTCATCATACCTTTATTCTTTCCATCTTGCATAAATATGATAATTTTGTTCAAGGATGTGTGAGCTACTTCCCCCTCAAAGTGATATGACTCATTCATGATATACATGGAATATATAAAGGATGGTTTTAATAATCATATGTAACATATATATAATATATATGATAATTTAATTATTATATGTAGCATTTAGTTTTCATAATTTTAATACAATAATGAAATGAATATAGTGTTCATGCGTACGTGCAGCCTACCATCTTCATAAACAGTGCACTTCATTTCTAATCTCCAAATATTATGGACTAATAAAAATACATATGTAATGAATATATAATATAATTTTTTCACTTTTTAAATTATTTATATTATGAAATCATGATATGAGAAATAAAAACAACAAATAACAATTTAAAACTTACTTGAGAAAACTAGGCAATTAACCCCCAAAATAGTGAAATTAAAGAAAGTTGTTAACAAATGGGTAATAAAATATTATAAAAAATTAATATATGATAATATAAACATGAGTATGGTTATATTTTAAGTTATTAAAATATTTTAAACCACTATACAGGATGATAAATACTACACAAAAAAGGTAAGGTCAAGGTAAGGGATTTTCATCTCGCTTTTTATACCTATGATATAAATGTCATATTCACTATTAACTTCTTTTGTGTGGTATAAATACTTCCATTTTAATATAATATATCTTTATTTACCATTATTTAATTATATTAAACGATTAAATTTATTATTAATCTTTCACTGATCCCATGATTCAAAATATACTCAAATAGTAAGGGATTATTGTCTTACTTTTCTTTTCGTAAGGCACACACCATATACACCACATACTTCTTTTGTATAGTGTATCTACTACTCCTTTTATATATTATTTCATGAATTATTTTTATTCATGTTATGAAAAGATTTATTTTAGGGTTATTATGAATTAGATGTTTCAAGTGGCATGAGACACTTTGGGATGTTTAATGATTATTTTCCTAAAACATATTCTTAATGATTATCATTGAAATCTCACTTCCTTTTGTGATTTTTAACTTTCTATAGAAAAAAATTACATTATTATAATAATTTTTCATTTTAAATTAACATGAATATACTTATTATCACAAAATGGATATTATTATTGCCTAATCCGTATATCATTTTACATACGCTGTTCACTTTGACAGTTATTTGATTAACTGAGGAATTTTTAATAAATCAGTATCTTCTATTGAATACAAATACCTTTTTGATAAGGCAAATTATTCATGAATATGAGTAATGATTTGGATTAGTATGAAATGGGTGTTTCCATTTATAGATTTTCCCTCGATGCATTGGTATTCTCATGAGATGAATCATTTGTCCAACTGGATGGGGTTTTTTCCCTACATGTAGTAAACCATCTTGTGAAAGGTCTTGATGGTAAAGGTACCATGTACCCAAGAAACATGGTTTCCAATAATTAATCATTTTTCTCATTTAAATTCATATATTATTCATCCATGATATTTTTCATCAACATAGCTATGGATACATTTTACCTAAGTTTCAGTTATTATTCATCTATGAGATTTTGCGTCGACATATCTATGCATACATTTCATTCTTAGTTTATTGATTTTAATGGCATGTGTGATCAGTTATTTACCTTTAAATGTTAATTTATTCCTAATTATTCATTATTGATTCCTCTTTGCTTACCCTTATTGAGCATTTGATCCCACCCGTATTATGTTTCTTTCCCCATGTTATGAAGAAGAAATCATTGAATAATAGTTCAAGGATGTTGTTTATTTCTTTTTATTATGTATCATGTTTGTATTTAATATTTCCCAATATATTATGGGTATCATTTATGTAACCATTATTTCCAAGACTACTAAATTTAATGGTCATTCGGGATTTGATTCTTTGTAACAATGAAAATGTAATTAAATAATACATCGTCTCTTAGCTTCTGGGGACGGGGAATTACAGTTGGTATCAAAGGATGTTTAGAAACAACCTTGGAAACTAGATTTAGAATACTAATATTAGGGATCATAACCCTAAGATAGAATTTGAGTATGAGTATAGAATAAAATCCTAGAATTTTGATAAGGTAGATATTATGTGGGTATTCCTAGAAATACATCCCAGTCTGGATGCTATAAGTGGATGTGGTTTGGGAACAGATGTACCTAGGAGTAATAAATACGACAATGTATTTTGGGCGAAACTCAAGGTAACCAGATACATGAAAATGGGCCTTACTACGCACTTAGTTTGACATTACCAGGGGATATTCATAGGATAGTTCACATTTTCTATACCTACCATTACGAAGGATTTGAATGTAAATATTTCCCAAAGTAATAAGATATTATGATTCAAGGATTCAAGATGCATAAATTTATATGATATACCATATTTGTAATTATACATTATGTTATGATTTAATCTAGTATATGCCATTGTTTATAAACGGTGCCTATTATATAGAATGTGAACCTCACCAATGCACATGATCCAAAGAGTAATAACAATCAAATATTTCATGGTATTAAGTCAATATTTCAAAGGGAAATAGTATCCCAAACATTATAATTGTATTAGTACATAGTATCATGTAACAATTATATTAGTAAATAATTATCCATGTCTTATTTATTCTAAGGAAACCAAGACATAAAGATGCTATCTGGGAACCATGAAAAAGGGAATGAGTGAAAGAATATGAAGGGAAAGAAGGATTTTTAAATATGTGATAATTATGGAAATAAAAACCTCGGTACTTGCTTGAAGGGAAAGAGATTTTGTTATAAGTGTAGAGAAAAAGGACACCATATTCGTGATTTAATGTGTAAGAAAATGTTTTTCAATATACAATGCTTCAATCACAAGGTGATGGGAAACTATGCAAATTAGTTTCCCAAGCGTCATAGGAATATACCCCAATTGATGATATTGGATAATGATCAGGTTCTGCCACTGTTGCATATGAATAGTAATTATTACTATAAATATTCAAAAAATATGTCAATTGAATATTTTATCAGCAATATAATTGTTATAATAATTATGGAATATATGAGGATTGTACTTTAGTACTTTTTCTTTATAGATTTGAGATCATATGATGAATGGTACCAAGAAAATGTATTCAGTAGAAAGTTAAAATTCTCAAAAAATGCATGTTTAAGGGAAATAGAAATGTTAATATATTCTTGGTGATGAGATAATGATAAAGAAATGATTGATTTGGATAAGTGTTGACTAACTTGGAACTTATTAATGACTTGATGACAAGTGGTCAACACTATCATTGATAGGGTTTACAACACTTTTTGATTAAAGGAATATATCCAACCACATGTGTATTACTTAAGGAATAAGGAAGAATGAATGTTTCCAATGAGGATTATAGTTATTACCATATTTCAAATGGATACATGATCAAGTTATCACATGTTTGGAATGTGAAAATTTAGAGCTACATCATGTTGATTAAAGACTAATGATAAGTTCATTTTGGAAATTTAGTGGCTCTCCTTAAAAAATGATTCGAACATAATATATTGGAAAAGTTAACCATTTATGAAATATTTAATCATTGGATGAGATTTTATAGGTCAATGTATTATTTCACCATATAACGCATCATGTTCTAGGATATGAAGTAGAAATAGTTCAAGGCATAATAAAAGGAAAATATTTTAGAAACATATATTTACTTATATTCTTATAGTGCGAAATAATTCCATAAATATAGAAAAGGAGTTTTTTAAAAAAAATTCTCCTATTATCATTTTTTGATGATATCAATGGCCTTTATTCACACCACTAGATTACGGTTTTGTGGTCTAGAACTTTCAACTGAACATGTTCTATAGCACTCTTTATCAGAACTTGATTGTAAGATTTTTATTATGTAGCAATGTTTCAATTTCCCACTTATGTTATCCTACTAGGGAACCTACTTAAAAGACCATTGTACTTTCCTTTCTCTCTTATCAAGAATCTGTGTTATTATCACTATTTAATATGTGGGTTTTCCAACAGTAGTATTTTCAAATATCAATCCATTGATTACCAAGATTAAGTTTAAATTACGAGGATGCAATTTAATTAAGGTGGAGAGAATGTAACACCCCAATACATTACAATATTTTTCTTTTAGAAGAACTATAATTTTGTTGTTAGCATTATTTATAAACAAATATGAACTTATGCTACACACAACACTGAATTAGCTTTTGTTGCATACATTACCAAGTTTTTCCTCCTTTTAATGGCGTACCTATTTTAAAAATAAAATTTGAAAATTTATTAATTTTTTTGTCAAAATAAAGATAATTTATGAATTTATATGTTCTAAATTAACTTACGGTTATTTTTTGTATTTTTTTGAGAAATTTTATTTTTTGATGAATAGAAAAACTTACTGCAATTCTCTTAAAAATAGTGTTTCATTTAAATAATGATTAATATTAAATTATATTTTAAAATTGTTTCGTAGAAACATTATATAAATTATACATATATTTATACAATTAAGTTCATTATAATCAATTTCAATTTCAAATTGAATATAAAAACTTAAAATTTTTTTGAACGTTTTTCTACTTTATAAACCCGTTATTTCGCCCTATCTCCTGGATTAGCGTTAATCGTCATTTTCCCACTTCTATGATTTAAATTTTGAAAATAAAAAATAAAATGTTATAATAAGAATGATATATTTGGTCTAATAATATGAACTTAATTTTGACAAAAAAAGATTGGTTGAAGTGATTATAATTAATTATGGTGATTAAGGTAAAATGAAGATTAATAAGGGATTGAACCATAATCTTAAGGACCAAAATGACTTTTAAACTTTTCAAAAATACATTTTATACCAATAATTAAACCATATACCGTCTTATATTTAATTTTATGGTTTATTTGGATATTATTAAATGGAAGTTCCATGTATAAAAGGTTAAGTAAGGAAAAAGAGAAAAAAAAGAACTTTCCTTACCTTTAACATTTATGAAACTTTGAGATATGTACGAAACATCATAATTTATGTTATAAATATTATTTTGGAAATATAAATGGGTTAATGTTATCATAATAATTTATCATCAATTTTTAGATATAATTTATTTACTGAAAATGCTTACGAAATGCCAACGTAATGACTATTTAGTTAATAATTAACTAAAATAAATGATACTATAAATATTAAAATTAGAGTGAATAGATTGAATTATTGTATTTATTTATTTTTGTATATGAAGATTTAATTTTAAGAATCTATAAACCTAATATATTTTAATTGAAATATTATATTCATATTTTAAAATTAAAATTAAATAAATAATGTCAGAATTGACATTATTGTTATTTTAGAATAAATAATATTTTGTTAAATGATTTAAAATTAATAAAAATTATATATTTTTCAAGTTATTTTTATGTGTTATTATATATTATATATGGTATATTAATGGATCAATTGTTATTTTATAATTAACATATTGACCCATAGATTGTAAAGACGTTGTTAACACGGTTCAGGTTTAAGCAGTATTTTTGCATGTCACATGTGCTTGTTTTAAAATTAATTAAAAAATGGTATATTAATTTTATAAATTTGATATCATATTTATAATTAATTGGATATATATTATACAATAAATTTAACTTTATTTTAGTCTTAATGGTTAAATTACTTTGGTTATAAAACTAGATGCTTCAATAAAAACAAAAATGATAAAATTGAGAAATCATATAAGTTAAGGAACCAAATTATTAAAATTTACATATTTTTGTGTGTATTAGGTTTTACTAGAACATTATTCTTATTTATTCAATTATTTTTCCATTTTAGAGGAAATTTAGGTAAGGTCGACCTCCCATTAATGAATACCTTTTGGTATTTGCAAGAGTACGACTCCCCCTCCACTATAAAAAGCATCCCCTCCTACCAATTTATTACACCTATAAAACAAAATAGGTTTGAAAAATTCCTGAAACAATATTCTCCCAAAATCCCTCACATACTCCTATAATCCTCCCTTTTGGAATAATGAAATATGAATAATCCCTTTGGTGAAAACCAAAAGGAGTTACCTGATTAAGTGGTAATGTCTTCTCTCAATATCTCTAGTTTCATTTCCATTCTCCACCCACTAAAATATTTTTATTATATGTTTATATAACAAAACAATATCATAAATATACTAGTATGATTTTATGTAAATGTTTTTACCTACACTTACACACACCTCCATCTAATGGGTAACAGACATAATGTTTCTGTGTTCTGCGAACTACTGCCTCACGGAACGATGATTGTTCATTTTTCCCTTACAACCTATAATGGGGTCCATTATGATGTAAAATATATTTATATATGATATATATTATATTTATAATGTAATTATTCATCTTTAATTTTTATTTTGAACATAAATTTATGATTTTCATATTGTGTAAATATGATAATTTCTTTTGAGGAAGTGTGGACTACTGACCCCTCAAAGCGACATGACTCATTCATGCCATACATGGAAAGTATAAAGGATGGTTTTAATAAATATATGTAACATATATAAAATATATTATACTTTAATTATAATATACATATTTATCATTTATTTATCATTATTTTAATACAACAAATAAATTAAAGTAGTGTTCATGTGTACGTATGGTCTACCATCTCCATGAATGGTGCACTACATTTATAATCTAAAAATATTATGAACTAAAATACAAAAATATGTACTGAATATATAATATAATTTATTCATATTTTACATTATTTATATGATGAAATCATGATCTAAGAAATAGTAAAAACAAATAAACAGTTAAAACTTACTCGAGAAAACTAGAAAATTAACACCTGGAATAGTAAAATTAATGAATTTTTTTAACAAAAGGGTAATAAAATATTATAAGGAATTAATATATTTTATTATAAACATGATTATGGTTATATTATAATTTAGTAACATAATTTAAAATGTTATAAAGGAGGATAAATATGACACACCAAAAGGAATGTTAAGGTAAGGAATTTTCATCTCGCTTTTTATACTTGTGAGATAAATTTCATATTCACCACTCACTTATTCTATGTGGTATATATTCTTAAATTTTCATATATTATATCATTACATCCCATTATTTCATGATATTAAACTTTTTAATTGATTATAAATCTTTTACGGATCCCATGATTCAAAATCTAATCAAATAGTAAGGGATTCTTGTCTTACTTTTCTTTTCGTAAGGCATACACCGTATACACTAAACACTTATTTTGTATAGTGTATCTACTGCCCCTTTTATAAATTATGTCATGAATAATTTTTCTTCATGGTATGGAAAACATTCCTTCATGGGTATTATGAATGAAATGTTTCATGCAGTATGGGACACTTTAGGATGTTTAATGATTAATTTCCTAAAATCTATTCTTAATAATTTTATTTGAAATCTCACTTCATTTTGTGACTGTTAACATTATTTAGAAAACAATCACTTTATTGTAATAATTTTTCCTTGGAAATAAACTTTAATATCCATATTCTCACATAATGTATATAATTATTTCCTAAACTATATATCATTTTACATAAAGTGTTCACTTTGACAGTTATTTGATTAACTAGGGAATTATTGATAAATCAGTATCTTATAATAAATATGAATAAATTTTGATAACAATTTTTTTCATTAATATGATAAATTATTTGGACTGGTACAAAATTGGTGGGGACTAGTTGTATATAGCTCCTTGATGCATCTGTAGTCTCATGAGATGAATCATTTGGCCAATCAAATGGATTTTTTCCCTACATATTGTAAATCGTCTTGTGAAAGGTCTTGACAGTAAAGGTAATATGTACTTAGGAAACATGGAATTTGGTAATTAAGAATTTCCCTCATTTATATTTAGTTATTTTTCATATATGATATTTTTTCCAACATATATATGGATACATTTTACTTTAGTTTCAATTATTATTCATCTATGAGAGTTTGCGTAGACATAACTGTGGATACATTTCATTCTTAGTTTATTTATTTGAATGGAATGTGTTATTATTTATTTAAATTTGCATGTCAATTTATTCATATTGATTCATTATTTATTCTTATTTACTTACCCTTACTGAGCATTTGAGCTCACCCTTATTATGTTTCTTTCCCCAGGTTATAAAGAAGAAATCTTTGAATAAGAATTCAAGGATGTTGTTTATTTATTTTTATTACGTATCATGTTTTTATTTTATATTTTCCAATACATTATGGGTATCATGTATATAATCGGGCTTTCTAAGACTGCTAAACTAAATGGTCCTCAGGATTTGATTCCTTGAAAAAAAATAATGTAATAAAATAATGCACTGGCTTCTAGATTCTGGGGTAGGGGCATTACATAGGGCATCGTACTAATCATATTACATATGATTCTTTCATAGTTGTGTCAGTTACGAGTGTAGTGAAAGTGTTCAGTGGTGAGTGATATATTAAGATCTCTATTAATAATCATTTCCCAAAACCATGGGCAAGGATCTTGCACATCAAATTTTTAATTAATTAATTTATTATATGAAGAAGTAAATAATTGGGATTTGTAACTTTCTTCATTAATGATTTTTATCATCTAAAAAAGACCTTTTTAGATTTCTATCATTGTACTATAAGGATCCAAGCATAGAATCCTTCTAGTGCTGATCTACACGTGATCCAATGATCTCTGAGCAACACCACTTGATCACCAGGTGCTAGAATGGAGAATTGAATGTATTTAATTTTTCTTTCTTGATCTATAGTTATTAATTCTTGGAGAAATATCTTATTTTTTTCCTGTTCTAAAGAGGGAGAGATAATTAGGATTCAAGAGATAATTTATTATGCACAACAATTCTCTGTTCCAAATTTTTGGATAATC
Organism: Viscum album; assembly: GCA_963277665.1. NCBI lineage: Eukaryota > Viridiplantae > Streptophyta > Magnoliopsida > Santalales > Viscaceae > Viscum > Viscum album. The sequence continues at coordinate 1,681,006,082 of OY728153.1, read as the reverse complement.
TTTATAATAGAAATAATCATCTATTTATAGAGTTGTGATTTAGGTTAAAATATTATTTAATTTCATATCAGACATTAAATAACATTTATTACCTTTAATAAACTGCATGCCACATAATAATAATTATATTATTATTATTTTGTGGCACGTTCCAACTTACGCTATAACAAATATTATGTAATAGTCTTCTTAATTAATATTTGCCACCAAACTCAGTCTTAGTCCATTTTAACTCATTTAGAATTTATTGAACAACTGGATAAATATTTTATTTAGAAATATATATTTTATTCCCAATATAGTGAATAAATATTTATTAGAATATTCAATAAATAAAAATAATATTTTATTCAAAATCCAGTAAATAAATATTTATATAATTTTTGAAATTAATACCACATGAGTGAAATTATTCCTCAGACTTGAGAATAATATTTATTCCATTAATTAAACTCAAATATATATTATTCGAGATCAATAGAAACACTTAGTGTGTGACCCTCTATGATTCTTTCTTATTGGAATTAGGTGGGATTTTATAAAGTGAAAGATTAATGTTAAGAAACAGGTCAAGTCACTCAAGAGAAAGAAATTAATGTCAGAATATCGATAAACACATATGAATGCTCATTGTGTAATATAATCCATTTACCATAATATCTCATCAAGCATGTTTCACATTTGTGCCACCAACCAATATGCTCGATATGTATTTCTTTGACTTTTGAAATAAATACGTTATTACACCAAGTCCCGGGAATTTAATGTGATGGTTATATTCCAATCCAAGGGCTGAGATATTATCTTCAATAAATATGGAAGGAAAAAATCCTTTGTCAACTTATTAATTAATGGCATGTCACTCGTGATGCGCCTAATGTATCCAACTTCTCCATGAACTATTATCATTATGGTTTACAAAATACATTTAAGTACATGAGTTGTAACATGCATTAATAATAATATTAAAGTCTAAGTACCATCACACATGCTTGTGGATAGGAATAACCAATGAATCCAAAACATGCCTAATTTTTATTGGGGAGTATGTTCTCACAATCTATCATCTTAGAGATTACTAAGTGTGAACTTCATGAGAATAAGCCTCATCTGCTTATGAGTACTGGAACCTAACAGTCTATGTACTATGTGTCCCGTCATAGTACATTATCCCACCATATAACATTATTTAAGTATACCGTTATAGCACATTAGGGTTCTCATCATTTTAGGGAACTACTAGGATCTTATCAATGCGATGTCTACTATAGTACATTATTACATTAGATTCATCCAGAACAATGAACAACATGTAATAAGTAGTCCTATTAATATTCAATACATTGAATATACATGTAATCAAAGTATAAATAGTTGGTCCTAATACACCAAATCTAAAAAACTAAAACTTGGAATACAGACAACTACTTACAACCTTCAATCCACTAGAACTTATGTGATAATCATGTTTCTGATGAGTCAAGGCTTTAGTCATGGGGTCTTCCATGTTGTCTTCCATAAAAATACTATTCAATACAACTTCACCTCTTTGAAAAATATCCTTCAAGATATCATAATTTTGAAGTATGTGATTTGTCTAATGATGTGACATTAGCTATTTTTCAAGATCCACTGCTGTAGTACTCTCATAATAGAGTGTGATAGGATCTTGAATTATAGGTACCACATAAAGATCTTTGAAGAAGTTTCACATCCATACTTCTTATTTATCTACCTTAGAAGAAGTAATATAATTGCATTCTATTGTACAATCTTCAACCAAATCCTTCTTTGAGATTTTCCAGCTCACAGCTCCTCCATTAAAATTGAAGATGTATCTTGTTTGTGACTTCATGCGATCTTGATATGTTTGGAAATTAGCATATTAATATCTTTTGATGACTATTTCCTTATCTATTCCATAAACCATGAAAATATCCCTAGTATGCCTCAGATAATTAATGATAGTCATGACTTTCATCCAATGGTGGTCAACTAGATCATCTTGATATCTTCCTACATCACTTAATGTATAGGAGACATCTGACCTAATACATAGCATATCATATATGACTGGTCCAATAGCTAATGCATATGGAATCCTTTTTATTCTATTTATTTCCTCATGTGTATTAGGACATATTTTCCTAGAATAATGAATGCCATGCGATGATAGAAACAATACCCTCTTGGATTGTTCCATAAATAATATCTTCAGTATATTATCAATGTATGTACTTCAACTTAGGCTGAGAAACATCTTGGATCTGTCATTATGGATCTTTATCTCATGAATATTTGTTTCTTCACCCAATTCCTTCATAGAGAATCATTTATTAAACAATGCATTAATAGACTATAAGACTAGTATTTCATTTCGAATGATTAATACTTCATCAATATATACTATTAAGAAAATGACTATACTCTGAGTAAACTATTTATAGAAACACATCTCCCATTAATTATCTATAAATCCAAAAAAAATTTATGGTCTCATCAAAATAAATTTTCCATGACCTAAATGCTTAATTTAATCAGTAAAGGACTCTTTTCAACTTTCATACCATATTGGAAACCTTTAGAGTCACAAACCCTTCAGTTTGTGTCATATAGACATATTACTAAAGGTTTCCATTAAGGAATCATGTTTTGAAATACATTTTCCAAATATCATAATCATGGAAATATGCAATGGAAAGTATAATGCTGATGGATTTCAACATTGAAATTGGTGAAAATGTTTCGTTATAGTCAATGCCTTGATGTTGTTTAAAACCTTTTTCAACAAGTCACACATTATAGGTACTGAAATGTTCTTCCATGTCTAGTTTCTTCTTTAATACCCATTTTCAACCAATGGGATTTAATTATACTTGAGGGTCTACAAAAATACAGACTTCTTAGTACATGGAATCCATTTTAGAATACATGGATTCTTTCCACAAGGAAACATCTGTGCCACTTACTGGTTCCTTGTAGGTTAGAGGATCATTATTATCAACTAATAATGAGTCACAATCATTAGTGACTATAAAACTATACCATTTTGGTTCTATAACATCCCGAGTACTCCTACATAGTAATTGTATCTTTGGAAAAATTTCTTCATATATGGAGATTTGTGGAATTTTTCTCATTCCAACTCTTGTGCATATTTATCTTAGACTTCATCAAATACTATCTCTCTCCCACAATCTCTTTTAGTGATAATATCATCCCCATGAAATTTGGTAAATTTTTTAACCAAAACATTTTTTTAAATATTTTATAATCAATATCCATTTGTTTCTTTAGGATATCCTATAAAGATGCACTTTATTCTTCCAGGTGAAACATTGTTACCTAAAGAGGCCTTAACAAATGCTTTTCAACCCCATAAATGTAAGTAAGACAACATGGGTTTGTTTCCATTCCATAATTGTTATGGTATACACTCTGTTTCTTTATTTGGAACTATGTTTAGTATGTATAATGATGTTTGTAACATGTATACCTAAAAGGATAATGGAAGAATCACATGAATCATCATTAATCTCACCATGTCTAATAGGGTGTATTTACTCATTTTTCTTACACCATTCCACTAAGGCGTATAAGGAGAAGTGAGTTGAGATAATATCCCAAACACCCATAAATAACCAATGACATCTTTAGTAAGATATTCTCCACCATGTTCTGAGAGGAGTTTCTTAATATTATTACCAATATGGTTATCAAATTCATTCTTATATTCCTTGAATTTATCAATAGAATCTAACTTATAACTTATTAAGTAAACATATCCATATCTACTAAAATCATTGGTAAAATTTATGATGTATGAATACCTACCCTATGATTTAATAGGAAATGGTCTATACACATATGTATAAACTAATTCAAGAATCTCTTTAGCCCTATCACCTTTCCCACTAAATGGGGCTTTGGTCATTTTCCCTTAAAAACATGTGTGGAATACACCAATTGGTTTTAGTTCAAAAGATTCTAAGTATCCATCTTGAGGTAATTTAGTCAAGATCTTTTCATTTACATGACCTATCTTATGATGGCATAGTTTGTTGTGGCATGGGTCATGTGAATTAACTTCATTATTGACTTCCATTACATAGTTTGTGTAATTAAACACATAAATATCATTATTTAAATGTACCTTACCATAAATAAAATTATATTTATAAAATAAGAAACATTTATTCTCAAATTTGAAAATAAATCCACTTGTATATAGTTTGGATACAGAAGTAATGTTTTTGGTAATTGAAGGCACATAATAGAATCCCTTTAAAACAAAGATCATTTCATTCAATAATGTGAGGTGGTAGTCATTGATATCTATAGAAGCAAGTTTATCACGGTTTTATCCTTGAATATCTACCTCACCTCAGAAAATATTTTTTAATCTACTTGTTTCCTGTATTTCAATACATATGCGAGAAAAACAATCTTTATCTAATAACTAATTTGTAAAAACAGATAAATTGAACATGATAAAAAAATGCACCTGAAACTTCCACTTGCTTCTTTGTATTGGTGAAGTTTTTATTTTAGTGGACCTTTTTACCACATAAAAAAATAGATAACATCATTTTCCTTTGCATGCCCCTTGATCTTCCTCTTCTTATAATGGTGTAAAAGAGCTTTGGGATAAAATATATTCTCTTTCCCTTTTTGTTTTTTTCACTGTAAGGATGGATGTTTTTTCAAACTTTGTGTCCTTATACACTTGGTGAAGAAGATTAAGAAGATATGGAATAGAATCCTTAATGTTATTCACATTAAAATTTACAACAAAACTAGATAAGATCAGATGAAGTGATGATAGAATGAGGTCGGTTCCTAGTTCTCCAGGGAGTTTAAACCCTAAAATCTCTAAGTGCTCAATATATCCAATGAACTTGACTATGTGAGTTCCAGCTGGGGAACCATCTTCAATCTTTCTCTAAAAGTTCACCTTACAAATATTAAATCATTTCGATCTTGATCTCTCTTGGGAAAGAGAAATATAGTTCTCAAGAATTCCATAAGCATCCATGTTTTGTGATATTTCATTAATTCACTAGACATAGAGGAAATCATCAAACAATGATTATAGAATTCATTGGTATTTTTTTTCAAAACAAAGAACTCTTCTTCACTCACCTCTTTAGAAGGTGGAGCAGGCATTGAGGATCCCAGCACGTAATATTTCTATTCATGGAGTAGCTCAAACTGAAGGAATCTAAGCAATTTCTATAAGTTACTTCCAGTTTAGAGATTGAATTTCCCCAATATTGATCATAGGGATTCTGTGGATGATAAACATTTCATTTTATTCTACAATTAAAAAGATAAAATTATTAGTAATTTCATTGATTACAATTTATGTTAGATATAATAAATTAAATGTTTAAATTAAATCTCCCACTATTTTATCAAGTCCCAATAGCCCTAACCATTGAACTTAGAAATTATTGTTTCTTTAACATTCTAGTGGGGAGGATCCCCATTACATTTCTTAATGATCTTGACTTGGTCAATGAAAATAATAATAATGTAATTAGGTAGGTGTTTTTTCCAACTATGGACTTGTATCTCTTTGATTTGTTGAGTGTATTACCCTATCCTAAAATCCTAAATTGGATTTCCTCAAAATTTGCCTTAAAATTTATATTAAAAAAAATTTGGATGTTAAACACAAGAAAATTTCATTTAAGTCAACCCAAAACTCTCATGATAACTCCCTGATAAAAGTAAGTGTCTAGACATTGTCCATGTACTAAACTTAGTTCTATGGTTTCATTCCCAATCAAGTAATGGAAGACATAGTATGAATTAACTTTTAATTGAGGGATTTTAATTAATTTATTCATAAATTTTATCTTGTTTTATCCTTTACATATCTTTTTAATATTAAGTGGATTTTACTTACTTAATTAACCATGTTGCATAAAAAATTTACTCATAATTCATTTATTTAATTTCTGTCTTTTCATATTAATTCATTCATTTTTGTGATGGTTATCTTGCATTGATAAAATACATAGAAAAAAATAATTCATAGAAGAAAAAAATATTCATATAAAAAAAATTTATTTAATAATTCATAAATAAATAATTCATAGAAAAAAATAAATAATTCATAGAAAAAAATAAATAAATAATGAATGAATTAATAATTTATTTATTTATAAATTTACAAATATATAAATAATTCATTTATTTAATAATTCATTTTTATGGTTATCTTGCATAAATAAATAATTAATAGAAAAAAATTTATAAATAAAGTAAATGACCTTATCGTGATCTTATCTAACAATTGATTTAATGAGAAGACATTAAATCAACCTATGAACTAGGAGAATAACTCAATTGTTCGATCATGGCATGAGTTACAACATTCCACCTGTACATCTATGTATCATTGAGTTTTCATTATCATGGTTCTATCTTGAACCACCTCCATGCACTTTGGTATGCTATGTTAATTACAAGTATTTGTTACTCACATGTAGGTGATGGGTACCAAAGGATTAGTTAAAAGGGGATTACATACATATCCTTATACATGCATGTCCTACATAATAATAGAGGGAAGGATAACTTGTAGGCCATCATTTAATTTAATATTAAATAATTTCAAACACATGTAATTAATTAAAATAAATTAATTCAAAAAAATACAAAGGTTTTGGTAAAACTCATGATCGGTCATATATAAAAAATATAAGAAAATTTAACCGACTAGTATTCATTTCTTTATTTTTTTAATTTTTAATTAAGATAAGCATGCCTTCATTAATTAATTAATTATTTACGTATTTAATTCAATTTTATCTTGATAATCATCTGATCTTAATTGAAGATAATCATCATTTATGGAATTCATGAAAAATAAATAGTAAAACCAATAATGACTTGTTAATACAAATAAATAAATTTAGCATTTAATTTTTGTAAATCATTAATAAATTTTCAAATAGATAATTGTGTTCCAATAAATAAAATTTTGTTTTAATGCTACAATTTATCAAATTTAATTTAATTTTAATTTTTTCTATTAATGGGAGACTACACAGAATGTACATCCAACTACACACCATGTACCTTGGTTGTCATGTATCTGAGTCACACACTTGGGGGTCTAGAGTGTTTACTCAACCAACCTACATGGCATGTACCTACCAACTACATGCCCTGTATCCTCTTGTCGTGTGCCAGGTTGGCCCAATCGACATGCAGTGTACAATAAAAGTACCATGTGTAATTAATTTCCTAGGAGATCTAGATACAATGTGCATGGTTATATGGCATGTGCTTTGGCTATAATATGCGTAACTCATTTTTACCAGCCAAATATTTGGCGCTTCCCGATGGAATCTTCAACCATAATTTATTTTTTATTAAACCATTAAAAAAATGAAACACTGAATGAACATGATTAATATGTCGATAACATATTAATTCAAATTAGATTAAATAATGAATAACATAAAATGAAAAATATAATTACAATTGTGCATATATAAACAATTAAATAAATAATTATAAATTCAAACGTGATCGCTCTAATACCAATTGTAGTTTCCTAGTATAGTGTAAGCATGTAGAAGTGTGTGATGTATTAATATTTATTTTAATAATCATTGCATGAAACCATGAGAGAGGATCTATTACATCAAATTTATAAATAATTTATTTAATATATGAATAGACAAATACATGGGATTAGTGACTTTCTTCATTGATGAACTTTGATCATTTTAAAAAAGACCCTTTCAGATTGCCTTTATTGGGATATAGGGATTCAACAATAGAATCCCTCTAGTGAGGATCCCCACATGCTCATTATCTAAGAAACACCACTTGATCACTGTGTGCTAGAATGGAGAATCGAATGTCTTGAATTTTTATTTCTTGATTTCTCATTCTTAGGTCTTGAAGAAATCTTTCTTGCACTTCTCTTTCTTAAGAGGGAGGGAGAATGAGGAGTTGAGAGAGAATTCATTATTCACACCTATTCTCTATTCTCAATTTATGGATAGTCTAAACAATATACATGGATGTCTATTTATAGTGTTAGTATTTATGTCAAAATATTATTTAATTGAATATAGTCCATTAAAGAAAATTTACTACCTTTAATAAACCTCATGCCACATAATAATAATTATATTATTATTATTTTGTGGTGTGTTCCAACTTGTTCAATAATAAATATTATGTAACAATATTGTTAATTAATATTTTTCACTGGACACAATGTTGGTTTGTTAAAACTACTCTATCATTTATTGAAAAACCAAATAAATATTTTATAAATAAATAAATATTTTATTCACAATCTAGTGAATAAATATTTATTAAAATATTCAATAAATAAAATAAATACTGTAATCACAAGCCGAGAAATAAATATTTATTTAATTTTTGTGATCAATATAACTTGAATAAAATTATTACTCAAACTTGAGAATAATATTTATTCCATTAATTAAAATCAAATATAATTTAATATAGATCAATGGAAACACTTAGTCTGTGACCCTCTAGGATTATTTTTAATTAGAATTAGGTACACTTGCCTAAATTCCAAGATTACTATCTAGCAGTGGGTCAAGGTGCCCAAGAGAAAGAACTTAATGTCCCATCATCAAAAACCACATATTAATTCTCAGTGTGTAATTTAATCCCTTTATCAAAATATCTCATCAATAAGGTTTCAAATCTATGTCACCAACCTATATACTTGATATGTCATTCTTTTACAATGTAAAACAAACACATTGTTACACCATGACCATGGAATTTAATGAGACGGTTCTATTCCAATCAAAGGGATGATATATAAAATTTCATTATGATGGAAGAGAGAAATTATTCCTTAACTTATTCATTAATGACATGTCACTTGTGACACACCCAATGTATCCAAATTCACCATGAACTATTATCATCATGTTTTAAAAAATACATCTAAGTACATGATTTGAAACATTTAGTAATAATAATCTTAAAGTATATAGATCATCACACATTTTTATAGATAGGAATATCTAATGATACCAAAACATGCAGAATTCCTACTTTCAGGTCTTTTCACATAATCTCCCATCTTATAGATTACCAAGTGTGACCTCCATGAGAATAACCTCATCCGCATACTAGTAGTCGCAAATAACAGACTACGTACTATGTGTCCCATCATAGTACGTTACCCAACCAAAGAACATTATATAAAAATATATTCATAGCACATCAATGTTCTCATCATAGTGGGGAACTGTTATGACCTTATCAATGTGATGTATACACTATGAAATTATTACATTAGAGTTATGCTAAACAATGAACAAAATATAACAAGTAGTTTTATTAATATTAAATACATTTAATATACATGTAATCAAAGTACAAAAATTTATCCCTAGGACACCAACTCCAACAAGTCGATCATAAGACAATTTCCTCAATCCATCATATGGATAAACTCAACTCAATTTCTTTGGTAACCTAATCTTATTTGGGTCTCCTAGCTAGTGTAACCCAAAGAAAGGGAAAAAATACAATAAAGAACCATCCAGGGGAACCCATATTTAGAATAACCCACCTAGTAGGAAAATAAAAATACACTTACTACTTTCTTTCTTTACATAATATAATATAGGGGCACCCAACTTTAGCTTGACCTTTCTAATTGATGATTGAGGTATTGACAAGTTCCACTTTTTATGTAATCTGACACTTAGTATTTAAAGTGTTTTTAATCACACCATCTTAACTAATGTTATTACCTTTATGTATGAATGATTCTAGTAATTTAGTTTCAAATCATATCCCCTCTACCAAACCAATATGTTAAAACCATGTTGATGTGTACCTCTTTAAGCAACCCAAAATTTTGTGTTACTTAACCAAAATTACAATTCAATCATATTTATCCGTATCCAAATGCATCATGTGAATGAGGTAAATGAACTTTTCATGTAAACTTATAGAGTTATGTGATATTGAAAACCTCCACATGAGTAAGACCGATGAGACATATAGGCAACCCCATTTTCCTTTCTACAAAAGGTATAGGCCTATAAGACAATTGGTGGTTCAACCCCAAGGCCCTCAACCCAGGGAGACATTACTCAAGAGAGAATTCAATTCATCATAACTCTAAAACCTAATTCTCAGAAACTATATTCAAATGCTAAATTCAAGTTCATAACTTTAATTTGAAACCAGTTTTAAGGTAGATGAAAAAATAAATTCATTATGGAGTCAACAATAACATGAAAATTTAGGGATCTATCCTAGAAGTAATTTATCATATAAATTTTATAATACAAATATTCATAATATAAACACTTTAAAAAAATATAGAATAAACTTTAAATAAATATACAATGAAAATATTTAAACATGAAATAACCATGTATAAAAAATCATAAATGAACATGAATTATAAATGGTTTTATAATTTCTGATTTATTTACAATAGAAATTCCATAATTATGAATATAACACTTTACATTCATTTTAATATGATAAAATCATATTCCTCATTATCTGTAATTTCAATTAAAATATATGATATTATTATGAATTATAAACAAATTTATAATTAAATTTCTATTATATAAGGGTATTACATAATCTAAATATCATATACTAAGAATTTCAAAATAATCACTTACTAATTTTTAACAATTCAAAATAATTTATTATGAACAGTTCAAAATTTAAAATATAAACTATTTTATATATTGGCCTCATTTATTTAATTTATAAACACTTTATGTAATATCCTAGATTCTCCCAATGTTAGGGACCATTAATTTTTTCATCTAATTCATTTAAATAGCCTTAATTATGATGCCTAATCATGTTATGGAGGTCTTAGGTGTGTCAGAGGCTCATTCGGGGCCTAGAACTCCGAAATTGGAAGAGCATAATATGATGCAATGTTTGTCTGAAATTGCGAAAACCAGGGTGCACGGTTGTGCAAGTGTTGCATGTTTTGACACAATATGGTTTTGCACAGTTTTTTCATGGTTATTCAATCCTTTTGGAAAACCAGGTGATGAACCCTAATTAGTAGTGAATGGTGCAAGGTTGGTGCACAATTTAGCCAAACCATGTGTCAAAACCGTACACAATGTAAAGATGGTTGAAATTACTAAAATACCCATATTTATTGAATTAAGAAATTTCTCTACATCCCCTCTCATTTCAAGCTGCTGGGTTTTCTTCCCCCCATAGAAACCCTTCACCCTCAAGAATCTAGGGATCAAGGTGGAGTCTATGTTCATTAGCTGATTCATCCACCATCGAATCCAACAAAAATATAAAGTTACGATCTCGAATCCAATCTAATCTATTTCATGTTCTTCATCCCATTCATTGAACTATTTTGGTGCAAGCTCAATTAACCCATTTTTTGGGAATTTGATGGTTTCATCGATTTCTTCCAATATAGATCGAATAAAATGTTGATACTAGATGAGGGAAGATCTATGAGTCTAAGGTAGGTGTTCATAGACTTTTCCTATCATTTTGTTACATTTTATAAATTGTGTCATTATGTTGCTTGCTGGGCTATTTGGGCGATGCCTCAAAAATGTTAAATAATAGATTTTATGTTTTTTTCATGTGTACCATGATTATTTTTTATGAATAATCACCTATTAAGTGGATCATCATGGATTATGATACCCCTTTGGGTGAGCTATACCTTAAAGGACCTTTTCTCCCTTGTTCTAAAATGGTTTAACAACCTTGAGGTGTGTTTTCATGAAACCAATGCCTTGATTATCTTGGTTAAAATGATTTGGGTGATAACCCAAGTGTTAGGACCCTATACATATGACATATTAGAAATGATCTAACTAAATAAATTGTCAAGGTACTTAAGACCTGTGCCTTATATAATAGATAGAAATTTACCAATGACATGACTTAGAAAATAAGGCTAATGTGATCTAATGGATTGAATTAAATGTAATGACTCTTCAATTGAGATTGATGAATATGAAATGATTGTTGGTGTTTTCACTTTGGAGTCGAGGGTGAAACAAGGGGTTCTGACATAAGGACCCCTTTGAAAGACTCTTGTGCCACTATGTTAGAATTGGTAAATCTTAGTATACACATCGGGAGCGACACCATCTATGCATGTGATGGGTTCGCCGAGAAATATTTATATTCCCCTCCAGACTAGTTATGCTAGTTACCTAGGGGAGACCGTTTGGATGCGTTATATGGCATGATTGGTTAAACCATGCCTAGATAGAGACTCGGGCCCCTACATGTGATACCAGGTTCAGACTCAGAGTCTAGTATGTGCCTTTACACACCATGATTGGAGTGATATGTGGGACTTCATCCTTGGGTTTCCATGTATGGACTCTTTGGCCTTGGTTATATTATGAGACCCTCGAGAAATACTTGTAAAGCCTTATCATATTATCAAGGATGGGATTTAAAAGTCTCACCTTATTCTATATAGTGGTTTTCAAATTAAATTAAAAATGGAAATGAACATTTTGGAGATGATAAATGATCATTTATATTATAAATGTAGGGACATGTCCTCCAAACCCAAGTACAAGGTTGGGGACAGTCCATCCTCACACACATATTACACCTCACCTTACCCTTGCACGTTCATTATGTTTAGAAGCAAAAGCTTAGAAAAAAGAAGGTAGTTGGGTGGGTGTCCAAATGGAACCTAGTCCAATTATTTTAATTATTTTATTCTTTATTGCATTTAAATTATATATGGCACACTGTATATAGTTTCTATCACATGCAATGGAAAGGCCTAGAAACAATGGGTGTCAACCTACTATGTGTGTATCTCACACCCTGCTCGGGTGTATTTGGTAACCGAGTAGACTTTATGATCATCAGTCTAGATAAAGAGAATCTTCCAACTTCTAATTCTTGGTTTACATTTATAGGATAAATTTGGGATTAGAGTACTGAGCTGATGACTAAGATGGAAGTTGTAGCAGTTTTTGGCATTTTTTTTTATTTTGATAGCATATTTTATATGTGTGTATCCCCTACCCCTTTTTTTCTCATTTGTTTTATATAAACTTGAAACATTGTCATCATTAGTTTCTACTATTTATTTATCCATCTTACACACGTAAATTATTTATATTTCATGATTATACATTTGGTTTCCACTACTATCTGGATATTTTCATTTTTTCTTTCATTTATTATATTTATATTGTTGCTCTATACTATGATCATTGAGGGAATAATCTCCCCATTAACTTACCCAAGGCCCTCACTGGTAGTCAGCATACTTTGGAATTCAGGGAGGTGTGTTTGAGGTCTTAGGGCCAACCGTATCGGGGCACTCAGGGTGGGTTGCTAAAAAGTTGTATCAGAGCCAATTTGCCTTTTTGTCTTAACGTTTGGGTTAGAAAAGAGACTAGGTTTTGAGAATTTTATTACAATCATGTTCATGGGAGTAGATACCCAATGTACAGAGGAAACCCAAATTTTCTTGGATGGGTAAATATTGTTTTCTTCTTGCACTTGTTACATTTTCAAAGGATTTCACCATTAGGTCATGAACTTGTTTCGTGCTGCTATTAATATTGATTTTATTTGAATGGATTGTTTATCCATGTCCTGATGATATGAAGGCGCATTGAAACCCTACATCACACTAGGCACAATAAGACTAAATTTCCACGCAGTGTTTATATTCCTACATTCATTTCCTGTATTGCTTGTGATTGTTATTTTTACCTTGATTGAATGCTTTGTAGAGTTATATAAGTCCCAATGATGGTATAATTGATCCAATTAACCAATAATGCCACTTATTTTTTGATTAGTGAGTTAAAATTTCATCTCATATTATAAAACAACATTCATGACCTTTTACACCTATTTTCTGGTGTAAAGGCTAGGATGCAGTTAGATGATGTGCCATTTTTAATTTATAAGGTGTATGTGAACTTATATATTCAATTTTGTGATGAAATTAACTAGATTATAATTATAATAATCAATAAAATTATAATGAACATAAATGAATTAAAATGAACACGATTCTTTAAAATTAATGGTTACCTTATACGTGAGACCTTGACCCTGTTCCAACTTGGTAGTTTTTAGTACGCCTTGTCTTCTATGCTTTCCTTTTGTGACCTGTTCTGACCACCCAGACCTAGCTCCTGGAGTAGGAAAAGGGGTGTGATTCTTTACTAGGATAGCTCTTTGCCTATCCTTTTTAAAAAATTTTCCTACCTATTATAAATGTTGTCTAAAGAATGCACTTGGAATTTGTAGATCTATTCCACCACAACGACCTCACGTTGTATGCCAAGAAAGTGGAAATGAGAATACTCATGAGTTTGTGGGACCTAATACACCCATGGAACCTCATTTAGTTCCACATGAGGCACCTCCTAATGACCTTCCACTGGTCACTGATGCTCAGTTTTGGGAAAACTTCCTACGCGTTATGCAATTAGTGAAAGGTGCACCTCAACCTACCCCTTATATGGTAGAGCTAACTAGGGAATTCGAGCAGTATAATCCTCTCACATTCTCATAGGATGGAAGACCATAGAATGATGAATCATGATTATAGGATATGGTTTCAATCTTCAATCACATCAAGATGCCTCTAGAGTGGACGATCAATATCATGACCTACATGATACATGACTCTGCCAAGAGTTGGTGGGACATTGTGAAGTAGACTGTTCCATATCAAGGTATGATATTGGAATACTTCCAGGACACCATTTTTGACTAATTATTTCCTAATACCTTGATAAAATATTGCGTTCAAGAGTTTATGCACCTCGAGAAGGTGACATGGAAGTGATGGAGTACTTGGATCGCTTCACCGAATTGCAGTGTTTTTCACTGTACTTGATCGATGATGAGATGACTACTGGGATTCGATTCAAGGATGGGTTTGATTATGTCATACTATTATAGGTGAATGCCTTTCAGTTAACCACCATTTCAAATATTGTCAACTGGGCCCTCATAATTTACCATAACCTAAGGGAGTCAGGTGACATGAAGTAGGGAAGTTCATCTTTTAAATAGACTAGCGGTGGTTTATCCAGTGGTAAGAATCAATACTTAGAGGGTTTATGTGGGTTCAGTACCATTCAGGTGGCATGTACTAATAGCCATATAGCGTGTCACTTTTTTGGAAGGCTAGGTCATAAAAATCCCCAATGTATGAGGAACCTGATTGAGTTTTAAGATTGTAGCAGGTTGAGTCACCTCTAGTATTTCTGCCGATCCTTCCCTTTAGTGCCAAGTGAGCATAGATCTATGTCAAAACCACCTTCAAGTGCAGGATCAGTGATTCCTCATCATGTAGAAAACTGGTCTTCTATAAGTTTTTTAGGCCGAGTAGGTGGTCATGGATGATGTAGTTTGGCTTAAAAGTTCTATCGTCAGGGGAGTGGTCCTACTCAGGCTACTCAAGAAGTATCTCAGGCCTGCAGTTTAGGCCATATCAACAATATTCATCCTATTCCAGAGAAGTAGTGTCCATGGCCATCTATAGTTAGAGGTACAATTCTGGTAGCCTTAAATTTAGTGGCTACCTTATATGATACATGTACATCCTACTCATTCCTATCTACTACAACTACATGAATTCCGGGATTAGTGATAGAGTACTCCAGTGGTGTTATGACCCTTGACACACTTTTAGGAGTTCAGTTCAAGGGTATATTCCAGTGTTAGGAGTGCCCCCTTGAGATAGGTGGGTGTTGTTTTCATTGAATCTTTTTCATCCTCGAGATGACTGGTTTCAATTTAATTCTCTGTATAGACATTCTTTTTCCTTATCGAGACATTGTGGATTGTTATCACCACAAGTTTTCCTTTACATCACTCACGGTCAACGAGTATAACCATAAAGGAAAATGGAATCTCTAATCCATTTGATCTAAACTCAAGTGTATTGGGTTGGGAAGTGTGAAATCTTATTTGGCTAGTCTCTTTATGAGATATCAAGTAATGTAGTAAGTCATGTTCCCTCCTATTGTATATCAATTTATGGAAATTTTCTTAGATGATTCCATTAGTTTACCTCCTAAGAGGGAGATTGAGTTCACCATTGAACTCGTGTCAGGTGAAGAACCAGTGTCTGTTCTTCCCTATAGGATGACACCTATAGAGCTCTTGGAACTTATGAAGTAGAATTAAGACTTAGAGGATAAGGGTATCATATGACCCAACATATCACCATGGGGTTCACAAGTCCTTTTATCCAAGAAGGTGAATGGTACCCTTAGATTATGTGTGGATTAACACTGAATGAACCAACTTATGGTGATGAATCATTATATTGTTCCTCAAATAAAAGACATATTCAACCAAATCTAAGGTGAAATAATTTTCTCTATGATCAATTTGAGGATAGGCTACCATCAAGTTCATGTGAGTCCTCGATACATACCACATATAGTGTTCATGAGCAATTATAACTGGTATGATTATTTGGTTATGTTGTTTGGTCTGACGAATGCACTGGTAGTATTTATGGCTCTGATGAATTGTATTTTCCACATGCATATTGATTACTTTGTGGTAGTCTTCATATATAACATATTAATGTATTCACCTTCCAGACATGAACATTCCAATCATCTTGAGATCATACTTAGTACACTAAGAGAGAACCAATTGTATGAAATGCTTAGTAAATTCCACTTTTGGATAAATAAGGTTCACATATTGAGTCATATCAAATTTGTGGTAGGCATATCTTTTGACCAATATAATGTGAGAACCATGGTTTCCTAGGAGAAGCCTAAAAATGTGTTTGATATACGCAACTTATTAGGGATGTCTTGCTATTATAGGCAGTCCATCAATGACTTTAACGCTGAGTAACACTGCTTAGGGGATTGACCAAGAAGGGTGTGAACTTTTATTGGACTGAATCTTGTGATATAACTTTTCACGAGTTAAAGGGAAGACTCACTTCATCTCTAAATATTATTCTTCCTGATCTAGGAAGAGGCTATACTATTTAGTGTTATTATTTTGAAATTGGACATGCTATAGTTCTAATACAGGGTAATCGATTCATGGCATATGGATCCTTCCAGTTGAGGTGTCATGAGAGTAATTATCCTATGCATGACCTTGAGTTGGAAGTCATGGTTCATTCTCTATGTTGACTGATGAACTATCTATTAGGTGAGTGATTCATTGTATACATAGATAATAAAAGACTCAATAACATCTCCATATAGCGAGACTGGAATATGAGGAAATAGAGGTGGGTGGAATACCTAAAATTTTTCAACTTTGAGATTTTGTTATACACCTGGAAAGGGTAATGCAGTGGCTAACACCTTGAGCTGTAAGACTATAACACATGACATAAAGAGGCTAGAATTGAGTGGAGGTTGATGGATCTATTTTTGAGATGCATTTAGAGGTTTAGGAATAGCACGAGCATTTAGTTCTATAAGCTCTAGTAGTAAATTACCCTCTCCTAGAGTGAGTCCAGTTGAGTTAGTTATCATTTTTTGGGGGAATCATCTTGAGAGAGATCATCATAAGAGAGAATCCACCTCCTGGTTGGGTAGTTGATGGTAGTGAAACTATACTCTTTCATGGATGTTTATGGGTACCTTATAATAATCTAGAAGGGTCAATGAGAGAATCACATTACTTAGTTTGGGAAGTTTTTCCGGGTATTACCAAGATGTAAAGAGACATATATCATCAATTTTTGTGGCCAACTATAAAAAGGTAGATAGTGGGTTTTATCACTTGATGCTCCACTAGTTAACAGGTGATGGAAGAGCACCAGCGACCTACTATACTTATACATAATCTCTCTATTCCTAAGTGGAAATGGAACTGCATCATAATGGATTTTAGGATGGGATTTACAAGATCCCCTAAAGTAATTTATGTAGTAAGGGTGATCAATGATAGGATGACCAAAGTCATGCACTTCCTACCGATCTAGGAGACCTTCTCTATTGATTAATTAGGAAAACTTTATATCCAAAAGATAGTGAAAATTCATGGTGTAACCCATTATATCATTTTAAACTAGGATCCCACTTTACATTAAAATTTTGGAAATGGTTTCAGAATGAAATGGGTTCGTAGGTTCTCTTGAGTACTTCATATCACCCATAAACTGAAGGGTAATACGTGCAAACCCTACGGGTGTTAGAGGATATTCTAAAGGCCTGTATCTTTGATTTTGAAGGTTCCTATGTTAATATTATTCCTCTGGTTGAGTTTTAATACAAAAAAAATCTAGGAAACTATTCATATGGATCTATATGCGGCCCTCTATGGTAGAAAATGTCATTCAACTCTGTTTGGGATAGAGGCTAGTGAGGAAGATATACTGGGTCCATTTCTTATTTAGGAGAATTCAAAGTAAGTGTAGAAGATTCAAAAGCGTATTTCTACAACTCATTCTAGGAAAAATTCTTATACCTATCATTGGTGTAGACCTCTAGAATTTGAGGGGGGACATCAGGTCTTTCTGCAAGTATCACCCTGGTTTGGTCACAGAAGAATTAAGAGATAGGGAAAATTATTTCCACAATATGTTGGGTCTTTCAAGATGCTGATGCGAGTTGGATAGGTAGATTATCATTTTTTGTTACCATAGAGGTAACATTCCATGAACTAATTCTTCCATGTATCTCAAATTTTATAGTATCATGATGACCCGTTTCATTCATTTGACCTCGATGATATCGATCTGGAAGTGGATGTGTCCTTTGAGGAGCATCTAAACGTATCAATTTTCAAGGTATGAAGGCTCTCTTAGGTAGTTCTATTCCTATAGTCTAGGTTCTATGACCTCAAGGATGCATATAGGATGAGACCTAGGAGTGGGAATTTGATGTACATGCATAGTGTCTAGAAAGTTTCTCAAATGACGTTACACTACCCTTGGAAGGGAGACCCAGGGATGAGTTGTTTTAAAGAGGGGATGTTGTATCATCTCAGCTTTTCTAAAAGATGTGGAGTGTTATTATTTTCTTATAATTCTTTTAAACATCCCTAATTATGATGTGTAATCTGGTTAAGGAGGTCTTGGCTATTCCTGGGGCTTGTACAGAGCCTGAAACTTTAAAATAGGAAGAGTATACTCGGCCACATAGTTTTTCTAAAACCATGTGACCCAGTGTGCTTTGTAGTGTGAGTGTTATAGGTTTTTTAATAGTGTGTATTTTCACGTTTTTCACATAGTTAGTAAAACTATATGGAAAAACATGTGATGTGCCCAAATAGGAATAAATGGAACATAGTTTGGTTGAACCTTTCGGTCATACCATGCACAATGTAAAAAAGGGTAAAATTACTGAAAAACCCCTCTTTAATGAATTAAAAACAATTTCTCTTCCTCCCCATGTCATTTCCAGAGGTTGGGTGCTCCTCCTATCATATAAATCCTTCTCCCTTAGGAATCTAGGAATCAAGCAGGAGCCTTCATTCATCCTATGATTCATTCTCCATTAGATCCTATAGAATGATAAAGGCATAATCTTGAATCCTCTCTAATCTATTTCAAGTTATTTGTCTCATCCATTTTGTTATTTGGCTGAAAGATCATTTTCCATATTTCTAGGGAATTTGATAGTTTAATTTATCTCTTCCAACCTAGCTCGAATCAAATATTAATACTAGACAAGGGAAGCTCTATAAGACCAAGGTAGGTTTTCATGTGCTTTTTTCATTGTTTCATTCCGTTTCATAATTTTTTTGTTCTACTATTCGTTAGGCCATTCTAGAAATGCCTCCAAAATGTTAAATAATTTATTCTGAGTTGTTTCACATGTTTACCATGATCCTTTTTTACAGAAAATCACATCTAAGGTGGATCTCCTACCCCTTTGGGTGAGCTATACCTTATAGGACCTTTTACCCTTGTTCTAAAATGGTTTATCACCCTTGATGTGTGTTTTCTTGTAAATAATGCCCTGAGCAGCTAATTTAAAATGATTTGGGTGACAAACCAAGTGTTAGGCCCATATACCTATTCCATATTTGAAATTATCTAATTAAATAATTTGGAAAGGTACTTAAGACATGTTCTTTATGTAAAAGATGAAAATTTCTCAATGACATGATTTGGAAAATATGAATAATATGATTTAATGGATTGAATTAATGTAATGGACCTTAAATTGATCTTGTTGAATATGAAATTATTGTTGGTTTTTTCATATAGGATCTGAGGGTGAAACAAGGGGTTCCGATTTAAGGACCATTTGGATAAACTCTTGTGCCACTATGTTAGAATTGTTAAAGCTTAGTAAAATCATAGTGAGAAACACCATCTATGTTTGGGATGGGTTCTACGAGCAGTATTTATATTCGTCTCTAGAAGAGTGATGCAGGATACCTAAGGGAGACCACTTGGATGGGATCTAAGGTACAATTGGTTGAAACTTTCTTAGAGGGAGACTCAAGCCCTTATGTACGATAACAGATATAGAATCAGAGGCTACTATGTGTCTTTTATCACTATGATTGTAATGAGAGGTGGGTATTCAAACTTGGGTTTCCATGTACGAACTATTTGGCATTGGTTATGTGATGGGCCCCTTGAATAATACTGGGAAAGTCTTCTTAGATTAACAAGGTTGATATTTGAGAGTCTCACCTTGTTCTATAAAGTGGTTTTCAAATTAAATTAAAAAGGCATATGAATGTTTTGGAAATGAGAAATGATCCTTGATATTATAAATTTAGGAGAATGTTTTATAATACCAAGCACAAGCTTGTGTATAGTCCATACTCTGGAACATATTACACATCACCTTACCCTTGTAGGTTCATTCGGCTCTAACGCACTGGCTTTGGTTGAAAAAGGTAGTTGGGTGGGCTTCCAAATGGAAAAAAACACAGTGATTTTAATAATTTTATTATTTATATCATTTAAATTAAATATGGAAGACTACATATATATTATATCACATGAAATAGAAAAGCATAGACACTGTGGGTGCCATCCTATGGAGAGTCTATCTCACACCCAGCTCAGGCACCATTGGTACTCGAGTATACATTATTATTGAAGGAATGAATAAAGATAAGTAGATAGCTTCCAATGCTTGATTTACATTTCTAGGATAGAGTTGGGAGTAGAGGGATGATACTATGCTCGAGATGATAGTTGTAGTAGTTTTTGGCCCTTTTTTTTATTTTGATAGCATGTTGTATATGCTTGTATCCCTTGCACATTTTTTTTTCTCAATTTTGTATAGACACATGACATACTATCATCATCAGTTACTAATATTTATTTATTCAGTTTCCATACTTTAATTATTTAACTTTCATGATTATGCATTTGGTTTCTATTGTTATTTGGATGTTTTCTTTGTTTTTTTATTTCATATATTTATCTTGTTGTGCTCTACTCTGATCCATGAGGGAATAGTCTACCCATAGACTTACCCATGGCCCTCACTACTATTTTCTAGCCTCTGGAATTTGGGGAGGTGGTCTTGATGTTTTGTGGCCAACCGTCTTAGGACACTATTGAGTGTCACTCAAGGCAGGATGCTACACTTTAAATATTAACTTTCATGATTATAAAATAAACCCTTTTATTTATAATCCATAAAACATGCCAGATAAATTTAAAAGGAATTTAAATGTTAACATCCATTATTTAAATAAAATTTAATAACAAATGTTTCAAAAAAATATATTAATTAATCATAAAAAATTATAATTAATTAATTAATTAATATTTTATTAGTTAATAAAAGTCTAAAATAAATACCTTTTATAATAATTTATAAAACATTCATAAATTATTAATTCATTTCAAAATTGAAAATGTTGGAAAAATAATTTTTCCTTATCACCACAACATGTGCTTGTTTATGATGGTGACCATGGTAAAATGCTCCACCACAGTGTAGACTATGTTTTGGTTCTTATTTTGAATCTGTTTTGAAGGAACCACTACTTGTGAAAAGTCATAGAATCATTTCTAAAGCCATTTTAAAGAATCAATTCACCTATGAAGAAAAAAATGTACACCACAACCTGGTTGGTTGTATTCTATACATTTAATCTTAATGTAAGAACCAAAATGGTTTCCTCACCATTCCCTAGTGATAAATGGATCTCCCTTTTTAGGTGTTGACCCTTAATAAATGAAAGTAAATGGTCAGCCCAATGGTTTAGTGAAGGTCTGGTCGATTCATTTCAACATATGACATAGTTCTTTGTTCTTTGGAATTATTCATTTCCCAATTTAAATTTCATAAACTAATCTCATGGCTCCCTTTGATACCAATTTTGGGTTTCCTTGGAGTTGATTAACACTTAATTGAATCAAAAAAATAAAAACAAACCACGTAACATCTCTACCTGAAATTCACTAATTGGTTCCCCAAGATGATGGTTAACATGGAAACAAGCACACCTCCCCATACGCAAGAGTCTACTGACTAATAGTGAGGGTCTATGGTGGTATGTTGGGGAGACTATACCCTTATTTATCATAGTGTCATAACGATAACAATAAATAAATAGAAATATCATAAGCATAATATAACTAACAGAATATCAAAAATAAGTATAGTAAACAGTAATGGAAAATAAACATACAACAAAAAATAATAATAATTAATACATAGGATGATTCATATGAAAAATGATGTCATGTCACACTGATGTACAATGAAAATGGGGTTACATGGGATACAGAGTACATGAATATATAACATGTTATACAAAGCAGAAAAGGACCAAAAGACATCTACACTAGCATTATGAGCATATGCTTCGTCCTCTTATCCCATGATTCATATGATAAAAGTAAATAAAATCAATTATCCATTACTGGGAACTTTCCCTTTTACCTATCTACATCTCTATGGTTTGTACGGGTATTAATCGGTGGCCCAAACATGGTGCGAGATAAACTCCTTAGGACATTAAATATGGTTTCTAAAAAATCAATTCAGTGTGTATAATATAGAAATGTGTAGGAATAAAATATAATAAAAATTCTAAATTCCATATACTATTTAGCTCGGGTTCTTAGAGGATACTTTTTCGACTTTACCTGCTTCAGCATAAGTCAGAATAACTCTGATATCAGTTTACCATATACATTCATTTATGAGTAAGTATACATAAAATGTATATATGTATATTCACTAAATATGTGCAAAAATTAATAGTCATATACATTTATACTAGGTTCTAGCTCGACCCAGTGTGTAACTCATACATTCAAACATATTTAAATGATTTATATGCTCCAACAAGGGTACTAGCCCTAAAACTCATGAGAATGCAAGACATCATGCCCATCACTCAAGATAGTGGGGTGAGTCATCACGCCCAACACCTGATACAAGGGAATGTGATACAAGAGATCATGAAATACCATGCTCAAAAATTCCCTTAACTACTTTCCAAGGAACAACATCCATAGTCTAATTATAATAACCCTAATGAATTTTCATTTATTTAACCCAATATAACCATGGGTGCCATGAGTAATATAATTCAATATCTCTTTATAACACCTTATGTGGCCTTTAAACTCACTTACTATTAATTAATTTAAACCATTTAATTTAAAAATCAAGTAAAAACCAATTTACAGTCAATCCAAACCACTTAGAAGGTGGTTTGGTTAATTAAACATTTATTTCAAGGAGGGAATTTAATTAAACATACCTAAAGGTGTGGAAACAAACAAATTATTCATTCTACAATAGTCAAACATGGGTCAATGGTGTATCTTAACATGTTTTAATTAATTTAAGATAGAAAAATTATTTTAAGTCATCACACGAACATGTCTGGTGTGAATCACAACAACGAAAACTATAAAACACTAAAACATTTAGCGAATTTTTTTGAACCACCTACCTTGGGTTGGTTGATGACCACCCATCCAGTATCGGCCTTTGAATCAAAGAAGAGAGGTAAAAATGTAAAGGAAAAAAATAACCTCAAAATATTTAATATTAGCTCTCACTAGGATAACTCTGTCAAGGGTAAGAAAAATGAAGAAATGAGAAAGAAGAACTATGATCTTACTATTATATACCCAAAATTACCAGTGATAGTGAAAATGGATGTCATATGGGAGAGAACCAAAGAAACCTAGCTCTTGGAAAAGTGGAAATCCCATGCGTGAATCCTGCTGGGGGAAGAATAAAATGGGGATTCTATTAAATAAAAGGCCCTACCTCCTCCGTTTATTTTAAAATGACCTAGGGCATTTACATGGTGAGTAAATATTACAAAACATATAAATATTGGGTTTCTAACCTCCTGGTAAAAACCATTTCATGATGTTCAATGGTTCAAACTATCCCATTACATGTTTTGTATTATAAATACATGTCGTGTATTTATAATACTTGTCATGTATTTGGCCACCATCCAACCTCCATCCCCCATCTAAATTATTCACAGAAGAAAACTAACTAATCTAAGGGACCATCCACTAGAATCTTTGTTAAAAAGAAAAATCAATGAGGGTTTGACCGAATTTAAAATATTCATAACCTCTGTAAAAAATTGGGTTGTTATAACCTTCCCTCCTTAAAATAGTTCATCCTTGTGTTTTGCTTCTGGGGTGGTAAAACATTATCCGAGAAGAGTTTTGGCCACTGTGCACATACATCAAATTCTCTCTCCCAGGTCTCGTCCTTTACTCAATCGTGCTACCACATAACCCATATTAGAGTAACTAACTAACCATGGGGAGAGTTCATGATCCAATAAATGATGTGCCTTGGGTACTTCTCAAAGGAGGTATCCACATATAATTCAACCTGTTTCGGCTGTAAAACATGCATCAGGTCTGGATATTACCAACAATTCTGAGATATATGAAAGACGTCATGCATAGAACATTGTCACTTAGGATGTAATATCATGTAAACCACTGGTCCTATTCTCTCTAAAATCTCAAAGGGTTTGATGATTCGCATATGATTAATTCTTATACTGAGATTTCATCATGCACTTCTTGATCGGATGAACTTTCTCTAAAGTTTCATTGATGAGCCATGGTCTAGGTAGTACTACCTCACATGCCTCTAAACAACACAGAGGTGACCAGAAATTCCTACTATATAAGGAATCATAAGGATATAGTTGGTTGGTATCCTAATAGATATTATTTTAAGAGAACTTAACTTGGGGTATATTTTTCTCCTAAGAACCCCCAAAGTTAAGGACACATGCATGGAGCATTTCCTCTGGCACCATAATTGTGAACTCTTTCTTTCCATTTTATCTAAGGCTGATAGGTCATGATTAAAAGAACTAATATACCTAAGGCATTATACAACCCCTAATATAATCATGAGGTGAAACAATCAACCTTTCTATATATGATAGAACTTGGATCTCTGTGAAAGAGTACAATATCCCTTATAGATATCCTCCTTAACTCATCCACTGAGAAGGTATAATAAATGGGTAAAAAGTGGGATACCTTTTTCAACTGATCAATGCAGACCCAAACTATATTGTTTCCTCTAAGTGGTCTAGGAAAAACTATCATGAAATTGATAGTGAAATCATCCCACATACACTATGTAATTGAAAATGGTTATAAAATTCCTACCGGTCACTGATGTTCCTCCTTCACTTGATGACATCTGGAACACCGAGTAATAAATCTGATCATATCCCATTTCATACTAGGCCAACAATATTGGAAAAATAAGTCCTGATACATCATGGTAACACTAAGATTCACTTCCATCATCGAGGAATGAGATTCCATGCATCAACTCCTCCCGTATGTCTATAGAGTCCCAGACACTCCCATATATGTGTAAGGTTTCATCCTCATCCACATCCAACCAGACAATGAAACCTTATCTAAAACACTCTCCCTCAGGACTAGGCCCTTAGTATCTAAAATTTGCCTCATATTTACCCATTCTAGAAGGGTTAAGCTCACTATTAAAGCTATTATGATAGTCCAACTATGATTATCATAAAAATCAACATGCATCTCTAAAAGCGAGGCCATATGATTCCACTCACTACTGGATTCCTCTGTTTGAGCCTTCTGACTAAGAGATTAATATACTTCATTTCCCTTTCCATGCATATAGGCAATCTAATAATCGAAGTACTATAGGTATTCAACCCACCTACACTGCTTTAAATTTAATTCATGCTGAGTAAAGATATACTTGATTCATTGTGGCTGTGAACACTACAAATCACTCTCCCTAGGAAGTAATATCTCCAATAGAGTAAATCATGAACTGCTGATGCCAAATCAAGGTGATGCATCAAGTAATTCCACTCATTATCCTTCAACTGATGAGACCCATATGCTATGACTCACTCATCCTCCATAATAACTACTCCTATCTTAATTCCTGATGCGTCACAATAAACTATATAACTCATGCCTAGCTCTATAAGAATCAGGATCAGTGCTGAATTCAACCTTCCCTTCAATTCCTGAAAGTATTTTTCACAAACTTCTGACCATAAAAATTTCAAAAAATTCTTAATGAAGACCTTAAGAGGTGCTTCTAAGCATGAAAAATCCTAAATGAAGCATTTTTAATATTGTCTAGCCCCAAGAAACTTTGTATATCAAATATGTTCTTATGATAATCCTAGGAAACTATATCTCTCACCTTCTATGGGTCCACTAATATTCTAAACTCTGATATGATGTGACCCACAAAATGGAATTTGTTAATAGAAAAGTGGAATTGGGTGAGATTTGGGTAAATCTGGTTCTCTCTCAGTGTATTCAACATTATCTCAAAATGTTGGAAATGGTCATGTTGAGTGAGATAATACACCAACATGTTTTCACAAAAAGATACCATGAATGAATCCATATATAGGTGGATAAATATGATTCATCAGGGCCATGAAAACATCTAGAACATTTTTGAGAGAGAAAGACATTTCCAGGTACACATAAATATCATACCTATATTAGAAATATATACGATGTATATATGAAGGCCTAACACACACCTTATGGTAGCCTAACCTCAAATCAAACTTTTAAAACACCCTTGGTCCTTGGGTCTAATAAAATATGTCATCATATTTATGTAGTGGATACTAATTCTTAACTATAATTTGATTCATCCATCAGTAATGCACAAAAATCCTGAGGGTTTCATTATCCTTCTTGAAAAAAAGGACCGGTGAACCCCTTGGTTAGGTACTAAGTTAGATAAAACCCTTATTTTCTAGGTCTTCCAACTTCTTTTTAAGATTTAAAAGCTCTGTAGGTCTCATTATAAAATGAGGAATGGACATTGGTGCCACTCAAAGAACTATCTCAATGGTGAATTCTTCCTATCACTGGTAGTAACCTAGAAAACTTATCAGGGAAGAAATCCCTAAAACAGTCTACCACTGGAGGAGAATTAGTAAGTCGTATTCCATGAATATCTAAGAAAATACTAGTTATTTGTGGTGTGTCTCTACCCAACCCCTGATGCTCAGGTCCATCTTGAGTTGCATAGAAATCCCATTTTTTCCTGTAAATATAACTATCACCCTCAGGTGATGTAAACATCACCTTCTAGTGATAAAAAACAATATAGACTCGATAAGTAACTAAACAATCCATACCAAGAATTATAGTAAACCCTATCATGTAGAATATGAAAAGATTCCACATAATCAGATAACCACCTATCTCAGGGGGACACAACTTACCTTGGTGAACACTCTCTGATCGGATACCCAACTGGGTAATGAGTGTCATCACACCACAAAAATACTCTATCTTGAGAACCATACACTATAGAGTTTCCAAAGATAAAAAAACGTGTGATGCACATATTTCAAACAAGGAAGAAACTAATGTAGAGGCTACTAGAATAGTAACTTGAACTGTAGAAGTCCCTATGCTCTGATCCTTTAGAAAAAATTCCACTACATACAATTGGCCCATATTGTGGCCTTGAGTTGCAACTTGGTTTATCTGAGTAGTCATACTCTATCGGAAAATTGAATCTTGAGACTATTTCACTCCACCTCAACCAACACCTAGACCTAAGTGGTCGGTGGTACTCCAGCTACCTGCCTGACAAGGAACTATGAAAACCGCTCTAGAAAAGGGAGTCGGCGTAGATCCTCTCTCACTGGACACTAGTGGGAAGGTCCTGTATAATCAGGAAGTATGTCTTATCCTACCACATCATCTATATTAAACTGGGTCTCACATACACTGGGGTTTCATATGACCTGACTTCCAGCACTGATGAAATATAAAAAAACTGCTTGTATGAACTATCTTTTTTCCACTACCCTGCTAGCAACCTCATAGTGATGTTTCATCTACTATAAGAACTAATACCATATCTGGGTGCTAAACTTTCTTGGATCACACCTTTGAATTCCCTAAAATTCTTCTTAGTAATTAGGGCATCTTTTACTCTCTCAAAAATATTTTTCAACTAGAAAACATTAGCTTTCAATCATATGGCATATACAAACCTATTCTAAAATCGTCTGGCAGTCATGAGCTCATCCTTAGTTGAATTATGTGTGAATCATTAAATCTCAATAAAATTAGAATAATACTCCATCACAAACATATCTCCCAACTTCAAGTTCATAAACTCTCTAGCTCATTCATCCCTAAATATCTATTGAAGGAAGTAGTCATAGAAGATTGTCTGGAAGTCCCTCCAGATCATATCCCAATATTGGTCTTCCTAGGTAATGATATCCCATGATTTCTTGGTAGAACCAAATATCATATAATTTGTGATCTTGACCCTCCTCTTTGGATACATATCTAGATACTTGAATATATAAATTATGGCCTCTATCCATGTATTAGCATCCTGAGGGCCACCAACACCAAAAAATATAGGTGGGGGGTGCTGCTAGAAATACAACGTCAACTCTACCATAGTTGGGTCATGTTAATCAAATCCTTGAATAGACTACATCATATAAATAAAACTCCCTCAAAACATGGATTCAGTTACCATGTTAGGAATAGCATATGGTTCCATAGGTGGAACTATGGGATGTAAAACTGGGGGCTCAGGGACCAACTCCTATGGAGCATGGTCACCTCCACCCTCCTGGAATACAACTTAAGGCCTTCATGGAGGCATGATTCTACGATTCCAAATGCATTCCTATGAAGAAAATTAAATACTTGAAAAGATTAAAGTTAAATTATTTGGATAGGTACAACCTTCTAATTTTCAAACTAACACCTCTCTTTCTGCTCTTAAATCCAAGACCAAGTGATAGGGAAGACCATAACAGGCTATAAGGATTACAAGAGACACTCCCAACTACCCCCTACTATGGCCAAGTTTGGGTCTAGGTATCGTATCAGATGTCTAATGACCCAATATATAGAGTTTCAATTATAAGTTATTGAGTAAAAAACTTTTTTAATTTTTAATTGGAATCCCCATTTAATAATACACATTTCATTTAAAAGTTTAGCTTCATTTAATTTCATAATCTATTATACACATATCATGGTCTCGTTATATGTTTCACCATTCCCAATTTATAAAACTCAAACTCCTCATAAATTGAAATTTCCATGCCATATAACTATGAACTAGCCCTTACATCCAAGAGTAGGATGTAACATGTCACTTAAAATAATTTGACTCAATTAATTACCATTATGAATTTATATAAGTACTTATATCATAAAATATATTTGGAATTCAATAATGGAAATAAAATGGAGTTTTATCCAAGAGAATTAGTGGTCCATAACTCAAACCTGATATAATTGGTTAATTAAGGTGTCATCACCAATCTATATGGGAAAAACTATTTAGATCAATGCATTCACATTAATTAATACAATTATTTAATCCCTACATGAAGGGGTTAATATATTTCCATGTATAGGGATCAAGGAACTCAACTATATATTACAGTAAATTCACATAGAAAGTAAACATGGCATCGAAAAATGCATGGCATATAAATCATATAGTTCCTATGATGATACATGAGATGATACCTCCCTGTTGTACTAGGCCAAGGGAAAATTAAATATACCATAATAATAAAAAAAATAATAATCATCATAATGTTATAAAAAATTTGTATCACCCAACGATGAAATCATTACAACTGTAACTTGTGTAATCCAATAAGAACAACATACCAACCTAGGTAATTTGGTTTTACCCTATATGTAGTTAAGATACTCCCATACATAGTCTTATTACCAAATTATAACACATTCCAAGTCTCCTATTTAATACCTAAATAGTAAAATAAAAATGAAAGATAAATGGCTATGATACGACTTTGTAACATCCTGACCCGAAAGCCACTGAGTGGTTCCTCAAGCTGATGGGTCACGTGACCTCAAGAACTCCTCCTCATATGACTGAGGATTCCAAATAGAAGTTAGGGTATATAGTGGTTTGGTGGGGGTACTATACCCCTAGTTATCAAAGTGGTGTAACAGTAACAATAAATAAATAGAAATAGTGGACGCATAATATAACCGACAACACAACAGAAATAAGTAAAATAAACAACTACAAAAGATAAAAATCCAACTCATAGTAGTAATTATCAATCCGTAATTTGATTCATATAAAAAATTATGTCATGTCTGCATGATGTAAAAAATAAAAATGAGGATATAGGGTATACCCAATATAGGAATATAGAACATGCTTTACAAAAGAGAAAAAGACAAAAGACATCTCAACTAGCATCATGAGAATATGCTCAGTCCTCTCCTCCCATGATTCCATGCTATATGTAAATCAAACCAAGCATCCATATCTTGGAACCTTCTATAGTCCCGACCCACATCTATAAGGTAAATCCGGGTACCAATCGGTGACCCTAACAAGATGTGATATAAACTCAACAGGCCACCACCAATGCTGTCTATAATAATTCAGTCGATGTGTATAACATAGAAATGTGAAGGTATAAAAAATAATAAAAAAAAACTTAAATCCATATACTATTCATCTCATGTTCCCAGAGGATACCTAGCCAACTATAACTATATCGACATTGTCCGAAATAACTCTAATATCAGTTTACAATATACATGCATTTGTGAGTAAGTTTATATAATATGTATATATGTATATGCACTATATTTGTGAGGACATATATAGTAATATACATAGATACTAGGTTCTAGCTAGAACTAGGGTATAACTCAGGAATCCAAGCATAGTCAAATGAGTTATAGGCTCCAATAAGGTCACTATCTTCGAATCTTATGAGAATGTGAGATAGTATGCTCTTCACTCAATATAGTGGGTTGATTCATTATGCCAAACACCTGATGCAAGGGAATGTGGAACGTCATTCCCATCATCCAACTAAACAGTTTGAGATTCCATGCCCAATACCCAATGTAAGGGATCATGAAACTCTATGCTCAACAAATCCCTTAACCATTTCCCTACAACTAAAATCCACGATCTAATTATAATAACCATAATGCATTTACATTTATTTAACCCAATCTAACCAAGGGCTGCACATGTTATAAAATTAAATATCACTTTATAACATGTGATGTTCACTCTCCACTCACTTACAATTAATTAATTTGAACCATTTAATTTATAAATCAATTCAAAACCAATTTAAGGTCAATCAAAACCACTTAGGAGGTGGTTTTTCCAATTAAACATTTTTTTAAAGAGGGTTTTTAATTCAACACACACAATGTGTTGGAAACCAATGAGGTAGGAATCCTCCAAAAGTAAAACATGGGTCTTGGGGATATCTTAACATGGTTCTATTAATTTATGAGAGAAAACAAATTTTGAGGCATCATGTGGAAATTTTCGGCATACAGTGCAATGACCAAAGAAATAAAACACAAAAACTTTTAGGAAAAATACTAGACCACCTTTCTTGGGTTGGTAGATGACCACTTATCCAATATCAACCTTTTAATTGAAGAATAATGATAAAAAACAACAAGGAAAATAAATACCATAAAAATAGGGAATATTATCTCACACAAAGATAAATCCATTGAGGGTAAGACAAACGATGAAAGGAGGAATAGGAATGAGGATCTTAATATTGTGGATTTAATGTGACTAATGACAGAGAAAATGGATGTTGGTTGGAAGATAACCAAAGGAACCATGCACTTGTCATGGAGGAGCTCCCATGTATGGCTCTTGTAGGAGGAAGAAGAAAAAGGGCCTTATGCCAAATAAGAGGCATGAACTCCTCCTTTATTTAATAAACAAACCATGGTATTTTTCCGAAGTGTAAATTTTACTAATCGCATAAATCGTAGGTTTTTCCCATCCTGGTAAAAACTAGTTCCTGACATGAAAGGGGTATGAACATACTATTACACATCGTGTATTATAAATACACACCCTGTGTTTATAATACATGGCGTGTATTTGGCCTACAACCAGCCTCCAAACCCCAGCCACGTTCTTCCCATAAGAAAACCGACCAGCCTAAGGGCCCACTCACCAATATCTAAGGAAAAAAGAAAACTCAATGAGGGTTTGAATAAATTTAAAATAATTTTTATCCCTCTGAAAAATAAATTGATTACAAACAAAAAATCCAAGATCTTCATGGAGGAATAATAAAAGTGCATGAAATTGGTAATGAATAACAATATGTATCATTCATTGAAATGGATTCTGTAACCTTTTTTTATCTATACCTGATGCATATGAGAGAGATCCTAGAAGTAATAGAGGAAATAGTTCCACCTCAATATATATATAGTCTGAATTAATCATTATTCATATGAACAAGAACCTTATTCACTCCATAGTGTGATAATATCTCACTATGCAAAGGATGAAGAAGAAGTGAGATTTGGGTTAATTGAATTATCATCCATTCATGAAGAAATTACCCAAAACCACCGCCATCATATAGAATTGGTTTATATTGACCAAGGACACTCCTTGATGATTCACACATTTAACTCAAGTGTTACAAAACATTAGTTAATTCTTTTTCCAATTCTTGTATCTAATGCATGAATAAACTTCCTCAAACATTTAATCAAATTAAGTTGTCCCTTTAATGATAAATATGTTGAAGAAATCATCCATCAAAAAATAAAAGTCATATCCATGCATCATATACAGGATATTACATCAGACCATGGATTTACAAGCACCACCACATTATGGTTATGCCTC
Organism: Viscum album; assembly: GCA_963277665.1. NCBI lineage: Eukaryota > Viridiplantae > Streptophyta > Magnoliopsida > Santalales > Viscaceae > Viscum > Viscum album. The sequence goes on along the minus strand of OY728153.1, from coordinate 1,680,972,954 downwards.
TTTTAGTGCACTATTTATCATGCACCACTAATGAATAGTGGTTCCTCTTTCAGTGAATACTTAACAACCAATAAAACTCAAAATTCTTGATCAAATCCATCCACTACAAACATCTTCATAACCTCTTTAACTAAACCCAAGAACTTCAGAACACCACTAAACATCATCCAAGAAACTACATTAATTAGTTCAATAACCATTGATCCACATGAACCTTTAGATGGATTATTTATACTCCATGTTGACTTATCTTTCCTCAATATATGCTTCAAAAGAAATGTAAGATTCTTTATCATTCCTTTTCCATATGAGTAATGGAATAAATTATTTCACATCCTCCTTGACACACAATCCTCATTGGCAGCAATACTTACAATCTTAAAGGTATTCTTTCTTCACACACATGGCTTGGGAACACCAATATTATTATCACTAATTTTCATGGGGACTTCTAACTACTTCTAATAACTTCAACATTACCTTTATATAACTGACTTATTTTCTATATTTTCTTTAAATAAATAGTATAATTCCTAAAATACTTTTATGTAGGTAACCAATTCAACTCATAATTATATTTTTCTTCTTCAAATCAAATCCAACCACTTAAGACATCTTCATAACCTCTTCAACTCAACTCAAGCGCTTCAGAAAAACTTCAAAACATAATCCAAGAACATATTTTAATCTGTTTGTTCATAATTAACCATAATTTTTCCTTCGTATGGATTCTCTATAGTTTGAGTTGATCTGTTTTTTTTTCAAAAGTTACTAAACATTAATTACTATCATCTTCCTCATTAATTTTCTATATGATTAATAGAAGAACTTATTTCACATCTTCTTTTCCACAGTACTAGTAATGTAAATAACACATAGAAGCTTCATTGTATTACTCCTTATCCAAAATGTTTTGGAACACCATGATTATTCTCACTCATATGAATGGGGACATTCAACTACTTCCTTGAACTTAATCATATATATTTCTTCATTTATTTACAACAAATACAACAAACACAAAGTGGTAGAGAGAATAATATTATATTAGTTATTTAGAAAAAATAAAAAACACCCAAAGTAGGTTCATTAAAAGGGTTTAATGTGAACCAAATTAGATCATCATTACTATTAAAAGGTGTGTAAGGATGATTTTTTATCATCGTAATCTTGTATATTGATGATATTCTTCCAGTAGGTCAAAAATTCAATAGATTCAAGAATTAGATCGTGTTTTTTATAGAACTTTTAAAATGATGAATCTCGATGTTGCAACGAATATTCATGGTGTGAGGATTGAGAGAGACATAAGCACTTTGATTTTAGTGTTTACCAAAGGTATTACATATAGAAGATCATTTAGTGGTCTGGAATGATTGGATGTAAATCATTTTTAAGTCCTCTATTTAGGGACCTTAAATTAACAAAGAGGAAATCCCCACAAATGGAAGATGAAGTGAGATACATGGAAAATTTTCTATTTTCTTGGATAGTTGAAAGTTTTATTTATGAAATGGTATGAACTCATCCTAACATCTGATTTTCATTGGGATTTTTCAGTAGGTATATGGTAAATTTATGGATAGAACATTGGGGAGTAGGTAAGTGGATAATAAGATATATAAAAGTTGTGGAAGATAATTCCTTATTCATTGATTTAGTTGAACCATTGAAAGGGTATATGGATGTGGATTCTTGGGGTGATTTTGATACTCATAAATGTATAATAGGATTTTTGTTTACATTGAATGGAGAAAAAACTATCTAGATGTTAAAATTATGGTCAATAGTTTCACTCTCTACTATAGAGTTTGAATATGTGGCCATAAAAATAATCAAAGTTGATATAATATTCGAAATGTTTGTTGGGGGGATATGTAGGAATTGGGAAGTTTTTTACTTTACTATTAGTTCCAAAATGTAATTCCATTATGAAAAAAAATCTGGTGTTCCATTCCATTTTTAAACATATCAACCTGAAATACCTTTATATTTGAAGTTTCTTGAGTATAGAGAGTTAGAACTATAAAATATTTCTAGAAGAAAAAATCTGACCAAAATTTTCACTAAGGTTATGATCTAAGAAATTTGGTGGTAGTATTGTGCCTTAGTGGGAAAGGGGTGGCTGAATGGTGGTGCAGAGAACTGCATATATAAGGAAAGTGGTTGAGAAGTTTGAATCATTCTAAGTGTTGAAGGTTTCTTTAGGATACTTGAAGCTATATTAAAGTGGTATATTGTTGGGATTGTGACGCCCCTTTATGGATCTATATTCAGTTCACTAGAAGAATGGGATTCGACTCATCAAAAGTTGGTAGTGGTAATAGATACTTAATAAGTGACAAATCGATCTGGAAGAAATTTTAATGGAAGTGCCAGTTTAATAGAATTTGGATTACTTAGTAGATTCATTCAACTGGAATATGGTGATGTGATCAGTCTACCTATTTTAGCTAGTCATTTGTGGTTTACTACTGGAGATTTGTTATTACTATTATATAAAGATAGTGACCCATAAAATTAGGAAGTTGGTACAACCGAAAGACCAAATGGACCCAACTATATATATGGGGTGGGACTACCTATTGATGTGTGATAAAGATTTATTTATTTTGATTAATCCACATATATGAAAATTTACCAAGTTTTAATCATTTTTCTTTTAGTGAAATATTTTTTGTAGTGTTCTCCTGTGGTCAAAGGATGAAAATCCAAACCACTAAGTCACATTGTTCATTAATTTGTTGCATTTTCTTAGCTTTCATGTATGCTTGCGTGTTTTTTTATCATAAGAACATAGTGTGTGGCCATTTAGGGTGTATACAACTTCCTAAGTTCTAGGTCTCAATGTTGGGGGGAGTTTGGTGTGTGAACTGTGCATGACCTCTAGGTGCTTGAATTTCCAATGGATGTACGATCTTTCTACTAGTTGTTGAACATCCAATGGGATCATGATTTTTACATGTGCTTCTTCCTTCACCCAACAAATACTATAACATGTTACTGAATGGTAACATGCCCAAAACAAGAGGATAATAAGTCATTATAATTGTTGGAAACACTTCTAGACCATGGATAATATTTCAGTATTATTTGTGGTGTCTATTTTTCCATTTTTCTATTAAAGACCAAATAATAGGCCTGACATGTTTTAAATCCCTTGGTTTAGTCATTCATCATATCAATATAAAATGTTAGTAATAATCATCATCATCACAATTGAGGGTGACACATAGTTGGATAGTATCCCTTGGTTAATATCTCCTCACAGCTCATGAGGAAGGTTTCATGACATCTCAATCACCCATCTCTTGACTATCTCATCTATCACAATGAATACATCTTGAATCCCAATATACTCAATACAAGTTTTATCCAACCCTGGATCAACCTACACTCTCATTTATCAATTTACTAGTGATTCATTACCTTAGGCCTTAAGAATATATTCCCAAAATCCATGTTTTTATATGATATATTTATGTGCTCAATTTTATTGCATAGAAATTATTATTTTCATGCAAAATATAGTGTATCATTACATAGAGATATATATGAAACTTAATGATTATGGTTATCATTCAATACAATCTTCCACATATGTTATCGTTAATGAGGTATTTCATGAGATGAAATGGTAGGTAATAAATGTATTCATGTATGTGATACATGAACTTTCCATGGAATTTGCTCATGTTTTTCAATGCATGAGTTAATATAAGCTATTTAGGAACATCATTGACCTCTTATACAATTATTTCACCTGATGGAAGTATGTATGGGCTAATACTCCATAACATGAAGATATATTTCTCCTACCTCCTTTGCACCATGAGATTCTAGAACATCATGGGGTATGGGGAGTCTTACATGCATGACATGTGATTCGGTTAGCCCGTGGATACATTATAAAGAGGGGATATCATTCGAATTCCATTACGTGATATTAAAAAAATTCATATGATGTTTAAGATGTATCATAATCTCTTCAGTGTAAGGTTCCCCATTTATTGTAGTATTTATTCATTTAAGTTTTATGGTATGTTTTATATTTATTACATAGATATCCTCAAACAAGGGTTTAAATCACTTCTGAATGTTCTGATAATTATTATTATACTCATTTAAAACCCATAAGTGGTATCAAAGAAACCATATTATTTAGATTTGTGTAATTTTGTGTTGAAATGATGAAGAAATCAAAATATAGAATCATTTTTTATGTTTTTCGAAAAATTGGAAAAATTATTTACCCTTACCTAGAATAGACACATAAAGGAAAATGAGGCATTACCTTTATGTATATGGGTTGCATAAAGGTGAATAATGTATTTCCAAAATGTGGGAGGCTATGTTAAATTAGCCGAGGTTTTCTTAAGGCCATATAAAGGTAACATGAAACCTAACCTAACATGAAACACTAGTACGTAGAGGTTACCAAAGAATTAACTTTACATAAATGAGTTCACGTAAAGGTATTATTATATTTTAATAGATTACATAAAGGTTATTATGATATAACATGATGTAGAAAAGTGTTTAATTATTTATGTAAAGGTAATGCATTGTTCTAATGTTTTATGAAAATGTGGATCATTACTTACCGTTACGTGAAGAGTCCATTTAAAAGTAAGGCTTATTGTACCCTTATGCATCATCTTCTACATAAGGGACATGAATATATACCCTTATGTATACTATCTAAGTAAGGGTAGAATAAGTATACCCTTACACATAACATGGATTCAATGTAAGGGTAAACATAATTTTTTTTTAATTTTTTTAATTTTTTTAAATTTTAAATGGTTTTTGTTTTTCATAAAATCATAATAATTCATATTAAAATGTATTTTGGGAATATTTAATTTATAAGGAAATCTAAAATAATTAATTATTTACAAATGGATTATAATTAATTAAATAAATGTTTATGAAAATTTTATATTCCCAAATATTAAGTGTTAATATTTAAAATAGCTTTTAGAAAATTATACGGAATGTATTATGATATAGAAATAAAAGTACTTATTTAGAAATAATAAGAAATAATTTATAAAAGGTTATAAATTATTAAATAATGAAAAATGATAAAATTTTCATATTTAAATTATGGATTGACCATAATTAATAATTTTAAATTATTAAAAATAAGAAGGGTTTGTATTTGAATACTATTTAAGCCACATCAAAAGTGTTTTGATAAATGATATGAACCAGGTTTAAGTAATGTTATAGTATATGACAAACATATTATGTGAAATGTATACATAATATAAATTGGATGATAAATAGTTTATAATTCATATAAGATCATACATTTTGAAATTCCCAAACCGGATCTATGTGATCACTGAGAGGGGAAGGGGGTGAATCAGTGATCCCCTTTAAATTTCTTCTCTATGAAACAACATTCACCTCCTATTAAAGAGATATGAATTCACTGGAAAATAAGAACACAAGAACAACCAGAGGAACACAATAAAATATAGGTTTCACTACTCAATAAGAGTTTCAAGCCCTTAGCTTGGTTTAGAAATGATCCATACCACACCAACCACTAGAAAGAAATCCATTAAGTGTGGTTACAACAAGTAGAATATACCCATACACCTGTGATGCACATTAATCAATTAAAAATTCATTTTCTCCTTGTAAAAATAAATGATGTTACAAATAATTTCACAACAAATATAGAATCTTCACCAACAAAATTTAGTAAGTCATCTCTATTTTGTATCTATTCATTCACACTTACTGACCTTTACTATCATTGAAATTGGTCAAAGTTTAAAATTTATATTCCTACTAACTACTGTATATGTGGCCAGTAGGGTTGAACCCATAGGGAAGGTAAATTTGGCCACTATTCAACTAAAAACTTGGAAAACTCCACTGTTGTCAGCAGTGGAGTTGTTTTTCTAAATATTTTTTTATCTTTTAAATTTCTTTTATGTTTTTATAAAATATAAAGTAAAACCACACATCTCTTTTAAATTTGTTCTAACCTATACTGAAACAGAGAACAACTGAAAATAAGATGTAACAAAGAAAATAAAATGCTGATAAAAGAAAAACAGAAAAGAACTCTTGGAGATTACACTAGTCTGCTGGTTTAAATTGTTTCTCCTAATCAAGTAAAAGTACTTCATTGTACCACTTCATATAGGTGACTTTATTCCCTCTCTAGAATTTAGGTCATGGAAATTGTATAACTTAGAGTTCGCCACTCCAAATACGTACAACTTCAGAAATATTATTTAAAAGAAAAACAATGCAAACTTGCCGTAAGTACTGATGTTTTCATTATGAGTTGATTACTTAAAAGATGAACCCATAATCAAACTCACCAAATGATTACTGAGTTTTGAAAAATTCAGTGTTTGTGGTATGCATAAGAAATTTGTAATTAGAATCGATCTTGCCGATCAATTCTAATCACAGAAGAAATGTTTAATGAAATGAATGAAAATGATCAACAGTAGATCAATAACTCTCCCCAAAATAGAATTTTAGCTAACTAATATATTGTTCATTATCACTATAGTAATAGAAAAAATTTCAATGAGATAGAGTATAAGATTTAAAAAAAAGGGAGAAAGAACTCCCCGAAGATGCTCTACTCCTCTGCTCCTTCGACTCCAAGACTGAAATGCTCTGGATCCTCTCCACTGCTCCTGATCGTCTCTGAAAAAGTGAATAAATGTCATCCACTCCCCCAAAAATCTGCTGCTTTCTCTGCGTTAAGTACCCACTATCAAAATCTGCTTGTCACCAATTGTTTTCCACCGACTTCAGATGACCTCACCCATGCACCGCGCAACGTACATTTTTTTGTGACTGGCATGTCGCACTAATTTTTCCCTTATAACTAACTCCGGATTAGTTAGTTGGAAGCACTTGGATGTGTTTAAGCCTCTTGACTGAACCTAGACATGTTAAAAACCAAATGAAATAATTAAAACTCAACAAAAGTAAATTAATATTTTACAGTTGTTGTTTTATGTTTACTGTTATAATACTTATTAAAAAGTAATATAGAGTTAATTAATGTATATTTAAGTGTTAATTATTATTACATATTAATTAATTATTAGTATTATATTTATTGATTTATTATTTAATATTTAATTAAATGAAATTATTAAGTTCTTAATTTATTATCATTCATATGTTTATTTCATTAATATAAGTATTATTAATACTTATTTAACATATCTTAATTAGATTCTTAGATTAAACTAATATTAAACACTTCATTTAATAAAGAGTTAAATTAAATTACAACTTAGTTTAATTAGTTATTTTAATTAGTTTAACATTTTGGTTAATTAATTAATAATTATTAATTTATTATAACCATTTTTATTATTATACTTCTTATTCGTTTATTTTTTTGTTATTTTTTTAATTAATCTTATCTCACCCCCCAAATCATGGTGCACAGCAGGGAGAGGGAGATGTTTCCCGGTGCTGGAAGCTGGTCCGATGACAGCCAGCAGTTCTGCTCCTCCTCCTTCAGCAACGACAACACGATTCTCCTCCTCAGCGACGACACCATCTCGACTTCAGCGACAGACCTCCCTCTGATGCAGGATGGTGAGGGCTTGTTCCCAGGAAGCGAACAACAGGGGAAAGAGGGATTCTCTTCCTTCTTATGGAAGGAGAAGCGACACAAGGCTCAACTTCGACTTGGAAGCACATTAGACTCCAATACAGCGACGATGAGCTCTTATGCTTTAATCGAAGAAAATCGAGTTTGTATCTAGACCCGATGATGAGTTACATTTATGGTAGAATTAGTTATTCAAAATTTAAAATCTGATTGAAGTATGTGGAATAAATATTATTGTATTTGATTCTGTTTTTGTTGGAGATAGTGATGTTGTGGGTCAAGGGTAGAGCAGGAAAGCTACGATGTGAGTGCTTGAGGTTGGGATGAAAATTCAGAAGGATGGTCACATGTGGAGAGGAGACGGTGAGTCCGTGAAATGCTGGGTTACAGTGGGAGGATGAAACGGTGAGACAGTAGAGCCTGGCGAGTGATGTTGCGGTGAGACCGTGAGCATCAGTGAGTGCAAAGTGGAAAGAAGGGGAATGGATTGGTTGAGGGTGAGTAACGGTGAGGTTGACGGGTTATTGAGTAACGGTGAGGTGGAGATAACAGTGAGGCAGGAAAGTTGGGTAACGGTGAGGGAAGACTAATTGAAGTCTAACGACGAGGTGATGGTATGGGGTAGTAACGGTGAGGGTCGCCTACCAGTAGCTGCAAATACACAAATCACCACCACAAGCGTTAATTAAACTACAACTCATATAAAAAATTAATTAAACTAATAATTAAATGATTAAACTATTAATTTATTTCAAAAAAAATAAAATTTCAACAAATCTAAAAAAATACTAAAATATTAACTAATTAAATTATTAGAAAGGTTAAATAATAAAAAATTAAAGAATGAATTTAAACAACATAATTAAAAGAATTAATTGAAATAAGAAATTAAATTGCATAAAACTTAATTTATTTTAAGAGTTTAAAACAACAAAATTAATTAACTAAATAGCACTGATGATAAACATTACGTTATATTAGCAAACTAAACCTAAATCTTTTAAACAGATAATTATACTATTAAATTAATAAAGTTAATTTATATTAATGGACGAAAATTAAATTAAATTAATAAGATAAACTCGATACCGAAATAAAGACTAAATAAAAATAAAAATTTAAATAAGGAAAAGTTAAACTAAAAGAAAACGGTGACCCTGAAAAATTTATCAGTGAGGTTAGGGTTAAAAATTAGAGTTACCAGTAGGAAAGGGTGACGGTGACAAAGGTCACCGGTAAAAACAAGGTCACCGTTAGATGAGGAAAATAAGAAACTCACTGTTAGAATACAAGGTCACCGGTAGGAAGAAAAATAAAGGAATCACCATTAGCGGTAAAAAATAAAGAAAATGAGGACCGACGACACAAAAGTGAGGAGCAGGGTCACTGATAAAATAAAATAAAATAAGTCCACAGGTGGAATGAGCATCTGCATGTCACTGTTAGAGAATAAGGTTTTTGATAGAATGGGTAACAGTGGGACGTGGTTCACTGATATAACCAAAGGGTCACTGCTAGTTAGAAAATCTCACCGTTACTTTATATTAGCAGGTCATCAGTAGAAAGACAAAAGGAAAGGGTTACCGTTAGAAAATAAAATAAAAGCAGCAACAATGGGAGTCACTGTTATTATAAAAACAAGGGTAAGCAGCGGGGTGGGGGGTCACTGTTAGAATAAAACTAACAGTGGGGAGGTTATCGGTAAAATACTAATGGTGACCCTTGTTAAAAAAAGAACTTAAAAAATTAAAACTTAAAGTTATTTTTAACAAGGATTGAAAATAAATAATTATAAGAAAGGTAAACACCATTAATTTAAAACGGAATTTTTGTTAAACTTAAAACATTTAAGTTATAATAAAAAGTATTAATTGATAACGGTTAAGTTAATTACTTAATATTTAATAAACTAATATTATGAACAACTTAAATTGATATTACTATATAAATTATTTAAAAAGGTTAGTTGCGAGTAAAAGAGAAGAGTATCAGTGACACTGTAGGTTACCGATAGCTCTTGTCTACCTCACTGGTAGACTAAAACCAAAATAAAATAAATAAATAATCAAACTGCATTCATAAAACTAAACAATTAATATTTCCAAACTCTTAGTTAATTAATTAAACGACTATTTGAACACATAAAATTAAAAGCGAACTATTTTCTTTCATTTTAAAACACAAATTATATACTTAAATGATTAGCAGGATGATTAAAAAAATTAATTAATATTGATAACCTATTCTAATGAAACTAAGTTAAAAGATAAAATATTAAAATATATACTAACTTAATTAAATAGAATTACTTTGATTACATAATTTTTTAAAATAGATAATAACTTATTAAAAAGTCAAGCAGATTTAAATAAATCAAACTAAATAAGACATAATTAAAATTGATTAGTTTAATAAGATTAAAATTATTATTTTGGTGACTAAAAATACATAATTAATTATAAAAATTGATTAATTAACAAAGTTAACAATAAAAATAAAAAAGTAAAAATATTTAGTAAAGAGTGATTAAATAATTAATTAAATCCTTAAAAATCAAGTAAAAAGATGTGGCAAAACTATGTAAAAATAGAGCCACATAAAATTCCCCCACACTTAAGCATTGTTTTTCCTCAAACAATCTCATGTTTTATTTTCTTTGAAAAACAAAAGTATGGTATTAATGATTTTTCTCAAAATGTAACATGTCCGACACTCAAAACAGAGGACAAAACATAACAGCAGGCTTTGAGAAAATGAATTACTCATATGAATCTTGCCTATAACAAATACTCAAGGGTAATTTAGAAATATATGAGCCATCAAGCAATGAAGATGTCTTGCCTCATACATGATACAACTTAGTGACTCATTTCAAATAAATTTCAGGTTCTAATTTCAAGAGTGAAAAGAGGTAAAATATCAAGGGAATTAAGAACTTAACCTAGGAACTTTGTACTTTGAAAGAATCTTAAGGCCCAAAAATAAATATATTTTTTAAAATCCCTTCAATGATACAACCTAAATGAGTCCCATATAAACCAATTGACCCCTTCTTTATTTGGCATTAATCATTCCCCTCACCCTAATGAGCTCTTTTTTGGCCCAAGACACTTTATTTTATTTTTCCCAAGCCATGTATCATTGTGCTAAGCACTGTGCAATGCACTTATTCATAGTGAACAGAGGGCTTAAAGTTAACAGAAATGCACCCGACATCTAGGGTCTCAGAGACTCACCGTGGGATCCCAGATGCCCAAATTACTCCATTTTCAAAAGATTTATTTAAAACTCATTTACATTGGCTGAATAAAGCGATAACTTTTAATAATTAAAAGAAAATGAATGAGGCCCCAAGAATCAGAATCAAACTGCCAGTTCCAAAGGTAAGGATCATAACTCCATAAACCTATAACCTAAATCACTTTTAGAATTATTTCCTAAAACAAACTACCATCAAATCACCAAGTAAGTCCACTCATCAATCATCCAAACTCATTAATTTCAGACTCTAAATAGTTCTTAACTAACAACAAGGAACTTGTCCTAAGGCAATACCCAATTGAGTACAATGTAAATCCTAAAATTACGCAAGAATTTTGAAAAAAACTAACCATTTTTTACAATAAATTTGAAGTTGCAGTGGGAATTTATGGGCTTTCAATCAAGCACAATTTCGCACAATCAATAATTGACCCCCTCCCCCACACTTAAGACCCAAATTTGTCTCCAAAGTTGACTTCTAAAGTGGATAAAAATAATTAATAAATTAAGGTTCAAAACCGATTTTCAATTAAGTAGATAAATGGATGTATAAAGGGTCTCAATGAAGTTCAAAAATTATTGTTTTACGCAATAAATAAATAATCATCAGGTTCATATCCAGACACACACAATAAAATTTAAGTCCAGTGACAAAAATTTTCCATTAAAGTTCAAACAAGGAATGCAACTTATGGGTGTACAATTAATTGGGGTATAAGAAAGTTTAGCAAAATTTATTCAGTTTGATATTCAATAAAGTAGAAAAAGTTCAGGCTAAACACCCCATGATTAATCAAATTTAACAGACCAGTAGCATGTACCCACCCACACTTAGTTTTATGCAATGAAAAGATTTTAATAATAATGAAATTCAATTTCCAGTAGTGAAGTACATGCAGATTTTTTAATTCAAATTAGTGACATGCAACAAATGTTTTTTATGAAATTTATGCAACATATTTTCAGTAAAAATGTAGCAGGATTTTAAAAATATGCATAATTTTTTTTTCTAAATCACACAAGAGCAGAATAACATCATTTAAAATGTAAAGAACTTCCCTGAGTATGTTTCTTAATTAATTCTCCAGCATAGGAATTCCAATCCTTCAGTAACACAATGAGAAGCACAATTTATGATCTTGAAACAGGAACGAGGAGTGAGCAAGATGAAAAAGTTCACTAAAATAGAGCATAACATCAACTTATTCAAAAACTATAATGAAACTAAGAAAATAACTAAACAAGAACCATGGGTTTCCTCCCATGCAGCGCTATGTTTACAATCATTAGTCAGACTTTATTCAAGATCAACTTTCAGGAACAGTGAAGGCAGCCAAGCCCTTTGGCTGGCCCTCAAAATAAAGTTTCACTCTTTTCCCATTAACCAGTATGAGTTTATTTTCTTCACCAATAATTTACAAAGCACCATTTTTCAAAAATCTCACAATTATAAACGGTCCAGACCACTTGGACTTAAGTTTTCTAGGAAAAATTTTATGTCTAGAATTAAAGAGAAGGACCTTCTATCCAAGTTTGAACTCTTTGTTTTTAATGATAAAATCATGAAATATTTTATTCCTCTCTTTATAAATCCATGAATTATCATAACTTTCTCTCCTAATCTCATCAAGTTCACTCAGCTCAAGTAACCTCCTCTCACCAGCACTATTTAAGTAAAAGTTAAGAGCCTTAACTGCCCAATAAGATTTATGTTGCAACTCTACATGTAAATGACAGCATTTCCCAAATAGAAGCTGTAAGGAGACATATCTATTGGGGTCTTGAAAGCAGTTCTATAATCCCATAAAGCTTCATACAATTTAAGAGACTAGTCTTTCTTAGAGTTTGACAAAATTTTCTCAAGAATTTGTTTCAGTTCCCTGTTTGAAATTTCCACCTGTCCACTGGACTGTGGATGATAAGGAGTACCAGTTTTATGAACACAACCATATTTCTCCATCAAAGCTTTAAATTTATAGTTCTTAAAGTGTGTTCCATTATCAGTGATAAAATCTCTTGGGACTCCAAATCTTGCAAAGATATTCTTTTTAACAAATTTGACTACAGAATTGGATTGATTGTTGGGCAATGCCACTGCCTCAACCCATTTCAAAACATAGTCTACAACAACTATAATATACTCATTCCCATGAGAAGATGGAAATGGACCCATGAAATCTAAACCCTAGACATCAAAAATTTCAACTTCCAGAATTCATTTTTGAGGTAACTCCTGATTACTACCCACATTACCCAGCCTCTGACATCTATCATAGCCAACCGCAAAACTCCTCGCATCTTTAAAGCGAGTAGGCCAATATAAACCAGATTGTAGGAATTTTTGAGCGGTTCTTTCACCACCATGGTGACCTCCCCAAGGTGAAGAATGAAAAATTTCTAATACAGGAATAATCTCTTCTTCAAGAACACACCTTATAAGAATACCATTAGCACACCTCCTAAATAGCAAGGGATCATCCCAAAGGTAGTACTTAAACTCAGAAATGAATTTCTTTATTTGGTTATTGGACATATTTTTGGGAAAAACACATGCTTCCAGGTAGTTGGAAAAATCTGGAAACCAATCAGATTTCTTGATTGACATAGTAAGCAGCTTCTCATCCGAAAAGAGAGAATTTATCTCCCTTGGGTCTTCAGAATGGGTGTGAGGTAGCCTAGATAAATGGTCAATAACTAGATTCTCAGATCCTTGTTTATCCCTAATTTTTAAGTCAAACTCTTGTAATAGAAGAATCCATCTAATCAGTCTAGGTTTTGTTTTCTTTTTGGACATCAAGTATTTTAAGGTAGAATGATCAGTGAAAATGATGACTTTTGAGCCTAATAGATACTGCCTAAACTTCTCCATATAAAACAAAACATCTAACAACTCTTTTTCAGTGGTGGTATAATTCTTTTGGGCATTATCTAGAAGTCTACTAGCATAATACACCACATGTAACTTCTTATATCTCCTCTGTCCAAGGACAATACCTACAACCATGTCACTAGCATCACACATAAGATTAGAAGGTAGTTTCCAATTAGGTGCAGTAATGATAGGTGATGTAGTGAGTTTCTATTTAAGCAGATTAAATGATTTCAAGAAATTTTCATAAAATTTGAAAGGTACATCCTTGAACAGAAAAGAAAACAAGGGCTTAGTTATTTTAGAGAAATATTTTATGAACCTCCGGTAGAAACTGACATGCCCAAAGAAGCTTCTGACACCTTTGACATTTTTTGGAGGTGGTAATTTTTGAATAACTTCTATCTTAGTAGTATCAACTTCTAAACCTCTCCTAGACACCTTATGACCAAGCAGAATACCTTCTGTAACCATTAACTGACATTTCTACCAATTAAGAACAAGGTTGGTTTCAATGCATCTCTCCAAAAATAATTCAAGATTTCCAAGACAGGTATCAAAAGTACTACCCACAATGGAAAAGTCATCCATGAAAACCTCAATGATTCTCTCAATCATATCTGAAAAGATAGCCATCATACACCTTTTAAAGGTGGATGGAGCTCCACATAACCCAAAGGTCATATACCTGTAGGCAAATGTTCCAAAAGGGCATGTGAAAGTAGTCTTTTCCTGATCCTCTAGAGCAACAGGTATCTGGTTGTAACCAGAATACCCATCCAGAAAATAGAAAAATTCATTTCCAGCAAGACTCTCAAACATTTTTTCCAAAAAGGGAATTGGAAAATGATTCTTCCTAGTGGATGTATTAAGATTCTTATAATCTATACAGACTCTCTATTTTGTGGCTTTCCTAACATGGACTTCTTCATTTTTTTCATTTTTAACAATAGCGAAACCTCCCTTCTTGGGAACAACCTAGACAGGGCTAACCCAAGAACTATCAGAAATGGGATAAACCATTCCAGTGTCTAGAAATTTGATCCCTTCCTCTCTCACGACTTCTTTCATGTTAGGATTTAATCTTCTTTGACACTCTACCCTAGGCTTATGATCAGGCTCCATAGGAATCTTGTGCATACAAAATGAGGGACTAATACCCTTAATATCAGCTATTGTATAGACTATGGTAGATTTAAACTTTTTTAACACACTCAACAATCTATTTTCATGATTTTCATTTAGTTCAACAAAAATTATTACAAGTAAAGCAGAGTTCTCACCCAAAAATGAAAATTTAAAATGAGCAGGGATTAGCTTTAGTTCAAGAGTTGGTGGTTCTACACTCGAAAGAAGAATCTTAGGCCTGAGAGGTCCAAGATCTTCAACATATTTCTTATAAAAAGTATTAAATGATGAAAGGTTTTCAATTTCATGCTCAGAATTAGAAGTAACAGTGTCACTGTCCAGTGTGGGCAGTATGCTGTCTGCATTTTCTAGATCATATTTTAGTAGGTTTATCAAGGAAGAATAATCTAATTGTCTTATAAGTTCACCCTCAATATCATCAAAGTGCTCAGAAAGATTGGTGTTAAAATAAACACTCTCAAATTCACTAAAAAATCTCTTAATTTCAAAAAAAGAGGCTCCCTCTATAGTAGAAACTGGACAGTTGTCCAGTTCTGGAAAATTTTCTAGATTTGGAGTTTGAGCAGAATTGCCAATCTCTAAAATAGATTCAATAGGATTTTCAACTTCATAATTAATTTCTTTACCAGGGGATTGATTTTCAGATTCAACAGAGTTTCTAATTGATTTCTCATTTTCTAAGGACTCTAGCATTGAATAGTTTTCAGAAAAAGTTGGTCCTTTAACATTTTTAAACACATTGAATTATTCTTGTTGTTATAAAATTTTAAAAAGTCAATTGACCTTTAGAGACATCTATTATAGCACCACCTGTGGCTAAGAAAGGCCTACCCAAGATGATGGGAACCTCTTGATCACACTCCATATCCAAGACAAGAAAGTCAGCGGGCAAAAACAGTTTCCCAACCCCGACTAACAAATCATCTACCCTACCCATATGATGAGTGAAAGATCTATCAGATAACTGTAGTATGACTATGGTGGAATTAAGGTCACCCAACCTCAACTGTTAAAATAATGAGTATAGGGGCAGATTAATTCTAGCACCTAAATCCCCCAAGTAGTTGAGTTGATCAGAGTTTCCTAATGTGTAAGTTATAGAAAAACTACCAGGGTATTTCAGTTTAGGTGGGATTTTCTTTTGAAGTACAGCACTGCACTCTTCAATGAGGCTATAAGTAGTAAATTCTTCCAAGGTCTTTTTGTTTGAAAAAAATTTCTTCAGAGATTTCAAGTAAGATAGGATTTGAATTAATGCATGTATGAAAGGAATGTTCACTTGAAGTTTATAAAGGAGACAAAGGAACTGAAGAAGTTCAGCCCTGGTTTTACTTTGAGGTTTCAGCTTCTTATGGAAAGGGATGGGTGGGGAAAATTTTTTCAGAACAGTGGGTATATCCCTCACCTCTTCCTCAAATTTTTCTTTTCCTTTATTATTTTTATTTTTAGATGAAGTTTCAGCTTGAGTTCCAGGTGACAAATTCAGATTTAGATCATTTTCAATACTTTTCTGTGAATTTCCAGCATGTGAGCACAACATATTTTTATTTCCAGATTGAAGCAGATTTTCATTTTGGTCATTTTCAGTTTCTTTTTCAGAAAGATTTTGAGTATTAAGCACACTTATAGTGACAAAAACCATGGAATTCTCCATAGGGTTAAGTTCAGTGGTACTTGGAAGTATACCTTTTTCCATAGATGAAAAATCTCTAGCAAGTTGGCCAAGTGGTGTTTCCATGTTTTGCATTCTAACATCAATTTTCATTTTATCAGACTCATATTGGTTTTGATGTTTGGATAGTTGAGTCATGTATCTTTCTTCTAGAGAGTTGATTTTGTTCAAGATTGGATCAAGCTTAGAAGACATGTGATTATCATTGGTTCCTTGTGTATTTTAAGACTCACCCTCTATTGATTTTGAAAGTTTGGTCTTGGTTGATTAGAGTAATTAGGGGCAGTGGATTGTTTAATTAAGCCTTGATCTTTCTAGGATAGATTTGGATGGTTCATATAACCTTGGTTATAATTGTTTGAAAATAGATCTTCTTTAGGAGGCATCCTAGTACCATAGTTAACAATGTTTTAATTCTCTTGTTATTGGGATGGAATATCAATGTTAGGGAAAAAAATTTTAGTATCCCCAAACATACCACACTGGACACATTGTTCCCTTAAATATTGATTGGTATTTTGACATCCTAGTTGGTTAACCGTTTTCTTTGAATTCTGGTTCATTAAATATTGAAGTTGGTTTTTGATTTCAGCTAGTTGAGCTTGAGTTTCATTCATTGAACCAGTGTTTGAATTAATATTTCTATTGACTCTTTTTCTTCTTGAATTTTTATGTTGTGAATTCAGTGTAATATTATTAAATATTTGTCTAAGTTCTTCATCAATTTTATCATTGTAATTGCCTCCAGTAGCTTGGTCAACTAGATTCTGTCCAGAGGAGGACAACCCTTCATAAAATGTATCCATACGAAGATGTGATGGGAGTTGATGGTGGGGACATGTTTGAGCATATCCCTGAATCTATCCCAAGCTTCATGAAAAGCTTCTCCATACTCTTGATAAAAACTAGTGATTTTTTTCTAAGTTAACCTTTTAGTCTTTGAGGATAAAATTTCATAATAAATGAGTTAGACACTTGATCCCAATTCTCAAAAATGTTTTCATCTAAACATAAAAACCAATACCTAGCAATACCTTTAAGGAAAAGGGGAAAAACTCTCATCCTCAGCTCATTTTCTATGAGTCATAATAAAGTAAGTTGCTGCACAGTGTTGTAGAAATCTCTAATGAAGGCTAAAGAGTCCTTATTAGAGAGCCCATTGAATGTAGGCAATAGTGAAATGTGAGATTGTTTCAGCTCATAGTTGAGAGATCTAGGACTAAGCCTAATTGAACATGGGTTACTAGACACATGGGGAAGTTGAAACTCCCTCATCTGAGGTCTCTCATTTTCTATGATTTCCGGATGGTTTTGGTAGTCCTAATGTGCAGAAACTCTATTTTCTAAGTTTTCCATTTCAATTTTGTTCTTCTTTCTTAGAGCAGTGAGATGTTTATCTATTTCAAGGTTCAGTGGATCTAATCTAACAACAGAGTGACTTGTGCTCATGAAAAAAATAGTAACATACACTACTCAACAGTAAAAATTCAGCAAGATGAGACACAGTTTTATTTTATTTTCAAATTTTCAATTTTTATTGAATATTTTTTTTATATATGTGATTTTTTAAAATATTTTTTTGAGTAATGGATCGTTACTTCCCTGGAAAAGACGCCAAAAACTTAACCTGTATTGTTGTTGAAATTACTCAATGTTTAAAATTTATATTCCTACTAACTACTGTATATGTGGCAAGCAGGGTTGAACCCACAGGGATGGTAAATTTGGACACTATTCAACTAAAACCTTGGAAAACTCCACTGTTGTCAGCAGCGGAGTGGTTTTTCTAAATATTTTTTTATATTTTAATATTTATTTTTATGTTTTTATAAACTGTAAAGTAAATCCACACGTCTCTTTTAAATTTGTTCTAACCTATACTGAAATAGAGAACGACTGAAAATAAGATGTAACAAAGAAAATAAAATGATGATAAAAGACAAATAGAAAAGAACACTCGGGGATTACTCTAGTCTACTGGTTTAAATTGTTTCTCCTAATCATGTAAAAGTACTGCATTGTACCACTGCATATAGGTGACTTTCTTCCCTAGTCAGGAGTTAGGTCACAGAAATTGTACAACTTAGTGTTTGCCACTCCAAAGAAGTACAACTTCAGAAATATGATTAAAAAGAATAATAGTACAAACTCACCGTAAGTACTGAAGTTTTCATTATGAGTTTATTATTTAAAATATGAATCCATAATCAAACTCTCCTAATGATTATAGAGTTTTGAAAAATTCAGTGTTTGTGGTACGCAGCAGAAATGTGTAATTAGAATTGATCTCGCTGATCAATTCTAATCACAGAAGAAATGTTTAATGAAATGGATGAAAATGATCACTTGTAGATCAAGAAATCTCCCTGAACTAGAAGTTTAGCTAACTAATATATTTTTCATTATCACTATAGTAATGGAAAATATTTCAAAGAGACAGAGTATAAGAGTTAAAACAAAAGGGAGAAAGAACTTCCTGAAGATGCTCTGCTCCTCTGCTCCTTCGACTCCAGGACTGCAATGCTTCAGATCCTCTCCACTACTCCTGATCACATCTGACAAAGTGAATGAATGTTGTCCACTCCCCCTAAAATTTTCTACTTGCTCTACTTTAAGTACCCACTATCAAAATCTACTTGTCACTGCTTGTTTTCCACCGACTTCAGATGACCTCACCCATGCACCGCGCAACGTGCGTTTTTTCACGACTGGCACCTCGCACTAATTTTTCCCTCATAAGTAACTCCAGATGAGTTAGTTGGAAGCACTTGGATATGTTTTATCCTCTTGAATGAACCTAGACATGTTAAAAATAAAATGAAATAATTAAAACTCAACAAAAGTAAATTAATATTTTACAGTTATTGTTTTATGTTTACTATTATAATACTTATTAAAAAGTAATCTAGAGTTAATTAATGAATAATTTAATTGGTAATTGTTATTAAATATTAATTAATTATTATTATTATATTTATTGATTTATTATTTAATCTTTAATTAAATTAAATTATTAAGTTCTTAATTTATTATCAATCATATATTTATTTCATTAATATAAGTATTATTAATACTTAGTTAACATATCTTAATTAGATTCTTAAATAAAACTAATAATAAAAACTTCATTTAATAAAGATTTAAATTAAATTACAACTTAGTTTAATTAGTTATTTTAATTAGTTTAAAATTTTGGTTAAATAATTATTAATTATTAATTTATTATAACCATTTTTATTATTATACTTCTTATTGGTTTATTTGTTTGTTATTATTATTATTATTTTTAATTAATCTTATATCCCCCCAAATCACGATGCAAATAAGGGAGAGGGAGATGTTTCCCAGTTCTAGAAGATGGTCCATTGAAAACCAGTGGTTCGGCTCCTCCTCTAGCAACAGCAGCACGATTCTCCTCTTCAGCGACGACACCATCTCGACTTCAGCGACGAACCTCCCTCTGATGCAGGATGGTGAGGGATTGTTCCCAGGAAGCACACAATAGGGGAAGGAGGGATTCTCTTCCTTCTCAAGGAAGGAGAAGCTACACAAGGCTCAGCTTTGACTTCATAGATCATTGGACTCCAATACAACGACGTCAATCTCTTATGCTTCAATTGAAGAAAATCAAGTTTGTATCCAGACCCGATGATGAGTTACATTTAGGGTAGAATTAGTTCTTCGAAATTTAAATTATGATTGCAGTATATGGAATAAATCTTATTTTGTTTGATTCTGTTTTTTTTTTCGGAGAGAGTACTATTGTGGGTCAAGGGTAGAGCAGGAAAGCTGTGATGTGAGTGCTTGAGGTTGGGAAGAAAATGCAGAAGGATGGTCACACGTGGAGAGAAGACGATGAGTCTATGAAACGCTGGGTCACAGTGGGAGGATGAAATGGTGAGACAGTAGATTCTGGAAAGTGATGCTACAGTGAGACCGTGAGGATCAGTGAGTGAAAAGTGGAAAGAAGGGGAACAGATCAGTTGAGGGTGAGTAACGGTGAGGTTGAAGGGTTATTGATTAACGGTGAAGTGGAAATAACAGTGAGGAAGGAAAGTTGGGTAATGGTGAGGGAAGACTAATTGAAGTCTAAAGGTGAGGTGAGGGTATGGGGTAGTAACGGTGAGGGTCACCTACCAGTAGCTGCAAATACACGAATCACCACCAGGAGAGTTAATTAAACTACAACTCATATAAAAAATTAATTAAACTAATAATTAAATGATTAAACCATTAATTTATTTAAAACAAATAAAATTTCAACAAATTTAAAAAAATACTAAAATATTAACTAATTAAATTATTAGAAATATTAAATAATTCAAAATTAAAGAATGAATTTAAACAAAATAATTAAAAGAATTAATTGAAATAAGAAATTAAACTTCATAAAACTTAATTTATTTTAATAGTTTAAAAAAAAATAATTAATTAAATAGTACTAATAATAAAAATTACGTTATATTAGCAAATTAAACCTAAATATTTTAAAAATATAATTATAATATTAATTTAATAAAGTTAATTTATATTAATGGATGAAAATAAAATAAAATAAATAAGATAAACTCGATACCTAAATAAAGTCTAAATAAAAATAAAAATTTAAACATGGAAAAGTTAAACTGAAAGACAACGGTGACCCTGAAAAATTTATCAGTGAGGTTAGGGTTAAAAATTAGAGTTACTGGTAGGAAAGGGTAACAGTGACAAAGGTCACCGGTAAAAACAAAGTCACCGTTAGAAGAGGAAAATAAGAAACTCACTGTTAGAACAAAAGGTCACCGATAGGAAGAAAAATAAAGGAATCACCATTAGCGGTAAAAAATAAAGAAAATGAGGACCGACGACACAAAAGTGAGGAGCAGGGTCACTGCTAAAATAAAATAAAATAAGTCCACAGGTGGAATGAGCAGCTGAGGGTCATCATTAGAGAATATGGTTACAGATAGAATGGGTAATATTGGGACAGGGTTCACCGATAGAACCAAAGGGTCACCGCTAGTTAGAAAAGTTCACCGTTACTTTATATTAGCGGGTCATCAGTAGAAATACCAAAGGAAAGGGTTAATGTTAGAAAATAAAATAAAAGCAACGGCAATGGGAGTCCCCATTAGTATGTGCATTTTCTTCTTTTCTTGGAAATGGAACTTCCTCAGGAAAACGTTTCATATAGAGAGAAGCCTTCATGCATGCATATCAGTTCGTGGTTTTCTTCAACTCTATATCTACCCGTTGAATCTCACATTGATGGTCACTGGAGATGCTCAAAACTTTGATGAAGATTTTAGTGGAAAACTAGTGTTTTTGGGGATCTCTCATGTGAATCAGATAATCGGAGGATGATGATGATGACATGGAGTCTATTGGATCATAAAACCGCATTAGATTGATTAGATTCATTATATCTGTAATATATTAATATGGGTTAACAGTGCACCTACGACCGCATTCCATATAGAAGCTTCATCCAACCACTCCTCCACTTTATAAGATAAACACTGACCACTCACCACTCGAGTTGGTGACTAGGAATCAGCATCAGCACACATTATACACACTCCATGAAATTCTGGCCCAAATTTTACCTGCCTTTGGGCCTTCTCATAGTGGACCTTATCCTCAGGCGCACTGAGGAATTATACATGTCCCATTTCTTATATTCTTCCTTGAATAGTAGCACTAGCCATTCTCCTAGGGTGTGGTTGAAATTTTGATCCCACATGTGTCCGAGTTGAGGTTGTCTTGGCCTTTAAGTTTGGTTGGCCAATTTTCAATAAACCCCATAAAAAATACTTAATTATAAATCAAGTATGGAATTCAACATCCAATTAATGGACACCATTTTATAATTCTCCAATCCATTTTTAACTTATCTTCAAATGTTATCCTTTATGAATTTTTATTTTATTTATGAAATATTAATTCCAAAGAACATCTTAATCATAAAAATCATATTTCTTTTTTGTAAAAAATGTATCACTATTGACATAAGTTCTTTGAACATAGAACCTGTTCAACAATCACCAAAGTTTTTAAAGTGATTTATGAACTCAAAAAATTTAACTAATTATTGTTTATTAATAAAATAAAACACCTCAACCATCCTCAAAATATTTCCAATAAACTTTGTCCCAAAATATCCCCCTTTGGATTTTGTTTTCAATCAAGGATCATAAATCACTAAATTTTTGAAATTTAGGAAATTGATTATTAATCCAACAATTTTAATCCTACATGAGAGGAATCAGTGTAGGAAATAAGAATCATTAATCAAAAATACCATGAGGTCCATAAGTAATGTTTTAAGAACATGTTTTACACACCAACTAAGAAACCTTTCTTTGTCACTTCCCAAAGACAACCTCATCCAATAAGAACACGTTTTCTAGAAATCACTTCAAAAAACTGTTAAAATAGTTCACACATGCTGAAATCATAGCTTTCCCTTTTAAGATCTCACCCAAAATACATTCCTTCCTCTGACATGTAAAACACATACCAATGTATATATATATGTTAAAAACATATTTTATCCCCCTTAACAACACTATCCAAAGACAATATGATGAGGGGACAAAACACATACCTTATCCTTGAAGCTGGTATGGTTGTACCCCCATGTGAACAAGAGCCTCAACCCAGTTGGTGAGGACACGACAATTGCATCCAAGAGACCAGTGATCAAAACCAAGTGGAGGGATAATTTTCGGGTTACTGTAGTATTACTATAGAAGTTACTATTGCAGTATTATAGCGGGTACTAAAGCATTTACTGTTCGGTATAGCGGAAAACAGAACTATTCATCCATTTGGGCCTTTGGGCCACCAGTTTGGTCTCTGGGCCCTTCAAGGCCTTCGGGCCACCCAAGACATTCAGGATAGTAAGGATTTAGAGCCACTATAAGGCCTATGAGCCATATCAAGGCCTTCAGGCCACCTCAAGGCCTTAAGAAAACTTTATAAATGCAGTTTTACCTGACAGAATCTATATAAAAAGTGCAGCCCCAGAGGAGGATTTAGAGTAGGCGCACTCACCAGAGCAGAACCAATGGATTTGGAAGAATGAGAGGGTATGACAACGCCATGGAGACCAGCCTGTGATTTCACGGGAAGCTTATCTGGATGGACATGTGAAGGTGGAGAGAAACCATCATGATGAAGTTGATATGGAGGGGTATTTCTTTGTAGTTATAGTCTGGTTGAATTCCCTAAGACTTTTGGGTCATGTAATGTCTCAGAATCCTAGGGGCCATGTATTCTTTAAGACTACGGGCCTTGTAAGGGTTCCCCCTCATCCCTTAAAAGGGGGGTTATCAAAAATTAATAAAAAAATAAGGCCTTCGGGCCATTAGGGAAAGGTTGTACACCCATGTTCAACCTTAGATTATGAAAATTTTCCTTTGAAAATGGATTGGTAAATATATCATAAATTTTCTCTGTTGTTGGAAAAAATTCTAGATTTAGTTCATTCTTCTCCACATTCTCTTTGATGAAGTGATATTTGATATCAATATGAGTGGAATGAGAATGTTGCACTATTTTTTAATGATATTTATATCACTTTGATTATCAAATCCCCAAATTAGGGGAAGATTTAGATCAATAAATAGATCTTCCAATCATGCCTTCATCCATATAGGTTGGGTTGCATCTTGAGTGGAAAATACATACTTAGATTCTACTATACTTAGATTCAATAAATTCTATTTCTTTTTATGCTAGCAAACTCATCTTTCTTCTAAGAAAAACCCTCCACCAGATGTTCATTTCTATCATTTACACTTCCTTCCCAATTTTCATCTGTATATCTAAATAAATCAATCTTTCCTGTACTGTCATATTTTATCTGGAAAATAGTTGTGCCTTTGATATATCTATGAATTCTTTTTTTATCCATAATATGGGATTCTTTTTTGAACTTTGATACCTGGAACAGAGTGTAACAGTATACACTTTGTATAATCTAGAATCTATGGGATATAATAGATTCATAATATATTTTATAAACTCTTTAAGATCTACCTTCTTTCCTTCCCTATCTTTTGACAATTTTTCCCACAGAAACTGTTGAGGAAACTAGCTTTGAATATTTCATTCCAAACTTCTTAAGAAGTTATTTTTCATACTTCTATTATGATAAGGAAAAACTATTTCTTCTAATTTTGAGATTTTTAAGCTAAGAAAATATTTCATTTCTCCTAGCATGGTCATCTCAAAAATCTTATTCATCTCCTCATAAAACTTCTCACATATTTATTCAAGATTTCTTAAAAATATGATGTAATCAATATAAACAATTACAATGAGAGAGATCTCTTGAATTTCTTTAATATATAGATTTCTATAAACTCTTATTTTTATGTAGTTCATGTTCATTAAGAATCTATCCAATTTATAATGCCAATATTGTGTAGATTTCTTAAATCCATACAAATACTTATTCAACTTTTACAAATAACTTTCATCTTTTCCAATTATGAAGACACATGGTTGTTCAACATAAACTTATTCATCGAGATATCCCTTGGGAAAATATTACTAGACATCCATTTGAAAAAATTTATACCTTTGCTGAGAGAAATAAAAATAATGATTTTGAAAGTTTCTAATCTCTTTATAAGAGAAATGGTCTCATCCAAGTCAATGCCTTCAATTTATGAGTTATCATTACAAACAAGTCCTTCCTTATTTCTTATCACATCACTGTCCTGATTCAACCAGTTTCAAAACACCCACTTTTTACTAATAAATTTTTTATTTTTTGATCTATATCTTCATTCATATCATTAATCCACTCTTGAGGATCAAAAACATTCATCAATATCTTTTTTCTCAATTTTTGAATATAAATAAGTATGTAAAACTAACCTTGAAGTTTTTCTAGTCTAAACCTATTTTCATTGATCACTAATGATATTTTGAACTTACACATGTTTCCTCATCCTGGGATGGGATGAGCAAAGTTTTTCCTCATCACTTGAGATATTTGGTTTCAATCTACATTTTGAGCTACTTCGCCATTACTACATCATTATGAACCTTTTCACATTCTCACCTACAATAACATCATTTTCCTTTTTACCACATCTGTATCTATATGTGAAAATTTCTTATCATCCTTTTCATGAAATTTGACATCTAAAAAATAAAAAATCATTCCTATTACTTTTTTATAACATCTGTATCCTCTACCATATGAGGGTATCAAAGAAATATTTCATCAACACCTCTCTAATCAAACTTCCAAAGATTCTTACCCTTGAATTTTATAATGTAGGGACTGCCGAATAACTTTAGGTGTTTCAAATGTGGGGTTTCTTTGTAATACATCTCATAATAAGTATTATTATTACTTGATCTATATAAACAATTATTATGAATATATAATGTTTCTCTAATAGATTTCCTCCAAAAATATCGAGAAGTATCATTCTTAATAAACATTATTCGTTCCATCTCCACCAACTTTATATTTCTTGTTTTAGAAATAATGTTTGAATATAGAATGTATGGTGAACTGAACTCATGAAAAATTCCATGATTTTAAATACAATCTCAGAATTCTACTCTTTTATATCCTCCACTATTATCATCTTGAATCATCTTCATACATTATCCAAATTCTTCTTCTATACTTTTCCTGTAATTCTTAAATATTTTGAGATCATCTGAATTATGTTTAAAAAACATAATACATGTAATAGGAGTAAAGTCATCAATAAAATAAGTAAAATACTTATCTTCATTTTTGACTAATTACTCATCAGCCCACAAACTTTAGAGTGAATCAGCTCGATAGGATGATTTGATTGTATCTCAACTTTCTTTTGAATTAAATTTTCAATATTCCCTCTATGGAATATAGAACAACATCAGTCTATTATTTTTTCCATGTTAAAAATATTATGAATTATTTTTCTCCATGTCATATTTCTCATATTCCTTTGACACATATTCCCCATCCTTTTAATCTATAGTATATTTTATTCCATAATTCTCAAATAGAATTAACTTTCCACATCATCAACATAGAATATGTTTCCCTTGGTTCACTATTCCATAATTAATTATATTATCAAAAAAATCATCTTTACTAAAAACCACTTTGTAACCTTCATCAAAATGTTTTTAAACCCTCAAAAATTGTGTTTCAATCCCTCAAAAAACAAGGCTCTTTTGGATTTTAACTGCTTTTCCTCGATTATGGCAGCTCCAACACCTTTGATTCTAAGTGACTTTTTGTTTCCAAAATTTATTATACCTTATTTAAAACCTTTTATATTATTTAGAAACTTCAAATCTCCTATCATGTTTAAGGAACACCCAATATCCATAATCCATGGATGTTCTCCTTTTATTGCTTTGAGATAATATTTAAAAACTAAGTATTTTTATTGGATTTTTTCATTCTTCTCATTAGGTTTTATAGAATCTTTGTATAACATTTTTTGTGATGGTATCAAGACAATACATCCTTTCTTAATATTTTCAGGTAGAACACTTATTTCAAAAATATTTTCCATGGTTTGGAATATATATTCATTATTTATAATAACTTTCTCAGGTTGTCTCATTTGAGTGGGTTGACTCCCCCTCAAACTTTTCCTCCAGATTCTCTTGGATTCTTTATAATGCGGAATATTAATCCAAAACATATATGTTGTACTCCCAAATCTCTTACATTTCTAGAAGTATCCATAAAAATCATATTCCTTTATATATCTCACATGTTTTTTGAATTTTTGTAGCTAATTTTCATCAACTTTCTTATTTATTACATTAGAACTTTGTTGCACACCAAAGTGTTGGTCATCACTTGAAATTTTCTCCTTAAGTTTAGATTTATTCTCATCCAAAATTGAATTTATAGAAACTTTTGATTCAGACATTGAGACTATATAAGCTTTTGGTTTTTTATCTATAACACCATGATATTTTAATAAATATTTCATTAATTTTAATTCCTCAATAGCTTGCGTTCCACACATCCATGAATTTAAAAGAAGTAAGAGACAATATTGGTATTAAATTTCCATTATAATTTACCAGTTAAATTGGTAGGAATAAATATGAATAAATAATTTCTAAAATAAAAATAAAGGTATAACTCAATTTAAATGTATTGGTAAGTGTTTAAAATTTTAGTGAAATCAATTTATTTTTTTTAAATGAGTTTATATGATTTTTATGAGTTAATATTAATTTTTAGAAGTTCTAGAAAATGAATTTGAAAAAATTAATTTCATTTTTGAATTCATATTGTAAACATTATTGGAAAATTATTATTTTTAAATAATATTCTAAAAAATATTATTTTTTAAAGAATAGTGTAAAAAACTGATTTTTATTGAAAAGATTATTTTCTTTTAAAGCCATTACTAGGTAAAATTATGTTTTGGAATAGTTTTAAATTTTTATTAGTTAATATTGACTTAAAACAATTCAATTAGTTTTTTAAAAAAGTATTTTATTGAATAATTTATTATAAAAACATTTTATGTTTTAAAACGTAATTTTTTCAAAAAACTATTATTCATGGTATTTGACCTGTTTTATATTAAATTAAATTATCAAACTTGTGTGATTTAAATTTTGATAAATAGATTCCAAAGTTGTATTAATAAGTTCCAAATCTATGAAATAGTTCCCTTTTATTTTTGGTTAATACGAATAGTAACCCTGGTAAATTTTGTTACCACGGTAAAGGGTAAATTGATAAATTTAGATTAAAAATAAAATTATAAAGACTATAAAATTACCATAAAACAGTCCCAAATTTTATTTGATGAATATAATTCAACCCTTAACACTTAAATATTTAAATAAAGTTGTTTAATGGACATGTTTCTATGAAAAGGACTTGTATAATATTTAAATCAATGAATGTAACAAAATGTCACTTTCATTGTCTTAAATATCAATTATGTGTCCACATGTGGAAAATGATTTTTTATGAATGAATATAAAGGTTCATATTTTACATAATAAATATATTTTATTGATATAATTTTTTTTAATTTTTTGTCGACTTAGATGAAATTATGATATTTATAATATTTTATTTAATAAAACTTCAAAAATGCCACATTCAGGTTTTAAATAATTTATCATTTTAAATATAATTTTAACTAAAATATATATTTTACTATAAATATTATTATGAAATATAAAATATTTATATTAATCATGGTGTTTTATTTTTAATTTTTCATGAACAAACAAATATATTAAATTATTACACAACACTGAGGTAGTAATTATTTTATTAATGAAAATATCAAATAAATGTTAATAGAAATATTAAAATAAATATAATTTGAGATAATTGATTTGATAATTAAATTTTATGTATGACCTTGATCTCTTATGGGTATAATAGAATATTTTTTTCTAAGTTAACTTGTTATCATAATATTTTTTAAAGTCCAATTAATGAATAGTGTCAAAATTGATACAAATGATATTTTATAAAAATAATATATTATTAAATTATTTAAAAATAATAAAACATATTTAAAAATATAAAAAAAACATTGTAAAAAATGTTATAAAATTTTCATTTATGATTTAATTTACATAACATAAATAAAAGTTACAACCTTTTAATCTTAAAAGAGTTTTTACCTTAGTTAACATTAAAATAGATTAGCTAGGGGTTAATCAAAATGATATGGTTTAAAATAATCCAAAAAATTATAAAAATATATTATTTTATGATATTACAACCTTATATCATATTATATTCAAATAAATGAAATTTTAGAGATATTTGGATTGATATTTAAAGTATTATATATTAATATTTTTAGAAATTGAAAAACTACCTCTCACCTCAATTATAAAAGAAAACATCCTCCCTGACTTCTTCACATCACATGGAGCCTTCAAGATCAACCATACCTTAAAAATTTCTCTTCTAAAATTCTATTTTCATATTCTCTAGGTCCTGGTCTTCTCCAAAGACCAACCCTAGTGTCCCTAAGAGGAGATCTAAAGGAAGTTCTTCAAACAAGAGGTAATCATCTTTACTGACTATTTCATGATTATTTATTATTCTACTTTATCTTCATGTTTTGTTTCCATTATAAAGTAATAAATACAGTATCATATATATTATTATATGTTATTATGATTATATAACAACCATACTCCACTGTCTATCCATCCTAATAAAAAGAAGCACCACACATGCGTATGTACGACTTACCGTCTCCACGTCGTGGTGTAATGTGTTCTTCATCACCACTTTATTTAGATGGGTATATTGATTTAAATAATAGATATATATAATAATTATAAAATGATATTGATTCTATAACATAATATATACAATACACTTATTTACCCTTTTACTATTAAGGGAATGAGTATCATCGGTCATGCGTATGTACGACCTGCCGTCTCCACGACATGATGTGATTGATTTTATATATTCACCATTAAAGAATGATTATATAAATGTACATAATGAATAAATATGATATATATTACCAATATATAATTTGGTAAAACATGTAACTATATCCTATGTACATGAATTGGGAATTATACGACAAAACATGCATAAGAAAATGAAGCAATTAACACCTAAAACAAGTGTAATAATGAAATATTATTAACAAATAGTTAATAATATGACCATGTATGATATCATGAATATGAATATGGTTCCGGAATTAGTTAATAACATTATTTAGTCCATTATATATTAGTTTCCAATACTTACTAAGGAAATCAGACCTAAGGTAAGGTTAATTTCACAATCTCATTATTATTCGATATTGTTCATATATAAGTATCTATTTGAAAATATTTATCTTACATATTCATATTTATTTAAAAAATGTGTTCAAAAATATTTTTACTATCCTTATAAAAAAATTTAAATTATTTTTTATCCATGTCATAATTTTTATTAAATGGTTTGAAAGAAATATTTTTTTTCCAACGAGGTACTTTTTAACTTTTCTTGAAAAAGTACAAGAGGAATGTTTTTTAACTTATATGGTATGAACAAATTTTTCTAATTTCCTGACACCTTAATGCATTGAATATTTTCTTATAATATTATATGTTTATTTTCAAAGAAAACATTTTCTTTTATAATTTTGTGTCATTTTAAGAAAAGAAAATGTTTTTAAAGAAAGAAATGATATTTTCCTAAAGAATTATTTTCAAGTGGTATCTCAAGATAATTTTCAATTTATGATAACATTATTTGATGTTACTTATGTTTTAATGGGGATATTTTTTTCATGGATAATATCCATATTATTCATATAGTTTTTTATGTTTATTATGGAATGATTATTAAGAAGCATATTTATTTTCCATGGGTTTTGTTATGATGGAATGATGTTTATGAAAAACATTTTTTTATATAGGTTCTAATATGATGAATGATTTATGTTTCTACGAAACACCCATGTATGGTTTTAATTATATGATGGGTGGGACCTATATCTCCCTACAATTGATTGGGTAAATATTTATATTTCATGAGATAGATAAGACTGACACGGGTAGTAAACATGATTCAATAATAATGGGCTGGAACGAGTAGTAAACTCTGTTCTGTAATACAGGCCTAGAACAAGGAGTGAACTTGGTTTAGTATGGGCCTCTGTCTTCTATGATGGTCATGTAAATGATCCTTGGATTATATAGAAATTATTTTCTATGACTATGTGTATTCCATAATTTCATGTTTTTTTTATGATCTCATGGAATATGTTCTTTATATCATTATAAAGTTCTATGATTTATTCCATGACATAATATCATGATATTTGATATGCATGACATAATATTCAAAATTTATTTTCATGTTCTTATGCCCTTATGCTTATGTAATATCCCCTGACTACCCTTACTGAGAATCTGATCGCACCCTTTTATTTTATTTATTTTCCCCCTGACATGAAGAATGATATTAAGTAAGATGTGTCAAAGGGTGTTCTAGTTATGAAGGAATAAGCTGGAGACAATTTATATGTTTTATGAACTAGTTGTTTATATTTCCCAGTTTCCAAAGACATTAAAATTATGTAGTTATTTCATTGTTTTTCAATGTTATGTAATGAATTTTATTCTATTCAAATGGAATATATATATATATGAGAAGTATAGGCCATTATAGATGGTATTAGAGAAAGGTTTAGTTAACCTTGGGAAACTAGGATGAGAAAACCTTAGTAATAACCCTAAATAAAGTCTATTTATAGAATATTATCCTATAGTTTTGGTGAAAATCATAAATAACCTTGTATAAATGATAAGGTCTCATGAATTGAAATTTTATAAGTAATTTTCCTTGATTATGTGGTTTTCCAATTATTATTAGTGTTCCTCGTGCTATGATTTTTAGTTTAAGTCAATGACTATAACCTAAAGGAACCATGTTAACAAGGAATGTAATGGGAAATGAAACAATTTTCCTCCTAAGAAACCTAATTTTATGGGAGCTAGAATGAAAAGTCTTATTTTTATGCTCGCACAACTTTCTCAAGCTATAAATCATATAGGAATTCCAAATGATAAAATGAGGGAACAACATTCTGGTGAGTCCTTCACGAGGCATCATCCACCTTCTTCTAGTGGGGATTCTAATCCACTAGTGGCTGAATAATGGATCAGTACTACTGGAAAAATATTTTCAGTTATCAAATTAGAACATGAAAAATTCATTTTGGCATTCTATCATTTGGAAGTTGAAGTGGATAAATGGTGTAATCTCATTAAGAATATGTGGTAATAAGGTGAAATTGAATCTATATAATTGTATTAGTTCAAAAAATTATTTTTTAATAATTAATTTCCTCATATTATTCAAATGAAGATAGATAATTAGTTACTAAATCTTAAACCAAAGGATGATGAATCCTTTGGTACCTATGAAGAAAAGTTTACAATACTTACAAGGTACGCTTATATAATTATCATCCAACATGAAAGTAAGGTTGATCAAATCTTAAGTGGCTTAAAACCAAGGATTGAAATGGAATTTTCCATAGGGGAATTCAATAGCTTTGAAGAATCATAATATGTTATCTAATGGTTGAGATAGAGACTAGAATTAACCATTAATCTTATGGGTGTGATAAGAAGAGAAAAATGGAATTCGAGGAAAAATCTAAAAAATATAATGAAAATAAGATGTAATTTTCTTTTATGTTCAAGTAATGGAAAGAAACATGAAGGAAACTATTTTAAGGCTACTATTAAATTTTTTAAGTGTGGGAAATAAGGTAATCGGGAAATTGACTACTTAAGTGATGTGGAAAATATAGCTAATGATACAAATAGAGAAAATACTACCTAAAATTCACCCCCACACTTTAATGGTACAAGTGCAAGGAAAATGGGCATTATGTTAACTGATTCCCTAATCTAAGGGCTACTGATGATGATCAATGTAAAAAACCACTTAAGGCTAAAGAAAAAGGAAAATTTCATGTGACCACTACTAGTGATGTGGAGTACGGAAATGATCTGGTGAAAGGTAAACATACCATCCACTCTAAAACAGATAATGTTTTATTTGATTCTAGATCCAATCACTCATTTATTTATAAATTATTTTCTATGGGTATCACTATATAACCAAAAAAATTTGATGTTGAGTTAGCTGTGAAAAATCATAATGGCACAATGACCATGTCACAATTTTATGACACCACTACGGTTGAAGTTTGTGGAAAATTTATTACTCTAGATCTTATGATCCTTCCTTTAGTTGAATTTTATTTTATTATGATCATGGATTGGATTTCTCTATATGGAGTTCATATCAATTTTTGAGGAAGGTAAATCTAATATCATATTCGAAATGAATATATGATCGTCTAATGATGCAATGATGAATATAAACTTCCAGTGTAAATTACTTATATTATGGGTATTAATTCCTATAAATGAAGGTTATCTATATCAGATGGCTGGAGAGAAACTTGACATTAAGGATAAACATATTGTACGATAGTTTATTGATGTCTTTCTAGAATACTTTTTATGTCTTCCACTGATTTATGAATTCGAGTTTTCAATAGAACTCATACTCAGTGATATTCTTATTTCAACGAGTCCTTATAGAATATACCCAATTGAGTTGTATAAATTGAAGAAGCAACTCCAAAATAATCTTTACAAGGGATTTATATGCCCTAGTGCATCACCTTGGGGTGAACTCATTCTTTTTGTTAAGAAGAAATATGGATCAATGAGACTTTTAATTGATTATTGAGAACTTAAAAATATCACTATCAAGAACAAATATCCTCTCCCCCATATTGATAACTAATTTGACCAACTACACAGAGTTCAATAATTTTCAAAGATTGATCTTTATTTTGGATATAATCAATTAAAGGGTCAAGAATAATGATATATTCAAGAAAAAATTCTGTTCAAGGTATAGATACTATGAATTTATAGTAATGCATTTTGGTCTTATTAATTCCCCCATCATCTTCATAGATTTAATGAATAGATTCTTTAGATACTATCTTGATAATTTTTTGGTAGTCTTTATAAATGATATTCATGTATATTCGAATAGTAAGAAAGAACATGAAGATCACTTGAGGATTGTACAAAAGAACCTAAAAAGGATAATATTTAGGAAAAAATTTACTGAGAGTGAATTTTGGCTTCAGAATGTTTTATTTTTTGGTCAAATAATATTAAGAGAGGAGATATCAATGGATATAGCAAAGATAAAAATTATTAAACATTATTATATACCAAAAACGGTGAATGAGATCTGAAGTTTTCTTAGTTTGGATAGATATTATCAATGTTCTATAGAATATTCCACATGATTATATAATCCACTCACAAAGTTTGATTAGAATGGATTTAAGTTATTATTGATAGAATAATGTGAATAGAATTCCATGGAGTTGAAAAGAAGGTTATTCAGTGCACCTGTTCTACCACTACCCTATAGTGGAGAAAGGTTTGTGACCAATAGTGATGCATCAAAGAAGGGTGATAGCTTATTCCACATGAAAACTGAGATTCCATGAGAAAAATTACCAAAATCATGATTTAGAATTAGATGTAGTAATATTTGAATTAAAGATATGGAGGCATTATCTTTATGGAGAAAGATTTTACATATATACAAATCATAAAAGTTTAAAGTATATTTTAACTCAAAAGGAGATGAATATGAAACAAATAATATAGTTGGATTAGATTAAAGATTTTGACTGTTCAATACATTAACACCCTGAGAAATTGAATAAGGTGAGCGATACATTGAGTCCAAAAGACCATGCTAGCCTATCTATGATGAGGATCACAAAAGATCCAATATTTATAGATTTTTAATGGATGGATCTAGAAATCATAAAGTAAAGGTAGAAATATTCTCTTTCTCAAATGAATGTTCAACCATCTATATATTTGAATATTAAGGAGGTAAAGAAGTAAGATTTAGTGCTACAAAAGAAGGTGAGAAATGTTCATGAGTTAAACTTTGATTATGATTGAATAATAAGGTTCTGGAATCATTTTTTATTCCTCCCATGACAAGATTATGGAAGGATATTTTGGATGAGGCTCATAGTGCATCATTATATATTCATCTTGGAAGGACATAGATGTATAGCAACTTGAAAGAGTATTTCTGGTGGGATGGCATGAAGAGAGATATTTCAAAGTATGTTTCTTGATGCTTGGTTTGTCAAAAATTTAAGGCTAAGAGAGAGAGAGGTCCAAGGGGATTTTACAACCATTACCCATACCAGAATAAAAATGGGAAACATCACCATGGAATTTGGCATCGAACTTCCCAACACATATAAAGGTCATAATGATATATGGGTTATAATCGATTTTCATAAGAAGTCAATAAACTTCATTACTATCGGATAATACTTATCTCTTGATCAGATAGCCATAATATATATTAAGAAAGTGGTGATATTTCTTGGAGTACCACATTTAATTATAGCTGATCAAGACCCAAAGTTTACCTCTAAGTTCTGGAGAAGTCTTCAATAGGCTCTGGATACAAATTTAAGTTTCAAAACATTTTATCATTCTCATATATACAGTTATTCTGATAGGTAAATTCATATTTTATAATAAATGTTGATATCTTGCTCTATGTATTTCAAAGGTGTTGGGATCAATACCTACCTTTGGTAGGATTTTCTTAGAAAAATAACTTTCACTATAGTATTCAGATGGATCCTTATGAAGCCCTCTAGTTGAGTATATGGTAGATAAGGTCAGATATATTCAATAGCATATAAAAACATCTCAGATTCGAAAAAAATGTAATGCTAAAAATTGATGAAAATACCTAGAGTTTGAAGTGGGTGAAAAGGTATTTCTATGAATATGTACCTATAAGAGAGTTATGAGAGTTGTAAATAAGGGAAATCTAATCTCTATTTAAATCGTTCCTTTTGAAATTCTAGATCGTGTTGGGAAGGTATCTCATTGACCGGTGCTTCCAACGAATCTCTATCAAGTTCATGACGTGTTCCATGTATCTCTCCTAGGAAAGTAGATACATGATCCTTCACATGAAATAAAATCATAATTAATACCACTAGAGCAAGATATTTATTATCAAGAACAATCTATTGAGATTCTCAATCGTAGAACAGAAAGTTCTAAGAAACAAGACCACTCACTTAGTTAATGTTCTATGGAGGAACCACCAGTTTGAGGAAGCTACATGGGAACCTCAAGATGTTATGAGGAAAAGTAATTATCATTTATTTGTATCCAAGAAATTAATTTTGAAGGTGAAATTCATTTTAAATGGTGTATAATGTATCACCTCGATATTTTGATAAATATTTCTCTAATTTTAAATCTTCAATAGCTTGTGTTAGACACAACTGTGAGTTTAAACGAACCGCAAGACACTATTATTATAAAATCACCATTATAACTAAGCTGTTAAATTAGAAAGAAAAATATTAATAACTAATTTATGAAATAAAAATAAAGGTCCAACTCAATATAAATTTATTGGTAAGTGCTTACAATTTTAGTGACATCAATTTATTTTTCTTCAAAAATGAGTTTATTTTTTTTATGAGTGAATATCAATTTTTAGAAGTTATAAAAAATGGATTTGACAAATTAATTTGATTTTTAAATTCATCATGTCAAAATTATCTGAAAATCATTTTTTATATAATTGTATGAAGAATTTTATTTTTTCAAGAATAATGAAAATACTATTTTTATTGAAAATTGCATTTTCTTTTAAAGTCATTACAAGGTAAAATTTTGTTTTGTATTAGTTTTAAATTAATATTTATTTAAAATAATCCAATTATTGTTTTTAAAAGGATTTTATATATGAATTTATTATAAAAACTTTTTTTATGTTTTAAAAGGTTGTTTTTCAGAAAAACAAATTTTCATGGTATTTTACCGATTTTATATTAAATTAAATTCTATGACTTATATGTTTTTAATTTTGAAAAACAGATACCAAATTTTGATTCAGAAGGTCCAAATTTAGTAAATAGTTCACTTTTATTATTTCTCCATATGAATAATAACCTTGGTTAAAAAAATTACCATGACAAAGGGTAAATTGAGTAATTTATGTTAAAAATAAAATTATAAATACTATAAAATGACCATAAAACATGACCAAATTTCATTTTATGGATATAATTAGACCATTAACACTTTAGGATATAAATAAAGTTTTTTAATGGATACTTTTCCCTAAAAAGGACTTATATAATATTTAAATAAAATAATGTCACAAAATGTCACTTTCTTTGTCTTAAATATACATTATGAGTCCACATAGTGAAAAATGTTTATTATGAACGAATATAAAGTTTAATATTTAACTTAATAAATATTTTTTAATTATTAAAATTTATTTTTAATTTTTGGGCACCTTAGATGACATTATGATATTTATAATATTCTATTTAATAAAATTTTAAAAATGTCACATTCATGTTTTAAATTATATAAAATTTTAAATATAAGGTTACCCGAAATATATATCATAGTATAATTATTATTATAAAATATAAAATATTTATATTCATCATGGTATTTTATTTTTAATTTTTAGTGAAAAAATTAGTATATTAAATAATTACACAACACTGATGTAGTAATTATTTTATTAATGGAAATATCAAATAAATGTTACTAAAAATATTGAAATAAATCTAATTTGAGATAAAGCCTATGATCAAAGAATTTTATAGATTACCTTGATCTCTTAAGGATATAATAAAATATATTTTTGGATGTTAACATGTTATCTTGATATTTTTAAAAGTCCTAGTAATGAATAGTGTCAAAATTGATACTAATGATATTTTTTCAAAATAACATTTTATTAAATTATTTAAAAATAATAAAGCATATTTTAAAATACAAAGAAATTATACTATGGTCTAAAATGTTATAAATTTTTATTATTTGATTTAATTTACATCAAATAATTAAAAAAATTAAAACTTTTTAATATTAAAATGTTTCTTACCTTAGTTAAAATTAAAATTGGTTAACTAAGGTTAATAAAAAATAATAAGTTTAAAATTACACAAAAACCTGTCAAAAATATATTTTTAATGGGTTTTAAACCTTATCTTATCTAAAATTATAATAAATTAAATTTTTAGGTAGTTATATTGATATTTAATTTATTATAAATTAATATTTTTTTAAAATTACAAAAGTGCCCCTCACCTCAATTATAAAAGGAAACCTCCTTCCTCACTTCTTCACATCACATAGAGCCTTCAATCTAGACCATACCCTGAAAATTTATCTTATAAACTTCTCTAGACAGATTATAGAGGTTCTAGTTTTCTCTAAAGAGAAACCCTAGTTTCCCTAAGAGGATATCGAAAGGAAGTTCTTAAAAGAAGAGGTAATAATTTTTACCAACTTTTTCAAGATTATTTCTTCTTATACTTACTATTCATGTGTTTTCCATTATAATTTAATAAATATAGTATAATATATTTTTTGAGATGTTATTATGATTATGTAACAACCATACTCCACCTTTTATCCATCCTATGAAAAAACACCATGCATGCATATGTATGGCTTACCGTTTTCACATTGTGGTGTAATCTGTTTTTCATCACCACATTATTTGGATGGGTATAATGATGTATATAATAGGTATATATATTAATTATAACATGATATTTATTTTAGAACAAAAATTAAATCTAACACTTCCTTAACCTTTTACTATTAAGGGAATGATACCATCACTCATGCGTACGAACAATCTACCATCTCAATGACCTGATGTGATTAATTTTCCATATTCACCATTCAAGAATGATTATATAAATGTATATAATGAACAAATATGTTATATATTACCTTAATATATTTTTTTAAATGATGTAACTATATCCTATGGGAAATAATTAATACTTATATAACAAAATATGCATAAGAAAATGAAGAATTTAATACCCAAAAGAAGAGTAATAATGAAATATTATTATAAAAAAGGTGACGATATGATCATATATGATATCACGAATATGAATATGATTCTATTAGAAGTTAGTAAAATTATTAAATCCAATATATAGAAGTTTCAAATATGTATTAAGGTAATTGGACCTAAGGTAAGTTTAATTTCACAATCTCATTATTATTCAAGATTGTTCATACATTAGTATCTACTAGGAAATATTTACCTTCCATGCCCATGGTTCTTAAAAAAATTTATTCCAATATATTTGTACTACACTTATATAATTTAAAAAATAATTTTTACCCATGTGTTAATTTTTACCAATTGGTTTGAATGTAATTATTTTTCCCGAACAAGGTACTTTTTGACTTTTCCTACAAACGTAAGAGAGGAATGCTTTTTTAACTTATACAGAATGAACATATTTTTCTAGTTGCATGATTCCTCAATGAATTGAATATTCCCTTACAATATTTAAATTTTATTTTCAAATAAAGTGTTTTATTTTAAAAAATTTTCAGCATTTTATTAGAAGAAAACTTTTTCAAAGTAGAAAGTATATTTTCCTCAAGATTTATTTTCAATTGGTATTCCAAAATTATTTTTCATCTATGATAAAATTATTTATTGTTACTTATGTTTTAATGGGGAAATTTTTTTTCAAGTATATTATCCCTATTATTACAATTTTGGTTTTATTATTATGATGGAATGATAATTAAGAAACCCATTTATTTCCCATGGGTTATGTTATGAAGGAATGAAGTTTACGAAACCAATTTTTTATATGGGTTTTGATATGATGAATAATTTGTGTTATTTTATAACCCATACGTATGGATTTAATTATGTGATGTGTGTGACCTCCCTCCAATGAA
Organism: Viscum album; assembly: GCA_963277665.1. NCBI lineage: Eukaryota > Viridiplantae > Streptophyta > Magnoliopsida > Santalales > Viscaceae > Viscum > Viscum album. Next base: position 1,680,933,057 of record OY728153.1, on the reverse strand, counting down.
TTGGGTAAATATTTATATCTCATGAGATAGAAAGGACTGTAATGGGTAGTAAACTCAGTTTAGTAAATTCTGGGTCGGAACAGGTAGTAAACTTGATTCAGGAATACATGACTAGAACAAGGAGTGAACTCAGTTTAGTAAGGGTCTTTTTCCACTATGATGGTCTTGGAAATGAAACATGGCTAATATAGAAATGATTTTATATTCTTATGTGTATTCCATAATTATATGTTTTATGTTATGTTCTCATGGAATATGTTCATTGTTTTTTTATGAAATTATATGATTTATTCTATGACAAGATATCATGATATTTGATATGAAGGATATAATATTCAAGAGTTATTTTAATGTTCTTATGACCTTGAGATTATGTTATTTCCCATGATTAACCTTACTGAGCATCAGAGCTCACCCTTTTCTTATGCTTATTTTCCTCATGATATAATGAAATATATTAAGTAGGATGTTTCAAAAGGGGTTTCAGTTATAAAGAAATAAGAAGGAGATGATGTAGATATTTTATTAAATAGTTATTTATATTTACCAATTTCCAATGACACTAAACCTGAATGGTTCTAGAAAGGTTTTTCTATGTTATGTAATAAATATTCTTCTATTTAGATGTAATATATATGTATTAAAAGTATTGGACATTATATAATCTCTAGTTTTTTCGACATAAATGATCTTCTTATCCTACTTATTCTTTTGATCATCTACATATTTTTAAGGCATACACTTCTCTAAACATTCAACAACATCTATAAATGAGTATTGAATGTTTTTAATACCTTTGTAATTTTTAAAAAGTTTTTTTTGAGAAACCTTTAACTCTTCCTCCTTCGCTTTCAACTATTCTTCAGGCATGATATTAAATTTCTTCTTTTCATAAAACAAAATTTTTAAATAATCAATCTCTCTTAAAAACACGGATTTTTCATCAATAAAATATTCTTGATTATTTTCTGAAAGATTTCCCTTTTACAACTTCTTGTTCTCCCTTTCAAGTCTTAATTTTTTTTAAGACATTCTTTCACCGATCTTTTCTGCATAAACACCATCCATGTATATTATTATTCTGAGATCATACTTGCATCAATGGTCAATTTTTCATCATTTAATTTTTTAATTAGAAGTTTTTTAATAGAATTATCACTAAATCAATAGGTTTCTTTGTCACTATCATTATCTTCTTCAAACTTAAAACGATATTTTATCCTTTTGTATTCATAGAAATTATTATCCTTTCCCCAAGAATACGATTTTTATTTATCTACCTTCTTTTTTAAGTATCTTATTGGTTTTATATCATCTTAATAACTTTGATCATCTTTCTTTTTTCAAACAAATTCTTCTTTAAAATGTCCAATAGCTCTGGAACCAAAACACTTTAGAGGTACCTTTACTGTGTAATTTCATATACCTATTTGAACATTTTTTAAAAAAAAAGACATAATTTCATTAAAATATTTACTAGCCTCATCTTAATTGTTAGTGTCACTATCTTATTCCTCAAGAAATTTCTTAGACATTCCTTACTTAACATATTTTAAATAAATTTCTCGATCAACATTTTATTTATTCTTCATCACCTTTTATATTCTCATCTCATACGTAGTGAGAGTACTGAGTAGATCATGCACAGATAGAGTCTCAATATCTCAATCCTCTAGAGATGAAACTTTGGAATAAAATTTATCAATGAGGATTTATATAATCTTTTCATCAATAGTTGAATCTTCCAGCTTCTCACCACAACATATTATGGTACTTATAGTTTCATTTACCCATGTAAAAAATTCACCCATAGATTCATTATCACCCAAATTAAGATATTCATACATCAATCTCTTTATTTTTAACATCGATTTCTTTACCTTTGTATTTACTTCATATATGTTTTTAAATTTATCTTAGATTATTTTGGACATTTAAATTCCATTAACTCTTAGAAAATCACTTTCAAAGAGTAATCAAAGTATATAATTCCTGGTTCAAGCAGAATTCTCCAAATTTTTATTTTAAGAATCTGTTAATGAAACAGCTTGAGTATGGGGAGGAAAACCATAAATAATAAATTCAATAACTTCATAAACAATTTTAATAAGGTAAGGAAATATTATTTATTTATATATATATAATAGTTATTCCCATATAATATAGGAATCCCCTTATTATTCATAGAGTTCTGGACCTCCAAAGGAGTTTCTAGTTCAACAAACTTTATCAAAGAGTGTACAAAGGGAACATGTCTCCAATACTAGTTGAAATTCCCAAACTGGTCTTCTGTGATCACTGGGAGGGGTGGGTGAATTATTAATATGATAACCCTGATCTTTTTAATATACAATTAAACATAATTTATTACATAAAATTTACTTGAAATAACATAGAAGATCGAGAGGTCTAGTTTCTTTGGGGATTAAGACCATTACATAACAACTTAAAACAACAAATACAACATCTTTATTGAAAACTTCCATTACATGACCACTACATTCCCTCGTAGTTAGCATTGCATGAAATAACCTGAGGACATGCATAAGAAAAGGGTGAGCTATAAATCCCATTAAGGGAATAATCATGGAATAAAATGAGGAATACAATACATGTCATATCAATATAACACAATATAAGAATAAACATAAAGTCTTGATAAAGCATGATAATCATAACATGGAAATGTGGCAACAACACTTAACATGGAATTAACATGAGCCAAGCCACATTGCACATGGAGGATGAGTAAATCCTTATTGCACATGAAGCATGATTAAACCCTAGTTGCACTTGAATTAACATGATTAAACACCCATTTCACATGATGTATCATGATACTATACTTTACCCAATGATTTGGAGTGCTATAAGGGTGTACCCTTCTTAAACATTTCATTTCATGCATAAGTGTGCCACATGGATCATATAACATCGATTCATAAAACATAATCATTTATTCCACGATAAAGGTATATGGAATTCATACATGAAACTTAATAATCAATAAGTAAATGTGTATAAAGGTGAATACCCTTGATAGAGAAATGGGCATGGTATTCAATACACAATGACATTGGCTTGGAAAATCGGTGCAATTTCGGCAGCGTAACGACGTGGAATAAGAATTCATAAAAATGGCTGATGAGAGAGAAAGGGGATTCTCATCATATGCACATGAAATGTACAGTTAGGGGGTCATATAGATACATGTCCCAACAATTATAAAGGAATTTAGAGTCATGATACAAAAGAATTGCTTGAATGTAAAAGAGGAGAGAGAAATTCATTTCGGAATTTCTGCACAGTAACGGGTGTACATGGGAGAAATTTAATGAGAGAGAAAGGGATATAACATCATTAAAAAATAAAGAGGTCAGTATGGGGGAGGTGAAAAACCATATCCCAACTTTTATAATTTAAATTAAAAGGGCACAACAATTTAAAAAATATTGGACAAAAACAAGAAAGGAAGAAAAACCCTTACTTGGAAGTGTGATTCCAAAGGCTTGAGAGAGGCTTGAGAGGGGATTCTTGGGAGCTTGGGGCGCCTTGGGAGGATTCTAGTTAGAGGAGGGAAGAGGTTTGATAAACTCCAAAGGCTTTGAGTGAGGAGGAAGTGGGAGCTTGGGTGGGTTTATATAGGAAAGGTGAGGGAATTATTTATTATTTAGGTTTGGGACACCTCACATTAAACTAATCCAAACCAAAAACCAGCCCATGAATTTTTGGCAAAGGGAAGTGTAAAAAAATATTTTATAAGGAAAAATTCCAAACTTGTTAAAATAATGGGGATGCTTATGTGGAGGTGAGTCACACTCCCAAGGAAAACAATTTAAAAAGACAAGATGTTTAATAAGTTTTTAAGGGTCCATTAATGCTTTGTAAAATAAGTCAAACAAACCGAAAACCAAATTATTTTAATGGTAAAAGAAATATTTTCCGAACATAAATCTTATAGTATTTTATTACAACACTATTGGGTCATTATGATGTCATAAAACACATTTTATATTTAAACAGTATTTAATTTTTACCCAAAAATTTGACTGACTTAGAAAATTATGAAAAATTAACCATTGGATAATTTCGATGTACTGATTATAGAAATAATATTTATTTTACCTAAATAATTTCTAAATATGTTAATTTTCACCTTTAAAATAAAAACCTATATTTATCGAAAATTCACGGGTTTTGACAAAAATGGCTTTCGAAACTTAATAAAAATTACAATTGCATTCATAAAATTATAGGATCATTTATATTTCAGAAAAATTAATTTAATAAAAATAATAATATTTTTTTAAAATATTATTTAATTCAAAAATCCATTAATTCATCAAAATAGATTTCTTAGTTGAACATTAACTAAAATTACTATTTGTGCTTTAAAAACTATTTACAAGGTAACAATAATAAAATGAAAGTATATTCATTATTATATAAAAAAATAATGTACATAACCATAGTGCTAAGGTATTGTTACATAACCACTTATAACACCCACATAAGACCAAAGAGTAAGGTGTGTGATGATGACATACTCTTGGGGTGGCTCAGATAACATTGCTCGCGTGGTGATCTCTATCAACATCCACTTCTCCCATAGACGGTTCCATTCGAGCTTAACCTGTTAAAGCTTGGATTGGTCTTGGTCAAGAGAAAATCCCAATGACACCACCTCTTTTCCAAGCTCTGACAAATGGGCTTCGTATAGAGCAATTCTACTGGATGATTCCATCACTTCCTTTGTCTGAGTAAATTTTAATTTTTTAAATCCCTATTTTTATACTAATCATGTGATCACTGTTCAATGGCTATATTAGCAATGTTCATAATTCATAACAGTATTTTAAAATCCAAAAACATTAAACCAAATAAGTTGACATTTTATATAAAAATTTTACATAAAGAGACATTTAATTAGATCAAGAGGGATTTCCATTAATGAAAGTTTGGGTCGTTAAAATCTTCCCCCCTTAAAAAATTTCACCCTAGAAATTTTCTTTTCCCACACTAAAATAAATGTGGGTAACTCTGCTTCATCATTTCCTCCGATTCCAACATTGCTTCTTAAAACTTGTGGTTTCTCCACAACACCTTGATGAGGGTAATTGTCTTATTTCATAGAACTTTTTCTCTACGATCTAAGATATTCACCGGTTGCTCCTCATAAGAAAGATCTTCCTCTAATTATACCACCTATGAAGAGAGTACATGTGAAGGGTCCGGTATATACTTACTTAAGAGGGATACATGAAAGACATCATGTACTTTGGCCATAGTAGGTGGAAGTTCTAGTCGATAGGCCACAACCCTAACACGATCAAGAACCTTGAAGGGGCCAATGTACCTTGGACATAACTTTCTTTTCATTGCAAACCTCATGAAATTCTTCCATGAAGATATGTGTAGAAATACCATGTCTCCAACTTTAAACTCAAGGTCTCATCGATGGTTATCTGCATAACTCTTCTGTTGACTCTAGTCTGCCTTGATATGTTGCTAAATGGTTTTCACCTTCTCCACTATTTCTTTGACCATTTCTCGTCCAAGAAGCTTAAGCTCACTGACCTTATCCCAAAACACCGGTGTTCTGCACCTTTTCCCATAAAGGGCTTTATATGGTTCCATTTGGATGCTCAAGTGGAAACTGTTATTATAAGAGAACTCAACCAAAGGAAGATGTTGATCTCATCCTGCTTTAAAGTCCATTGAGAACGCTCTCAACATGTACTCAAGTGTTTGGATAGTCCACTTGGATTGACCATCAGTTTGAGGATGATATGTTGTACTGAAGTTCAGTTCAGTATTCAGAGCATGTTGAAGACTCTTACAAAACTTAGAGGTGAATCTTGGATCTTGATCGGACACAATAGATAGTGGTACTGCATGAAGCCTTACCACTCCCCCAATATATATCCGTGCTAGTTGATCCAATGAGAAATCCTCTCTAATAGCAATGAAGTGTGAAGACTTTGTAAGATGATTCACAACAACCTAGATTACATTGTTTCCTTTAGATTTCTTCGGAAGTCTGGTGACAAAGTCCATGGTGATGTTCTCCCATTTCCATTCGGGTATGGGCAATGGTTTCATCATCCCCTTAGACTTCTGCCTCACTTCCTTCACTTGCCTACACACCAAAAACTTTGATGTATATTCAACGATCTCTTTCTTCATATTATCCCACCAATAATGCTCTCGGAGATCTCGATACATCTTTGTGTTTCCTGGGTGAATAGAGAAATTTGAACTATGTGAATTATCCAAAAGTTCCTTCTTCATCTCCAGACTTGATGGAACAAATAATATTTTCCCAAATCTCAAAATTCCTTCTTCAATAACATTAAACATCAAGGATTCCTTTTTCCGATAGCTTCCACTTTTTCTTGAATTCCCACATAATATTTTTTAGCATCTTTTAACCTTTCCAAAAGTGATGGTTGAGCAATAATTTGTGAAAGGATTGATACTGTTCCCTTTTTTATGATTCCCATGTCCATATTAATCAAATATAAGAATATTGGATCCTTTTAAATTCACATTAATGATAGAATCACTGGGTCCTTTCTACTTAGGGCATTTGCCACCTTATTTTATTTTCCAGGGTGGTAATGGATTGAGCAATCATAGTCTTTGATCAGCTCTAACCATCTTCGTTGGAACATTTTCAAGTCTTTCTATGTGAATATATACATGAGGCTTTTGTGGTCTATATATATTTCACACTTCTCCCCAAAGAGATAATGTCACCAAATTTTCAAAGAGAAGATCACTGCAGCCAACTCGAGGTCATTTGTTGGATAGTTCTGTTCATGAACATTAAATTTCCTTGAAGCATAGGTAATGACTTTGTCATTTTTCATCAACACACATCCCAGGACCTTCTTCGAAGTATCACTGAATACCACAAAAAGTTATCCACTTGTGGGTAAAGTGAGCACGAACGCAGTGATAAGCCTTCTTTTCAACTCTTTGAAGCATTATTCACATTCATCACTCCAAGAGAACTTTTCTCCCTTCCGAGTTAGCTTGGTAAGAGGGTTGGACAATCGTGAGAAATTTCTCACAAATCATTGATAATCTCCAGCTAACCCCAAGAAGCTATGGATATCTGTTACTGATGTTGGCCTCAGCCATCCCTCAATTGCATATGTTTTGGAGGGATCCATATATATCCCATTTCTTATGATGATATGGCCCAAGAATGAGACCTCCTTCAACCAGAACTCACACTTGCTGTACTTTGAATATAGCTTCTCCTTCTGCAAGGTCTCAAGTAAAGTTCTTAGATGCTCATCATGATCTTCCTTAGTTTTGGAGTATATCAGAATATCATCTATAAATACTACCACAAAATTGTCGAGGTAATCTATAAAGGCTCTATTCATCAAGTCCATAAATATTACTATAGCATTAGTGAGTTCAAAAGGCATTACTATGAATTCATAGTGCCCATATCTTGTATGAAAAGCAGTCTTGGGGATATCTTCCTTCTTCACCTATACTTGTTAATACCCCGACCATAAATCCAAATTGAAGAAGTATTGTTCTCCACACAGCTGATCGAAAAAGTCATCAATTTGTGGGAGAGGATACTTTTTATTTTTTGTGGTTTTTGTAAGATCACGATAATTGATGCAAAGGCTCATTGAACCATCCTTCTTCTTGAGGAAGAGGACTGGTGCACCCCATGGTGAAGCACTGGGCGTATAAACCCTTTATCCAGATTCTCTTGTAGTTGTTTCTTCAGCTCCTAAAGCTCCACAACAACCATTCTATATGTAGTCTTTGATATTGGTAACGCCTCAGGTATAAGTTCAATTGAGAATTCAACATCTCCTCTAGGAGGAAGAACAGAAAATTCCTCAGGAAACACTTTAGTGAATTCCCTCAAAATAGGCATTTCTTCTAGGATGGTTTCCTCCTTAGACTGAATCATCTGATCCAGATACGTGTTCTCATAGGGTAGTAATATCCACACTTGAGATGATGGAGCTAAAGAAGATTCATCTTCCTCCTTGTACTTATAAAGAATCGGGGATCAATTCTCTACATGGAGAGTGATTTCCGTCTCACAGAAATTTATGTTAGCTCTATATAAGGAAAGTCAATCCATGCTAAGAATTTCATAAAATTCCACCAGAGGGAGTATGACGAGGTTCACTGGGAATTTTGATCCACATTTTACGATTGGGGAGGAGTTATATTCATGGGATTCAATGATTTCCCCATTTTATGTACTCACCGAAATCCTCTCTTCCAAGATTTGTGGTAGTGCTGGGATTGTTCTACTAAACTTTCAAGATATAAAAGAATGCGTAGAACCTGAATCAAAAAGTATGTTCTCTATTCTTTAATGAATAAAGAGTGTACCTATCACCACTTCATTGTCAGGGTTCACTTTGGCAGTAGTGATGACTAAATCTCTCCCTTGCTACCTTGGAGGTTGTTAGTTGCCTCTGAAAACCCTTGGCTTAGGGAACTGATTTTCAAGATGCCCTGGTTCTTTGCAGTTGTAGCAATGAACCACGCGTTGAGGTTCGAATGGAGCGTTACTATTCTCTGTCGTAGCCATGGGTCTTTCTTTTCGTCAGTTAAGAACTAGGTTTCCTTATCTTCCACACCTAAAGCATTTCCTCATCCCCTTTAAGCAATTTCCATGGTGCTTCTTTCCGCACGTTTGGAAAGTGGGGTGCTAGATATCCTTAACACCATTGGAGTTATCCATCAGACCGCCAACATTGAAGTCCACCTTATGCTTATTATCCCCATGATTCCCTTGAGATTCTATGATCTTCATTTCAACCTTGAGGGCACATCAGACAATTTCCTCATAGCTGTCGAAGTCATGGATGGCCGGTTCTTTCCGCAGGCAAGGTTTCAGCCCACCAAAGAAGCGGTCCACCTTGTACTCAGGGGTAACGACAAATCTAGAAGTGTATCATGCAAGCCTTGTGATTTTTTCCTCATACGCTTCAACATATTCGTCATCTTTTTGTTTGAGGGAAAGGAATTCCCTTTGAATCTTAAGTCGGAGGGTGCACGAAAAATATTTATCGAAAAAAGCTTCCGGAAATCCTTCCATTCTAACGCCTCGATCTCCTCCTCAGGATTTGTATTTTTTATCAACATTCACCATTGATCAACTTTACCCTCTATACGATAAGAATCCAGGAGAACCTTCTCTTTTTCATAACATTGAAGGATGGAGAAGATCATTTAAATGGAGTTGATCCATTTTTCAGCGATTGAGGGATCAGATGATCCATTAAAAGTAAGAGGCCTTTGTCTCATGAATCTCTCGATAGTGACTTGTTCTTTCTTTGGGGGGGGGAGGGGTTGAACGTTCCTCTTGACCCATGTTTCTATTAAAATCTTGTGTTATCTGAGAGAGAAGCATGACAATGTTTGTGATGCCCACTCCCATTGGATTGGGCATCTCATTAGTACAGTCATCACATTGATCTTCACATCGATTGTTAGCACAAGTCCTCCTATTACTGGCCATTGGCTAGAATAAAAGGAAAGTTAGGGGTAACACATAAAGGGTAATACAAGGTCAAAGCTAATGACTTATAAATAACTTTTATTTCCTTAACATATGAATATATTGGATTCAGTCTATGTTATCCATGACCTACATTCTAACATATATTCTTAGGGCATTTTTTTTGTCCCTTAATAATGGTTCATACTAAGCTTGTGAATTTACTAAAACATATCCATTGGGAGTGTCATAACCAAGAGTTAAGCAAGGCCCATTGTCGTGCACTAGATCTCGTTCGAATCTAACTCAAAGCGGTGTTTTTAGGTTTTACCCCTAGGATACATCTGTGCCAGAGTCGCCTCTTCCTGCTCGTATCCAGACAGATATGTATTTTCTTGATAAACCAATTAATAAATAGTTACCAAAACATATAGAGGCTTTTATTATACCTAGTCCCGTCTCTAAGGATTTACTAGGGTTTTCTAATCCTAATCCCAAAAATAACTAAACCTCCCTCTGATACCAACTATAACAACCCTGATATTTTAATTACACAACTAAACATAATTTATTACATAAACATCACTTGAAACAACATAAAATATTGATAGGTATAGTGTATTTGGGGATTAGTATCATTACATAAAAACTTAAAACATGAAATACAACATCTTTATTGAAAACTTCCTTTACATGACCACTATATTCCCTCATACTTAGCATTTCATGGGATAACCTGAGGACATGCATAAGGAAAGGGTGAGCTATAAAGCCCAGTAAGGGAATAATCATGGAATAACATGAGGAATACAATACATGTCATATCAATAGAGCACAATAGAAGCATAAAAAGAAATTCATGATAAATCATGATAATCATAACATGGAAATGTGGCAACAACACTTAACATGGAATTAGCATGATCCAAGGCTCATTACACATGAAGCATGAGTAAATCCTCATTGCACATGAAGCACGATTAAACCCTCATTTCACTTTAATTAGCATGATTAAACACCCATTGCACATGATGTATAATGATACTATACTTTACCCTATGCATTGGAGCGCTATAAGGGTACACCCTTCTTAAACATTTCATTTCATGCATAAGTGTTCCCCAAGGATCATATGACATGGATTCATAAAACATAATAATTTATTCCAAGATAAAGGAATGTGGAATTCATACATGAAACTTTATAATCAATAAGTAAATGTGCGTAAAGGTGAATACCCTTGATAGAGAAATGGGCATGGTATTCACTACACAATGACATTGGCTTGGAAAATCGGTGCAATTTCAGCAGCGTAATAGCATGACGTAAGAATTCATAAAAATGGTTGATGAGAGAGAAAGGGGTGTCTCATGAAACTTAAATGAAATGAACAGTAAGTGGGTCATATATATACATGTCCCAACAATTGTAATGGAATTTAGAGTCATGATACAAAATAATTTCTTTAATGTAAAAGAGGAGAGAGAAAATCATTTTTGGAATTTCGGCATAGTAACAGATGTACATGGGAGGCATTTAATGAGAGAGAAAGGAGTCTCCCATCATTAAAACATAAAAAGGGCAGTATGGGGGAGGTTATAAAAAATACCCAAATATTTATAATTTAAATTAAAAGTGCATAATAATTTAAAGAATATTGGACAAAAATGAGAAAGGAAGAAAAATCTTTACTTGGAAGTGTGCTTCCAAAGTCTTGAGAGAGGCTTGAGAGAGTCTTCATGGGAGCTTGGGAACCTTGGGAGGATTCTAGAGTGAGGAGGGCAGAGGTTGTACGAACTCCAAAGGCTTTGAGTGAGGAGGAATTGGGGGCTTGGGTGGGTTTATATAGGAAAGGTGAGGGAATTCTTTATTATTTAAGTTTGGGACACCTCACATTAAACTAATCCAAATCATAAACCAGCCCATGGTTTTTGCCCATGGTTTTTTGAAAAGGGAACTGGAAAAAAATATTTTATAAGGACAAATTCCAAACTTCTTAAAATAATGGGGTTTCTTATGTGGAGGTGAGTCACACTCCCAAGGAAAACAATTTAAAAAGACAAGATGTTTAATAATTCTTGAAGGGTCCATTAATACTTTGTAAAATAAGTCAAAAAAACCCAAAACCTAATTATTTTAATGGTAAAACATATATTGGCCGAACAAAAAGATTATAGTGTTTTATTACATCACTATTGGGTCATTATGATGTCATAAAACACATTATATATTTAAATGGTATTTAATTTTTACCCAAAAATTTGACTGTCTTAGAAAATTATAAAAAATTAACCATTGGATAATTTCGATGTCCTGATTACAGAAATAATATTTATTTTACCTAAATAATTTCTAAATATGTTAATTTTCACTTTTATAATAAAAACCTACATTTATAAAAAATTCACGGGTTTTGACAAAAATGGATTTCGAAACTTAATAAAAATTACAATTGGATTCATAAAATTATATGATAATTTATATTTCATAAAAACTAATTTAATAACAATAAAATATTTTTTTAAAATATTTTTTAATTCAAAAATCCATTAATTTATTAAAATATATTTCTTAGTTGAACATTAACTAAAAATACTATTTATTCTTTAAAAACTATTTACAAGGTAACAATAATAAAATGAAAGTATATTAATTATTATATACAAAAATAATGTACATAACCATAGTGCTAAGGTATTGTTACATAACCCCTTATAACACCCGTATAAGACCAAAGAGTAAGGTGTGTGATGGTGACAGACTCTTGGGGTGGCTCGGATAACATTGCTCGCGTGGTGATCTCTATCAACTTCCACTTCCCCCATAGACGGTTCTGTTCGAGCTTAACCTATTGAAGCTCAACTTGGGCTTGGTCAAGAGTGAAGCCCAATGATGCCACCTCTTTTCTGAGCTCCAAATAATGGGCTTCCTATGGAGCAATTCTACTGGATGAGGTCACTGCTTCCTTTGTCTGAGTAAATTGGATTTGTTAAAGCCCTATATTTACACTAATCATGTGATCACTATTCAACGACTATATTAGCAACGGTCAAAATTCTTAACAGTATTTTAAAATACAAAAACATAAAACCAAATAATTTGACATTTTATATAAACCTTTTACATAAAGAGACATTTAATTAGATCAAAATAGATTTCCATTAATGAAAGTTTGGTTCGTTACAAGTGAGCCCTTTTAAATTTCTTCCCTAATAAACAACCTTCACCCGTTGTTAAATATATATGAATTCACTGGAAAACAAGTACACAATGACAACCACTGTTTCATAAGAAAATAAAAGGTTTACTAATCAATAAGAGTATTTAGTCATTGGAATAGTGTTGAAATGATCAAAAACACAAAAACCACTAGAAATAAATATTTTAAGGGTGGTTACAATAATTAATATGTAAAGTTACACATGAGATTCACTTTAATAAATTAATAGTTCATGTTCTACTTTCACAAGTTCAAGATGTAACAATTTTTTTTAAACGACTGTATAATCTTCACCAATGGAATTAAATAAGTTTTCACTACGTTTCATGTATTTATTCACACTTTCTATTTATGAAAATCATTTTTTCTTTCACCTTCTTGTATAGTAGTAGTAAAGAACATACTTTACACTAATAAATTCATGAACTGATTCCATCACACATATACATTTGATGTTATTATTTTATGTGCACTTTATATTATGATTCAGGTTTTCTCAAATGGTTCTTCATGTGTACATGTTATTGTTGATCACATGAAATTTCTCTAATCTCCATGTAGGCATATGCACATGCATGAAATAACCAAGATTCCTTCTTCATACAATAATATACACGATATCACTATGAAATTTTTTATACTGTATAAAGATACTTCTTACATTGTGTAAAAAATTATCATGCACTGCACAACCATATATCCCTTCTTTATCACAAAATAGGAAATATATACTAGATGTATTTTCTGATCAAGTTCACAATATACCAAGAAACTACCTTCATGAAAGGTGTTTGCACCACTGTGAAAGAGGTTTTCATAGAACCAAAGGTGTTTGTGTAACCGATTCTTCAAGGTGTACTTAAATTGTGAAACATAGGTTGAAGGCCCATTTAACATATTCTTTGTGACCTAAAAAGATCGAAGAAATTCATCTTCATGAAATATAAATTTTCACTGCTTAATTTTCCCTATGAAAATGAGAGTTTTTCATAGAAGATTAGAAATTGCTCTCAGTTGAGGACTCTCTCCTCTTATAGACAAGGAACACTACATTGTATCTACTCTTACTCCCACTTTTAATGTCACACTAAACCTCAGAGAAATTTTTTTTGAGAAGAATAACTCAACCAGATATAGATATCGGTGACTGGATTTTTAAAATATGGGTATCTTAAATATTGTAATCCAAATATCATGGAATTTATGATTCAAAGTCTCAAATTCTCTTCATAATAAAGAACCACCCATCCTACCTAGATTAACCTATGAATTATCATTTTCACTAGGTTGTGGAACATCCTCAGGTAAACATTGCATGGAAATAAAATCTTTCATGCATGCATATTGGTTCCTGGTTTTATTAAACTCGAGATATAAAACTTAAATCTCACTTTGATTATCACCATAGATGCTTGAAAATATGATGAATCCTACAGTGATGAACTAGTAGCATCGGGGATATCTCACGTGAAGTAGGCGATCAGAGGTTGACGATAACAACGTGGATTCTCTTGAATCGTCAGATCATATTAGATCAATTGGATGTGTTATATCCATAACATTTTAATATGTTTGTATAGTGAAATCACAATCATTTCCCACATCATAACTCCACTTGAACTCTCCTCCACTTTATAAGCTAAATAGTTACCACTCACTGTTTAAGATGGCAGTTGGGGATCAACACCAGTACACATCACACACACTCTATGGGAATCTAGCCCAAATTTTTTCCACCTTCGATCATGCACACCATGAGCCTTATACTCAGGCCCGCCGAGGGATTATAAATGACCCTCCTCTCCTATTTCACCATTCTTGGTGGAACTAGTTAATCTCCTCGGGTGAAGATGAACTTTGGGTCCCACATGTTCCTTGGTTGAGGTTGTCTTGTCTACTAAGTGTGGTTGACCAATTTTTAATAAACCCCATAAAATTACTTTCTTAAAAACCATGTGTGTAATTCAATATCAAATGCATAACCACATTTATAGAATTCTTAAATCCATTTTCAAATTATCTTTAAATTTTATCCTTTATAAATTCCGCTTTTATTTTTTAAATATTAACTCCAAAGAACATCTTCATCATCTCAATCATCCTTAATTATTCTAAACAATGTGTCACTATTGACCAAAGTTATATAAAAAAGAACTAGTTTAATGATCTTAAGAGTTTGTAAAGTGATTTATATAATCATAAAAGTTAACCAATTATTATTGATTAAAGAAGGACAACACCTTAAGAATCATTAAAATAGTTCGAACAAATGTGGTCCCAGTATATTTAAAATTGAAATTCTAAATAATGATAAATATGAAAGAGTTCAAATTGAAATAAATATAAAGGGTTTTTATTCAATATTATGTAATGTATATAATGTTAAAGTTAAAAATTATAAAATATTTATAATTACATTTTATTTTTGAATTATCCGTAAATGTTTATCTCATGTTTAAATATTTTAATTTCTCATTTATTTAAAGGTTATTCCCTCTATTATTCATTATTATAAACTAGTTATATGATGAATGTTTTATTCTTTAGAGTAAAATGTTAAACTACTTATAGGATAGTGGCTTTTGTAATATGATCAGTATGATAATGAATTTAGTTTTTTCATCTACCATGAACTTATTATGTAATTGAAGTTACGAAATTGAATTTTTTATTGAATATATACTATGCATATTAGGTTTTATAGTTACAATGAATTGAATTATCACTTAAGTAAATTATCCCCGGGTAAAGGTACTTGGGGTTGGACTACCAACCTAGAGGCTTATACCAATCTAGGATATGAATGGGGTTGGCTATCTATCACTTAGATGTTAATCATATGGAGTTTTTAAATGTCATACAATTATAAAACATTACATAAAATGTTCATATACCTTATACATATATTTCATTTTGATATGTATTAATATATCTGGATTCTTTTTTTGGTGAGTAACAAAAATTTGTGGGTTGTGTAAAGAGTTTCATATCAATATGGTTTGAAAATATCGGTTTGGTAGAGAGAATATTATTCCAAAAAAAATTACTATAAGAATACATACATAATATGGAATAACATGAGACAAGATGGTGTGATTAAAATCTCATTAAAATACTAAGTGTGGGATTCTTCCCAAGATACACTTTTCAAGACCTCAATCATCCAATCAAGTAGATCATGATAAATTTGGGTTCCCCAAGATTAAATTTTTTAAGGAAATCAAGTAATATGTAACTTTGGACTATCATATTAGGTAGGTCATGCTGAAGCTATGTTTCCCTAGATTTTCACTTGTTATCTTGTTTTCAGTTTTTTATTTTGGTTACACTATCTAGGATACCGTAATATCATTAGGTTACCAAAGTAATAGAGTCAAGTTTATCTATATGATGGATTACACAAAGAGTTTTCCTCTCAACTATCCAAGTATCACAAATATTTTGATTGGGATGATTCCATACCTAAATATGTAATTGATCAGAGAAACACTAAAGTTCCCAATAGATTAGTGAAATATAGAACTTATCCTACTATTTTATATGATGGATTTTAAAACGGGTTCATCATTTTAGTGGGATACTATTTAATAAAATACCTTTTTAAATAGTTATAAAACATGACACTCATCTAATAAAATATTCTATTATAGACAATTTCATCATTATCATCAGGATAGACATTGTGATCAATATATAATAAGGGAAAACGTAATATAAGAAACACATAAGACTGGTAACTTAATAAAATTTCTTAATCATGTTTTTTGACTTAATAAAGTTTATTAAGAAAAAATATATCTTCCAGAATAGTTTCTTCTAGAGTAACAAGAGATAAAATTTATTAAAAAGTTAATCTTCATACTTATGGAAGCATATTGTTATTAATTTAATATTAAAAAGAAATTAAATGAAAAATGAACAAAGTAATCTTAATCTTCACTCATGTACTCAATATGATTGGTTACATCAATGATTTAAGTAATTATAGTCTCATGTATTCAATATTATTTGGTACATAAAATGAAATTCAATTGGACTAAATTTGTTAAATGAATTGGTGAGGCTAAAGGTTTCATTAAAAATTTATTGGTTATTGAAATAAATTATTTTATTTTTATGGATATATTATATCAATTGTATGTTTTAAAAAGTGTTTTAAATATATAAAATATAATAATATGAAAATAATTGAATCTTGAATTTTTCTTTCAAGTAATGGAGTAAAGGAGTTGTTGCATTGATAACTTGAATACTACTAGCTTGGATGAACATGTTATAATATGTGTATTTTATCTCATTTTTCTATTGATTTTATCATGTAAACAATAGATTTTTAAATGATATGAGATGGTTATTTTTTTAATACACATGGTTTATGATTTGTTAGATTTTATAAAATGCATTAACAGAGACTAAAATGATTTTTTCTTGTTAAGGATTTATTCTTATTATCATCTATCGAAATATTACAACAATGTGAATGAATTAAAGAAGACATTACTAGATATTATCAATGTGTTTTAAATTGATAAAATGGACTTATGGTGTCTAGAAACTAGTGTTTTATTGAGAAAACTATTGGGTAAAAGTTCAAACTGAAAGAAGAAACATTAGCTAAAACTTTTAAAAAATATTTTTTCAAGAATTCGGTTAAGGTCATTTAAAACTATGTTTGTCAAGAAATAAATAAGAATAATTTAGATGATTTTTTTATACAAGATATAATTAAAAGAGTTTTTGAAAATATATGGAATTTCCATGTCAGGTATGGATGTTATAGAAATTAATTCTTCAATTTTGAAAGGTATGTGATAACAAATGTATATTTACAAAGTTTTGTAAATAGATAGGATTTAAAAATCAGAGGAATAATTTATTGATATAGTGATTTATATTCATTATATGAAGTAAATTGCTACTACATTGAGTATTTAAATGTAATAGATTTTATAAAACTGAAAATGATCTATGTAAAATATGAGTATCCTTATCTCATTTATTTTATGTGATAAGAGAATATTTTCAATAACAAATAGTTGGTATGAACACCATGAGATGATTAGTTTTATAAACATAGTTTACAATTCATCAATTTCTATAAAAGGGTTAGAGAATAAGATATTGATAAAAGTGTTTATCTAGTTATTTGTTAAAATATGACGAAATGAGTTCCTTCCACTTATCAATGGTATATTTTAACAATTTTTTTGTAATGGAAAAATTAACCAAACACATAGAATAACATATATGATACAAAAACATAGTCATTCATTAAATGTTATTACTAAAAGAAAAAAAATTATTTCATAAACACAAAGTATTTTTTTAATCTTAAAAATATATTCTGAAAGGAATATTGTGTCTAAGAGGCTAGTGGGAGTATGTTTAGACATATAGATGTTCATATTTAAAAAAATGATAACACTAGTCTTTAAGTGATTTCCACTTCATATCCTAAAATATTTTAGGATATGTTATGATAGAGAAAAGTGAAAATTGTTACATTTAGTTACCATTTAGAAAGTGAAGATCATTATTTTATAAAGGATTTTACCTGTATAAGATTAATGTGTTTTTAACTCAATATCATAAAAAATTATTGAATACGTGATGATAAAAAAATTAAAGAGTTACATTTAATTATTTTGGATAGTGAAATTTTCTATTTTCGAAGTATTGTACAAGTAAAAATGAAAAGTGAATTACACTCTTAATCTTAAAATATATTTAGGCATGATGGTAAATAGAAATTTAAGAGCTACATTTAGTTGTTGAATTAAAGTGTTTTTCACTTTATGCTAAATGATTTTAAGAGGAATGGTAAACAGTAATGTAAATAATTACATTAGTTCAATGAAAAATTTTAATAGATTAGGGTTACAATAATTATGATGATGAATTTATAAAGAGTTATAACTAGACAATAGAATATTACATCATAAAATTTGATGTTGTGAAGTTAAGAATTTTGAATATGTTAAAAGGGTTGAATAATTAGAAATATGATTCCTAAGTCCCACCATTATTCAAATTGGATTTATTCATATATATTTGTCACTAAAAATTTTGGTGGAAGGTTTTTATCATAAGGTCAGATAAATATGTGACATGAATTGAATATGATGTAATTAGTAAACAAATCCCATAAATTGTGGAAAACATAAGTTTGATCTGGAAGCTTATCATATATGATGTGAAAATCCTATACTTATGTTAGTTTTGTTAAATATTATTAAATAGTTTAAGAATATTAAAATTTATCATATAAAATTCAACCTAAATTTTATCATTATTTCATATTTTTTACATAAATGTATATGTAGATATACATTTCATGAAGTGCAATGATTATTGAACTCATAAAGTGTGACTTCATGTTTATCTCTAACAGATGTTCACCATGGATTATTTTATATTATAATGAATTAATAATGTTATAATAATTATTATTATTTTATAGAGATATAGAATATGATCATGATGCACAAAATAGAGAATAATATTCTTTGTGTGCGCTAAATGACCTACTGATTATACCACATAGAGTTTTATGCTAATGTATTTAGTATACTAGGGGCGTATGGATTATATTTTAGTTCCCATTACTAGAGGTTGGAAAGATACATAAAATGATAACCTTTATACTTTGATACCCTTCTTACACAAGTTTAAATATTGACATTGATAATATAGGGGTTTTTGGGTATGTTGTTGATCATGTCATCAGTTAGAGGTTATCCAATATGGGATTTTTCCTCTTGTGTGATGATTATAACATTTTGGACCTTGATTTAGATATATTTTGAGTGTTTATGGTCACAACTATATATTATATATTTATCTACATAAGGGATATGTGATTTTATTATCTCTAAAGATGAATAAAATGTGATGTATTCATCTATCAAATTTGTATACACTCTATGAATCAAGAACAGAGGAGTTGGCTATATGATATTGACATGTTCTATGTCCCATGGTCACTTGATGACTTGGATAAAAGGAAAACTATGAGAATTCATGTTTATATATGATGAAAACTGGTGGAAATGGGTATAAAGATACATGTGTTTGATGGAGATCACACCAGACACATTTATAACTTGAGTATCATTGACACTTTTCTAGAGGCATCTCTTTTCATATATATATGAATCCAAAGATTCATATTTTTTTTCAACACAATAAAGGATGACCATAGGGTCACACTTTGTATTTGAATGAATGGGGATTGAGTTTGACTTAGAGATCTACTCTAAAAGTTTTTTTTATTTAAACTAAAAGTGCTTTATATGAGTGTTTACAAGGTATTTCATAAGATGTGATACAAGGTAGAGTTAATGATACCTTTAAAAAAGGGTTTTGGAAGATATTCAGAAGGATTTTTAGATATGGTTTCACAATTTATTTTATACGATACAATATAAGGTTAAATGGCACAAAGTATTTTTGGATTTCGTGAAAGTCAGAGATTGAAGGAGATATGCCCAAAATCCGTATTTGTATATGATATGTTTTTTAGCTCAATTTTATTGCATTAAAATTATGATTTTCATAAAAAATAGGGCATATCATTACATACTACTATATATTAAATCGAATGATAATGGTTATCATTTAATATAGTATTCCACATGAGCTATGATTAATGAACTATTTCATGAGATAAAGAGGTATGTAGTATATGTATTCATATATGTGATGAATGAATAGAACTTGGAATTGACTTATTATTTTCAATTCACGAGTGAATGAACGTTTTTGAGGAGTATCTTCGATAACCTATATAATATTGTTATATAATGATAGTATATATGGGGTGTGCTAACACAATGCTTCACCGATACTCCTTGACCTGAATCTCTCTTTCTACTACCTCCTTTGAACCATGATATTATAAAAGATCATGGAGTATGGGGATTCCTATATGTAAAATATGTGATTTGGCTAGCCTATGGATACACTATAGAGAAGGGATGTCTTACGGCTGCCCTTATGTGATCTTCAATAAATTCATATGATGTTTAATATGTCGTAGAATCTCTTTGGTGTAAGGTGTGCCATTTATAATAGTATTTCTTTATTTTAATTTTATCATAGGTTTCATAATTATAGTATATAGATCCTAAAACTAGTGTTTAAATCACTTATTAATGTTCTAGTAATTGTTATTAGACTTGTTTAAAAACCTTCAAGGACATAACTCATAATTCTCAAAAACTAGGGTCTTATGGAAAACATCCCCTCTATCAACCAATGTGGGACTCTACACATGGTAGATAAATCACTCAATGTCATATTAAACTTACCTTATCCTATATAATTTGTCTTACACCCATCTCACAAGTCTCTATGCACATGGTAACATAGCAATAAAGCACATTACTAACTCCTTCTATGAGCTAACCATGAAGGTGAACTGATTAAAATATAGTTAACCACTAGTTGAATCTTGGTAGATTTATTATTATAGCCATACTATAATTCACAATACCTCACACACCCATATCAATTAATATTAATAGGCCACCTCTCTCAATGAACCCACTTTCTCTATGAATACTCAAGAACCACCTTCTCTCAACTGACACATAACTCACAACCCTTCATGAAATGTCATGAATTAATTTACGAGACATTACCAGGAAACTCTAACCATTGTCCAATACTAGGTACCATCTATGGGGTCACATACAGTTTAACCCAATTGTTTCACCTACCCTGCACTATAGGAATATAATTTTTTTGTAAAGGGTTTTTTTCGATAGAAATCTATGGTAAATAGTCCTTTGTAGAAAAAAAAATCACAAATACTATTATTTGTGATGAACTATCGCAATTAAGCTAATGGATATATTATTTGAAATGGATTATTTTTTCCATCATAAAAAAATATTTTTTTAATACTTTTTGCAATGGAATTGGCATTCCACCAAAAAAAATATCGTCTATGATTATTTGTGACATAATACCAATTCTTTCACAAATAAAATAAAATTAAAATATTATAATTAATAAAAAAAACAAAAAACAAAAATTCACTATAAAATTATATCTAATATATTAAATAAAAAGTTACATATAAAAAATATAATAATAATTTCATCAAGGGGGTGGGGTATTAGATCCAGTTGGAGGAGGGAACTTCATATTGAATCCACATGTAATATAGCACAAATAATTTTTCATATCCTCATGATTCTAGTCTTACTACCATCATTTCTCTTCCTATTGTCGTTACTTCTATTCCTGGTATGTTGTCAATGATTTTATAACCTCATCCTTAGCTCACATCCTTACATCATACTCTATAGTAGAAAATGATGATGATGGAAATTCTCCTCCATTAAATCCATATAATTTTATTGCTTCAGTGCTTTATTAACTAACCAAGGTTGACTATGAACCCATCCCAATGACCCAACATTTATAAAGAACACTCATCATCACCTGCATCTATTCCACCTCATCAAAACATGACTCGCTTGATCCCTCATCCCCACTATCTGTCTCAGTATGACTCTCACACATGTGAGAAATCACTATCTCATATATATCCTAAAACCATATAAATAGAAATTAATAAGATTAAAAAAATTATATTATGTTAATTTTAAAAACTGAAAGAAAAAAATATTGACCATAATATGTCATTGTCTATCACTGATAATTTATTCATTACTACTATCAGTTTACATATTCTTGTCCACATCAAAAATTCTAATGGTTGGGTAAACTATAGAATGCATAAATTTATCATATTCATTTAGTATTATATATATATATATAATTTTTAAATAATATTACCCATCAAATTTCGATGATGTATACTGAATTTATGACTCCCATCTATGTGTGTGATATCCTATCTCCTCAGATTCTATTGACTAGAATGGAGTCTCCTTTAGAAAGTATCTCTTATCTCATACAATACTAATCCCTCCTAAGCCTGAGTGTTTATATAATCAGGTCTATGGGGATTATAAGAATCATCAAATATAGTTACAGATATTCTCTACAAATCTCTCCTCCAAAGGCAATATAAAAACTGATGGAAATGATCACACATGCAAGCCTCTAATGCCTCCCAAATAGGGGTTATCATGAACTCATCAATAGGAAACCATAAACCCTAAATATATTTAATAATTTAATAAACTGTAAATTATATAAATTAAAAAAAATACATTTATTATTCATATGTACTAACTAGTGATCAGACATATATGGAACACAAAAGTAGTTCTTCAAAATAGCATTAGCCTAACAAATTTCTAGACGTGAAAAACTCTGAAAATAGGAATGATTAATAATATAATTAATAAATAAATTAATTTAAAAAAAATAAAAGTCATATTTAAACCCACTTTCTCATATAAGTATCATGGAAAACATATGGACGTCACTCAGGAAAAGGATGTGGAATCATCAATCATGTAAGTCCTAGAACCCTCTTAGTATCCAATTTCATGTTAAAACCCATGAATGAAGAATTAGGAGGCTCGTCTCTAGGTAATATATCCTTAGAAAATTTATTAATCATGTCATCATAATTTTCTTGATCCATTTAAAACATATAATTAATCTTATAAAAAACTTTGTACTCTATAAAAAATATAAATAATTTAAAAATGATGAAACTTTTTTTAAAGAAACCAAGTGAAAATAATGTTACCTAAAAATAATTTTTAACAAAGATATAAAATTTAAAAAACAAATATAAATTTATTTAAAACAAAAAATGCGTCATTATTTATCTTTCTCTTTATCTTCATCTTCAATTTCTTTAGTGTCAATGTCTTCATCTTCCTCCTCAACATGATCAATTTCCATACAAGCTTCAATTTCTTCATCCCTTGTAATATCAAATTCATTGGTTCCATTATCAATATTTTCAGCACCATTGTCCCATAAATATGGTTTCTCATCATTGATATATATATCTATTTGATTAAGATATAAATTTAGTGATGTTTCATGAAAAAATTCAATATTTTTCACTTCAGTAACACCACTTTCATTTTCTATAAACTAGTTTTCATGTGATTTAATTTTTATTAAACTTCATCAGTCATTTAAATATATTAAATAATCATAGTAATTTTCATAATAAAAATTATGTGCATGATATTGCATAAAAATGGTTCATTTTCTATAAGATGAATTTTATATTTAATATCAACGATTCCATATCATGGATGAACATGAAACCCTCGATCAGTATCAAACCAATGTCATTTAAACATTTCAATTTAATAATTATTCAGAAAACATAACTTAATTATTTCATCAAACATTCTAAAATATCTAACATCACTTATTTTTTGATGATATCATTTAAAAAAACAAACTTCATTGTTTTTTTATTCTCTATATTAATGTGTATGAAATCAAAATCCATTAACCACATAAGTATTATAACATTTGACCCATTTGTATAGTATATTAATTCATCCCTATAATTGACTATAAAATTTAATTCCATATTTTAATATATAGATAAAAAATAATCAACAATATATGAAATTAAAAATTGATTTAATAAATTATATTGTAAACAACTTCTCTTACAAGTCTATAAAACCAGTAGAAAAAATTACACTTTCCATGTTATTAAATAGTATACGGGGTAGTTATTGTGAATGTTTTATGGTAAGGTCATCAAATAATCTATAAAACAACTAATATAAATTTATTTTTAATATTTATATTAAAAAACTATAAGTAAATGGGGTACTTACTGCACATATCGTGTCATTTATTCGAAATTGAGTAGAAAATAAGTATGATCTATGTGAAGTTCTTTGTATGAAATTCATCATCAATGATGACCACTAAAACCATGATCAGGTTGATAAAATACTAAAAATTAGTGTTATATGACATCATCAGTGTTTTCCTTATATTTACCCATTCAATTGTGTTTTGAAGGATATTCAAATTTAAAATAATAAGATTTTTTTTGAAATTTCCACCTATAGGTATGCTCTAGTAATTGACACTTCAATATATGGATGATTACATTCCTTTTTCTTCAATTTTTTCATACCTCTCTTAAATGGTTACATACATCAAAAATTATACTAGACATCCACATTTATCTCCATATGAAAAAGAAAATATTAAACATTCCATTGAGTCAAACAAGGATGATGAAAATATTTTTTTCCAATTTATAAAATTTGAACAAAATATTTTTATTGAAAACTAAGTGAATCATATATTATTGTTTATACACAAATATCGTAGAAGAAATATGATATTTCAGTGAACACATGCCATATTGAAGAATTTAACATCTCTTTGAGGCCAATATGCAGTAATATTTGCATGATAAAAAGATAGTCAAGACTTTTTAACTCAGTAATATGTCTATTTTTTACAAAATAAGAAAAATTATAATCATATCCATCTTGTAACCTCAAATAATTAATCCAATGAAAAAATATAAATTGACTTTATTTTGAAAGTGCATAAGCTAATTTTTGATTCATTAATTTTTATAGTCTTTCATTTTCAAATATCTCAAGTCAAGGATGACTTTAAATATAGGAAAGATCTAAATATTACTTTATAGTATCTTTGTTCTTTATAAGTTTGTCCAACATGGTATGAAATATGTCATCAAAATAATTCTTCTAAAAATATATAAACTTTCAGAAAACCAAAATATAAAAGATGAACCCCAACATTATCAAATGTTTCAGATCATCTAAGATCACACTTCTTACATGAAAACCCAATTGTTCCTTCTAAAAAAATTATAAATTCGATGATTTTTATGAGATAAATGCTTCAACACCCTCAATGTAAACATGTTTAATACTAGAACCATTTTTAATTATATGAAAATTTATCTGATCATGATCTCATCGTAAAAAATGTGGTCAATTTCTTAGGTCCAAAGTTTTCTAAAGAACTATCATTAATTGTTTTGTTATATAATATGTATTATGAAGATTATTTTTTTTAAATGAATAATATATTGTTTTTTATAATATATTTCATAAAATATTTCATTTCAAATATTATTATAAATTTAAAATTTTAAAATATGATTCTTGGTTGGTGGGATTTTCCTCTCATGCAAGTGCGAAAGGCTGAAGTCACATATGAAGGAGCACATATAACATATATATTTTTGACATATAAAACTTTAGAACATTTTAAAGATTATTTTTAAAACTAGGATCTAATTCAACATGGGATTCAGGGTTTGGGGAGACTCGTTGTTGATATAATAAAAATATTAAATATATTATATCACTCACACATAGTCTTTTTGAAATTAATAGAATAACTACTGAATAGAGTCTCATATGGGAAATATGACATCCCCATTAAATATTTAATTTTGGTTTTACCTTAGGAGTGACATAATCTTTTTTGGAATTGGGACGTTCATTATGTAGTGACGAGTGAAAATAATAAAATTAATTAACTAATTTGTTATCTAATTATGATGATCTAATATCCTTCTACAAAATCCCAGTTATATCTAAGCCATGGAGTTATCCACATAACCCTATAATTCTTGAGAGAGTCATGTAGGAGAGATTGGAGAATGAAAACATGATCGAGGATTAACAATCAATTTTCCACAGAGTCACCTTTTCCAAGGGAGTTCAATAATCTCACTAATGACAACAATGTAGGATCATTGTTCATTAGTGGTCAATCCATACTCAAGTAAGAGAAATCTTTATGTTTTTTAACCCTATTATATTTATCCCATGATTAACATGAATCAATTCCCCTAACAGATTTATTTTTGGGTCGATCATGATTTTTGGGTTCTGGTTTATCTTCCTAGAATTAATAATTGATATTATTTTTTCATTATTGATTATCCTATTCATTTTTAACCATCATGAAAATATATTTATGCCAACCTTAATGATGGATGAATTTTGTTCCTTATGTTTTTGTTTTGTGTTTTTCTCTCCTTTTTCTTCATTTGTTCATCCTCAATATTTCTTTTAACTAGTAGTTTGAAAAATACCCATAAACTGTTCATTGAGAATTCAATATTTAGTGAAATGGATCATTTTAAAATTTATATATTTGGGTTCATAAGAATGGATGAGGCATTATGCAGTGTGATTGATAATTTTATGTGGTTCAGAGATCATATCGAGGGTGTTCATGCAGATTTTAGTGATGCGACAATGTGGTATGGTGGGAAGCTTTCCTAAGTAGATTGGATAGTTAGAATCTACCCATCGGAGATGAATCAATTTTGGTCAACACCAGATTCAAGTTCCTTGATATCTTTCAAGGTTGGATCAAAGGAGGAAGTGGTTTAGGTGGATACATGTGATATTTTCTGAAATTTATAGAATTTTTCAAAGTACATGGTGTATAGTTCAGATAAACACTTGTTGTGTAGTCCCTCAGTATGTTAGTTAGGGTTTTGTAAAAATTAAAAAACACACATCGTGTATACCCTATACACACCATGTGACATAGTTCTAGAATCTTGGTATGTACCCTATGAGTATATAGGCATAGGCATAGCCTGAGTACATGGTCACATCCTGGTACATAGGTATAGATAAGACCATGTACAATGGCACAATCAGAGTACATGGGTATATGCCCCGGGTATATGGCCATGACCATAGTACATGGGAATGGGCCCAGAGTACCCAAGCATGGGAAAAATGACACGAGTTGACCCGTTCTATCCAATACACATGTACTCCCTATACACATTCTTTAGTTCTTCCATGGAAATTTTATGACATATTTCTATTCATTCTAGATGACTCTTAGTAGGGTGCATTCCCTTTGTCCATTACTATGAGGGAATTGTGAGGTATCCCATGCTAAACATAGGAATAGTGATCCCCTCCATAGATTTTTCCTGGATAGAGTTAGGTATACCTCCATTTTTTTCTGGGATTTGATCCTCTATCATTCAACTTGAGGTTAGGTCAGGAATCTCATTACCGACTATCATGGTGAGTGATCATCATCCCGTTAGTTTACTCTAGGTAGGGTCAGAAATCCCCCATAGGCCCTAGGTGAGATACCCTATATATGTATCAATATTTTTAGAGTTTTATCAAGTAATTCTTCATGGATAGTCCCAATTATAACAAACTCTTGGTTGAGAAAAATTATTGTTAGCGGACCCAAGGATTGAGTTCACCCAGACGAACAATTCCTTGAATCCTAGAGAAAAATACTAGGTTAGATATATGGTTGTGACCAACTTTTAGACTTGGTGTATATCTTGAGTATATGTGGTTATTCTTATTTTTATGTCTTGTATTTTGATTTAAATATCTTTATGATGCTGATCTTATCTCTTTATATTTTGATATTTTGTGTTTGGTGATTATGAGAGTGTCTTACTAGGTATTGTTATACTCACACCTACATGGGATCTACCCACATATGTCATGTATATAGAAAACAATAATTATGATAGGGTCTTCAGAGGAACCGGAGAAGGCAGAGCATAATTGAGCTAGACTGGATGGTTGGTTCTAAGATTTTCATTTGCAGCAGTTCCCAACTTATTTTGAAGGCTGGACTCTTTTACAATTTTTGTGGGATTATATTTGGCCCTTTATTCATTCTCATACGTTTTTCATACTCTGATGTGGGATTTATATGTGTACATGCATTCTTTGTGTCATTTGTATCTTTCATTTACCACATTATATTAGTGCTAGGATATGTGTTCATGTGTATAGGTGCCTTAGTCTAAGACCTCCAATTTGTGTGATATGCCTACTTGATGCTAGTATCCAACCCCTATCTTATTGGAGGTAGGATTGGGGTGTCATGATCGATTCATTACTAACTTGTGGTCCCCTAAAGGTTGGGTTATGATAGAGTTGTATCAAAGGATAGGTTAGTTATAAGATCAGACTTTGATGATTTTTAACTTGTGAGGATTGGTTTGGGAAACTGTGGCCAAAGTGTTAAAGTGGTTTGAGTTTGTATCTCATGATAGTGAACCCAATGATGATTTAGCAGCTAACATATCTATTCACTAGAAATATAATAACATGATTGTTGGATTGGTACATGTAGGCATAAGTTTCAGGAAAAAATGATACATGCATCATGTAGTAATGGGTAGTGGTTTCTATGTCCTTATTGAGTCAGCTTCCTCGATATACAGTTTGATTATGGTACATCTTTCCTATTTCAGGAATGCCTCAAAGTTGATAGCCCCCCAGGATTCCATAGTAGAATCATGATGATGGTCCTCCTAGAGATGAGGCTTCAATGTAGGGATATGTGTAGGAGGTATCACCTTCGTGTGGTATTTTGATCTTATCTCCACCCATTGAGAAACCAGTAGTCCTAATAGTATCTGAAAATGATGTTCCCATGCTGAGTGTGTAATGACCCGTGTAGTCATGAGTTGTGAAAATTAGGGTAAATTTGAAAAAATTTATTACCAAGAGTGTTTAGGATAAAAATGGTAATTTCTATTATAAGATGACCTAGGATAATTTTTATAACCACTCTGTTGGTACCAGAATAGGCTATTTATCTCTAGACAATATTTTAGTGAAAATATGAGCTGTTTGAATTTTCACAGAATATTTAATATTTAATTAATTTAAAATTAATTTATTTTCACATATTCGTTCAATTGTTTCTTTTAAGGGAAGCTTCGTATTTATAATTTTTCTTCAAGTTTGAGTCTAGAATGGGAGGTTTTTCTAGGTGATCCATAGCGTTGTGTCGGGCATTGGGGACGAGCCTGGACCCACTTTCTTTTACAATTTATTTTATTTTTTCTTTACCTTTTCTTTATTATTATTTTTATTTCCACCTTTTTACCTTTCACTTCCCATGCATGACCCTACAGTATTCCCTTCGCACAGCTAAGAGATGGAGAGGGAGAGAATAGGGTGAGGGAAAAGTAGGAGGCACCACCCAAAGTTTATCTAAGGGTCGTTTCAGAGTGCGGTGGCTACGGATCATGGATCAGACCGAAGTGTCAGTGGTTTTCACCCGGTGGTAGGTTAATTTTAAATTTTAAGCTAAAAATACCTATAGTATAGTTGTTTTAAAGTTTTAACACTATTTTGGGTTGATTGGGACCCCTTGTGGGTCGATCTGTGGGTTTTGGGGAGAAAATGGTGGTTTCGAGCTAATTCGAGGTTTTCAATTCAAGAAAACCTATGTACAAAGCATATGGTTTTATGAACACACACCCCATGTTATTCCTATTAGGATAAGTTGATGTTTTTAAAAGTATACTCCATGTAATTTAAGTACATTTTATGTAGTATTACTTTTCCATGTACCTATACATGTAGCAGAGTATATAGGAAGATGGAGTTTTGGGAAGTACATACAATGTACTCTGGGTACATTCCGTGTAGTGGGATATGAAAAATTGGACATGTGATTAAGAATAAACCCCATATAAGGGGTACATGGTCATGTATCACTACATGGGTAGACTCTATGTACACCCTGGATGTGTATTGGTACACAGGAAAACCCCATGTACACCCTGGCTATGTAGTTGTACACAAAAAAACCCCATGTTTCTTCTAGCCTTGTAAAAGTACATGGATAAGTGTAGCTTTGAGAGTACACAACATGTAATCATAATTACACACCATATAGATTTTCTAACATGGGGTGTTTGGGTGTTTTGTGCCCTAGGTTCAGAATTTGACTTATCAGTAGTCCATTCTAAGAATTTTTCCATATAGATCATGATGTTGATATCCTTTTAGTTTTTAGAGACCGTATGTATGGTGTTTTTTACTATGAATTTTTAGTAGGAGGATTTATTTTTTGGTGCTTCCATATTCCACCTGGGGGGTTGGGTTAGGAGATGTTAGGGATTGATCTCACTAGTGGAAATGTGTTGTATATGTTGTCTAGTTTTCTTTGAGGTCTTTTGGATAGATTTTGGTAGGAAGAATCAAGTTGTTTCTCAAAGGAGATCATGGTTCTTTCATATTTGTCGAGACAGGTTGTTCGAGGTTAGAGCTATTGAGCTTTATCTTTTGGGTTTAAGGAAAATATCTTTTAGTATGGTTAAGATGAGTTGATGCCTTTGGATGGTGTTTATAGTTTGGTTCCACTGATATTCCAAGGTGAGTATGAGGGACTCTTTAGTATTCCCTTGTGGGGTAGTTTCTTATCAATTGATTAGTGGTTTCCATAGTCGGTTGTTAAGATTTCATGTATGGACTATTGTGTATTTTCTTGTGTTGATGAACCCCTGTGGAGGGTCTCCTACTTTTTTAGGTGTTCATGAGAACTATTTTTAATTCTCATATTGGAAAGATTGTGTTTTTGGATACCCCTTTGGGTATGTTTTTTATTGAGGATCAGTTGGAGGCCATCGATGGTTGTTTGGGATATTTTAGAACTAGGCTTGTCCCATGATTTTGGATGAGCCAAAGGAAACCCTCAGAGGGTTTTCTACTCTTTCTGTGTCCTTTGGGCTGGTTAAGGTTGTTTCTACAAGAATTTCTTGAGATTTTGGGTGCAGTAGGGGAGTCCTATTGAGGATGTTAGTTTATGTTGTGGAATATATAATTGTGATAGCCCTGAGTTTTTATCCTAATGTGGGTCATGGATATCCCATGGTGGTTGTTTTGTTCGGATTTTGACATCCAAGGTGTTGTGGAATCCATATTCTTATTGGATGAGAGTGGATTAGCACTGCTCATTCATCTTTTTGGATGGTGTGTTTGATGTTGGATCATCCCATGTTTGGTTTTCTTATGGTCATGATGGTTGATGTAATTTATGCTCTGGATTGTGGTTGAGGAGGAGAATGTTGGGATATCTTAGATTAAATTATGGCCCTGAGTTTTGATCTACTTCTCTTCTTTATTGGCTTGTTGTGGTTAGACATGATTAGGGAGATAATGGTCGATCTAGGTGAGTGCAACCCTCATCTATTTGAGTGTTAGTCCTGAATAGTGTGTCTTCAGGATCATGAGGTGTTGAGACACTGACATAGTGTATTTTTTGTATTGTGAATTATTTTATCTCTTAGTTTTTAAGGATCCCATAAGACATTTTTTCAGTTCCATAGCTAGTGCATAATTTTTTCTACTAGACCTTCATGAAAAATATGTTCTCTAGTTATGTTGACCTAAATGTTATTGTCACCAGTTCTGATTATTCCATTGGAGTTCTAGTACCTGGTAGATGTGCATTGTTTTTGTGGAAGAATATGGTTAGTTCTTAGGGTCCAATTTTTTTTCCTATTTTGTTTATCCATCTTGGAGATCCTGTATAGATCTATCGAACAAACTAGTTTTAATGTGGCTAGGTGATACATGTGTTGTAAATCCTCTAGAAGGGGCCATACGGGGGTATATTTACCATGGGTGTCAGTATAGAACCTATTGGTTGGATTCTTTATTTTATTTTTTTGCCCCAATTTTATAGTTTATTGTTTTATGCCAACTACTACTAGTTTTCAGCTAGGCTGGGCATATCATGTGTTCATGCACTTGTTATGATAGAATATTTATAGGTTCACCATTGTGGGTGGCCAAATGATATTTATTTCTCCCCCCTATGCGTGCACCTCAGTTTGTGTGAATACCTGATGACTTATTTTAGGTTATTGCATAGGTTACACAATGAATGGGAATAAGTCCCAGTGTTTCTTGATTGAGCAGAGCTGCTTGTGTCTAGTCTTAGGATTAGACAGGTGGATATCAAGCACCATGGAGAACGGGTATGTGGTTTGGCTCAATATTGGTAGTAGATTTGGTTATATTTTTTTTATAAGTGGTTTCCCCAATGGATGATTGTTTATCATATTTATTAATTCTTTTAGAGTCTGTATGATTGTATGTTGCATTCCATTTATTATAGTATTTTTTGTTATAGTTTATTTTTTATGTGTACTCTGATATCAATCCCTATGTATGAGTTTGGTTATTTTCCACTGTTATTACACTCTGACCAGAGGGTAATGTCTCCCCACTACACCTTGTATATCCTCACCATTGGTTATCAGCCTCTGGAATTTGGGGAGGCATGCTTGAGGCCTTATGGTAAGCTAGATTGGTTAATGTTTTAGGTCGGACCATGAAGGTTTGTTATGAAATATTATTGAAGATTTTTGGTTTTATGATTTGGGGAGTTGGTACACAAGAGTTCTAGGAATGTGTTAGAACATGTGATGAATATTGGACTGTTGTATTGTGAACACCATTACCAATAGGAAGTCCAAGGATCTGGGGCATGGGATTGTTGTCAATGGATTATTTTTTTATAGTTACATAATTTCACCTAGCATGATGCATTTGAGTTTTTTGATTTATTATTTATTCTAGTTTTTGGATCTTGGCTAGTGGGAAAGGGTATAGTGTTCATGCATCATTCTAGGCACATAATATTTACATGAAATCTACCTATCTATTTTATTTTTCGGTATATTTTATTCTCATTACATGTCATGTGGATTGTATGGCGAGAGGTTCACTGGGGTTGGAGAAGCAATCCCTTTGTCTAGGGATGCATGGAGACTCCTGTGTGTTGAAATTGGGATTTGAGTGCCTTTTTGGTGGAATGATGATAAAAAGGATGTGTGGGGGTCTTTGGATTGTTCTTGAGTCTCCATGAGGTGGTGGTTCCCCTAAATTCTCAAGCTCATGTTTCTTGGGAGTGAACTATTATTTCCACATGTTTTCTAGTGGGAATTGCGGTGGGACATGTGTTCTTACTATCACTGATGACTTTGGTGGGCATGGAGGTTCTTCCTTGGTGGGGCTATTGAGGTCTTCTATCACCAAGATGTGGCCAGGCATGAGGATTCTTGGTGTTTGATAAGTGTAGTTTATTGAGTGCTCCCTATCTCATGGATGGCTTGAGAAGGCAAGTTTGGTTAGACCCCTATCCCAACTCATTTTTTTATGGCTTGGGTAGAGTGGTGAGATCATGGTTAGGCACTTGTGGATTTGGATCAAAACATTCATGGAGGGTGGATGGTGGTTTTAGGTGCATTATCATAGTTTCATTAGGACTTATCCTATGTGATTTCATGTCCTTTTTTCACTCTAGGATTAGATTATGGAAATCCCTATTGTTGGGAGTTCACCATAGGCTGTTGGAGGTCATGAGCCTCATTTAAGTGGTTTTTTAAGTCCTGCGGTTGCGGGTTTGTGTGTTGGTGATCATGTGTGAAAACTTTATCCATCTCTATCCAATGTAATTGGTTTTGGACATAGTGTGGTTCTTTTAGTTTTTTATTGGGTAATGGGGTGATGATAAGGATAATCCTATGGTAGGAAGAGTTATATTGTTCACTGTTGAATGTCTCTCATGTAGGGGGAGAGTTGTGGGCACTATAAGACTGGTCATTATATGGTAAACTTAGGTTCATTTGTGCTAATTTTTTAGGGATATTATAGAATATAGTTTTCTAATAAGTCTTCTCAAGGGTCTAGAAGCATTTTGGGGTGGAGTTTGTGACGACCTGTGTCATCATTATTTGTGAAAACTAAGATAAATTTGAACATTTTTGTTTCATGGGATTATTCATGATAGAAATGGTATGTTCTCAAATAATATGAACATATATAATTTTTTTGGCCACTCCTTTGGTCATGAAATAGGGTGTTTACCCTAGGATATGAGTTTTTTGGAAATATGATCCATTTAAAATTTCAAAAAATAGTTAATAATTAATTAATTTAATATTAATTTATTTAGGAATGTTTGTTTGGTCGTATGATTTAAATAGAGAATTGGTTTGAAATTTTATCTTCATGTAACAAGTGATTTTTCCAAGATGAGGCATAACCATGCATCGAGCACTGTAGCTGGTCCCAAGCCCCATTTCATTTCCTTTTTCTTTTTCCTTTTTCTTCCTTTTTTATTTTTTTTATTTTTATTTTCCCCATTTTCCCTTGGGATTCCCATGAATACCACAGTGGTATTCCCTTCTTGTGACCAATAGTGGGAGAGTGATATAAATGGGAGAAGAAAAGGGATGAGGCCATTTTGATAGTTTTTATGAGGGATGGTTCGGAGTATAGCAGCTCCAAATCATAGATCAGGCCGAAGCACCAGTAGTTTCCACCGAGAGATAGGCCCATTTTATGTTTTATTTTGTTAATCATTGTATCTTAGTTGTTTGAAAATTTTAACCTTGTTTTTTGTTTGTTTGGGAACCTTTTTGGGTTGATCAAGATATTTTAGGGAGAAAATGAGGGTTTTAGGCTGATTTTTGGTTTTCTGTTTGGGAAAACCAATGTACACGACATGTGGTTTAATGAAAACATGTCATATGTTATTCCTTTTTTGGGAAGTTAGAGTTTTTAAAATTAAACTCTATGTAGTTTAAGTGCCCGTCATGTAGTAATACTTGTCCATGTACCTACACATGTGATAGAGTACAAGTAAAGACATAGATTTTGAACAAACACGTCGTGTAATCCAAGAACATGTCTTGTAGTGGTAAATGGACATGTGTCCATGTACATGGATAGACACCCAATATAAAGGGTACATGGTCATGTAGTAGTACATGACCAAACCCCATGTAAACCCTGATCATGTAGTAGTGAACGAGAAGACCCCATTTACACCCTATCATTGTAGTAGTACTCTGAAAGAAACCATTTTTTCTCTATCCATGTAGAAGTACATGGACAGTTGTATCTTTTAGAGTACACATCAATACATGGAAGTACATTTTGTGTACTTTTTCCATCTTGGGGGGTTTTTGGATGTTTTATTCCCCAATGTCAAAAATGGACATCTAAGTGGTCTATTTTGGGAAATTTTCACGTAGATTATGATGGTGGTATCGTTTTGGTATTTATAGGCCATCTAGATAGTGTTCTGGACTATGAGAGTTCATTAGGAGGATTTCATTGTGGTGGTTCCAAATTCCTCCTAGAGAGTTGGGTTGTAAGTTGTGAGGTCTGTATGAGGGTGTGATCACATTAGTTGGCATGGATTGTTGATGTAGGTCAGTATTCATTGAAGTCATTTGGATATATTTTGATAGGCCTAATCAAGTGGTATCTCTGAGGAGGTCTTGTTTTTCCCCTGTGTGTCAAGATCAGTTGTTCGAGGTTAGAACTATTGAGTTTTAGCTCTTGGGTTGAGGCAACAGAGCTAATAGAGATGTTGGGATAAGTTAACACCTTTGGATGACAGTTATGCTTAGGTACCATTGATCATCTTAGGTGAGTCTGAAGGACTCTTGAGTATGCCCTTGTGGGCTAGTTTTGGATCAAGTAATCAAAGGATGTCTTAGTCATGTGTTGAGAATTCATGTATAGAATTTTTTGTTTTGGCTTGTGCTGAGGAAACCTTGTAGAGGGTCTCCTTTTTTTGAGGTGTTCATGAGGACCATTTTGAATGCCCCTATTGGAAATACTGTGATTTTGGATTCCCCTTTAAGTTTGTTGTTTATAAAGGATCTATTGGATGCTTTTGAGTGCTGTTTGGGATATTTTAGCACTAGGCATATCTCGTGCTTTTGGGATGATCAGGAGAAACCCC
The DNA here is from genome assembly GCA_963277665.1 of Viscum album. Taxonomy (NCBI): domain Eukaryota; kingdom Viridiplantae; phylum Streptophyta; class Magnoliopsida; order Santalales; family Viscaceae; genus Viscum; species Viscum album. The sequence goes on along the minus strand of OY728153.1, from coordinate 1,680,896,863 downwards.
TCATAGGGTGTCCTTATCTTACTATGGCCTTTTCACTGGTTGAGGTTGTTTTTATGGGAAGAGACAAAGATATTAGGTGCATCATGGGAGTATTATGGTGGAAATTACTTAATATATGGCCTTAGGGATTGTGAGAGCCCTGATTTTGATTTAACCATGAGGAAGGCCATATAGAGACCATAGTGGCTATTTTGTTTGGATGTTGAGATCCAAGGTGTTTCGGAAGCCCCATGAAAGTAGTCCAAGAGTGTATTGATGCTTCTAGTTTAGCTATTTAGATGGTGGGTTCGAGGTTGAATCATCCAACATTCGATTATCCTTTGGTCGTGATGTTTGAGGTAGTTTTTTCTTAGGACTATGGTTGAGGAGGAGACCCTTGGGATATCTTGGATCATGTGTTGGCCCTGAGTTTTTAATTTGTTCTATCATCTATTTTATTTTTCTGTCTAGATGGGATTAGGGAGCTAATAAATGATTTAAACGAGTGAAACTCCTATCTAGTTAAGTGTTAACCCTGAATAGTGTGAATTTGGGATTGTAAGGTGTTGAGGAACTCACGAAGTGGGTTTTGTGTACCATTGATGTTTTGTGATCCCAAGGTTGTGGATGTTGTGTGCTCTCAATTTTTATAGATCCCACTGGACATTTTCTTTGGGTCCATAGTTGATGCCTGATTCAATATATATAACCTTCGTGACTCACCAGTTATCTAGTTGTGTCAACCCAGATGTTCCTGTCACTCGCTCAAATCATGTTGTTGGAGTCCTAGTGCCTAGTAGATGTGCATTATTTGTGTGCATGTCTATGGTTTTTCCTTGGGTTTGAGAATTCATGCCTATTTCATTTAGAATTCTTGGAGCTCCTGTGTAGATCTAGTGGATGCACCATTTATTGTATGGATAGGTGAGCAACATGTTATAATTTCTCAAGGAGGGGCCATAGTGGGGATAGATTTACCACTAGTGTTAGGATAAAACCTTCTAGATATATTCCCCCCCCCCACTTTTTACATTTGTTTCTTTTATGTCGGCTACTGTTAGTTTTTGAAAACACTGATCATATCACGTGTGTATGCACTTGTTAGGACACAAAATTTATAGGTTCACCATTGGGGCTGTCCTACATATATTTATCTCTCATCCCTTGTATATAGATATCTGTTTTCATGTAGAAATAATTTAGTCCTTCAGGTTTGAGTACAGGTTTCATGATGGATGGGGTTGATGCCCAGTGTTTCTTGATCGAATAGAGTAGCTTGTGTGGAGTCTCAGGATCAAGCTGGTGCAGATCGAGCTTTGTAGAGACCGAGTATTTTTTTTGGATCATCATTGTAAGTAGGGACATTTGTATTTATTTTTAGTTTTCTATTTTGTATATGTGGTAATCATAGTGTGTTGGTTGTATTTTTCTCATTATTTGAGAGTATGTATGATAGTTTTTTGTATTCCATTTCTTATAGTATGATTTTTTTCAGTTTATTTTTTATTCAAACTCTGATGTTGAAGCATGTATATTATTTTGGTCATTTTATAATATTATCTCACTCCAACTAGAGGTATATTCTTTCCACAACCCCATATAGACACTCATTTCTAGTCATCAGCCTCTAGCATTCAGGGAAACACACTTGAGGACTTGTGGGAATCCAGAACGGGTGTCATGTTAGGTCAAACCAAGATAGATCATTACAAAGTGAACTTCCTTAGTTTTATAGATAGATATCCCTTATATTTTAGGGTGATTCAGATAATTATATATCATATGAGTGGCTTGAGGTAGTTAGGAGAGTCTTCCACCTTATTAGGAAACCTCCTGATCGGATGGTGGTCCTAGAAGCGAGTCTTATACATGGATTCCTAGGGTGATGGTGGAGTCTAGTGACTCAAACCGATGATGAGGCAAATCTATCCTATTTAGAGTTCATGAATATATTCATAAAAGACCATTACCTAGCTATGTTAATAATAGTACTTGTCTAATAGCTTCTAGAGTTCTACTAGGGAAACATATCAGTTTCAGAGTATTCATCGAGATTCACTAACCTCTCACAATACTCTATGGATATGGTTTGAGATGAATTCTTTACAGCATAAACCTTCAACCACAAAATTCAATGAGATACCAGGGCTGTAGTAATATCACCTTTCATTACTAAATATTGTTGGGTTCCCAAGTGAGTATTCATGGTGGAGATATTCTTGGAAGATTAGTTTCTGATAGTTAGAGCTTTTAGTGGGTACCCTGGAGCTGAGACTTTGGTAGCTGGTAGTCAAATATGAACTCAGGGATCCAAGCATGCTATGTATTTCTGAAATAGTCTCTGGAAAAAGGGTTATCAGTTTGGGTATCTCAGGATAGATCCAATCAGCTGAGGGAGAGGCGATGATACTCTTTTGATGGTTGGGGACATATTATGATGGATTTTCCACCCTACCCTACAAAAAATAGTGATACATTTTATTGGATACTTAGGCAGAGGAAATAGTTGGATCAAGGAGGTACACAGGGTGGTAGATGTGGAAGAGTAGTTGGGAGTGTAGTAGAAGGTGACCAACGATTTGATCTATTTCCACCACCACTCCTAGGCGGTCCATCTCATGCTCAAGGAACTGGTGGTCATGAACAAGGACAACATTAGGAAATGAAGACCCATAACCTAGAGGCTTCAGAGATGATTAAGGGTATGCTATTTTTCTTCTCTTATTTATCTATAGTATTGATAAACATAGTAATAAGACACTTTTTTGTCAAATCCCTTGTTTGAGATCAAGATATTACAATGGAACCTTTGGCTTAATCCTTACATTTTTGAGATACCTACAAGATGAGATTTAGAAATCACACACTTCTACTAATAGTGTGACCTGAATCTTGAAGGAGAGAACTTCTTTTGAGATCTCTTCATGTCCATGATGATTACTTATGACACCATTCTAGGTATGTAATGGCTATTAATAGTTCATGAATATATTGACTATTTTAGGAATAGGATATAGTGCATTCAAGTTCATGGGATAAGGTTTTCCTTCTTTAATGATAATGAATTTCAGGAAAAGTAGGATGTGGTCATGTAATGGAGGATACAACCAATTACACATCATTTTTATAGTATTAACTTTGGTATAAAATATGTTATAAACTAACAGTTTACTACAATGGTGGTAGAGTGTGGGGACGTCTTCCTTAAGAATGTGTTAGGCTTACCTCCCAACCGAGATATCAAATTCAACATATACTTACACCCAAGTACTTCCCCAATATTTATTACAACATTTCATATTTCTACCGTAGATCTTTGACACCTAAAGGTACAATTATAGTATTTATATAGGATGGGCTTTGTTATACCTAATGTGTCACCATGGGTAGCCCCAGTGTTGTTTTCCAAGATGGTGAATGAGATTTTTATGTTATGTGTGAATTATTGTCACCTGAATTAGGTAACCATCAAGAATAATTATCCACTCTTGAGAATAGATTACCTCTTCAAATAGTCTATTGGGGCTAGGCATTTCTTGAAAATTGACCTCTGATCGAGCTATCACTAGCTCCGAGTTTGAGATGATGATATAATAAATACGACATTTTGATGTCCCTATGGTCACTATGAGTACATGGTATTAACTTAGACATGAAGAAATCCCCAAAAATGTTCATAGAACTCATGAAACAAATCTTTTAACCAGTATTAAATCATTTAGTAGTAGTCTCCATTGATGACATACTAGTATACTTGACATTATAGGAGGAGCACATGAGACACCTGGGGATGCCCCTGAATATACTCTCAAAGAACTTTCTCTATGAAAATATCTTGAAGTGTCAGTTATAGATTTTATAAGTCCACTTTTTGGGACATGTGATCTCATAATAGGGGGTAATAATGGACCTAGTGAAGGTTGAGGTGATTATAGCTTGGGATGCACCCAAGAGTGTGACTGAGGTTTGGAGATTCCTTAGGCCCACAGGCTCTTATTGAATTTTTTTTCCTAATTTCATGAGGATTTTAGTACACTTGACTACTTTAATTCAAAAGGGGTATCCTTCCATGCGGTAAATGAAGTTTTAGTTGGATTTTCATGAGTTTTAGTAGAGGTTAAATAGAAAAACCATCTTGAGACTCCCGGAGAAGGTTTTTTGTATGTGGTGTTCTATGATACCTCCAAAACTGGGATTGGATGTGTTATAATGTAGATATAGTAATTTATTGCCTATGGGTCCCAGATGTTGAGACCTAATGATCAGAACTGAACAACCCATGATCTAGAGCTAGAAATGGTGGTATTCACCCAAAATATGTAAAAACACTACCTTATGGGTGAATGTTTTATCTTCTATTCTGACCAAAAGAGTCTTAAGTATATCTTCTCATAAAAGGATATTAACTTGAAGAAAAGTCAATGGATATATTTCCACCAAGATTATGAATTTTAGATAGTCTCTAATCCTAGAAATGGGAATGTGACAGAAGATGCTCTTAGTAGAAGATCTTGTTCATTGTTATTAAGTGAGGTTTCAGAACATTTGGCATCCTAATAGTTTTCCTTAGCGGATAAGGACCGTCCATATTAACTCTAGTCTATGGTTATTACCCCTAAAATTCTATATCATGTTAAGGGGTTTAATATTGGAGACACTGAATATGAGACCTTACGTGTTTAGGTGTCCATTGGATGTTCTCTAGGTGGATTTTCAAAAGGTGCGGATCATGTGATCATTTTTTGGGAAAAGATGGTGGTACCCATGAAATTGTGAGAATAAGTTCTGAGTGAGTTTCATATGTCCCCCCTAGAGGTTCATCTTGGAGTGGTGAATATGTATCAAAACCATTGATGTCAGCCTTGGTGGATAATAATGAAGAAGTTTTTTTATTTAGGCTGTCTCTTGATGCCTCACTTTTTAGTAGGTGAAGGTCGAGCACCAAATTCCAGTTGTTTTATCTCAACCTCTTGAGGTTCCAGAGTGGAAGTGGGATGGTATATACATGGTCTTTGTGACTAGAATTCCATGGCCAACAAGAGGTCATGATGGTATTTTTGTGACCATAGATTGACTCACAAAGTCATCCCACTTTCTATCTAGCCAATAGAAGAGGATAATAGATATCTTGGAATGACTCTACATGTAGAAGATAGTCTAGATTCATGGAGTACCATCAATGATCACTTTAGACCATGATTATTACTTCATTTCGTGATTATGGAGATGATTACAGGAGGATTTTGGGACTCATTTGTGTTTGATAATGGCATTACACCCCCAAAAATATGGTTAGAATGAGCATACCATTTAGGTTCTGTAGTAAATGCTTTAGGCTTCCATGTTGGATTTTGGCCACAGTTAATAGTATCTCCTAACCTTGGCATAGTTTTCATATAACAAAATTCAACACTACACCATCATTATGTCACTACTGAGGAGAGTTATCACTCATGGTCCCAGAGTTGGTGAGATCTACAAAAGAGAAGGTTCGGGTCATCTAGGAGTGGATGAGGATTGTCCAAAGGTATTTGAATACTTATACAGACAGATGATAGATACCTATGTAGTTTTATGAGGGAGAACATGTGTTCCTAATGGTATCACATTAGTGATTATTGTAGAGATTTGGTTGGGCGTCAAGTTTTCTTTAAGGTTCATTGGACCTTAACAGATACTTTATAGGGTTGGGGAGGTGGCATACCACTTATCCCTACCACCACAGTTAGATCAGGCAGATTTCTTCCACATGTCACGAATGAGGAGGTATGCGCATCACCCATAACATATTATCGACTGGGGAGAGTTGGAAATTGGGGATCCAGATACCTTCATAGAGTACCCGGTGGAGATTGAGGATCAACATGAGAATATACTTTGTGGGAAAGTTATTATTATGGTGCATGTATGATGGTAGCACTAGAATCTTTAAGAGAGAACCTAAGAGTGGGAAACAAAATGCGAGCCTTGTACCCTCATCTTTTTTAGTAGGATTTTTTTTCTTTTTGGGATGAAAATCTCTGAGGTAGGGGGAATAAAATGGCTCAATTTTTTCCTTTTAAATTATTTTAATTTTTTAAAGAATATTTTCAAATCTAGGCACTAAGTCAGCAAGGGATTCCAATGCTAGGGAGCCTCATTATTGATATAATAAAAATATTCAATATATTATATCACACAAGAATAGTTTTTTGGAAATAATAGAATAATTACCAAACAAATCATCTTTTGGGAAATATAATACCGCTATTAAACCTAAAATGTGGGTTTTACCTTAGGCACAATATAATATTTTTTACAATTGGGTGGTTTGTTTAAGTGCAATCATGGGAAAAAATAGTAAAATAAATAAATTTATATATTTATTTTCAATAAAATTATCAAGACCAAATATAATTTTATAAAATAATACTTATATAAAAACCATATGGATAATGAACCTATCATTCTTGATAGGGTGATGGAGGAGATTTTGGTAGACGATAATAGGATCATGGATCAGTGATCGAATATCCAAGGATTCATCTTTGCCAAGGGATTTTGTGGATCTCAACCAGAAAAATGGTGTAGGAATGTTCTTCATCAAAGATCTATCCAAACTCATGGAAGGGAATTTTTTATGTTGGTATAATGGCCATTTTTTATACCATGATGAACAAAAATCAATTCCCCTAATAGACTGATTCATGGGTGGATCTTGATTTTTGGGTGTTTCTTAATCTTCTTACAATTAAGGTTTGATATTAGTTGTTCATTCTTGATTATCATCCTCATTCATTAGCTTCATGAAAATAGATTGAGTCCAACCTAAAAATGGCCAAAGTTTATTCCTCACATTTTTGTTTCGTTATTTTCTCCCCTTGTTCTTCATGCATTCATCATCAATATTTATTTTGGTCGATGATTTGATAAATACCCAAAAACTAATCATTGTGAAATTGATATTTTTCACAAAAATTGTTTCTAAGGGTGTAGAATCAGGATCGAGAGCACATATGAGGCATGATGAAGTGTTAAAGATAATCAGACATGGATCAAAGACCAGATTTATGGTGTTTGTGTGCGGTCTAGAAATGTGGCAGTGTAGTGTAGTGGGAAGCATTCTCGGGTAGATAGGATAATTGGAATCTGAACACCAGATATAAATTGGGTTCCCTTAACACCAGATCTGAGTTCCTTGGTATATTTTACAACTAAATCAATGGAGGATGTGGCACTGGCAGCTATGTGTGATACTTTTCAATTTTTTTTGGAAAATTATGAAGTACATGGTGTGTAGTTAAAATAAACACTTGTTGTGTAGTACCTTTCAATAGTGGTTGGGGAGCTTATAAAAATTATATATCTCACATATTATATATCTCATACATGCTATGTGACCCGATGGTGGTGGATAAGTGTATACCCTAGGGGTAAATGGGAACAAGTATAACAAACATACATGGGAATTCCCTAATACTTGGGCACAGAGATGGATAGGTACACGGGCATAGACATAGTACATATTCATGGGCCCATGGTGCATGGGAACACCCATAGTACATGGGGACATGACTAGAGTATAAAGTCATGGGGTAGAGGACATGGAAAAGTTGATCTTTCCAATAGACTCTGTACAAGAATTTGGGATATCTACCTCGGGTATGTTAGAATTTTGTACAATGGGATGCACTGGGTTTGCATCACTTTAGACCACCCTGATCCCTTTGAGGAGGGGTCTTGTTTTCTTTTTGAATAATAATAATAATAATTCAATTTTTGATTGATATGTATACTCCTTGTACAAGATGTTTACTTCTTGTATGGAAAGTTGATGCCCTTATTCTCTTTAGTCTATACAAATATTAGTAGGTTATGTTCCCTTGGTCGATTCATATTAGGGTATTGTGAGGTATATCATCCTAAGGATAAGAAGAGTGATCCCCTCTTTGGATTTTTCTTGGATAGAGTCGGGAATCCCTCCATATAGAAAGGGGCCTAATATTCTATCATTCCTACTTAGGTTGGTCTAGGAATACAGTTACTGACTATCAGGGAGAGAGTGATCCCCACTCTAGTGGTTTACTCAGGGTAGGGTCAGGAATCCCTTATAGGCCCTAGATGATATTACATATCTATGTATCAATGTCCTAAAAGTTATATTGAAGGATTCTTTATGGTGAGGCCCAATGAGCATGTCCTCTTGGATGAGCATCATTAGTATTAACAGACCCAAGGAGTGAGTTCTCTCAGAAAAGTGTTACATTAAACCCTCAAGTTGAATCCTAGGTTGATTATATGGTTTTATACTTCTTTTATAATTATCATCTATCTTGAGTATATATAGTTTACTCTTATTTTTATGTCTAATATTATAATTGACATATCTTTATGATGTTGTGGTTATCTATTTCTCTCTTAATGTTTTATTTTTGTTGATTTTAGGGTGTCATTCTGAGTATTTTTATACTCACAGTTACATGGGATCTATGCACACCTATAATGTATTAGGTAGATAAAAGGCCTTACGATAGAGTCCTAGGAAAACCAAGAGTTAGTAGATTATAGTTGAGAAATATGGGAAGGTTGGTTATAGGATTTTCATTTGACATTAGTCCCCTCGTTATTTAGTATCTTGGGTTTTTTATATTTTTTATGGACCTGTATTTAGCCCTTTATGCATTCTCGTACTTGTGTCGTACTATGATGTGGGCTTTATACGTTTTCATGCATTATTGGTATCAGTTGAATCCTTTATTTAATACATTATATTGGTGCTTAGAGATGTGTGTGAGTACAGGTACCTTAGGTTAAGGCTTCCCATGTGTCTAATATTCATACTATGTGCTAGTCACTAACCCCTAGACTACTGGAGGCGGGCTAGGGGTTAACACTCAATTCGTAGCCAGTCTGGAGGGCCCCAATGGGTCTGGTCATGACAACACGTACGTAGCACGTCGATGAAACATGTGTAACTGGTTCATGAATGTATGATAATTTATAGTAAATTATATCAATTTGTAATAATTTATAGTAAATGATAATAATTTTTATTAATTTTTACTAATTTATATGAATGTATAACAATTTCTATTAATTTATACTAATTTATATTATTTTATATTAATTTATACTAAATTATAATATATTATATTAATTTATAATAATTTTTGATGAATTATAGCAATTTATATCAATTTATACTTAATTAAACTAATGTATGCTAAATTATATCAATTTATAGTAATTTATATCAATTTATATCATTTTACAACAATTTATAGTAATATATATTAATTTATACTGAAATATATTAATTTATATTAATTTATACTAATGTATAATAATTTTTATTAATTTATACTAGTGTATAACAATTTTTATTAATTTATACTATTTTTTTAGAAATTTATTCCAACGTTTATTAATTTATTGTAATTTATATTAATCAATACTAAATTAAAATAATGTAGACTAACTTATATCAATTTATTGTAAAGTATAACAATTTATTTTAATATATATTAAATTAAAATAATTTATACTAATATATCATAACTTTTAATAATTTATACTAATGTATAATTTTCTTTATTAATTTATAAAATTTTTACAAATTTATATCAATTTATATCAATATATATTAATTTATACTAATTTATATTAGTTTATACTATTTTTTATGAATTTTTATAAATTTTTAATAATTTATAAAATTTCATAATAAATTATTCGAAATTATAGCAATTTATGGTAATACATGATAATTTATACACATTTTCGAACAATTAATACTGGTTTATATTAATTTATATTAATTTATACAAAATTATACTATTTTATAATAACTTATATCAAATTATATCAAATTATATGAATTTATATGAATTAATATTTATTTATAATAATTTTTATTAATTTATATTAATTTTTACAATGTATAGTAATTGTTTTCAATTTATAATCAATTATAATATATTTTATTAATTTATACTAAATGATATTAATTTTTTATAATTTTACATAATTTATACTAATGGTTATGAATTTATACTAATTTATATTAATTTATAATAAATTATATGGATTTATAATAATTTTAAATAAATTATATCAATTTATTGTAATGTATTTTAAATTATACTAATTCAAACAAATTTATGTGAATTAATAAAAAATTATATCAATTTATAATAAATTATATCAATTTATTCTAATTTATATGAATATATAATAATATTTATTAATTCATATTAACTTCTAACAATTTATGCTCATTTATACTAACGTATAATAATTTTTATTAATTAATACTAAAAGATACTAATATACATGATTTTTTTTGAACTTATACAAATTATTATGAATTTATAATAATTAATATTAATTTTGAGTAATTTATAATAATTTATACAAATTTATAATAATTTTGGCTATATTATATTAATATATAATAATGTATATTAATTTATATAAATTTACGCAACCTTATATGAATATATAATATTTTTATTAATTTATTTTAATTTTTGTCATCTTATACTCAATTATACTAATGTATAATTATTTTTATTAATTTATACTAAATTATATTGTTTATGCTATTTTTTATGAATTCAATCAAACTTTTATGAATTTAAAATAATTTTAATTAGTTTATAGAAATTAATAATAATATATCAGAATTTAAATTTATTTATACTAAATTATACCAATTTACAATAATATATATTAATTTATAAAAATTTATATAAATTAATAATACTTTATATCAATTTAGGCTAATTTATATGAATATATAATAATTTTTATTAACTTTAATCAATTTAAACTAATATATATTAATTATTTATTTTATAATAATGTTTAATAATGTATACAAAATTATAATAATTATACTAGATTATATGACTTTATAGTAATTTATTTTAATTTGTACTAATCTACTAAGAATTTGTAATAATTTATAAAAATTTATTTGACTTTATACTAAATTATATCAATTTATCGTAATTTTATAATAATAAATAATAATTTTTATTCATTTATATAATTTTATAAAAAAATTACTACTTTATATCAGCTTATACTAATTTTGATAAATTTATATCAATTTATATTAATTTATAGTAATTTAAATTAATTTAAATTAATTTAAATTAATTTATAATATTTTTTATTAATTTATATGAATTTAATACTAATTTCTAGCCATTTATAAATAATTATACCCATTTTTAGTAAATTATACTAATTTATAATAAATGTAATGTTGATTTAATAAATTAAAATAACTAACAAATTATATAAATAAAAAAAATTAAAAAACTAATGATGTTTAAAAAAATTTACAAAAATATCTCAAAATTGGTACTCTTTCAAATGATTTGCAAATTTGGTCTAGAATCAACTGAGTTAATGGTTAGATATGAAATCCGAGAGTTTTTTTCAATAGAAACAGAAGGCTTATATGGAGATGAAATCAGAGAGTTTTCAAAACATGCATAACAATAACTATCTCCCTCTTAAGAAAACAAGTTTATATTAAAGTGGGGGGATATAAAAGATATTCAAAGAATTAAGATTAGATCATTACAAAATATTAATAATTAAAACATACTTTCAAGAATATATTTTCAATATTGTCCAATAAAAATTATTGATAATATGATTAGATAGTATAAATGAGAAAATGAAAAATAAAAGATCATGAAAATAACTCCCCTGTGTAAAACAAGTATAGAAAATAACATGGTTGAAAGAAGTAAATTATATTGATGAAATATAGAAAAACAATGAAGTTTAAATATTATTAACTAAAAATAATATAATTTAAGATATAAGGATCCCCCACAAATGATAGCATATTTTTGATAAAGGGATCATAGACAAAAAATCAAATAAAATTTAAAAATACAAGAAAAAGAAATTTTGAAAAAGAAGAAAAGAAAAATTTGAAAAGAAAAAAGAAACTTTTAAAAATAACTTTCTCACCTTCTAAGAAAACATATTGATTAGCCACTAAATGAGACAAATATTCATTGTTAATATGTATAATATTCATGTGCTTTGTTATTCATGAACACCTTTAGTTCATTTTACACTTTGAACATCATTTCACATTATGATTGTAATTCCTTCTTAAAATGCACTATTATGTGGTACATTTTTTCACATCATTTAAAGTACCCAATGATCTTAATATTATTTTCATATTGAATTTTTAGGTTTCTAATTATATTGGGAACAATTCAGACTTGTGGAGTGTTGGACGATTCACATTGGAAGACCACCAAAAATGGGATTTCATGCAAACAATTCTGAAGAAGGATGATTGGACACCAGCCCACTGATGAGAATGTGGGGCCCAACATACAGGCCCAATGAATCCCAAATTTAGTGGGAAGCTATAAGACACATATAGGAACAAATCATTCTTCAGGATCCAGTTCTAATTCGGCCTCTATGGTGGTTATTAAGGCGGCCCAATTTAGAGATAAAATTCTGGGCTAGATTCTGCGGCTCAGAAAAATAGTTCACCAATTTAATCATATCTCGGAGACCACATATCCATATAGGATGAAATTTTATAGAGCACTCGGAGACATCCAGAGCTTAACTTTATTCGTCTATGGATGACTCCAATTTGGCCATCTAGAAGGCCATGCAGACGCGTCGGTTCTATGTATGAAATATGGCTGCCACCTCGGGTCAAGGATAAAGAAGTCCACTCTCCTTTACTTTCCACCACCCTAGGCCTACCATAATCATGTGGGATGCTTTGTACTATTGGGAGTTCGACCCATTCCTCTTGATATGCCTATTTAAGGAAGTCTTGGTCAAGGAGTTGATCATCTTGGAGCTTTTTTTTCATTGTAATGTTATTATGTTGATTTGGCTTTGTAACGTTCTTCTTTCCCATATAAGTTGTTCGAATCACCTTAGTTATTAATAAAATTTAATTCCTTTCCTCTTACTATATTTTTGTTATTATCACTTTGATATCATTGACTTAAGGTTTGAATTTATTCTCATCATACATTGTGATATTCCTCACACAATGGTGGAGTTATTGCTTTCTTTTTATTGTTTTTTTACTTATCCAATTCCTCCCTCATGAGTCTACTTTCCGCTTCCATTGAAACCATATAATCAATGGAGGGATAAATCTTTTATGGGTTGATCCCAGGGAGTATAAAGGGGCTGGTTTGGATGTTATTTCTCACTTTATTAATTTCTAATCACTTCTTTTAATTTAGAATTTTGTTTGAAGATCTTTAAACTCATTTATCCTTGTTGAGTTTAAGGTCACACACTTCAAGTGCAAATACGAACCTTTACCTTGAATTGCTCAAAACTTTGACCCTTCAAGTGTATAGATGATTAGTATTAAAGGTTTTAGGTATTAAACCAATAAGTGATGATGTTTTTTGATCTTTTTAAATGAACCCATATCAAATATAAGAAATTGAAATCATTAAAGAAGGAATTCATCCAATCCACCCCAAGCAATAACCTAGGATCAACTCATTATCTTAATTTGAATTAACTTAAATTTATTAGTGATACATTAAACCCATCTAAAATCAACCCATGTTTTCCACTTCATAGCCAAAAAAAATCCATAGAATTTACGTGTCTGTAGGTTACTTCTTAGGTCTCTGAGGATTCGACAACCCAAGATAAACTACAAGGACCATTCTACCTTAATATCTTGGGTCAATTTGAGCGTGAATCAAATTTTGGTGCCTTTTACGAGGACCCAAGTAAGTCATCTCAACACCCATTCTATTCTCCCCCATTTCTTCTATTCTCACCCAATATCTATTATCTTGTCCCTTTCTCGTTTTTTTCTTTTGGCGCATGTTTGCCTACACCCGCGATCAGTCAAACCGTCTAGTTAGGGTGGAAAATCCTAGGTTTGGGGAGTCAAGTGAACCTAGGGGATTGTTTCCATTAGATACCAATCCTATTGATATTCCAGAGTTCAAAATTTAGCCCATTTAAATGTAAGGTCTTCAAAGAAACCAACTCATTAAACCTGGTAGAAACCAAAATGGAAATCCAAATGAGGCAGCCCCAAACATGGAGAATTTGGTCGATCAAACCATGAATGAATACCTCACACCTTCCTAGACCAATTCCCTCTCATGAATTAGACACAATTCCCTAGGAGATTCTAACTAAATCTTTAAACCCCATGCCCTAAACCATCTTCCCACATTCCATGGAATGGAGTCCAAGATGCCCTACCTTCACATTAAGGAGTTCAATGACATTGTTGAAACCATGTGTCCCCCACATCAACTAGAATCAGCTAAGATGAGGCTATTTACTTTTTCTTTAAAGGATCTAGCTAAAAATTTGCTAAAGAATTTGAGACCATCATCCATAAACTCTTGGGACAAATTACAAAGATAATTCTACAAAAAATACTTTACCCACCACAAAACAATTGCACTTAAAAAGATCATCCAAAACTTTTCTGAAAAAGAGGGAGAGTCATTATATGAAACATGGGAGAGGTTCAAGGACACTCTAAACATGGTTCCATACCATGGTTTTTCTATTCCTGAACAAGAGAAAATTTTATATGAAGGGTTGGGTCTGGGGAACAAACAATTCATTGACATGATGTGTAATGGAACCTTTAAGAACAAATCCCCTAATGATGCTTACGAGTATCTAGAAAGACTTTCTGAACAAAACCAAACATGGGGAACTTCAACTTATTCTGAAAAGCCACAAATAACTACTGGAATTCATACACTTAGAGAAGAGGAAAGCCTTAGGTCTAAACTCGTTGCACTCTCTAGAAAGATTGAAGAGATAGACCTTAGAAAAGTCCATTAAATCCAAACTATAGACCCTATTTGCACAATTTCTGACAAACATGACCATAAGATAGACAACTGCCCAACCATTTCATCCATCAAGGATGTTCTTTCAGGAGGACCCCCAGTGGAATTAAATTCTTTGAACTTTCAAAATCCTCAACACCAAAACACCTTCAACCCAAGGTATAATGACCACCCAAGATTTTGCTGGAAAGATAACCAGTAACCTAGCCAACCACATGGACAAAATCCTTACCCCCATCAGAACTAACAAACCCATAACTAGTTCCAAACCCAACCTATCCAATACGAAAAGCCACCAATCCATTTTCAACAAACCATACCACCTCCAAAATACCCCCCTAGGATAAACCAATATTCTCAAGCACCAACCCAAACTATTCCACAAAGCCAACTAGAACAACTATGCAAAAAAATGGAAAGGATGAACTCAGAAGTATCTTCCCTAAAATAAGAACTTCAAACAACAAAAAATGGAAAGGCACCCATGCCTACTTAGGCGGTACAAACCTCAAATTCAAGGAGAGAGTCAAGTTTCACTCAAAATAATCATGAACAACTAAAGGTCGTGACTATTTTAAGAAGTGGTAAATCAATTGACAAACCTAAACAACTAAGTCAGAAACCATGTGAGGCTTCAAAATATAATGAAAATTCAAATGAACCACAAGATCAAATGGATGAAACTGATAACAATGTGAAAGAAAAAACTCTTCAACAAGAAACCCCACAACCTACACCATTTCCTCAATGCATGATGGAGAAAAACAATCCTGAATTTAGTGAAACATTGAGGCAAATATTCTCACAAGTCAAGTTGAACATTGCTATTCTCGATGCAATCTAAACCACACCTTTATACTCAAAGTACCTTAAGGACCTGTGTGACCTAGGTGCTAGTGTCAATCACATATCCTATGCTGTGTACTTCCAGTTAGGTCTAGAAGATCTCCAACCCATATCTGTCGCACTTTAACTTGCTGATCGTGGCATTAGGGTTCCAAAGGGTATTTTAAAGGACGTTCTGGTAAAGGTTGAAAAATTCATCTACCCTACTGACTTCATTGTCCTTGACAACTATCCAAACTTATGAAATAAAGAACAAACCCCAATCATCCTTGGTCATCCCTTCCTTGCAACAATCAACTCTGTTATCTGAGTTCGGAATAAGAACATGACCATCACCTTTGGAAACATGAGTCTAGACATGAAAATATATAATGAAAGCTCACAAATAGGGGATGATAAGGTCATTCATGAATTAAACAACTTTCATAGAGACCACTCCAACTTTCTTCCCTAAATCTGATAAAGACAATCAAGTAGCTGAACCTTCTACATGTAGGTAATCAATCGTATATAAAACTCTAGGAAACAAAATTGATCTTGATACAATGTCCCAATATTCTTCTAAAATTTTGAACCAACCTAATCTTGAATTAAAGGAACTTCCCGCTGTAATCAAGTATGACTTCATATGAGACAATCAATCACATCCTATTGTCATTTATTCTTCTCTTGAAGACAATCATGAGAGGATGCTTCTAGATGTACTTAGGAAACATAAGAAAGCCATTGGTTGGACCCTGTCTGATATTCATGGGATTAGCCCACTTATTGGGACTCATATGAGTTTTTTGGAATCTGATTCAAAGACATTTCGTCAAGCTCAATGGAGACTCAATCCTAATCTCATGGAAGTAGTGAGAAAAGAACTTCTAAAATTGTTAAAAGATGGTATCATATATCCCATAGCTGAGAGTGAGTGGGTCAGCCCAACCCAAGTGGTTCCCAAGAAGGCAGGAATCACAGTGATAACCAATAAGGATGGAGAGATTATTCCAACCAGGGTGAGTAGTGGAAAGAGGGTCTACATTGACCAGAGGAAGATAAACTCATTTACCAAGAAGGACCATTCCCCCTTACTATTCATTGACCAAGTCCTTGAGAGAGTGGTAGGTTATTCCTTCTAGTGTTTCTTAGATAGGTACATGGGGTATAATCAAATTGAGGTCTCCCTAGAGTATCAAGGGAAGACTACATTCACATGTCCATTCAACACCTTTTCTTTCAAACGCATGCCCTTCGGGTTATATAATGCCCCTGGAACCTTCCAGCGGTGCATGATGGGAATATTCTCAGACATGGTAGGGAATTTTCTTGGGGTCTTCATGGATGACTTCTTTGTCTTTTGGGATACATTTGAAGGATGTATGAGGAATGTGGAGAGAGTCTTGTCAAGATGAGAAGAAAATAATATGGTCCTAAACTGGGAAAAAATCCATTTCATGGATAAAGAGGGACTAGTTCTAGGCCACATAGTCTCAGGTAGGGGGATTAAATTTGATAAACCCAAGGTTTACATAATTCGTCACCTTCCATCTCCCAAAAATATCAAGGAAATGAGGTATTTCTTAGTACATGCTGGTTTCTATATAAGATTCATCAAGGAATTTAGTTCAATCTCCCATCCCCTTTGTGCTCTCCTAGTAAAGGATGATCCATTTCTTGAACAGAAAGATGTGAGGGTTCATTCTCAACCCTCAAGTCCTCTCTCTCCTATCCTCACACTATGAAATCCACAAATTGGAACCTTCATTTCAAAGTTATGTTTGATGCCAGTGACTTTGCAGTAGGAGCTATGTTAGGACAACGTTGTGATAAAACTCCTTATGTCATTGCTTATGAAAGAAAATCATTAAATGATTCCCAAATCAACTACACCACCACTAAAAAATAGTTTCTTGATGTTGTCTTTGTGTTAGAGAAATTCAGGTCCTATATCTTAGGATCACCCATCACTGTCTTCACTGACAATTCAACCCTAAAACACCTTTTCCGAAAACAAGATTCCAAGGCTAGACTAATTAGGTAGGTCCTTCTCTGACAAGAATTTGGCATCACAATCAAGGATAAAAAGGGTGTTGAGAATGTTGTACCTGATCATATCTCTAGGATTGAATTAAAAGATAACTCAAATCACCTTTCTGTGTCTGATTTATTCCCTGATGAACACCTATACTCTGTGAGTGACTGACCTTGGTATGCCGACATATCCAACTTCTTAGTTACATGAGTCATCCCAAAATTCTTAGGAACTCAAGTTAGAAGGAAATTCTTTTCAGATGTTAGACACTATGTGTTTGATGATCCATACCTCTATAAGTTCTACCCTAACCAAGTCATTAGGAGGCGTGTCCTAGAATCTAAACAAGAGTCCATCCTTAAATTATGTCATAGTGAGGTATGTGGAGGTCACTTTTCCTCTAAGAAAAAATCTGCTAAGATTCTTCAGTGTGGTGTCTTCTGGCCCAACCTCTTAAGGGACTCCTACACATTTTGTCAAAGCTGTCCTAAGTGTCAACAAGTAGGGTCAAGAACAAAAAGGAATCAAATTCCACTCACTCCTATCTTAGTGATTGGAATCTTTGACTGCTGGGGAATCGATTTCATGGGTTCATTACCAAACTCTAGAGGATACCTCTACATTCTCTTAACTATTGATTATGTCTCAAAATAGGTTGAATCCATTCCCACCAAGTCTAATGACCATCATGTTGTGATTCGATTTCTAAAAGAGCACATATTTTCTAGATTTGGAATTCTGAGGGCTATAATCAGTGATCGAGGAAACCATTTCTGCAACCGTCCATTCTCTTCACTCATGTATAAGTATGGGATTTCTAATAATGTTTCCACTGTGTACCATCCTCAAAACAATGGTCAAGCTGAGTTATCAAATTGGGAGATTAAGAATAATCTTGAAAAACCTGCCAATCCTTCTAAGAAATGTTGGTCTGAGAAACTCTTGGATGCTCTTTGGTCATATCGTACAACATACAAAACCATCCTAGGAATGTCACCATATTGGTTGGTTTATGGAAAAGCATGTCATTTACCTGTTGAAATTGAGCATAAGGCTTTTTGGGAAATTAAGAAAATAAATTATGACCACTCGTTGGCCAGAAGAAAAAGGAAATTAGATCTCAATGAACTTGAGGAACTAAGGATGGAGGCTTATCAAAATTCAAGGATCAATAAAGCTAGAGTTAAAGCCTACCAATCTATGAATATCAAAGTCAAACATTTTGAACAGGGAAAATTCATGCTTTTGTATATTTCAAAACGTCATTTACACCCATTAAAGTTAAGGTCTAGATGGTCAGGTCCTTTCATAGTACATCATGTGTACCCCCATGGGGCAGTAGAGATTAAATATCCCACAAGTGGTTACATTTTCAAGGTCAATGGTCAAAGGTTAAAATTATTCATTGAATCATTCAATAAACAAGAAATAGACGTTGATTTAACTGAGCCATCCTATAAACCAGAAAAAAATTGATAGATTTAGGATCCATGTCGGGCTAACAATGTTAAACAAAAGCGATGCACAGGAGGAAACCCTTGGTTTTCATATTTCTAATATTTGTGAATCTTATTTATTTTTCAAATAGGATTAATAAATCATTTTGATATTTTAATAAAAAAAATTAGACTATTGACCTGTTATTCTATTATAAGTATGGATGGGTATGAAAGGGGAGCATCATATTCATCCGTGTCACGTTGGGTGATCCTTGAGTAATACCTTAACCTGAAATTAAAAAAAAGACAATGTATCATCAGTTTATTTTTATGTTTTTCTAGGATAAAATAAATAAAAATATAATAATAAAAAAAGGACACGTCGTAGGTTGTGGGTAAAACCCCATTACAACCAGCGAAGCTGTGGGGAATCGAACCCAAGACCAAAGAGAGATAGGGGCGTCCACTTAACACTGACCTATGACTTATTGTACTTCCTTATTCTATAATTGTTATATATATAATTATATTTTCATTTTTTATTATATGAATAAATATATATATATATATATATAGTTTTGTTTTCTTTGTTGTTTGTTTTCCTGTTCCCACAAGGGAACTCTCCGAGTGACATGAAGATCAAGGAGTAAATTAGATTAGCAATAACTTAAACTTCAACCACCAGGTGACTTTGTTCCATGTTTATTATTTAAAATTCCTTTTAGAACTCATCTCCTCTATCTCTACCCCCTTCTAAATTTTATTTTATTTAAACACCGAGGACAATGTTATTTTATGTTAGGGGGAGATGATATAATTTTATTTGCTTCTGTGTGAAAAAAAATGATTTGAAACAAATGTCTCTAAATGGAAGGAAAAAATACATTAAATTTGAACACAGTAATACACATTGCACACTTTGAAACTAAATATAAATTAATTTTACATGCCCCAATTCTGATTTTAATCAATATATAATTTCATGAGCATATATTTTGGAAAGTGTGGCTGTCTAATGTGATATTTCATGGTTTATATTTTCATGCAAATAAAAAAAAGATCACAACACACGTCCTTTGGATAGTGGGGGTATTAGTTTGGGTTTATGGGGTCCCCCAAATAAATATCATTGGTTTGGTGATCATTTTAGTTTTAATATGAGTATTTAATAAAAAAATTAAAAAATAAAACAATAAATTGAACGTAGAGTAATGAATTGACCTAATGTGTGTCTTTCAGCACTTGGGAATTGTGACTCTATAGTTGTTTGGCTCAGAGTTAGTAATTTTATCTCTATTTTTGGTAATTTGATTTTTTTTGACTGAGTTAACTTGAGATGATGCCTGAGTATGTGGGCTTCACTTGGTTCCCTAAGGTCTTTGAGCCTGGGAGTCATTGAAAAAGTCTCACTACAGGGGTTGACTCTTTTGAGTGCAATTTCAATTACCGTGGAAAAATTGAAAAAATAAATAAAAAAGAACAAAAAAAAAACAAAAAAAATTGAATACTCATCTTAATATTGAAATGCGATTCCACCCAGCACTTCTATCATTTCCCTCTTGAATAAAGATGAACCTCCATGTGTAATTGAGTAGGCCGGAGGTCGTCATGGCACTCAAAATTACATTTATTATTCCTACACTAGCGCAGTGGTGCAGGGTTGATCCACAGAGAAGGCCGATGAGAATTCCTGGTTTAATTCAAAGATAAACTCCACTGTTGTCATTAGTGGAGGAAGTGAACATTTTTTTACTTTTTTATTTTTTTATTAAAATGATGTTGAAACAGGATGATGAAACAAGTAATTTTTTTATAGAAACTAAAATTTACACTAAGTATGATAAACTAGAGAAATGCAGTATACTATTATAAATTTGAAAGAAAAAGAAACGAGATCAACAGTTCTCTCGGGAATTCCATACTTGACGGTTGAATGGATAAATCTCCAAAAATTTTAGTTGAATCACACCTTAAAAATTTCTTGATATATCTTCCTCACCAGCAGACACATCAAACAGAAGTATGACTTTTAGAGTTCGCTACTCTAAAGATCATCGTCTGTTAAAATTTTGATAAAGAATACAGTTGATGTTGAATTTTCCATAAAACTCCAACTGTAATGACATTAAAGCATCAACAATATGATGATCAAGTTCAATATCACCGATTGAACTTGAAACTATGAATTTTTTAAAGAATGTAAGGTGTGAACAATAAAAATGATCTTTATAATTGATCACGCCGATCAATTATAATGTTAGAAAAGAATAACGTGAATAATTTAAAAGAATAAACGAACAAAATATGAAATTCCAGAGTTTAAAAATTCAGCCTATGATCATAATGAAGTATAACATTGAAAACATCCGAAAGCAGAGTACCAGAATTAAATAAAGGGGAAGGATGAACTCTCCAAGCGATGATCTGCCTTCAGACTCCTTGGTCTCCTGCTCGTCTCCAGTGTTGCTTCTCGGAGTTTGCTCTCAGATAGATGTGGTCGTGGAATGAATGAGCGAGAGCGAATCAGAGTCCCCCAGCAAAAAATTCTGCTACTAGCTCTGTTTTATATCCCCCGTTTACCACTGCTTGTCACCTAACCAATTCAACTGTCTTCAAAAATCCCTTAGTTGTGCACCGAACACGTGCGTTTCTTTCACGACAGGCACGTCGCATTAGAAATTCCATCCTAACTAACTCCGACTGAGTTAGTTACATGCACCTGGACGTAAACCTGATCTTGGTATGAACCTACACATGATATAATTGAAATAAAGAAGTTAGAAATCAAAGACAAAAGTAAACTAAATTTAATTAATAAATATTTAAGTTAATCATTATTATTTACTTTTATATAATATTATTATAAATTTATCAAATGATATTGATTTAATAAATATAAATACTAAATACTAATTTTTTAAGTTTATCAAATGTAATGAAATAATTAAAATTTAATATCTTAAGTAAATAAATAATTAGGAATTTAATAATTCAGAAATTATTAGTTAATAATTTTATTATTATTATTATTATTACGTTTTAAGATATTTAAATTATTTGATTAATTTATTAGTTTATTTTAATTTAATAGTTAGAACTTAATACTTAAGTTTTAAATATTTTTAACTTAATAAGTATATTTATTAGTTTATTTACAATTATTTTTAATTATATATTTATTATAAACAGTAAGTTAATTATTAATTAACTTTTATTATTTATTTAGTTTTAAATTTAAATTTATGTTTTATCTATTTATTAAAATTATAATTGTTTTAAATCATAACTTTAATAAATTTAATTATATTAATTTGACTTAATAAAGTTACTTTAACTTTAACTTTTATTTTTTTCTTATTCTTCTTTTTACTTTACTTTTATTCTTGATTTTATCTATTTATTATTATTATTATTTTATTTTTTATTTTTATTTTTTTTAATTTGGTTTTATCTTCCCCTCCCCTATTTCTCCACGACACAGCAAAGAGGGGAGGGTTTCAACCTTCCAAGCAGGCGGCACATCAACTCTTCTCCACCGGCTCTGGCGGACCCTTCCTTTCCAGCTGCTATGGCGGACCCTTCCTCTCCTGCGGCTCTGTGGCCTCCACTAGCACCGACGAACCACCTTCTCTATTGCGGTGCCGTTGAAATAGGCTAAGGTTCTACGTGGTAGTTGGGTCCTCCTCCTCGTGGTGAAATCAGCGGCGGCTTTCGGTTCTTCACACAGCGGCGACCATTGGGTTCAGCTTCTGATTTCAGTAGTTCTTCTATGAAGCAACGGATTCAGTTCAGTTTCAGCCAGCAACTTTAATTCTGGGCAAGATTAATCTTGAATCAGCTTTGGTAATGCCTCAAAGTGTCAGCACATGACCGCGAGTTTCTCTGTTGACAACAACATGACTCCGAGCGGTGAGGATCTAGTATGAAAAGGTTGAAAAACAGGTGTGGGTATGGAGGATCTGGTATTATTTGGGTTTTAATTGATCTGGTTCTAGAAAATTTATATATAAATTGAATCTCTGGTTGAAGGTTTGGTACGATTCTAGAACTGGTTTGAGTTCATGTAAAATTTGACACGATTTATCTGATGGATCGTAGTTTAAGCGAGGAGCGATGACAGAAGATAAGAATATGGTCGCAAGGGTTTGCTTTGCGAGATAGGAAAAAACGGTGGCCAGGGCTAAAGGAGAAGAGATTACGGTGGAACCATGTTGAGGTTGAAACAGTGAGTTCGTGAATGAAGGAGACGGTTGTAAGGGAAAGCGTGGAAAGGGTTATGGTAGGCAAAGTGGTGAGACCGTGAAAGGTGTGTCACGGTGAGAGGTGTGTCACGGTGAGACCGTAACCAAACCAAACCGGTGTGTGGTGAACCGGTGAAAAAACTGAGACACCGTAAAGGAATACCATGAGACAGTTAAGGAGGTGCGTAGAGACACCGTGACTGGAATGAAACCGTGAACCTGCAAAATAAAAAAAGTAAATAAATTAAATTAAAAGTTAAATATAATTAGAACAAAGTAATTAATAAAAACTAAAACTGAATTAAAACAAATGAAAATTTAAATAAACTTATATAACTAAATAAACTTAAATTAAATTATTAATAATTTCTATTCGCATGACTTAAATTATTACTATACTAAAAATAAACTTAAAAAGAAACTAACTTATTAAAAGTTAACATACAATTTAAACATTAATAAGACAAAGTTAAATTGTTTAAAATAGTTACTATATCAACTTAAATTAATTAAAGGTAGAAAGATAATTATTATATTATTAAACCATTATGTTAATTAATGAAATAAAATTTAAAGAGACTAAATTATTGAAGTAGGTCTATAATCCTTTATTTTAATCAATGAATTATTAAATTTTTACTTAAAATAATAAGTTACCTAAAATTAATTAATAATTAAAACATGCAATATTAAATTAAGACTACATTAATTATGTGCAGAAGAAGACTTAATTTAATTAATTACTGTTAAATTATTAGATGTGTAGACAAGAACAACAATCTAAATAGATAGTTATTAGTCTATAAAATTAAAGTAAGAATCAAATTAATTATTTTAAGGCTTAAAAATACACTATTAATTATAAAAATTGATTAATTATTAAAGTTAATAATAAAAATACAAAATAAACATTATTTATTAAAAAGTATTAAAATAAGTAATTAAATTGATAAAAATTAATTAAAATGA
Source organism: Viscum album (assembly GCA_963277665.1). NCBI lineage: Eukaryota > Viridiplantae > Streptophyta > Magnoliopsida > Santalales > Viscaceae > Viscum > Viscum album. The sequence continues at coordinate 1,680,872,532 of OY728153.1, read as the reverse complement.
TGTGGCAAAACAAGTGTTTTTAAGGCCACATCAAATTCCCCCACACTTAAACATTTTTTGTCCTCAAACAATCCCATGTTTTATTTTCTTTGAAAACTAGAGGTATGTTAATAATTCAAATCAAAATGTAACATGTCCAGAACTTAAAATAAAGGACTTCAAAACCATGTCAAAAGGTTTTCAGAAACAAAGTTTCTCATATGAATCTTTCTTAGAACAAATACTCAATGGAAGCTAAAAAGAGCAATGAATCAACAAGAAATGAAAGTGTCATGCCTCATATGTTGTACTGCTTAGTGACTCATTTCAATCCAAACTCAGATTCTGAATCTAATAATGACAGGAGATAAAATATTAATGGAATTAAGAACATAACCAGAGGACCCTTGTACTTTTACTTTTTCACCTAGGTTCCAAAAATAATTAATTTTTTTTGTGAATCACCTCAATAATACAACCTAAATGATTTTAATATAAACCAACCGATCCCTTCTTCATTTGGCGTTCATAATTTCCCTCACCTTAATGAGCTCATTTTTGACCCTAGACACTTTATTTATTTTTCCCAAGACATGTGTCATTGGGCTAAGCACTGTTCAATTCACTTATTCAAAGTGAACAGAGGGCTTATAGTAAACAAAAATGCACACAACATCTAGGGTCTCAGAGACTCACCGTGGGATCCCAGATGCCCAAATTACTCCAGTTTCAAAATATTTATATAAAATTCATTTACATTGGATCATTAAGGTAACTGTTTTTAATAATTAAAAGAAAAAGAGTGAGGCCCCTAGAATCAGAATCAAACGTCCAGTTCCAAAGGTTATGACCATAACTCCATAAAAATGTAACCCATATCACTTCCAGAGGTAGTTCCCAAACCGAATTTCAATCAAATCACTAAGCAAGACCACTCAGAAATCATCCATTATCATTAATTTCAGATTCAATGCACAACTTAACTACCAGCAATGAACATGTCCTAAGGCAATACCCAATTGAGAAAAATTGTAAAGCCTAAAATTATGAAAGAATTTTGAAAAAATTTAACCATTTTTTACAAAAAGTTTTAATTTGCAGAGGGAATTGATGGGATCTCATTAAAGCACAATTAAGCACAGTCAAGAATTGAACCCCTTCCCCACACTTAAAACCCAACTTTGTCCCCAAAGTTGACTTCCAAATATGGAGAAGAACAATTTATAAATTAAGGTTCAAAATAGATTTTCAATTTATTAGATTATATGACATGTATAAAGGGTCCCAATGAAGTTCAAAAAGACTATTTTCAACAAAGAATAACTTAACAGCAGGTTCATTTACAAGTACAAGCATTATCATTGATGTCCAGTGAAACAAATTTTCAATTAATGTTTAAACAAGCATGCAACTTGTGGGTGCACAATGGATAGGGATGAAAGCATGTTTTAACAGAATTAATTCAGTTGGATAATCAACTAAGCAGACAAAGTGAATGTTAAAAACACCCCAACCTAAAGAATATTCAACATACCGGTAGCATGTACCCCCCCCACACTTAATTTCATGCAGTGAATGAGTTTTTAACAAAAATGCAATTAATTTTTTAGGCAAGATTAACATGAAGATTTTATGTCTAAACAGTGACATGCAGTAGAATTTATTATATAAGCAATTTATGTAGAAAAGTTTCAGCAAATAAGTAGCTGTTTTTTTATACAAGCAGAATTTCTTAAGTGAGCAAAATTTCTTATTCTAAATCATTAAGGAGAAGAAAAATGAAATGTAGCAATAATTGTGAGATACTTCCCTGACTAAGTTTTCCATTACTCCTTCAACATGGGAATTCCACTCCTTAAATGACACAACAACATCATCCTAGCGACAAAGAACATGTAAACCAGGAAGAAAAATTCAGCAGGGATAGAGCATATGGAAGACAACAAGATTCAGTTTATTCAACACTAAAATAAGTGCAGAAATAAAAGTAAACACAAAAGAATGAAGAACATGGTTTGACTCCCATGAAGCAATGAATTTAAAGTCTTCAGTTATACTTTATTTAGTTACAAAAAATTATTGAAAAGAAAAGAAAAACCATGGGTTTCCTCCCATGCAACGCTAGGTTTAAAGTCCCTAGCCAGACTCACATAGAAACTAACCATAATCACTATGTGGATGTGGTTTCATTAATAGGAACCACCACATGTGTTTGGATCAAATGTTTTTAACAAAACAATGAAAATTGTGGGCTCCCAAGCTAAACACATCCAAAATTCAAAGAATGAATTAACCCCTAAGTAGAACCCTTTAACAATAGTGGGTATAGTGCTATCCACTTTCAGAATAAGTCCAGACATTTCAATATTTTAATACTCTTGAAGGGACAATATAGATCTAGGTGCTTCAAAGGGTGTAACATTGACCTCAGAGCTATCTCTCTTAACCACAACATTAACAGATTGAAATTCAAGGGTGCTTGTGGGTGAATACTGGATAGTTTGTTCAAAAGGGGATTCATTAAAGTGATGCACAAAAACATGAACATTGGAACTCACATGTGATTCCCCCTCTGGACTACCATCAGTAACACAAGAAGACTCAACACCCTTAACAGTTGAGGATGAAAGTGACAGATAGGGAAGAGAATCTATTTTATTAAAAATTGCTTCCGGACTAACAATTCTATAGATATATTCCAAAAGATACTCATATTTTAACTCACATTGAACATATACTACTTCTGTCAAATAAATTCTGAAAACATAATCTAATGTGCGTTCAACCCTAACTTTAAATTCATTATCAAAAGGCTCACTTTCTAAAACCATGTCTGTAGTGTGTTCCAAGAAGTTAAAATCAGGGGGAGTAATGTTCAATTCAGCTTCAATAAATTCATGTTCAAGGTTGATCAAATTCAAACACTCTTCCCCAGGAATGACAACACTACTTTCCATTTCAGTACACAAAGTTTCATAAAAGTGATCACTATGAGAATAGGGAAATGAAAAATCATCAGTTATTTTTCCTTCAAAAATTATTCCCTCATCCTCATCATCTAACAACATTTCAGAAATTATTGGGTTTGGTGTTTCAAAACATGAAAGATAAGTTTTCAATTTAGGTTCAAAGATTTGAAATTATGTGATTTCCAGCTTAAGGTTCTCTTCCAATGTGTACCCAATATCAAGTTCTGGCTCAATGTTCAAAATATCCGAAATTTTGGGTGAAGAGTTTTTAACATTCAAATTTTTAGTTTCAAGTATATCATCAACCCGAGTGAATTCACTCTCAAAACTTCTAAAACAATTATTTTTCTCAAAAGAAGGAATGATGAAGAGAACTGGACAATCTTTTTCAATCTGTTTTAGTTCATCATCAGAATTTTCCAACTCAACACCATTAAAGTCCTTTATTGGATTTTCAATCTTATTATCTTGATTCAGTGAGCTGGTTATTTCTAAATTAAATCCAACAGAATCATATTTTTCAAAATGGAAGTTTAGTTTCCCAATTTCACATTTACTATCCTCTTCAACATGATTTTCAAATCCTTTATACATGTTTTCTTTTTCTTTTTTGTCAATTTATTCTTGTTCTTTAACCTTTTTTTTAATTCCAAGAGCATATTTTCCAATCTTTTTAGTCTTTGATCTCGCTCTTGAGAATCTATAAGTTAAATTTCTTGGGTTTTAGTTAATCAATTGTTTATTAGTTCCGCCCTAGAATCTAATTTAGAATCAATTAGTTCAATTTTAGCTAGGGTTTGAGGACTATGTTCAATGTTTTTCTCATTGTCTTCAGTGTAAAATTTTTGTTGTGGCTGGTTATAAACACACTGCCAGGCAGTATTCCCATAACATCCACAACATACACAAAATGGCTCAAGTTGGTGATTCCAATCCTCATAATGGTCCATTTTTTTCAAACTAAAAATAGATGAGTTTAAACATACAAAGTTTCACAATTGATGCATATTTTTAGTGTTCAACAAAAGCTGTAGGTTCCAGTTCACAGTTTTTTTAAAAAAATTTTTTAAATGATTTTTAATGTTATTTTATTGTTTTTATATATATAATTTTTATTTTTTTTTAAACTTAGAACACTCAATGTGTTCCTTCCCCGGTGACGACGCCAAATTTTGGACAGGTCGGAGGTCGTCACGACCCTCAAAATTACATTAATTATTCCTACCCTAGAACAGTGGTGCAGGGTCAATCCACAGAGAAGGCAGATGAGTATTCTAGGTTTAATTCAAAGATAAAATCCACTTTTTTCAATAGTGGAGGAAGTGAACATTTTTTAATTTTTTAATTTTTTATTAAAATGATGCTGAAACAGGATGATGAAACAATTATTTTTTTTATAGAAACTAAAATTTACACTAATTATGATAAACTAGAGAAATACAGTATATTAATATAAAGCAGCAAGACAAAGAAGCGAGATCAACAGTTCTCTCGGGAATTCCATACTTGAAGGTTGAATGGATAACTCTCCACAAATTTTAATTGAATCAAACCTTAAAAATTGGTTGATATATCTTCCTATCCAACAGACACATCAAACATAAGTATGACTTTTAGAGTTCGCCACTCTAAAGATCATCGTCTGTTAAAATTTTGATAAAGAATACAGTTGAAGTTGAACTCACCATAAAATTCCAACTGTAATGACATTAAAGCATCAACAAGATGATGATCAAGTTCAATGTCACTGACTGAACTTGAAACTATGAATTTTTAAAAAAAAGCAAGGTGTGAACAATCAACATGATCATTAAAATTTATCTTTCCAATCAATTATAATGTCAGAAAAGAATAACGTGAAGAATTTAAAAGAATAAACCAACAAAATATGAAATTCCTGAGTTTAACAACTCAGCCTATGATCATAATGAAGTCTAACGTTGAAAACATCTGAAAACAAAGTACAAGAATTAAAGAAAGGGGAAGGATGAACTCCCCATGTGATGCTCTACCTTTGGGCTCCTTGATCTCCTACTCATCTCCAGTGTTGCTCCTCGGAGTCTGCTCTCGGATAGATGTGGTCGTGGAATGAATGAGCAAGAGAGAATCAGAGTCCCCCACCAAAAAATTCTGCTACTTGCTATGTTTTACATCCCCCATCAACCTCTGCTTGTCACCTAACCAATTCAACCGTCTTCAAAAATCCCTTAGTTGTGCACCACACACGTGCGTTTCTTTCACGACTGGCACGTCGCACTAGAAATTCCCTCGTAACTAACTCCAGCTGAGTTAGTTACATGCACCTGGACGTGAAATTGATCTTGGTATGAACCTACACATGATATAATCGAAACAAAGAAGTTAAAACTCAAAGAAAAAAGTAAACTAAAGTTAATTAATAAATATTTAAGTTAATAATTATTATTTACTTTTATATATTATTATTATAAATTTATCAAACTCTATTGATTTAATAAATATAAATACTAAATACTAATTTTTTAAGTTTATCAAATGTAACCAAATCACTAAAATTTAATATCTTAAGTAAATAAATAATTAGAAATTTAATAATTTAGAAAGTATTATTTAATAATTTTATTATTATTATTATTATTATTACCTTTTAAGATATTTAAATTGTTAGATTAATTTATTAGTTTATTTTAATTTAATAGTTAGAACTTAATACTTATGTTTTAAATATTTTTAACTTAATAAGTATATTTATTAGTTTATTTATAATTATTTTTAATTATATATTTATTATAAATAGTAAGTTAATTATTAATTAACTTTTATTATTAATTTAGTTTTAAATTTTAATTTATGTTTTATCTATCTATTAAAATTATAATTGTTTTAAATCATAACTTTAATAAATTTAATTATATTAATTTGACATAATAAAGTTACTTTAACTTTACCTTTTATCTTTTTTCTTCTTCTTTTTACTTTGCTTTTATTCTTGATTTTATCTATTTATTATTATTATTATTATTATTATTATTATTTTAATTTTATTTTATCTTCCCCTCCCCCATTTCTCTACGACACAGCAATGAGGGGAGGGTTTCGGCCTTCCAAGCAGGTGGCACATCAACTCTTCTCTAGCGGCTCCAGCAGACCCTTCCTTTCCAACGGCTCCGGCGGACCCTTCCTCTCCAGCGGCTCCACGGCCTCCACCAGCACCGGTGAACCACCTTCTCTTTTGCGGAGCCTTCGAACTTGGCTCAGGTTCTAGGTGGTTTTCGGCTCCTCCTCCTCGTGGTGGAATTAGCAGCGACTTTCGGTTGTTCACACAACGGCGAGCATCGGGTTCAGCTTCAGATTTCAGTAGTTCTTTTATGCAGCAGAGGATTTAGTTCAGTTTTAGTCTGCAACTCTAATTATGGGCTAGATTAATGTCGACTCAGCTTCGGTAATGCCTCAAAGAGGTAGCACAGGACCGCAAGTTTCTCTGTTGACAACATGATGACTCAGAGCGGTGAGGATCTAGTATGAAAAGGTTGAAAAACAGGTGCGGGTATGGATGATTTGGTATTATTTGTGTTTTAATTGATCTAGTTTTGGAAAATTTATATATAAATTGAATCTTTGGTTGAAGGTTTGGTACGATTCTAGAACTGGTTTGAGCGCATGTGAAATTTGACATAATTTATCTGATGGATCGTAGTTTAAGCGAGGAGCGATGGTAGAAGATAAGAATATGGTCGGAAGGGTTTGCTATGCGAGACAGGAAAAAATGGTGGCTAGGGCTAAAGGAGAAGAGATTAGGGTGGAACCGTGTTGAGGTTGAAACAGTGAGTCCATGAGTGAAGGAGACGGTGGCAAGGGAAAGAGTGAAAAGGGTTACAGTAGGCAAAGTAGTGAGACCGTGAAAGGTGTGTCACAGTGAGAGGTGCATCACGGTGAGACCATAACCAAACCAAACCGGTGCGTGGTGAATCGGTGGCAAAACTGAGACACCGTAAAGGAATATAGTGAGACAGTTAAGGAGGTTCATGGAGACACCATGACCGGAATGAAACCGTGAACCTGCAAAATAAACAAAGCAAATAAATTAAATTAAAAGTTAAATAGAATAAGAACAAAGTATTTAATAAAAACTAAAACTGAATTAAAACAAATGAAAATTTAAATAAACTTATATAACAAAATAAACTTAAATTAGATTATTAATAATTTCTATTCGCATGACTTAAATTATTACTATACTAAAAATAAACTTAAAAAGCAAATAACTTATTAAAATTTAACATAAAATTTAAACATTAATAAGACAAAATTAAATTGTTTAAAATAGTTACTATATCAACTTAAATTAATTTAAGGTAGAAATATAATTATTATCATATTAAACCATTATGTTAATTAATGAAATAAAATTTAAAGATACTAAATAATTTAAGTAGGTCTATAATCTTTTATTTTAATCAATTAATTATTAATAGATGACTTAAAACATTAAGTTACTTAAAATTAATTAATAATTAAAACATGCAATATTTAATTAAGACTACATTAATTATGTGCAGAAGTAGACTTAATTTAATTAATTACTGTTAAATTATTAGATGTGCAGACAAGAACAACAATCTAAATATATAGTTATTAGTCTATAAAATTAAAGTAAGAAACAAATTAATTATTTTAAGGCTTAAAATACACTATTAATTTTAAAAATTGATTAATTATTAAAGTTAATAATAAAAATAAAAAATAACCATTATTTATTAAACAGTATTAAAATAAGTAATTAAATTGATAAAAATTAATTAAAATGATGTGGCAAAACAAGTGTTTTTAAGGCCACATGAGTAATGCGATGCACAACACATCATCACTCTTAATTGATATTGGATGAAATATGGAGATGAATTTGAACAAGGGAATGGGATTGGGATTAAGATATGCTTATGAAACTATCATGTATTAAAATATTTTGATGAGTTTCATGATTTTTTGGTATAAGGGGTTTTGGTGATCATTTTGTATTAATTTTTTTTTGGAAAAGGGAATTCGAATTTTATTTTGATGAGATATATTTTTCTCGGGACTAGAAAAACTCAAGTTGGGGGGTGTGATTAGCCACTAAATGAGGCTAATATTCATTGTTAATATATAAAATATTCATTTTTAATATATATAATATTCATGTGCATTATTATTCAGAAAAAACCATTTTAGTGCATTTTACACTTTGAATATCATTTCACATTATGATTGTAATTCCTTATTAAAATGAACTATTATGTGGTACATTTTTAACATCATTTAAAGTACCCAATGAATTTTATTTTATTTTAATATTTAATTTTAAGGTTTATAATTATATTGGGAACAATTCATACTTGTGGATTGTTGGAAGATTCACATTGGAAGACCCCCAAAATAGGATTTCATGCAAACAATTCTGGAGAAGGCAGATTGGACACCATCCCACCGATGAGAATTTGGGGCCCAACATACAGGCACAATGAAGCCAAAATTTCATGGGATTATAGAATAAATATATAGGAAAAAATCATTCTTTAGGATCCAGCGCTAATTCTACCTCTATGGTGGCTATTAAGGTAGCCCAATTTAGAGATAAAATTCTGGGCCAGATTCTATGGCCCAGAAAAACAGGCCTCCAATTTAATCATAGCTTGGAAAAAAACACATCCATTTGGGATGAAATTTTACTGATATCTAGGAGACATCTGGATATTCAATTTTTTCTTCTATGGCCCACTAAAATTCTTCCATCTAGAAGGCCATTCAGATGCATCAGCTTGGTGTATGAAAGATGGCTTCCACCTCAGGTCAATGATAAAGAAGTCCACACTACCTTACTTTCCACCACTCTAGGCCTACCATAATCAAGTGGGATTCTTTGTAATATTGGGAGTTCGACAAATTCCTATTGATATGCCTATTTAAGGAAGTGTTGGTGAAGGAGTTGATCATCTCGAAGCTTTTTTTCATTGTAATGCTATTATGTCGATTAGGCTTTGTAACGTTCTTCTTTCTCATGTAAGTTGTTCAAATCACCTTAGTTCTTAATAAAATTTCTTACTTTACACATATTCTATTTGTTGGTCAGAGTGTATACTCAAGAGCGGGGGGGGGGGGGGGGTGAATTGAGTTCCAATTTAAATTTCCGTTAGAAAGCTTTGTATGATATCTCCCCAAATTAAATAAAATTTAAACTGTAGTGAATTTATAAAGCTTGAAAGGTTTATATTAGTTTATCAAAGATTGATTATTTCTCAGTTAACTTAATTTGAAGATTAAGTTATCTTTTGAAACTAACTTACTAACTAACAAAAATTACAAACACATGCTAGTTTAACTATTAGAGTTACTTTAAAACTGATTTGAATTTCAAAGTAATTAGCAACAGAATATAAGATATAGTTTAAAAAGAAATAGGATTCACAACAGGTTTAACCAAGAGGTTCAGTCTCAACCAAGACTTAGTCCTCTCAAAAAGTTTATATAAACTTTGATCCACACCCTGGATCGGGGTTTACAATAGTACTCAGACTTCCAGGTCCTCAAAACTCTACCACAGTTCTTTTTGGGAAATAAAAATACATCACAGGCTGTCCATGTCACAATTGACCTCTACCACTATCCACAATGGGATACAAGAGTGTAAGGGAAAGATTGAGTGAGGATTTATAAATACTTTAGTTCAGCACAGGAGATAGGGTGTGCTTAAAATTCAGAACACACACTGCTCAAAATATAAAAAAATGAAAACACAATAGTGCTAAACAAATAGAGATGAGTTTAGAATGATCTATGTGTTTTGAGTGAAGATCTGGACTCCTTGGATTGATGCATATAAAGCTTTGAGTCCTTATCTAGTTTTAGTCAGGTAAAACAAAGTATCATTTTTGTATTTGACTTCCAGGTCTAGGTTGATCAGTCTGACCAGCTTGAGTATAGGTGGAATTGTTTAAGCTCTTTAATCCTTGAATGATTAGGTTTTACAAAATCAGAATGTATTCTTACTTCTTCTTATATGCATGTAAGTCTCTGTGTATCTCCAGAAGGTTGTTTCGTATGTGCATGGAAAGACTGATCGTTCTATCTTTTGTAGTTCGAGGTTCCATTTTTTATATACATCTTCTTCTCCAGCAATGGGAATTATTACCTTTTTACAGGTATGATGTATGGTTTCCTAACATTCAACAAAAATTAATTAATTAATAGTAGTTTCATTAAAAGCACCAAATATTACCGTTGTTAATAAACAAACATAAGTAGGGTTTAGAGATATAGTGACTGGTTTTCATCGGTAGCTCCTAGTATCAGTGAGCTTGTATGGGTGGACTTGAGTTAGTAGGTCTGTAACGGTTGATTTTACTCTCTATAATGGTAGACTATGTATCAGTGACAATGACTCTTTATCAGTAGCTACTAGTATCGGTGGTTCTCTCTGTATATCATTGGCTCTCTCTTTATATCGGTGGCTCTGTCTGTATCGGTAGACTTCATATCAGTACCTGTCTGTTTGTATCGGTAGACTTGTATCGGTAGGTCTATATGTATCAGTAGACTTAATATTATTAGATGTCTGTTTTTATCAATAGACTTATATTGGTAGGTCTGTCTATCTGTACCAGTAGCTCTTGATATAACAGTAGACTCTATCTATCAGTGATCTTTTCTTATCAGTAGAGTATGTCTGTATCAGTGACAATGTACCGGTAGCTCTGTATCAGTGACTCAAAAACTTAATACTTATCTGTTCTATGCAAATCATATCCATATTGAGTTAGTATTATTTCAAAACATGTATAAACATAGATAAACATTGGTTAACATATTCCAATGATTATTTTGATATTTTTGTTAACATAATTTAACATATAGATAGGATTATCAAAACATATTAAAACATAATTGAGATTATCAAAATAGGTGAGGTCAACAATCTCCCCCTTTTGATAATCACAAATTATGGTATTATAATCCAAAATAATCATTAATATATCATAATAAAAGACATTGGGTCTGAACTTCTCAGTGTGAGTAATGAAATTTTCAAATTTATCAGAGAATAGAGTATTACATAAAAATGTATCAGAGGTATGAAACCACTGTATCATAGGAAGAGTTATAAAACAAATGTACCAGAGGTATAAATGTATTATTCTCATATTCCTCCCCCTTTGTGATTAGAAAAAAGTAGTAAAAAATGAATGAGAGAAGTAAAAAAAGGTAAAAGATAATAAGATCATATATATTTCGTGGGGGAAAAAATACAGATAAATACAAAAGTGAGGAAAAAAGAGTACAAGTGATTCCTATCAAATGTCCTAGCCACTATTCAATCCACCTCCTCAGCATGTGATTTGGATTTTCCCTTGGAATCAGAAGAGGATTCAGGCTTGGTAGATGCAGGTGGAGGCTTGGGAACACCAGTGATAATCATAGGAGGCTGAGCTACTGATACAATGCCTGACTTATAATGTGGAGCCCTATAGGTGATCATAGGAGAGAGAATTCTGATTTCTTGATCTAGTGTCATCTGAGGAATGGAGGAAGACTGAGCAGAGGGAGGCAGATCTGGAGGTACAATAATAGGATTACTGTCTACATGAAAAAATGGCAGCAACAGATTCCTAAAGTCCATAATGATTCCTCCTCCTCTTTCCATAGAAGAAATGAAGCCATATTTGTTTTCCAGGAATTTTCCCAAGGTTGGAGTCAGTTCCCTGAGATTACTCACTTGCTCTCCGAAGGCTTGAGTCACAGAAGGTTACTTCAAATTTTCTAACAAAAGATTGAAGTGATTTTTCAATTGATGCTTAGTGTAGACCCTTGAGAAATAGTAATCCACTCTGTATTTTACCTCTTTCTGAGAATCAGTGGCCTCACTCATAAAATTCTGAACAATTTTCCCTATATCCTTAGTGTTAGTCACCACTTGGGTCAAGGCAACAGAGTCTATAGAGCCACTGGTAAATGACTGTCCAATCTCTTCTCTCATCACAGCTCGAATCTGATCAATATCCAAAGAAGGCCTGTAAGTACTCAGAGGTGCAACAGTAAAGGCTACTATTTCCTTAAAATATTTAGTCATCCAACTAATGAGTTTTTTAACAACAGAGTCCTGGGTGATGACATGCTACTCCATAGAAATATTAAATTCCTCAAAAACTGATACCATCTGGCTAACTACACTTTTTACAAATGCCAAATCCTTGTATGCTTGAGATTTAGAGCTCATATAAGATTCTAGAGAGACAAATGATTTCTTTAGAGATTCAACATCCTATTCTAAGCTTGAAACTTGATTCTGGTAGGTCTCGACTTCATCCAAAACACCAGATACTGATTCAGTCATCACAGATTGAATAGATGATACTAACGAGGTTTCCATTATTCTCATTTATTCTACTAAACAGTTCTTATGATCATATTTAAACTTGTCTAGATAAAATTTTCTTACTATATCCTCAGGTAAAGTTTCATAAAGTAGATTATAAGAGATAGGAGGTCTACTGATGGGTGTCTCAACTTCTAAATCAGGGTAGTCCAACACAAAAACTACAAAACCTGGGTCTTCGGCCCAGTCTTCAATCTCATGAGCTACTAAAACAGTACCATGTATGGTGGGATTATCCCCCTCAATCTGTGCATTTTTCTATTCATGTACATTAATAGCAGCTTGAGCAGGTAGGTCTTCCTTAGAATAATTTTCCACAACTCTAACCACATCAGGTGTCCCAACTTGGGGTGATGAAGGACTAGATGCAGGTCTGTATACTTCAACAATTTCCTCAGTAAGAATTGGGGAGTACCAAATTAGTGGGCTGAGACTAAAGCAGGAAGAAACATCTGCTTCATTTTCTGATTCCGGTTCTTCCTCATTCTCTGGAGTAGGCTGGTCTTCCTCATCAATATGGCCTTTTTCATTGCTTACTCCCAACACAGTTTCCTTTCCAGATGATACAACTTCAGCAACTGGACTTTGAGGCAAGTTGGGATCCCCTCTATCAGCTATAAAGGTATCCTCCTCATCAGTATCATCATTATACTGAGGTTCCTCTTCATCAGGTCCTAGACCTGGATCTCTTCTACCTCTTGGCCTATTGGGATGGTCAATAGGGTTGAACTTATCATACACCTTCTCATCATCAACAAACCATTGCCTTCTCCATGGGTTCCATCCAATCTTCATATACTTACAGATTGTTCATGTGATGAAAATTTTTTTCCTCACTACTACTGTCCCATCCTAAGACTTGGCTACTCCTTTCACCTTGATCATTATCGAAATCAACTTTGCAAAGAATAAAGTATTGGATTTTGACTTAGACTTGGTCATATCTTTAATTTGGATCACCAACAACCTACACAAATTTACCTTGACACCATGACTTCGAAAATACAACAAATAAATATCTTGGTATCTCAGATTGTCAAAGTCCCCTCTTCTTAGACTTAGCACATGTTGGATGAATTTGAATAACAGCCGGTTTTCTCTATCAATCTCAGTAGCCACTGCCTTTCTCTGTTTGCCACTACTTATGTTCTCTTCCAAAGCAACCTTAGAGTCAAAAATGTCACGGGTGGGAGGTATTGTCTTCAAGGTATACCCAAATACACCCTCATGCGGGACTTTCAGACATTCAGTCCATTCAACAGAGGAAAAAGAAATTTATTTTCCATTCATGAATGAAACCATTCTGTTTTCTTCTTCAGACTTATCAAAACGAACAAAAACATAAAACTCCTTAACCAACTTTTGATAATGAGGTCCATTATTGTTTTCAAAACATTCGATCCATCCCTGTTCCACCAATACTCTTAGAACCAAAGACTTTCTAGGCAAGATCCATTCCACACTGAGTTCTTTTTCAATTACTATTTATCTATTATGCAAATGTGGGTTCACTGCATGCTTCCCCAACCTTGTTCTAATTTCACTGCCACTACCTTCAGGTCATGTTTTTTGATTTTTTTGCACTTGACGCATCACTATCATCCCTGACTATCGAGAGTTTTTTTCTTTCCGTCTTCAATCGAATAACCTAGGGTTACGCGTAATGTGGGGGTTCGAGAAGTGAGTATTGAAGAGAGGAGAGTTTTTGGTAGATTGAAATGTGAATAAGGCATAGTTTTTATCATTTAGGAATCAAAATGTAATAAAAAGAATTATACTGAAAACAATAAGAGTTTCAGCTACGGAAAATGAAAATCGGACAGTGCGTGACATATCAGTGACAATTACTGGTGAGGACCCTAACTGTGAGGTTTATTTATCAGTGACGTCTCTAGCGGTGAGGTGTCTCTAGCGGTGAGGTGTCTCTAGCAGTGAGGTTTCTCTAGTGGTGAGGTGTCTCTAGTGGTGTGGTGTCTCCAGCGGTGAGGTTTTCTAGTGGTGAGGTTTTCTAGCGGTGTGGTTTTCGAGCGGTGAGGTTTTATAGAAGTGAGGTTTGCCTAACAGTGAGTATTTGGCTAACAGTGAGGATTTTCTTAACAGTGAGGATTTGGCTAACGGTGAGTATTTTCTTAACAGTGAGGATTTGGCTAACGGTGAGGATTTTCTTAACAGTGAGGATTTGGCTAACGATGAGGATTTTCTTCTACAAAGTCTATCATTCCTAACTCATGTCTAATGTAACTTAACCTATATTAACTTAAAGGTGTGGTGAATATATCAGCTAATTGATGTTCAGTACCTATAAATTCAAGAGTAATATTACCCTTTTGGTAATGATCTCTCAAAAAGTGGTGTCTTACATCAATGTGTTTTGTCCTAGAGTGAGATATAGGATTTTTAGAGATATTGATCGCACTAGTATTATCACAGTTTATAAATACATGTCTAAACTGATATCTGTAGTCCAATAATGTATTTTTCATCCACATAATTTGTGCACAGCAACTACCAGTAGCAATATATTCTTCTTTAGCAATAGACAATGAAATAGAGTTCTGCATTTTACTACACAAAGATATCAAGGACTTACCTAGAATATGACATGTTCAAGAAGTTCTCTTTCTATCTAACTTGCAACTAGCAAAGTCAGCATATGAATAACTTATTAAATCGAATGATTTTCCTTTTGGATAAAATAATCTTAAGTTAGTAGTATGTTTAAGATATTTGAAAATTCTTTTAACAACAAGAAAGTGTGACTCTTTTGGATTAGCTTGAAATCTTACACACATACACACACTAAACATAATATTTGGTCGACTAGTAGTAAGATAGAGCAGAATCACTATCATACCTCTGTAGTTGGTTGGATCCACTGGTTTTCCAGTTTCATCAGCATCTAACTTACAAGTGATACTCATGGGTGTGTCATTACCCTTACTACTACCCAAACCAAAACATTTTAAAAGATCATTTGTATATTTACTTTGATTTAAGATGATACCATTTTCATTTTAAAAAACATGAAATCCAAGAAAATATTTGAGTTCTCCCATTAAACTCATTTCAAATTCATTTTGCATACTTTTTAAAAAATCAATACACAAAGTATTTTAAGAATATCCAAAAATAATATTATCAACATAGATTTGTACCATCAAAACATCTTTGGAAATTCTTTTAATAAAGAGAGTTAGATCATAAATCCCTTTAGAAAAAACTTTTGAAATAAGAAAACTACTAAGTCTATCATACCAAGATCATGGGGATTGTTTTAAACCATATAAAGCTTTAGAAATATTAAAAACTTGATTTGGAAAATGAGGATTAGTAAAACCAGGAGGTTGTTCCACAAAAACATCTTCAATTATAAAACCATTTAGAAAAGAACTTTTAACATCCATTTTATATAACTTGAAATTCAGATGAGCAGTATAGGCAAGTAGAATCCTAATAGATTCTAATCTAGTTACAGGTGCAAAGGTTTCCTCATAGTATATTCCTTCCTCTTGACTATATCCTTGTTCAACTAGTCTTGCCTTGTTTCTAATGATATTTCTTGATTCATCAACTTTATTTCTAAAATCCCATTTAGTGCCTATGGTCAAAGTTTCCTTAGGTCTGTCAACTAATTTCTAGAATTTGTTTCTTTCAAATTGATTTAATTCTTCTTGCATATCCATTACCCAAAATTCATCTTTGATAGCCTCATTGATATTTTTGGGTTCTAACTGAGAAAAAAAAGCTTGATGTTCGAACTGGTTTCTTAGAGAAGCTCTAGTCTATGTCCCTCTATCAGGATTACCTACAACAACATCTAAAGGATGATTCTTTAGGATCCTAGTTGATCTGGTAAAAGTAGGACTAGAAATTTTAGGTTCCTCTCTAGGTTCGGGTTCATCAGAAGAAAATTCTGGAATATTTACAGAACTAGTTGTCTTTACAATAGGTTCAATGAAATTATCACTAAGGTTCAGAATAGACAAATATTCTTCAAGATTTTCATGAGAAGGTTTAGGTTCATGCGGATCAGTTTCATAAAATTTGATGTGAACAGATTCTTCCAAACATTTGGTTCTTTTATTCAAAACTCTATAGGCTTTTCTAGATAAATAATAACCTAGAAATATTCCTTCATCACTTTTGGCCGCAAACTTATCAAGATTATCTTTAGTATTGAGAATAAAGACTTTGCAACCAAAAAATCTAAAGTAACTAATATTAGGTTTTCTATTATTCCCTAATTTATAAGGGGTCTCTTTAAGAACATGTCTAATAAATACTCTATTTAAAATATAACAAGCTGTATTGACAACTTTAGCCCAAAAATAAATAGGTAAGTCATATTCATTTAGGAAAGTCCTTGAAATTTCTTGAAGTGTTATATTTCTTCTTTCTACTACACCACTCGGTTGAGGTGTCCTAGGGGAAGAGAAATTGTGATTATAGCCATTTGTGAGCAGCATGACTCAAATTAATGATTTCCAAACTCACTACCATGGTCACATATCAAGGTTTTAATCTTAAGACCACTAAAGTTTTATATAGACTTGGAGAATTTAGTAAAGTAAGATAAAGCTTCACTTTTGTGAGTTAAAAAATATACCCAAGTATATCTAGAAAATTCATCTACTAAGACATAAACATAGTGATTCCCATTTAAACTAGAAACTCTGGATGGTCCAAATAAATCCATATGAACCAACTCGAGAGGTTGAGAAGTTGAAACTTCTTTCTTTGATTTAAAAGAAACTTTATGTTGCTTTTCCCTTTTGACAGGGAGTACAAACTTTGTCTGATGGGAAGTTAAACTGAGGTAGGTCTCTAACTAAATTTTTCTTAGTCAGTTTCTTAAGTGAGTGTATATTACAATGTCCTAATATTCTATTCCAAACCCATGATTCTTTATGAAAATCATTTAAACAGGTAATATTTTTCTTAGATAAAGTGTTTAAATCTATAACATAAACATTTTCATTTCTTAAGGTAGAAAACATTAAAAAAAATTTAGAATTAAAAACATTACAAGATTAATTTTCAAACAAAACATTAAATCCATCATCACACAACTGAGAAATGATTAATAGATTATATTTTAGTCCATCAACAATTAAAACTTTAGAAATTAAAATTGAATCAGTGTTACCAATTTGGACTAAGCCGATGATTTTTCCTTTTGAGTTATCACCAAAGGTGGCATGTACTCCATAAACTTGACTAAGCTTTTAAAACATGATAAGTCTCTTGTCCATGTCTTGAACATCAACTATCCATGTACCATGTCTTTCTACAATATCTTTTTAAGAATGTCTCCTTAGATGTATTTTTCATGAAACACATATTAGCTTTTTGAGATTTTTCATCCTGAGTGGAATCAGAATCACTTGAACTATCTTTTGAAGCACTCCAGGTTTCTTTCATAGCTTTCTTATATTTTTTGTCCTTGTACTCATATTTCTTCTTATAATTTAATTTTGGACAGTAATCATTCATATATCCTTTCCTATTGCATTCATCAAATAATATGTCATCACTTTTGTCAGTTCTTTTCCAATCCTTCTTCCAATGACCTTTATTGTCATACTTTCCCTTATAATTGGATTTTTTGAAGAACTTATTTTTCCTATAAAATTTCTTAAATCGTCTAGCTATCTGATCCATTTCATCATCACTATCAGATGCACTCTCTTCACTTCTTGAGCTATCACATTCACTTTGAATTTTCCCTTTGTCCTTAATTTTTGAAGCAAAAGTCTTGAAAGCTACAGACTTCTTTCTTGGTTCATCATCTTCTTCCTTGTTTACTTTTAGTTCTTCTTCATACATCATTAATTTACCAATAAGTTTCTTGACAGGTAAAGCACTAATGTCACAATATTATCTAATTGAAATGGATGTGCCTCTCCATTTGTCTGGAAGACATCTTAGTATTCTCATGATTTTCTCTTTTGTAGGAACAACTTTTCCAAGTGATCTCATTATATTTACAATTTCGTTGAACTTGAGATACAGGTTAGAAATAGGTTCATCAGGCTTCATTTTAAAATTATCATACTTAATAGTGTAGGTATTCAATCTCATTTCCTTAAAATTGGTTGTTCCCTCATGGGAAATAGCCAAAGTATCCCAGATTTCATAAGCAGTCTTACAAACAGAAATTTGATCAAATTATTCATCTCTTAAAGCACAATACAGAGCATTCATTGCTTTACAATTATTATTGTAAGCAGTTTTTGTAGGTTCATCCCAAGTAGTTCTTTCAGTTTTTGGAATCTTATACTGAGTCTCTATAGTAGTCTAGATATCAAATCCTATACTTTCTAAATGAATTTTCATTTTTAGTCTCCATTGGGAATAACTAACACCATTAAAGAACGGTGGACTATTGGTAGCTACACCTTCTAGTATATTATCCATAATTACATTTTAGCTAATATATTGAAAGAGATAAAAATTTAGAAATAACAGTAATTTTGAGATCTTTAAGATACAAATAAAATCACAGTTAAAAACACTTTCACAAATAGAGTGTTTTGAAAAACTTTTATCAATACATTTGATACCAAATGTTGGTTAGAGTGGTTACTCAAGAGGGGGGGGGGGGTGAATTGATTCCAATTAAAATTTATATTAAGAAGCTTTGTATGAATCTCCCCAAATTAAATAAAAATTAAACTGTAGTGAATTTATAATGCTTTAAAGGTTTCAATTAGTTTCTCAAAGATTGATTATTTCTCAGTTAACTTAATCTGAAGATTAAGTTAGCTTTTTGAAACCAACTTACTGACTAACAAAAATTACAAACACTTTCTTGTTTAACTATCAGAGTTATTATAAAATATATTTGAATTTCAAAGTAATTAGCAGAAGAATATAAGATATAGTTTAAAAAGAAATAGGATGCAAAAAAGGATTAACCAAGAGGTTCAGTCTCAAGAAGAGACTTAGTCCTTTCAAACAGTTTATATAATATTTGATCCACACCCTAGATCGGGGTTTACAACAGTACTCAGACAGTCCAGGTCCTCAAACCTCTACCACAATTATTCATGGGAAATAACAACAGCTCACAGGCTATCCAGGTCACACTAGACCTCTACCACTATCCACAGTGGGATACAAGAGTGTAAGGGAAAGATTGAGTGAGGATTTATAAGTCCTGTGTATCTCTATAAGGTTGTTTTGTATGTGCATGGAAAGACTGATCATTATCTCTTTTGTAGTTCAAGGTTCCCTTTTATATATATACCTTCAGCTCCGGCAATGGGAATGATTACCTTTTTATAGGTACGAGGTACAGTTTCCTGACATTCAACATACATTAATTAATTAATAGCAGTTGCATTAAAAACACCAAATATGACCGTTGTTAATAAACAAACATAATTAGGGTTTAGAGATATAGTGTCTGGTTTCCATCGGTAGCTCCTAGTATCAGTGAGCTTGAATCGGTGGAATTGAGTCAGTAGGTCTCTAACAGTAGCTATTACTCTTTATAATGGTAGACTATGTATCAGTGACAGTGACTCTGTATCGGTAGATTCTTGTATCGATGGCTCTCTATGTATATTAGTTGCTCTCTATATATATCAGTGGCTCTATCTGTATCAGTAGACTTCATATCAGTAGCTGTTTGTTTGTATCGGTAGACTTGTATCGGTAGGTCTGTCTATATTGGTAGGCTTCATATCAGTAGCTGTCTGTTTGTATTAGTAGACATGTATCGGTAGGCCTGTCTGTCTGTACTGGTAGCTCTTGATATAACAGTAGACTCTGTCTATCAGTGGTATTTGCTTATCAGAAGACTTTGTCTTCATCGATGACTATTTATCGGTAGGTCTGTATCAGTGACTCAAAAACTTAATAATTATTTGTTCTATGCAAATCATATCCAGATTGAGTTTGTATTATTTCAAAACATGTATAAACATAGATAAACATTTATTAACATATTCCAATGATTATTTTGATATTTTTTAAACATAATTTAACATATAGATAGGATTATTAAAACATATTAAAACATAATTGAGATTATCAAAATAGGTGAGGTCAACACTATTTTTCTTCTTATCACTTTGATATCTTTTCCTTAAGGTGTGAATTTATTCACACCATACATTGTGATATTCCTCACACAACGGTAGAGTGTTTGATTTCTTTTTATTGTTTTTTTACTTCTCTAATTCCTCCCTCATGAGTCTACTTTCCGATTCCATTAAAACCATAGAATCAATGGAGGGATAACTCTTTTATGGGCTTATCCAAGGGAGTAGAAAGGGGCTAGTTTGGATGTAATTTTTCACTCCATTAATTTCTAATCACTTATTTTAATTGAGAATTTTTTTTGAAGATATTTAAACTCCTTTATCCATGTTGAATTTAAGTCCACACACTTCAAGTGATAATACGAACCTTTACCTTGAAGTTCACAAAACTTTGATCCTTCAAGTGTATAGGTGATTAGTATTAAAGGGTGTAGGTATTAAACCAGTAAGTGATTATGTTGTTTGATCTTCTTAAATGAACCCATCTCAAATATAAGGAATTGAAATAATTAAAGAAGGAATTCATCCAATCCACCGTAAGTGATAACCTAGGATCAATTCATTATCTTAATTAGAATTAACTTAAATCTTTTAGTGATACCTTAAACCCATATAAAATCAACCCAAGTTGGCCACTTCATAGCCAAAAACAATCCATAGAATGTACGTGTCTGTAGGTTACTTCTTAGGTCTCTAAGGATTCGACAACCCAAGATAAACTACAAGGACCGTTCTACCTTCATTTCTTGGGAAAATTTGAGCGTTAATCACATATTCATGAGATATATGAGAGATTTTAAAATAAGATTCAAGAGAGAAAAATAAAAATAATAAATAAAGTTTTTCCCATAATGTTCATGATTGGAGAAGACAGATCAATCATTTCAAGGGGGTGGGTAAAACAACATTCTTAAAAAAAGCCACCAATTTATAGATCAATTAATTTTGGTATAAAATACATATAATAAATCATCTAAAGTATAGTTTTAGTACCCTTGATAGTCTGATAAAAGTTTCACCAAATTATTTGGGTGAATAAACAAATTTAGGTCCACAAACTTTATCCAATAAAAACTTATAAACCAAAACTTGTTTATATTTTTGAAGAATATTAGAAGAAATATGGATGGAATTGGGCCTTCTATATTGTACATTTTTTAATCACTTTGAAAATTTAAATAACCATATTTTCATTAATAATTTAAAATATTATTTTGAGAAACTCATTTCACAAAATTAGTGGTTTTTGAAGAGACTGAATTATTTGAAAAACCAAAACCATGACTGTTACTTTTAACATATTGAAAAAAACATATAAAAATAAGAGATTTTTCACCTTTTGTGAATTAAAAATAGATCTTTTTAGATCCTTGATATTAGCTTTGAGAATTTAAACATCAGGTTGATTTTTAAATTTAACAACAAAATCATCCTTTTTATAAATCATTTTCATTTAAAACTTGTTTATGTTTATAATTAATATTTATAAAATTAGTATGTATTTTTAATAAACCTTTTCCAAGTTCATCATAAAGAATTTTAAAGATCACCATAGGTTAGGGAAATTGAAGATGTAGGAGAGAAACAAGAAGAATGGGAAGATATAGTAGAAGAAGATTTAGATGGAGAATGATAAATGGGGGTAATAACCTCATTACCATCCTCAAGATGTGCCATGAGGAATTTTGGACATAATTCACTTTAACACGAAGAGTACATGGAACCATCACTAGATCTCCAAGTAGTAACTTATAGATATTGCTTACATTTTTTCTTGTTTTTTAGCATCTTTTTTTAGATCGTACATTCTGGTCTTATATACCCATTTTGGCTACATTCGTAACATGTCACGATGGGTACTTTAATTTGATATTTATTTTTATTATGTATGGGATGATGTATTCTTAATTATAAGCTTTCTCAACATTTTGAAAATTTTTTCAAGTTCACCTTCATCTTCAATGTCACATTCAAAAGAATCACCATCTTTAATTTCTTTAAAAGAAATGTTATTCATTATTTCCTTCAATTTCATTACTTCTTTAACTTTTTAGAATTACATAATTATCTCATATGTCATTAAGGATCTGATGAGATCCTAAACTAACATATTTTTTATTTTATTTTTTGTATTCTGGTATTATTGTCACTTTGGGATTCCTTGAACTAGGTAAAACCCACAAGATTTTATTTACGAGTGATTCAATGGACAAGTCAACACTGATAGATTTTTTTCCATTGAAAATGTTAGTGAAATGAGTAATCATTCTATTAATAGTTTCATTTTCATGCAAGGAGAAACTTTCAAAATCATGAAGATATGTATATAATCTAGTGTACATGGAATTATTGGTGCATTCGTGTGTGATATCGAGAAATTTCTAAATTACATTATCCATTTTTAAGTAGATATTCTATAAAACACATTTTTATCTAAACAATGAAACAAGTCATTCATATATTTTCCATATAATTAAAAAGAATAAATATCATGAGGAGAATATTTATCTTCTTATTTGGTTGTAGGTGTATAAACATGCATAACCATTTTCTAGACATGATATCTACTATGAAAAATAGACATGTGAGTTTTCCTATATGAATAATTTAAACCATCAAAGAAAGTAACATGTGTATAAGAAGTAGATTCCATTTTAAAATACAAATCTGAAAATTGGTTATGATTTGAAAATAAAAAATAATTTGTTGAAAATAGAAATTTTAAAAAACAAATATTTTGAAAAAGAATCGATGATGTCCTTTTATACCATTTTTTGTGTCAGAGAAATGTAATGAGTGGGGGTGAATTTTCCTTTTAAAAAACTTAAAGAGATAAATAAATCAATGTTATAAAAGATACGATGATGTAATATAATCACATAATGATATCAAAGTGATGAGTACTAGAAATTTAAACCAGTAAATTAAGAAAAAAAGTATTATGGAAAATAAAATGTGGTAAGTATACAGACATGGAAAATTTGGTAAAGAAGTTGTGAAATTGTACCCAAAGGTACCCTATGTCTCCTCCTAATGAGAATAACTTATAAAGGATAAATTAATAAACCCATTGGTTTGAATAGAAACCAAAAACTAAAAATCCATGGTTTTAATAATAGAATCTAGGAACCTCAAAAACCTTTTCTTTTAGTAGAATATCAAGAAATTCAATCCCTTTGTTTGAATGGATAATTGTGAACCAAAGAAACATTGGTAAAAGATAATAGATGAATTTATTAATTGAAATCCCTTTACAATTCATGTACTTCACACTCTCTTAAAGAATTATATCAGGATAGAAATAGATAGAGAGAAGTATATGATGTGATAGTAAGGGGTTTCACAAATAGGCTCAGTTAGAGGAGAGAGAAGGAGGTACAAAAAGATAGAACAAAAATTTCTTTGGTACTTTGAATAAAGTATTTCAAAAACACACCCTTATTAATTTTATTACTTAATATCCTCATATGATGAAGTCATGATCTCCCCTTGAATATTGAATGAAATTTTGGAACTTTAAGCTCTTGTGAGATTTTAAGAGAATGAGATCAAATTTGATCTTTGAGAGAACTCTGGTGTTTGAACATTGATTTAGAGGAAAGTCAAATGTGAATTGAGGTTTCCATGATCTCCTTTTATAGACTCCATAGAATTATGGAGTCTAAGGTTAGATCTAAGGCATTACAAACCTAATTGAGACACTTTTTGACTATCATCAATGCACCCCCAGAATGTTTGCCTCGACACCACCAGATACTCGGTAGCCACCACCGGGTAGCTGGTGGTGCTACTAAAATCACATGCTTACTGTCTGGTCTCATAGGCTGGTTGATGGCCTCCACTGACTAACAAGTGGGCCTTCTAGATCTCTAAATATTCTGTCACATTCCCCTGCCTAGTGATTTATACGACAACAAACTTTGAAAGAATCCCATTTATCTCAGTTTGAAGCTGACATTAGTTTGAATTCCTTCGTTCCATTATAACATAATAAAAACAAAATAAAACACTTGAAACACATTTAAACAATTTAGAAATCAATTAGAGTGTTTTTGATCGTTAAAAAAATTACATTATGAGGTACAACAACTATTCCCTCATTACTAGAGTGTACAATGTGAAAATAAATAGATAAATTATATACATTGCATCTTAGAAAACACCACATCCATATAAATAAATGGAAGGTGATAAATAACCAAACCTCATCCCATGAAATACCTTATTGATGTTACAAACATGAAAGGTAGGGTAGTAAAAAATAAGCATGCCAAGTATAACTAAACAAAAAGTAAATAAAGGCTGAAGACCAAAGGATAACACAACCCCTAGAAGTTTCGAGCTCAGTATTGATATAAAATCCCAACTACAACCAAGCCATGAAATCAAGAATAAACCATGGGTCATTCCCTAAACGTATGACCCACAACAAAGTAGCACCTCCTTAGGTACCCATATGCCATGGAGGCCCGAGCAGGATGTGAGTATAACTCTGCAGGCTACCACCAATGGTGTCTAATGAAAATATTTTATATTAGAATAAATAATTATGGTGTGACATAATAAATAAAATAAATATAAATAATAATAATCTAGAAAAATAAATAGAACACAATCAAGTTTTAGATCTAGAGAATATAACACAAACCAAAAAATACATGCTTTGACCAATGCTAATAACTCTAATCATGGTGGAAGAATCATATCCCTACTTGGTTCCAAGGAACATTATCAAGTCAACCATAATAAAGTGGATTAGGAGGAATCCACATGGATCAAGTGTCATTCCCTCCCAATGATACCCATGATAAATTATTTGTCTTGTCTAAACTCAAGGGGCGTTCCTTAACATTCATAAGCATGGATCAATTTCAATCCAAACTCACACCCAAGGAATTACATACCAATCATAATCGACCAAAATATTGGGAGTTCATCCTACAACATTCAAGAGGGGATTTCCTCAAGAATCCACGACAATAATCTATGGAATTCATCAAATATATACATTACTCAAATCTAAGGGGAATCTACCCCATGGGATTCATGACAATGAATCTAAGAAGAATTCACTAATTCACTCGAGGCATTCCATAGAATTTGAATTCATTGAATCTAAGAAAGTTTTCAATACTGGTATTCACATGAATTCCCTAGTGGAATCCAAGACTCATCCATGGATTTACATGCTAATACATATCATAGAGACTCTAAGAAATCACAATAATCTATTCCATACCAACCTTTCTGTAAGGAATCCAAGGGACTTCCCAAGGCATTCCCCTACTCACATACAATTCCACTAATATCAAATAAAATAAATCTCACTAATTTGATCATTTCTATTATATAAAATTTTAACATATTAAGGAAAATTATCCATTTAATTCAAATTCACAATTCCACTTATGACTACTAAGGTCATAAGCACTATTAGTGCAACCACCATTTCAAAATTTGACCATTAATATATTAATGGAATCAACTAACTACTCGATTTATTTAATTATTTCCAAAGAAATAACAAATTCCACTACTTTAATATATTATGCAAATTACCAATAGAAGACAACATGTTTTACTAAGTTCAAGGGGTTTTCTATGGTATAAAAGGGTAACTAGAAAGTTAAATTTATATAGGTCAAGAATTTGATAAGATAGCGTGACTACACAAACCAAAACTCAATACTATGACATTAATTTAAGGGGAAAACAATTAGAACACTTACCTTAACCTTGTAGAAACCCACACATCCAATATTATCCTTTTGTTTGAGCCAAAAAATTATAAATCAAAGAAGCATACAAAATATATGAAAATAGGTCATAATGTCCATAAATGGTGTGATCACACTTGATGGTGAAATAAAATAATAAAAGAGGAAATATTATTCTTAGAATTACCTAAACATTCCCAAAACCATGGATAGAATCTGATTCAAACAAGGAATGGAGGATTTACAATATAGAAGAGAGAAGAGGGAAAGGAGAGCCACACACACTGCTGATGGCCAAAAACGAGAGAAGAAATAGATTTAGAAGCTTTTAAGTGAAAGTGGAATTTTTCTAATTTTTAAAGGGCACGTTGTTGACCAAACCACAAGTCAACTATGAATACTCATAATACTATAATACCCCATCTCACCTGGTTAAGTGCATTGTGTGAAAAATAATGTTCCAACCATGTGACATGGCTCTGCAATATATTATAGGTGTTTTCACCATTCCCTAACCCCCACCGCATAGTTTAACAAACTATGCTACACACTGAATCACTTCATTCTATGTAAAAAATGACTCTTTTAAGGGATTGGACCCTTTGAAATTCAAATCTCAATGCTTGTATAAAATTCAACCCCTCCACTAAAAAACTCAAACTTGTCCTTAAAAACCGAACACCCATACAAACATGGGGTATTACACATACTATGCACCTCGTGCAACATAGCGTCACATACTTATCTTCTATATAGTCACCTGGATCATTTTTGAAAGCTAGTATAACCTGTGTATTATGTATTATACCTCAATCCATCATATCTCGTACATAAAACACATGTAATGATCATTTAGATACTATATACAAAATATATGCATGTGTAGTAACCTCAATTCATCACATTCCAAAACACACATGTATGGGAAGTCACATTTGTTCATACTTTTATGTAATACAATTATCAAAGAGATAGTAGGGGAGAGGACATAGTCAGATATCCATATCTTTTCTAACCTACATATTGTGTAAAACACCCTTAAAACCTTTACTTTTCAATTTCCTTTCCAACAATAGTGGGGATAGATATATCTAACAATCACACCAATGGAAACTACATATACTTAGAGTCATTTATCATTATTTTCTCACAATACATAGGGTTTTCACTATTAAGGTCTTGATATCAAGAAAGCATACAAGTATTAATATAATTAATTCACTAGACATTAATTAATATTATTTTATTTCCATGATTAGCATTTTAATCATATAATCCATATGCAAACAAAAATATTAATTATTTTCTTGTATTCTAAAGTATGTCATCATCATAAGTATGAATCAAGAACCAACCCCATTCTTTAATTAATTTATCCAAATTCCATACTTATCTCAATACTCTAGGACTCAACCTAAGCTTCCACTTAAAAAATAAACTCATAGAGAATAGCATTAATCTATGTTTAGTATTTTTAAATTGGTCATATAAATAATGGTCATCTATTATATTTTAAGAAAGAATCAATATAAATTAATAATCGACGAGCATGTCTCTCTCTGAACTCATCCCAATTACCTTGGTGTCCCACACCATTACGCATAAAAACACATATGTAATCTCATTCCAATATCTTCACATATGGAACCTCATTCCACCACCATCATCATAATTATCAATATGTTCCACATTATCATAACTGGTACCCCATGCCACTATCATCATCAGAACTGAAATACCATTCCACTATCATTATCAAACAAACTATATCAGGTTATCTATCATTCAATCTTAGGGATCCAAATTTTTTAGCACACATAGATAATTTTTTTTCCTTCACATAATTTTAATGGAAATTACAGCCATAACATCAATGCATTCAAGCCTCCTGTAATAAAGAATGGGCTCAGTCAGCCCCAATCAGCACGTATTTATCAGAACACCATTGTAATTATATCTTGAATTAGTCGATTTATTATGTATAGGTTTTCCATGTTAAGAAACCAATATCAATATCTAGAAATATATAAAACCGAAATAACATGATTAAATCATTATTTATATATTTAAACAGTTACAAGATGAGTAGTAATTATATTGATCATGCCTCATTTATTTAATTAATAATAACATCTAGATTTACATTGTTTATCTATTTCAAGAATTAAACCATGATAAACAATAAAAAAAATACAATTGAGTAGATAGAACAATATCTAGTAAATAACAAGAGGTTACACAAAACAAATTTGATCAAAACGTCCCAACCAATAATAAAATTTCTTCATCATGAAATATTTAATTATCTATACTTGAAATAATTGGTTTTCTCCCTCCTCGATAATATCCATCACTTAAAGTATCAACAAAAATATTTATAATATATTTAAATATGAAATTTCCTAAAATTTTAAGATAATCATAATTATATACAACATGGAATATTATATTCTAATTCAATTCTAGAAATAATAAATTTAATAGGTTCACCAAAATCTGTATGCAATAAAATTATATTTCATTTCTTGGAATAGTAATGACACATCGATAATATTACATATCATACATTAATTAATCTTTATAAATTATTTTATATAATTTTTTTAAATAACGATGAAAATCACTTCAAGAGACAAAATTTTTCCTCTTTGAGTTAAGTTAAAGGATATGGAATCTCATTTATCTACTACATGAGATAATCCATCCGCTATTTATAATTATGTAATTTTTAAATCATGAAACATTAAGAAGATAATATTAAATAATTAAATTATTCTGAGAAACAAACAATTTAAATATAATCATAAAATAAAACTTTTTTTGTCCATTTGGTTTTTTTTTTCAGATTATTACATAAGAATTATTTATATAAGGCATGTAAAGAATACTCCCAAATTTATCAAAATAATTTTTCTTCATATGATATAAAAAATTATCATATTTTTAAGGTTACTCACATTCATTTAAAGAATGGTACTAAAGCATTATTAATTCACACCTATATAAAAAAATAGAAGTAATATATCCCCAAACAGAATATGAAGATCTCAATGTTCTTCGTTCAAGAATGGAAAACCAAGTGTCAAACTTTGAATGCCTCTTATGCAGGGAACCAATGATATTTAAAAAATCACCCTAGACAATATCCCTCTATAATTAATTGATAAAAACTATAAGAAAAATAAGATAATAACCCACCATAGTAGGGAAATAAAACAACAGAAGATAATAAAACCATCCAAGAAGAGAAACTAACCGTGTATCACCAATTATCATCCTCCAGAGGTTGGGGTTTGAAGTCACTAAAAAGGGGATGAAAAGAGTCTAAAAATAAAACTAGATCTCCCAAGAACCAAGAGGAAAGGTGGAATAATGATGTGATTCAAGTGGGTTCATAAATTTATAGGTAAACTGAAAACTAGAAGACCACAATGCAACACCCTATACCATGGATCAATGGGGTGACATGGAATGAAACCACACCACAAAGTAAAAGACCACACCACAACACCCCCAGTCCAAGATGCATCTAAGATCCATGGTGCAGTCAACAATGAGATTTTATAAACCCATAAAAGGGTTCATTAAAAAAGGAACCACCAAGTTGCAGAATCATAATTCCAAAGAAGAAGGACACACCGAACCCATCCCTATGGCACCGTGACCCCAGAATTAACAGAACTGAAAAAACCTCACCTATCTGAAACTCCATGCTGCAACCTACCTCCCACACCATATTGATACCGAAATATTTTGAACCAAAAAATCTTTCCTCATGAAAATTCATGCCAAATAACTCTGTCCACACCATAGTCTTATCTTCTAACTAGACTCTATGACACAACATAAGAAATACTACTCTCTAGATAAAATTTGAGCTTAACTCCCTTCCTTATTACTTATGGACACCTCCAATCACCCAAAATAAAAATTAAGGGCTCAGGAAATATTATACACTTTCATAATCTCTAAATTATGGGATGATGGAATGTTTGTTAAATTTTAAAATGATAAGCGTGTTATTTTTAAAGGTGAATCTGACTTATTTTATGACAAAATAAAAGATAAATTTTATTCAATCTATTTTTCTAAATTAACACAATTAAGTGTTAAGTGTTTAAATATTGTGAAATTTGACTATTTTATGGAATATGAAGCTAAAACATGTGAATTTTATGTTATTTTACAAGTTTTACAAATAATAAAAAATTATATATTTACCCAGTTTAACTATGAACAACATAAATGTATGTGATTAATGTATGATAATTAAAAAGAAAAAAGAATGTTTTAGATTTATTAATGTTCTATAAAGAGTAATGCCTATTTATCTCTTGAATTTAGATTTATTTAACATTGTTAAACGTACTTTTATAGTTATAAAGAAGTATATTTTAGTGTTTTTAGATGGTTTTAGTAGATACACATGGCTTTATTTTCTTGCACACAAATATGTAACTATAGCTAAATTTATATATTATTGTAAATTAGCTAAAAATTAGAAAGTATAACTAATTATATCAATTAGAAGTGATAGAGGTTGAGAGTTCTTAAATATTTAATTTACCTAGTTTTGTGAGGAAAATTAATATTAGCATAATTTTTCAGTACCTAATACAACTCAATAAAATAGTGTAGTGGAAAAGAAAAGTGACCCTTAAAGAAATTGGTATAATAATGCTTAATGGGTTTAATTTAGCTAAATATTTATGGACAGATGTTGTTAATTTAACTTTCTAGGTTATTAATTAAATTATTTTAAGACCCATTTTTAAAAAGACACCATATGAACATTATAAAGGTAGAAAACCAAAAATTGATTATTTTAGAGTTTTGTTTGCAAAGTGTTTATTTTGAATTCTATGTATGCTTTAGATAAATTCAATTCCAAATCTAATGAAGGTATTTTTAGGGTTAATAAAAAGTTAATAGAGCATATAGAGTATATAATAAAAGAACTATGATTATCAAAGAGTCTATTAATGTTTAATTTTATGATATAATTTTAAATTAAAAATCAATTGATGAAAATTATATTGAAGAATTTTTTCGGTATTTTAGATTTAGGGAGAATAAAAAATAATATTTTAATGAACATGTTTTGTGGGAGAAAGACCCTCTTGAAAGACCTCTAAAGATTATTTGAGATCATCTTATTGAAATGGTTATTAAAAATATTGATTCAAATTTAAAAACTAGAAATTATTTAAGGATTTTATTTGTGATTATCATGATTTTAATTTTTATTTAGTTCATAAAAATACTAATGAAATTTAATTGATTATAACTATATATTTTCTATAGAAGAAGACATAAATCGGTTTTCTGGAAATAAAATTTGGAATTTGGTTGAAGTACTTAAAATCGTTATTATTGGAAATAAATGAATATTTAGGAAAAAAATTTATGAATCAAGAAATATTTTGAGAATTAAATATAGAATAGTTTCTCAAGGATATTCATAAGAAGAAGGAATATAATTTTTTTTAATCTTTTTTAATTGCTTCAATATTAGAATGTACTATTATTTTATTAGCATATGAATCTTTTTCATAGTTTCAAATTATTTCAAATGGAAACGAAAAGTTCTTAATTAAAAAGTTTAATTTTGGAAGCTGTTTATGTAAAATAACCTCCTAGTTTCAAAAATGAAAAATATCAATATTATGTGTTAAAACTTTATAAATATTTATATGGTTTGATGCAAGATCCTAGAGCTTAGTATGAAAGATTATCTAATTTTATTTTTATTTTTTGTATCGAAGGTAAAGCTGATCCTACTTTACTTATTAAAAGAAGTTATGATAACATTTTGACTATTTAAATTATTGTTGATGATGTTATTTTTGGATCATTGTGTGAAAAATCTATAATGAATTTTTAGATTTTATGAAATCTGAATTTGATATGAGTATGATGGTATAATTAAAAATTTTATTTGGTCTTCACATTTTCCAAAGGAATGATGTTATTTTTTTAAATCAATCAAAGTATTTTAAATATTTAGTTAAAATATTTGGTGTAAATTCAAATAAAAGTTAAACCAATCTAATGAGTAATTCTTATAAATTATATTTAAATTAATTTAGAAAATTTTTTAATAATAAAAATTTTAGAGGTATTCTTGGTAGTTTATTATATTTTACAACTTCTAATCCTTATTTAATGTTTAGTGTTTTTTCATGTTCTATACATCAATATAATTCTAAGTAAATACATTCAAAGGTTATTAAGATTATTATTAAATATATTAAAGGTTCTTTGAATCTTTCTTTTTTTCCTACTAAATCTATTTTTGATATAGTTATTCTGATTTTGATTTTAAGAGTGAAAAATTGATAGAAAAAAACCTCAAGTACGTGCCTCCTTCTTGGTAAATGTTTAATTTCATGGAGTTCAAAGAAACTACATTCTATTATTTTATCAACTACTATATATGAATATGTTGATGTTGCATCATGTTGTGCTCAATCGTTATGGATTAAGAAAACCTTATGTGATTTTTTTTTAATTTCAAAAATATTCCAATATTATGTTATAAGAATTATGATATTTATATTTCAAAAAATCCTTTACAAGATTCCAGAACTAGGAATATTCATGTTTGATTTCATTTTCTTAGAGATCATGTTCAAAAAATAAATATAAATTAGGAATATATTTCTATAAAAAATCTACATTCCGATATCTTTACTAAGCCCCTGAACATCGCTAAGTTTTAGAAAATCAAATTTAGACATGGTATTATGGAAATTTAATTTTGTAGAATATATTGAGGGGGAGTTTTAAACAATTTCTTTGCTAAAATGTTTAATATATCTTCAAAATCCACTATAATAGTTTACTACTTAGAACATAATCTTTTAATAATATATTTCATTGAAGTGGATCCTTAACACTTTATTTGAAAGTTGTTGGTTTTGGAAAAATTTCTATAGTTTTTATATTTATTTGTATGCAAATTTTTATTTTGTTTTTATTCATTTAATCTCACAAAATATTCTTATAACAAAAAATCTATTTTCATTTTTAAAATTGTATTTGAGATATATTTTATCATTTATTTTTCATATAATTAAGATCTATTCTATTTATTTTAATACGAAGGATAACTCACTATAAAGTATTTTTTTTAATTTTTTTGATAATTTCAAAAGGAGGGAGAAATTTCTGAAATTATATTTCGGTTTATAATTATAAAAAATAGTGTGATTGTTGAGTGTCTCTTTGATAGTTTATTTATTTATGTCTTGATAATTTCAAAATCCAATTTATTATCTCTAACATGATTAATATACAAGTATACTTTGTTTTTTGGTATATAATATATATAAACTTTCATAAATAAATAATTTTAATTTATCACTCTATTGATATGTTTTTATATTTAGTTATTATTCTTGTTTTTAAATCTTTCATTAATTCTAAAATAATATAATGGTGCAAAATTTGTGGATTAATTATTCCTTAAATACTATCTTCATGTTCATTATGTATTTTTTAATAGATTTGGGAGAAATATAAAAGTATTTAACTTATGTTTTTGTTTTTCATTTTTCAATTCATTGGGAACAAAATTGACATGCAACGCGATAAAGTAGTAGTCATGGTTCTACATCATGGACTAGCCATAAGCAACATGCCAAAGTGGAAGGTGTTTTGAGCTATGGAAGTACACATGTAAATAGATCAATTTAAAACTTGGGTTTCAATGTGAAACATTTCATGATAGAAAAAATTGTGATTTATAGTCAAAATTCTCAACTTGAGTTCCTCATGCTATATTGGTAGTGACTATGTCTCATAAGTGAATTTCAAAAGCACCACAGGGGGTGTTTTGACATAGTGATAACCGTGGTCCCTCATTCATTATTAATAAAAAAGGATAGATGAAAATTACCAGTTATAAGGGATGAAACAACTTGTTCAAGTCATTTTATAATGTTGGTCTTTGTTCAACAGAATAAAACATTATAGTTATGAAGGATCTTTTGACATGGTTTAGTTCAAAATGGCTTACTAAATAAAACCAAATCATCGTAAAGTTTATGGTCTTTATACAATATCCTTCAATGATAAATCATGACACTCATCATCTAAGTTTTTATTTATATGTTTCTTAGATGTAGTTTTAATTTTTCTTATGTTTTTAGTAATAAATTATTATTATAATGATCATTTGATAGAATTGTTTTACAAAAAGTGTGGATCAAATTCCCAGGTTAAAAAATGAAGAATATAAAATGTTATTCATTTTTAAATTGCATAGATTTTTTTCTTTGGTAATGTAAAGATGAAAATATCTATGAGTCATTTTAATGATGATATTTTAAAATTTTAGTGGTTTAAAAAATATATAAAAGAAGCATGAAATAATCAGTGATAATGTTAGTGGAGAAAATATTGTGAGGTATTCCTACTTGAACTGTACAATCTGAAATAAATTGAGATACACATTGTTGTGCTATACAGATCATCCAAAACAATGCAACACCCTCATCTAGATTTCAATGTGCTTAAGTGATAAGGTTAAAGTTATATTTGATGCCAAAACATTCCAAATCTGATAATTTTTAATATGGTTTTGTGGTTTTACTTCTTTTTATTTATTTTATGTGTGTTTTATAGGTGGTTTATGTTTTTTTCTATAAAAATTAGGAAATTATTGTCAGGTTATACCAACCCTATAAAAGGTATTTGTTGGTTGTATAACATACCAACCCTAACCATCATCTTGTAAAGTGATGAGATGGTACTAACCTTAGGTGTCATCCTCAAGGAACTAAGGCTAACGAAAAATGCCACGATATTACCTAAAAATTGTGGGAGAATTATCCCTTGTAAAACAATAGAACCTAGCATGAAAAAAACAATAACCACAATTGAATAAATGGTGCATGAAGAATAAACCATAACACTCACTAAAATAACAACAAGGGAACAATATTAAAGTAATAGTGGAACAATATAAAAATAAATACTAAAAATCTAAATTATCAAAAGAATCTTGCACCAAGGTGACACCACTCAAGACTAAGACACAAACAATCCAAGATCCAACTCCACCAACAAAGACAATGACGTCAAAGTGTACTAGTAGAAAAGTAATAAGATGGCCTCTTTCCTGTATTATGGAAAACGTCTCCATGTACAACAAAGTTCATATGCAGGGGTGACTAAACATACCTAATTGAAAACCCCAAATATAAATTTTCTACTTTACACTAAGACCCAAAACAGGTTAGCTCAAAGGATTATAAAACATACAAGAAGAATATAAAAAATAGATCAATAGTTTTCACAATATTCAAATTAGTAGATGAATAAGTTTTTCATAAGAAAAACAACCAATTATGAGTTTTCATTTTCAAAAATCATTTGAAATTAATTAAATTCAATTCGGGATAATCATCCATATTCTCACACATGCATACACTCATGCATTTCAAATGGAATCCCTATGATCATGAGTGGTGATATGACCTCAGCCAAGTCGTCTCTTTGTTTAAAATCCTCCTCACACCTTTCCAGTTAGCACCAAGCACCATGTATATCTCAATAAGGCCTCATAAAATGAAATTCACGAACTCACACACTAACCATGTGCCATTCCAATTGAAATAAAAAACCCATTTGTTCCAAAAACATGTATCAAAACCATATTTATTTTAAGAATAACCTTTTGTTAATTTATTAAACACATTTTGGAACAACACCCAAAACCCCATTTAAAAGCTAACTAGTATGAGAGAAAACCAATATAATTTCATTAACAAGTTTAAGATAATTATTTTTAATAAACCTAAGAGCCTTCATAATCTAATAAAAGTGGAAATATGGAAAAACCACCCACCTCAAGTGATTTGAACATGCTTCACCTTTCAATACTTTTCAAATCCTTTTATTCCCATATATCAAAGATTAAAGATCTTTTGTAGAAAAATTATAGATTGAAGAGATCCTCCAAAATCACTTAAGGAATGGAGTTCAAGAGAAAATGGAGAAAGGTTTATGAGGATCATAGGTAATAGTAATAAAATAAATATATTTGTAATGATCTAATTCATGACATGAAATAGAGATTCACATATTGAATCTTTGACTTACATATACACTGAAAAACCCATTACCTTAGCATGAAATCTTGAAAACTGATTCATGTCATTAATGGATCTTGCATCGTGAATTGATTCTTACCATAAAACATTCACAACCTAAAATAAATACATGTAATCTAACCAAACCCATTCAAAATGTGAATAAGAATTCAGGACGTGGATTTTTCTTATTTCCATATTTTAGATTCCATTATCTTTGACCCTCTAAAATTCTCTATAAATTTATACCAATGACTCTAAACATGAAATAAGAAACATAAAACAATGGTTTACCTCAAACTGATGGTGTTACATTCTCCAGAATATTGGGCTTTCCATCCTTGGAAAGCTAGAGGTGTTTAGATACATTGAATATATCATTCCATTTATCTAGCAAAGACTTCTACCTTTCCCATGTATATTCTTAATTCTGAAAATGTTTCCATAATATTCATAATAAATGTATATGTCTTACCTGTTGGATATTTTCTTGTCTTTCCAATATTTTCATTGATACATGGATAAAAATTACATCCATATCAGGAGTAATATGGTCCCAACTGATCACATGACTGATAGTCGTGTGATGCTTATTCAGTTGAGAGACATATAATACATTTTAGACAACACTAAATGACATTGGTAAGGCTAAATGATACACAACCCTACTAATCTCTTCCATGATCTCAAATGGTCCAATGTACCATGGAGAAAATTTACTTTATTTTCCCAAGAGTCGATTGCCATTTCATGGTGACATTTCAAGAAGAAATAGTCACTCACATTGAAATGAAAAAGTTTGCGATGATGATATACATATAATTTTTGACATATCTAATTCATTATCATCCAATTTTGGATCATCTAGATCTTCTCT
Source organism: Viscum album (assembly GCA_963277665.1). Lineage (NCBI taxonomy): Eukaryota > Viridiplantae > Streptophyta > Magnoliopsida > Santalales > Viscaceae > Viscum > Viscum album. Next base: position 1,680,835,457 of record OY728153.1, on the reverse strand, counting down.
ATAGTCTCATAGATTCAACTGGGCCCAATCATTGAATTATATCATATTTCTACCCAACATAGTGGATAATGACAAGGAAGATCATATAATACCTCATATAGAGCCATATATATCATTTCTTGGTAACTTTTATGGTTTTTGAATTCCACCAATGGCATGTGACCTTCCCATGAGCTGCAAAAATCCATGAGACAAGCTCTAAGAATTTCATCCAATGTTTTAATTGTGTGTTATAATTATCCATATATATGAGGATTATATGTCATGATCATAGTCAACTAAGTTCTGAGAGGCTATTACAACGATAAGCAAAATCAAGAAGTAAATAGATGGTATCTATCAGAAATAATCGAAACTAGAACTCCATCCGATTTTACCAATTATAAAATATATAACATTTTCAAATATTCAAATGTGTTTGACTATCTAATTGGGGGAAATTTATAGGGCCCTATAACACCCTGGTAAGGGATGGGGTGAATGAGGGTGTCAAATTTTTCTTTTAAAGATATAGATATTGTTCCCACTTTGGTAGGAACTTATAAAACCTATCTAATGGAATCATGTAGTTATTAAACATTCATATGAAGAGATACAACACACTATTTTAACTTGGTTCATCACTAAGAGCTAGTATAAGGAGAATACACTAAAAATGTATCACTTTTATCTAATTACACTAAGATTCTCTAGTTAATGTGGAGTATAGAAGATCAGAAACAATCACTCTATTCTTGTAAAACAGTATTTATAAGAATTTTGGGGATAACACACTGCCACCCTCAGATAAATTACATAGACTCCCCTTGCTCACTATCTTGGGTGAAGTCTTAATCAGTTTAACGACTTGAATTATATTCAATAGATTGAGAATTTAGGTCTTTTTCCATAATTAGCATGAGAAACTGCTTATACCATAGTCCGAAATTGATGCACTTGTATGCACTGATCAATAAAACTAGATATTCAAAACCTGTTAGTCACACAACTCTTGAATTTATACACAACTCTTGTACTTCTGCACAACTTTTTCACTTGTGCAAAACTTTTGAACTTTCACACAACTCCTAAATTTCACACAACTTTTTGGTTTTTTCATGCAATTATAACATTCGTGAAAATTGTTCATGATCCTCAATTGGTCTTGATATACACAAGGAATGATCTATGTGAAAGTTTAATTTGTTGAACTCTACAGTGCAAAAATATTTTGTGTAAAAGAGGCACCATATCATCATTGTAAAAGTTACTTCAAATGAATAGGGTAGCTCACTATTTGTAGACATGGCCGGCCCTGTATACAACTCCCTTGTGAATATTACACTATGTGTGCAACTTTAATATTGTGCTAAATTTATCATTTTGATGTCACCTTTAGGGCGAAAACTCCATATCTATTTCATAGGTGCACACAACTCTTCCTATGTCACACAACTCCAACATTCATTCAATTTCAGATCCTGCACACAAGTCTTGCCTTTACAATATTATTATGTGATGGTCCTGAAACTTCAATTACACGAATATTTTATAAACACCTTCTTTATTTCATGCAACATTTTCCACTTCCATGAAAATCCATCCTTTTCCCAAAATAACTATCTCCATCCTCCAAATTTTGGAGACCAAAATTTTGGAAAACATTAGGAAATATTTCCACCTTAAACACTGAATCCATATTCACTGTAAAACACTTTTTTTACAAAATCCTTGATCAACCAACCACAGTTTGAAAAAAACACAAAAAAATAGCATTTACATCTGTGAAAAACCTTGGTTACAATAATCTCACCGTTTGGGTTTGATGTAAATCAATAAATAAATTCAACAAATAAATAGCCGTGAATAGAAATGTAATAGAAGTGAAATACATTTTTTCACTCTAAGTCTATAGGATCAAAGCTCAGTGTACAAAACAAGAGTGGAAAACAAGAAATCCATGCCTCAAGAGACTACTGATCCACCTATACTAGGAACATGAAATTCATGATCATTCTCCCCCTTTGTGAATAAACCCAAAGAACCTATTTGTTGATTTTTTTGTGAAAAAAATCATCCCCTATATTGAATCTCATCCATAAACCTACATCATATCCACAACTATATTAAAATAGTTAACCAAAATGAGGAGAGCATAGAAACCATAACCTCCTCATGCAATGGGAGGTGGATGAACACCGAGGTTCAACTGATGTTTCATGAACATTGGTGCTTCCAAAGGCATAGTTAGTATGTTATCCACATGGTTATCAATTACATCATGATCTATTTGAATCACACCTTCTTCAAATTATTCATTGATGAAGTGATATATGATCTCAATATGTTTGGTATGAGAGTGTTGAATCAGATTCTTCATAATATTGACCACTCTCTTATTTTCATATTGAATCACCAAAAACTATTTCACCTCATCACCAATATAAGTGATCTATTTATTCTTCCACAATATCTAAGTGCATGCCTTTATAGCAGTGATATAATATACTTAAGCCATACTAGGAGAAGTTATTTCTTGTTTCTTACTCAAATAGATCACACATTTATTTCCAATGAAGAATGCTCCACCAATTGTGGACATTATATCTTCCACATCTCTAACCCATTCAGCATCAGAAAATACTGATAATTAATTATCTCTTCTTTCTGTAAATTATCATCCAATGTTTATACTACCTTGAATATACCTCATGATTATTTTAACTACTAAAAATTCTATTCCATCAGATTACTTTGGTAGTGAGTTCCTAATCACGTGGAAAAGACGATATCTAACCGTGTTGTAGTAAAGTATAAAAATCTCCCAATGATCCTATTGTATAAGGTGAGATCCAAAAATTCCTCATTCTGGTGCTTTTCAAGTTTGGTCTCAACCTCAATCAGAGTCTACATTGGTTTGGATTCATGCATGCTGAATTTATTTAACATCTCTATTAGATATTTGTTCTGAGAAATGAAGGTGTAATAATGGATTTTAACTACCTACAATTTCAAAAATTATATGATTTTCGCAATCATAAACATTTCAAATTCTGATTTCATGTCATTAGAAAATTCTTCCACTGACCCATGCATGATTGTTCCAAAAAGAATATCATTCACATGCACAAGAAACATAAATTGATCTTTTTGAGAAATTTTTACACAGATATTATGGTCGAAACCTCTAATTTAAAATTATAACTTCTTCAAATAATCATTTAGTTAATAAAACCATGCTCATGGTGACTTCTATAGGCCATAGAGAGTATTATTTTATCTAAAAACATTCATCTTGTAATTTCCAATTAGAAATCTCATTGGTTGTTCAATGTAGACGTCTTCTTCAAAAACACCATTTAATAATATCATTTTGACATCCATATGATAACATATGTACCCTATTTGAATTTCCATGGAAAGAAAGAGCCTGATCAACTCTAATCTATATTCTGGAGAAATTGTTTCTTCAATATCAATGCCTTCAATCTGAGTATATCCTTTAAACACCAAAAATATCTTTTTTATCATATTTCCATTATCATTGAAGTTATTTTTAATGATCCAATTTTTCCAATAACATTGTGATTTTTTAGTCTCTTAACAAGATCCCATGTCTAATTCTCATTAATTTTATCTAGTTATTAATTCATTGGCTTAACCCATGATTTCCCCTTCACTAATTCTTCAAAATAGGTTTGTTTAACAACTGATAATAAGGTTAAATGTTATTCATTACTCATTATCCTTTTTTGTAGGTGCGATCAAATCTCTAATGATGTTGGATTGATAAAATTTTGATCTTATATTTATCCTTTGAGGTTTTGATGAAGTTTCTTCCAATATGATTTCCTCTTCTGATTCTTCTTCTGAATCATCATAATATTGTGAGCCTTGAATGTTTTTCAAGCCTTCCACTATTTCTACATTTGAATCTTTCAATTTTTCAATTTATTATTTATGTTCAAACATATCAACATATGAGTTCCTTGAGGTATTTATGGTTGTATTCTCAATGATCTTGACATCATTTCTTTCCGTTATCTTTCTAAGATGATTATTGTAACATTTTTAGGATTTAATATTCATTGAATATCCATGGAATATTCATTCATCTACAGAACCACCATAATTTCCTTGGATGTCTTCATTGTTTTGTATGAAATATTTACTTCAAAAAAATACAAAAATACCTTAGAGAGGTCTTCTTTCCATACCATATCTCATATGGTGTCCGATTTTATCCTATAAAAATCCCTATTCAATTTTGAGTGTACACTGCTACATGAATACTCTATTTCCAATAATAATGAGAAATATGACTCTCAATTATCATAGTTCTAGACATATTGTTCACATGTCGATTTCTGCATTCAAAGTTCCCATTTTGTTGAGGGGTTCTCACTGCAGACACCTCATGCTTTATCCCATGTTTTTTCAGGTAATTTTCCAATTCAATGGATGTGTATTATCCTCCATTTTCAGATTATATAATATTTATTGTGTGGCTAGTTTCATTCTCATCACTTTGAAGATAACTCTTTATGAAATCAAGAACTTTCCACTTATTTTTCATTATATCACACTAGCCATTATAATAAAATCATCAATAAAAATATTGAAGTACCTCTCTCCATGTGTTCTAGATATATTCATTACACCACAAACATCTGTGTGGATGAAATAAAGCATATTCGATGCCATTTTGTTCTTAATCTAATAGGAACTCCTGGCCACATTTCCTCGCATGTATGCATTACATTCCTTTTATCGATCATGGTTCAGATTGGGAATGCTGAGAACTGTATTATGATTAGATATGTATTACATGTTTTGTTGATTAATGTGACCCAACCTCTAGTGAAACACATTTTTTTCTTCTTAAATTGTTTAGTAACAAATTTTCTCTTTACTATCAACTTGGTATAAATTGTCATTTGTCCTGCATCCTTTCATGATATAATTACATATATTTCCTTTGATAGTGCACCCCTTCTAATTATATATCACTACTAGTCCTAAGTCACATATTTTACTCACACTCATAAGATTACGATAAAAAACCATCTATATAGAGAACTTTAGTTTTCCTTATCTCGTTATTTTATAATTCTAATTTTCCACAACATTTGATCTTTAAAGAACCATCAATTTCAAATGTCACTATTCCATTATCACTTTTCTTAACATTATTCTACAAATATGTATTTCCTATCATGTGGTATGAGAATACACTATCAAGAATCCATGTTCTATTGTTCTTTGGATATTTTAGGTCTATTTCTAAAAGATTGGATTTCTCGATTTTCTTCTTTTTCTTCCATGAGATACTTGATTGTTTGGAAGATAAAGATGACCTTTCAGATCTATTTTCAATATGCGTTGCTTAATCAGATTCATATTCTTATTCTTAGGGATAATAAATATTTTCAAGAGTAACTATACTTGGTTGATGGGTATTGACTTGTCTATGAGTTTTGAAGGTATTTTTTCCATCATTCCTGTTTATACAATTAATATCTTTATGACCATAGTTACAACAGTGAAAAAAATATCCACAGAAACTATTTATTCTATAAAATTAAGGATATGGTCTCATTATCCTTTGTGAAATTATAGGAACTTCCCCATTTATATATCTCCTTACCTCTTCACAGTAATACATGGTATCGCCTAAAAAGACACATAATTGAAATTTCATATGGGTAAATGTAGCACCCCCAGTTTCAAGTAAGCAAACCTTTCATTATGATTTTTAATTATGTAAAGTATATGGGTGAATTTTAGGAGGGTTTTGGAAACTTTTTAAATATTTTTGGGTATTTTATAAAGTGAAAGGTTGGGTAACAGTTAGTGAAAACCATGGAAATCCAGCAAAAAGTTGTGCACAATGAGATAGTGGCTAAGGGATGGGTACACTGGTAGGTGAGAGGTTTTGTCAAACTGTGTGGAAACCAATGAGAAACCATGAAACTTGAGACAGTGGGATTTTTTATGGCCATTTCATAGTTTCTCAATCCATGTCAGCCAACCTTTCAAGGTCTTTCATGAGATAGATCATGGCGCACGGTTTGCCTAACCATGTGACTAACCTTGCATGGTTTAAAAAATAGATCTATAAATGTGGATCTAGGTAAGTATTATGTCTTGAGCCCTCACTATTTGCACCAAAATGATCTTAACACATGATTTTATCTTCCAAAAAGTAGTATAGGCTTCTCCCTTTGATCTAGAGGTGATCTAAAGGCTTCTCTTGGTGTAGTGAATCCAGATTCTCATGGTAATTCATCCTTTACGGTAGTTTTCCTTGATTTTCCTTAGATATACATTTTTATATATCTCTCAAATTCATATATCTACATCCTATATAGATATATAAATGGTATTTCATTCCAAATATGATTATATTTGGCCTTTTGATTTCTATGGGATAACATCTAAGGCAGGGTTTTGGAGATTCAACCTGATTTTGTTGGCATTTGGGAGTCATTCTTCATTTTCATCTTGAAAATCATGGTAGGTGGCTTCACTCTTGACTACTCTTGTTAAAACAAGAAGTATTTATTTAAAATTTATTATTTTATGTGAAATCTAATTTGAAATTATTGTGCAATAATTGTTGTAAACCTTCATTGGTGACATTTAATGGAATTATGAAAATTTGGTGTTTTTGGTGGAAAGTAAAATGGGTAAATTTATTTTAAAATGATAATTTTAAAATGGTTTTCTAGTTTTTATGAATGGAAAAGTGGTTTCAATAAAGGTTTGTTTTTATTGGAATATTTTTTTGGAAAATGTTTTTCAATAAAAGTTTGGTTTTATTGAAATGGTTTGTTGTTTTGGATTTCAATAACTGTGTTGTTTTATTTAAATGATTAAAGTGGTTTGGAAAAGGTTTTATTGCCATGTGGTTGGATTAAATGGTTAATCATGGATAGAACAGGATGCATAATGGTTGTGAATATACCACCATCAAAGGGACAAGTTATGGATATGAAGTTCTATCATCAAAGGTAACACCAAGCTTTCATGTATGTGTGGTTGTGCGATTAAATGGGTGTGTTTGGTTATGTGAAATGGAATGGGCTATGCCAAAATGGTAATTGAGAAATGTTTAATGAATTTTTTGGATTGATTTCCTTGTATATGCCTTTAGTTAGGAAAAAATTTGGAATGAAAACTGTTTTACTTTGAAATAGCTTGTCTTGATAAACTATTTTGAATTGCTTTATAAATATTATTTTATATAAATGTGATAACATGTTCTATCCTAGTGGTATGAGTAGGGAATTTATTTGGGGAAAACCTACTATGTTTTATTACTCACATCATCTTTGGAATGTTTGTGCTTTTTCATATATTGTTTACCATGACATGGGAAAGGGTAAAGTATCACACTTTTCTAGAGGTGGTTCATGATACTTGGGCTTTTTTGGTGGAGTTGAAGATTTGAGAATTGTTGGGAGTTGTGGATTAGTTCCTTTGGAGTATTTGGTTTTATCAGTTTTGTCTTCCACTAAGTGCATTGATATTTTTAGTCTTCCATTGTGGTATTTTATAATGGTTTGGTTTTTATATCAATAGTAGTACTTTGTTATGGGTTACACTGTTATCATGCATCATATAGTGATTTTGGGTTTTTGTGTGCTTTATTGGGTGGTTTTATTTTCAAAAGGGTAAATCATCCCTCAAATGTATTGTTTCCATTTGGATTTATTTTCCAATATTTGGTGCCTTGGGGATGTTTCTTAAGGCCAAGTAAAATCCCACTTCCTTCTCAAGACAATGAGAAGGGGTGGGATGTTACAAGTGGTGTCATCTTTTTTCCTTTGAAATATATTTCTGGAATAAGTGGTCTTCGACATGGAAATGGGTTTCTGTCTTGTAATTGAAATTCATTTTGGTCTATTCCTTGAGTTGGGATCGTATAAAGGAGTAGTATTATCCGGACATGAAATGTAGAGCATAAAAAGACGTACCTAACATTTTTATACTAAACTTCAAGTTACCAAGGAGTTGGGTATATAAGTGTTTTTGAGACACTTATCAGAATTTTAATATCATTTTAATGGGTTTACCCAATGATATGAGAATGACTTGCATCAAAGAAATGACTTCCCACTAGGAGTTCATTTTTCATTTTTGATTAATGATTTATGAGTTGGTGAAAACATGCTGATTTTTGAAAAATGTTGAAATTGTTTTCAAATGTGAGATTTTGAAAAAATCATGGTTATGTTATTTTGAAAATGGTTTTAGTTTTAAAATAAATTTGAAAATTTTCAAACAGGGTTGAATGTGGAAATGGTTGAATTTAGAAAACAATGTTGTAATAAAATGATGTGGTAGAATTTGAACTACTAAGCCTGCAGTTTCTAGAGAGTGATACTTATTATAGTTGTTGTGTTTCTAGAAAATGGAACTTGATAGGAATCATAGAAACGAACAAGAGGAAGTTGCTGAGAATGTGGATCCACCTAAGCGATAGGTGAAACCACAGCTAGTTTATAGTATATTCCAAGCCATTCAAGATGTGGATAGATGGAATCAAAGAGATGACCCATGGAATTTGGATCACATAGTTTGGTTCCATAAGCATAATCCACCTATATTTCGGGGTGATTCAGAACTTAAAAAGGAGGAGGTGTGGTTCAACAGGATGAATCAAATCTTCTATTTCCTTGTCACACCATCACAACTTAAAGTTAAACCGGTGATGTACATGTTAAAAGATATTTCACATCAGTGGTGGGATTTAGGTGTTCAAGCTAAACCAGACCAAGGAATTGGTTGGGAGGATTTTCAAGAGTTTTGTACTAATCATTTATATCCTCATATGTTTAGAATTTCATAAATTATAGACTTCTTTGGCTTAAAGTAGGAGAACATCATAGTGACAGAGTACACAAATAAATTTATGAATTTAGTTCGATTTTCTCCCTAATTTTCTACCATTGCATCCTTGAAGGAATAAATTATTGAATCCAGGATGAGGTAGGAGATTTAATCAAATATTTTTTTTACTTTGTATAACAGATTATATAGATATGGTCAATAGAGAGATGGTTTTAGAATGAGATATCTCAAGAGATACAGTAAGAGGGAGTGTGTTGATACCTATGGGAAATGGCGGGAACACTAATGTTTGGAGAAAGTGGAAAAGGGATACCTATTTCCAATGTTGGAGTATGGATCAGAATCCAATGACTGGATCAATAAATATTCATCCAAAACTAAAGAGAAATAAAATATGTTTCCAATGTGGTTATTTGACTCATATTATGTGAGAGTGTATGGAACAACCTATATCATGCCACAATTGCAATCATATGTGGCATCTTCGGTGCCATGATCGTAGTGCTCCAAGGTCGTGTGCTCAGTACACATCTCAGGTATCGCAGATGTCATGTGATTCGATGGGGGAATGGAAACAAAATACCTATCATAAACAGAATAGAGATAGCCATGGCGATTCTATGAAAACTGTGGCTCCTCGGTAAGGGAAATCTCAATAGGTAAATAGAGAACATAGTGCAGCGATGAAGAAATTATATTTAGATGATAAGGTTATTGTTGATGATTGGTCAAGACCATCGATAGTGATAGGTAACATTCTTTTGAATTCTACCTTTATGCAAGCATTGTTTAATATGGGTGCATCCCATTCATTTATTGATTCTCATACTATTTATTTTATATTTTTAAAAGTTTAGATGATGTATTATGTATTAAAACATCAAACTCCTCTTGGTCAAATAGAATGTTGAGCATTTTTGTGTAGAGAATTTTCTATAACTATTGATGGAGATGATTTAATATGGGAGTTCTCAATGATTGATATAGATTCCAATGATATAATCATAGGTTTGGATTGGTTGAAAATGTTCAAGTCTCACATCAACTGTTTTACCCAATGGCTCAGTTCTATGACTATGCATAGTGTAGAGCATCTATTTAGAGGAGAGAGGAATGTAAAGGTAGGTGCGGCAGGTTTTTTGGCACTAGTGGTTGGAATGATCTTGTACCAGATGGAAGTGTTGAATTTGGAATCGATGAAGGAAATCAATAATAGTAGTTTTCTAGTAGTTTTTATCAGTTTTCTAGATTTTTTCCCTAAGAATTTATTAGGCTTTCCACCCATTAGAGAAATGGAGTTTTTGATTGATATTAATCCATGGAATAGTCCTATTTCCCTCCCATCTTACCACATGGAACCAATAGAATTAAGGGAGATGAAAGTGTTGTTGGGAGAGCTCGAAATTAAAGGTTTCATTATTCTATGCACGTCTCCATGGGCAGAACGAGTCTTGTTTATCAAGAAAATAGATGGAAATATTTGGTTATGTGTGAATTATCATAAACTTAATCATGTTATAATAAAAAATATGTATCCACTTACATTAATTGATGATCTTTTAAATCAATTGAGGGGAGAATAGTGGTTCTCTAGATTGATTTGTGCTCAAGATATCACCAATTGCACGTTCCGAAGGAGGATATTCCGAAGGCAGCTTTCAGAAGCATATATAGCCATTATGAATATGCAGTTATGCCTTTCAGTCTTATGAATTCACCAGAAGACTTTATGGAATTGATGAATCAGATATTTTAGAGATATATAAATTATTTCATTTTGGTGTTTGTGGATGATATGCTGGTTCATTCAAGGAAAAGGGTTGAGCATGATCAATACTTGGCGACAATGTTGGGAATCTTAGGGGATCATCATTTGTTTGCAAAAATATTAAAGTGTGATTTTTGGATACAATAGGTACACTTTATTATCCATGTTATCTCTAAAAGAGGTGTTTATGTGGATCCAAAAAAATATAGAGGCTGTTATCTCTTGGAAAGATCCAAATAATGTCTTTGAGATACGCAGTTTCCTTATTATAGTTGGTTATTACCAATGCTTTGTTCATGTTTTTTCATGATCATATTTACCTATGAAGACCCTGAAAAGGAATAGTGTTTCATTCCAATGGAGTGATTAATTTTAAAATTATTTTTAAGATCTTAAAGTTCACCTTGCCTCAACACAAATCTTGATTATTTTGAAATAGGGACAAGGGTACATGGTGTATTGTGATGTTATTGGTTCTGGGTTTGGATGTGTTAACATGAAAGGAGATCATTTTGTTTCATATGGATCAAGGTAGTTAAATTTTCATGAGAATAACTACCCAACACATGATTTTTAGTTATCTTTCATAGTTCATTCTTTGAAAACATGGCATCATTATCTATTTGGTGAGAAATTTAATGTGTTTACAGATCATAAGAGCTTGAAACATATTTTATCAAAATGAAGTTTAAATTTGAGAAAAATAATATGGATGCAGTATCTTCAAATTTTTGACTTTAACGGAATGTATACACTTGGTCAAGGAAATATAGTGGTAGATTCTTTAAGAATAAAGTCTTGTGCTTAGTTAGAAAAAGAGGCTTTAAACAAGTGACAGTTCATGTTAGTGATAGTAGATATGAACATGGAATATGAAGACAAAGTTGAATTTGTGGCTTTCTTTCCATTTTCATTTGTCCTTGATTTGGTGGTGATAGTTAAAGAGGCATAAAAATATGATGTAAAATGTGTGGCTATGAGGTTAAAACTCAATGGTGGGGATACGATTTAGGGTTGGATGTTGGATGGGAGTTCAATGTTGTGGTTCAGAAATCAGTTGGTTGAACCTGTGTCTTGTCAGGAATAACTTCTTTATACTTATCACTATTCTAGATGGTTTGTTCATCTTGGAATATAGAATTTGCATAAGTTTTTGAAATCACGGTTTTAGTAGGTTGGTAAGAAAATGAAAGTGTCCTAGTTTGTTTCGATCTACTTAACTTGTCATCAAGTCAAGGTAGGAAATCAATGACCAGTAGGTATTTTGTAGTCTTTACCTATCCCTATTTGGAAATGGGAGTAGATATCCATGTATTTTATAATAGGACTCCCAATAATGGTTCAGAAACATGATTCCATTTGGGTGATAGTGAATTATCTACAAATTTGTCCCATTTGATCCCTATTCATGAATCGCATATAGTGGAGGACTTGAAAAAAAAATTACATCTGAGGTAGGGGGACATGGTATACCAGTTTCAATAGTGTCATATAGAGATATGAGGTTTACATATATTTTTTGAAAATCCTTAAATAAATCTCTTGGGACCTAGTTAACTATGAGTATGGTGTATCATCCTCAGATGGATGAAAAATTTGAAGAAACGATACAAATTTGGGAAGACATGTTCGGTCTTGTGTAATGGATTTTGGTGGCTCATGGAAAGATAATGTACCGTTGGTGGAGTTCTCATATAACAATATTTACTAGGACTCGATACATTTGGATCTCTTTGAATAATTGTATGATCTACCTTTTCGTTCACCATTTTGTTGGGTTGAAACATGTGAGACATGACTGGTTGGGTCGAGCCTTATCCAAGAGACAACATAGAAGATTCTATTGATCAGGAAACATATGGAGACAGAGTAGAGTCATCATAAATCATATGTGGATCATTATCAATGGATTCTATAATTTGAGGTGAGTGATCAAGTGTTCTTAAGGAATTATCCATGTCTTGGACATCGTTGTTTTGGGAGGTAAAAAAATTTATCTATGAGATAAATAAGCGCTTTTGAGATACTTGAATGGGTTAGAGATTTGGACTATCAGTTGGCATTTCCACCACAATTTAGTGTTGTGCATAATGTGTTTCATGTATCTCGGTTGAAAAAGTATTTACCTATTCCTAACCACGTGATTCGATTGGATCGCGTTGACCTATATTTAGATGCTTCATTGGTACATGTGCCCATGCAGATTTTGAATAGGAAAGAGAGATTCTTATGTGGAAAAAGCATCAGTCCAGTTTGGGTTTTGTGGAAACATGGTTAGATCTAGGAATAGACTTGGGAATGAGAGAAGTAAATGAAAGAAAAATGGACAAAACTCTTTCAGAGAAAATATGGTTTTCTACTTTTTAGGTATGGAAAGAGAAATGGTGTCGAGAATTTATCACCCCATAGTTTCAAGTAAGTAACCCTTTCTCTACGATTTTTAAATATATAAAGTATATGGGTGATTTTTGGTAGGGTTGGGGAAAATTTTTGAGTGTTTTGGGGATTTTCTAATGGTGAACGGTTGGTGCACGGTTAGTGAAAACTGTGAAAATCATACAAGAAATCATGCACAATGAAACAGAGGAGAAGGGGAAGGCACTCGAGTATGTGCATGATTTTTCCAAACCATTCGACCACAAAGAAGAAAACATGAAACTTGAGGAAGTGAGATTTTGCAGGGTTGGCGCATGATTTTTCAAACCCTACAGGCCAACCATGTGAGATCCCTCTTAAGATAGAGCTTGGCACATGGTTAGTTCATGATTTTCATAACCATTCAACTAACCATGTACGGTTTAGAAACTAGATCCACAAAAAGTGGATCTAGGCCAGGATTATGTTTTTACCCCTTGTTTTTTCTCCAAAATATCCCTAGATTGATATTTTTTATTCCCAATGGAAATAGTGGAATCTACCATCAATTCAAAGACAATCTGAAGGATTATCATGGTGCGATGGAGCTATATTCTCACAGAAAATCATCGTTTATGGTAGTTTTTCTTGGTTTTCATTTGGTATACTTCTATCTCTCTATGTGTTTATTATATAAACATATTTTCTGGATATATATAAGGTATTTTATGCCAAATATGATTAATTTTGTCTTTTTGGTTTCTAGTGGAAGAGATATAAGGTGGGATCTTGGATATTCAACCCCATTTCATTGGCTTTTTGGTGTTGTTATTCATTTTTGGTCTTAAAACTTGAGGTAAGTGGATTCACTCTCGACTCCAATTTTTAGAACTAGAATAATTGATTTCAAATTTTTTGTTTTATTTGAAATTGTTTTTCAATAATTTCTGGAAATCATCTTTGGTGGAAGTTTACAGAATTGTGCAAATTGGGTGTTTTTTGTGGAAAGTAAAAAAGGGTAACTTGATTTTAAAATGATGATTTTAAAATGGTTGTTTGGTTTTGATGCATTAAAAAGAGTTTTCAATAAAATGTAGGTTTAATTGGAATGGTTCTTTAGAAAATGGTTTTCAATAAAAGGTTGGTTTTATTGAAATGGTTTTTTGTTTTGGTTTTCAATAAAGGTGTGGTTTTATTGAAATGATTGAAGGGGTTTGGAAAAGGTTGTATTGGCATGTGGTTGGCTTAAATGGTTAAGCATGGATGGAATGGTGTGGATAATGGTTGTGAGATTACCATCATCAAAGGGATGAGTTATGGACATGAAGTTCAATCATCAAGGGCAACACCAAGATTTTGTGTATGCATGGTTGTGTGATTAAATGGGTGTGTTTGGTTATGTGAAATGGAATGGGTTATGCCAAAATTGAAATTGATAAATGGTTAATGAATTGTTTTGATTTCTTTCTTAGTATATGGATTTAGTTTAGAAAAACTATTTCGGTATGAAAAATATTTTACTTTAAAATTGATTAGCCTAATAAACTGTTTTGATTTGTTTTATATAAATTATTTTATATAAATTTGCTTACATGCGTTGTCCTAGTGGCATGAGTAGGGAAGTCAATTTGGGAAACCCTAATAAGTTTCATTACTCACCCCTGATTTAGAACGTTGGTTATTTTCTAGATATCGTTTACCATGAAACGTGAAAAGGTAAAGTATCACACTTCTTTAGTGGTGCTTCGTGGTACTTGGGCTGTTTTGGTGGAGTTGGAGATTGAAGCTTTATTGGGAGTTGTGGTGTAGTGTCTTTATAGTCTTTGGTTTATTAGTTCTATATTTCTTCGAGTACTTTGATATTTGTATTATTCCATTGTGGTACTTTGATATGGTTTTGTTTTAATATCAATAGTAGTACATTGTTATGTTTTAAATTGTTATCATGTATCATATAGTGATTTTTCATTTTGGTATTCTAGATTGGGTGGTTTTATTTTCAAAAGGGGAAATCACCCCCCTTGTGTATTGAATCCCTTGGAATTTATTACCAGCCTTTGGAAAATTTGGAATGAATCTTAAGGACAAGTATTTTTCCACTTCCTTCTCAATCTAATGAGGAGGGTCATAATGTTACAGTAAATATCATCTCACTTCCATTCCTGCACATGTCCCCTTCTTTTGTAATGGTATTTGGTTGGCGGTCCTCTTTGAAAACATGAGGATTATTTTCAAATCTCTTTTATGTTTTCTTCAATGATTTCTTTGTTAGGACATCATATGCCTTTGTGATATGTCCAACTTTATACTTCCTTTTATTTTGGATCATCCAGTTTCTAGCCTTTTATGTTTCTACATCATATCCACTTCCACTTTTTCCCATACATGTGGATCTCTGATCATTCAATGCCTTCGTTACTCCTTCAGAACCTATTTTATTTCTTCCTAGAAGTCTGCATCTGATAATCTTACAAACTATAATTTCCAATTTTTTTCCTTGATTTTGATTCAGTTTTCAGTTTACACCTTAGTGTACTAACTTGGTCTTCATGTCCTTCAACTATCTTATCAATTTCCTCCAATCTTGATGTCAGGCCATTGATGACTTTTTCTTGATCTTTATTCCCGATTTTAAACTCCTCAACCACTTCTGATATTTCAAGAGTTGATAAGTTTTCTTCTACCTCTCTTTACAATTGATCAATTTATACTTCAAGCTGATCA
Organism: Viscum album; assembly: GCA_963277665.1. NCBI lineage: Eukaryota > Viridiplantae > Streptophyta > Magnoliopsida > Santalales > Viscaceae > Viscum > Viscum album. Next base: position 1,680,819,775 of record OY728153.1, on the reverse strand, counting down.
ACATACTCTGATGACACTTTCAACATGGATCCCATCTTTCTGATTTTCTTTATTTGAATGTAAATTTCATCAAGAGAACACTCAAGTTCTATCTTGAGATCATAAACACCAATAAAATTATTATCTGCATCTTTTTTAGTTTATTACTTTTCAACCGTAGACATTGTGGTTGCTTCGTGGTCATATTTAAACTCTGGTTCTATGTCCTCCAAAAATTAATTATCATCTTTTTTTATTTGTAGATGAAGATTTTTCTCTATAATTTCTTTCCTAATTTAAAGTCTCCCTTATTAGGGAAACTCTTCTGAGGCTTCTACATGATTTATTATTTAATTCTACATCATCAAATTTTCTAGGGAATCGAGTGGAAATGTTCCCTACATTACCACACCGAAAGAATTCCAAGGGAAGATTGCCTTGAAATCTCCCTTTTCTAATCATGTTTTTTTGGAAAAAATAGAAATAAATTCATCATAAAAATCATCTCCATCATCATTACCTTTGTAAATGTTAATAATTTATATGTATTTTAATTCCATTTCTTTACTTTCTCAAATTTTTGTTTCTTCTGGTTTGACTCTAATTTCATAAGCCACCAGACTGCTTATATAATCATCAAGAGAAAGATTACATAGATCACTTTCTTTAGGGGATGAAACTTTTGGATTGTAGAGAGGTGAAATCATTCTCAATATTTTCTTCACAATTTCAATATCGTTAATTTCCTCATCAGGTCTTATAATTACACCAAAAAATTTAGTAATTCAATAAAAAAATATTTTTATATTCATCTGGATGAATTTTCATATCATCAAAATTATTGTGAAAAGGCATCCTTCACTTTATTATCGCATTCGTATATATTTCCCAGTTTCTCCAACATGGACTCGACTGAAGTGAAACTCATTAACTTCAAATATATTTGATCACATGGAGCTGCAATAAAGGAATTTTGTGCTTTGGAATCTATATTAAGCATTTTCCTATCTATTTCAATCATATAAAGACCAGTTGTATCACTGACCCGAATCCCTTGAGTTGTGCCAAAGAAAATATCTATCCCAAGGGATTGCAGATGAGATATCATCCTATTATTCCAAATCTATAATTTTCCTCCATCAAAGAGGGGATCTCGCCTAACATTCATTGAATTTTCCATGAAAACAAAATAGGATAGGTTTATCACCAAAAACCTATATGCTGTAATACCACTTGTAGGATCATAGAACATCCTAAGAGGGACCACAAGTACTGGTCAATATATTTACTCCTTCTAAAATGACACACCACCTATATGAATCTTGGATCCAACTTGTTTTAATTATCCAATTATTTGAAGTATGTGTAATCATTTCTCGATTTTATATCATTTTTATAGTTAATTTCTTATTTTCATTTAAATGTTCAATTAAGTTTGAATGAATTATTTGTTTATGAGATATTTGATATAATACTTGGATATATCATGGACCTTGGTATGATATCAATGATAATTTGTCTCTCAAATGCAGGAATTTGTGACTATTTGAGTATTAAAAATCATTGAATAATTTGGTAGGATTTAGGAACTCAATGATTTAACAAATGTAATGTTGTCAAAGTTTGGTTTCCATTAATTATTATTCTTTTTTATTTTAAAGAAGTTTGTCTAAATGGTGTTAAGGAAGGGTATTTTATTAAATAAATGTAAAAAGATCATAAAATTATTCTTATCCTTCAAAAACTAAAACATGGCATTTTTTTATGAATCATACATAAATATTTTTATATTTATTTTGCTATTTTTCCCCGTTAATTCCCTTCCTAGGTTGGTTATGCAGATAGGAGTGAGCCTTGAATATCTCTAGCATTGATCTAGCTACATGGTCCTTATTAATATTTTTATCTCAAATGAGTAATGTAGTGGGTAACCTATGTTTTGTTTGGAAGTGTTCACTCAATTAATCGTTCATTATGGGAGTTCTCACTTTTTTTTTTCATTTTGGGTTTTTTATCTAGCTTAATTAAATTAAAACAATAATTGAGGAATGTGGTTTCATTTGTTATGAATTGAATAAGATAAAATAATAGAGAGAAAATAAAATAAATAAAAAAAAGAAAACAAGTGTTAGATGGATAAATTAACGATCCAAAGGAATAGATTATTTTCATGATCATTGTTAGTTAAATTATATTTCATTACACTTAAATGATCTGATTATATACCGTTCATCCAACCGTATTCCAATATTTGAAGAAAAATTGGTAAGCACACTCAAGAGCCTATAAAAGTGCGTTAACAAACCACTTTATCCCTAAAGACTGAGTATAGAATACACCTCTCCCAAGTTTGTAATCTAACACAACTCCTGACCACATATCGTGTGTCATTCAAAACTTTTCATGGTCAAATAATTCATATAGTATGTTAATGATAATAATGGATTTCAAAATTGATTTAATAGTTGAAGAAATAAGGATGTATGAAACAGGAAGTGAAGAGAGACAACCATCACTCAACTCCCACATCTCTCGCTCACTTACATGAATTAGAAAAAAAAATAATGACCAAAATTAAATGAGTAAAACTAGTGACACAAGAACCCCACCCCCAAATCAACCCTCTTTTAGTTCTCCATAACTATGGAGCATGAGAGTCTTATGAGGGAAGAACACAAGGTCATTTAGGTGGAAGTGTAACGTCCCGTTACTAGTTTTCAGGCACTTATAACCTTTTTTTGATTATATCTTGGTTGGGGAATATCTTGGGTTTTTTGGGTGACTTTTAGAGTTTTTTTTCAAGTTTTCTAGGCCTATACATGTTTGGATCATGGTTAGTGAAAACCATGTAGGTCCACCCAAGAAAATGAGTGCATTGTGATTGAATTCTGAAGGACGGTGCCGGATTAAGCGCACTATAAGTGTAAACTGTGTGTCATAACCCCCAAAACACAGGGTTTGTGATCGTGGAGAATTCACTATTGATGCATTATTTTTTAAATCATGTGACCAAACCATGAAAATTTTCCTAGTGTCCTAGGAGGGGGTGTATGATTTGTTAAACTATGTTTCCAAACAATGCAGTTTTCTCTAGTATCCTAGTATGAGGCGTACAGTTTGTTACACCATGCGACAAAACTATGTAATTCGAAATAAATTCTCTAAATTTATTAATTAATGACCTGAGACCCCCATTTTAAATTTTAAAATCCTCCTAATATAACCTTACTCAACCCTTCCGATTTTAGAGGCTCTCTAAAGGTGATTTTGTGTAACAACTGGGTTCTGGTGATAGCATAGACACCCCGTCATAACATGGCCATTGGGTCTCGGCCTTCCAGGTACCACCAATTTCCCCGCAGACAAATGGTCCTCACCCTGGGGCCCACCCACATGACCGAACATGTCATCTTACTAATGATTGTCCCCATAGGCCAACACATCTCCTTTCCAGTGTGCTTTGTCCTCACTCACACACACCCTAGGAAACTTCGCAGAAGGTCACCCATCCTGATCACTACCCCATCCCAATAGGCTCCCAAAAAGGAAGGTTCACCTTATTGACATGAGTCATATCATTTATTCATTTAACCCTTTATCATTTGGAGGGGTTAAAATCACCCCCTTTAGAGCACAACATCCTCATTGTGGGCCCTATGACTCAACCCAGGCAGTGCATCACACTTAAGGCTGGATTCTTCCTTTGATACCAAATGTAACAACTAGGTCTCAATGATAGTACAAACACCACATCTTAACATGGTTGTTAGGTCCTGGCCCTCCAAGTACCACTAGTTGCCCCGCAAACACGTGGTCCCCACCCTGGGGCCCGCCCACGTGCTCGAACGGTGCATCTAACTACTGAATTTTCCCACATGCTAACATATGTCCTTTCCAGTGTGATTTTTCCTGACTCACACACACCTTGGAAAACTTCCCATAAGGTCACCCATCCTGATCACTACTCCAGACCAACCATGCTTAACTATGAAGTTCTAATCAGGTAGTCTCATGAAAAGGAAGGTGCACCTTGTTGACATGAGTCATATCATTTAGTCATTTAACCCTTTATCATTTGGGGGCGTTACATTTTTGGAACCTCCAACCTCTTATCTTCTCAAATCGATGTGTCTATGGATGTGTGGTATTCCTTACGATAAGTGCAATCTCTTTGGTTTTTAATAATCATTTCTTAATCTCTCACATTATTTGTGAGTGTTAGATCTTCATTGTTGCAGTTGGTTTCCTAGAACCAACTTGTTTAGTACTTGATTACTTGTTTTTCTTATTAAAGAAGTTTACTTGTCACATCTTGATTATTCTTATGGATGATATCTCTATGTAAAAATGTCCTTATAATATATGTCACAATGAAAGTTCACACTAGTTCCACGCTATGATGAGAACATAGAGGTTCCACAACATTATTATGGAACATTTTTTTATGGACAAATGACATTGTCTGATGGGACACTGAAAATACAGGCTATCAGGGGTAGAATGCCCATAAGATATTGAGATACCTTATCGTGGTGTACACCATTGGTAATCCCAAATATATGAGGTTATGAGAAAATTCCCATCAATAAGAAATCCATATTTCCATGTGTCAATTAATTTTCCTATCTACGAACTTGTGTGCTGATCCTTAGACTTTACGATTAACATTAATGGACATCATGCCTCACATACTTTAATGTATTGATGAAAAATATGATGAAATATGTTCACAGCGAAGTAGGATATGTTGTGTTCATCACGAATAATATAACATCAAGGTATCAAGTGATAAAGAAGTTATCCCTTTTTTATCTCTTGATTAGAGTTAATATCTTAGACCCTTTTATGTGAATGGAACTACATCAATAAATCCGAGAACAAGGTGTTCGATGGGTGAGTTCATTTCCAAAAATTCAAAGAAAGATAAATCAATTGTATAGGTTGATAGAACTGACATGCAACATGTTTGATTTAAGATATTTTGATAAAAGAAATATATTAAATTGTGAATGTTCATTAGAGGTTGGACATCGTTGCAATGTTAACTTATTTATTTATGGATGTCTTGGAATGTTTCTAGACACTAACCATGGGCTTTAAGAAGTTATGCCCACCACCACTAAGAAAGAGGCCTAGAGGGTCACACATTAAGTGTTTCCAAAATCTCAGTTAAATTCTAGTATTAAATTTAACAAGATAGAATAAATAATACTTATTCAGGATTGGTTGATCTCCATAATTTAACCACAAGTTATTCAAAAGAATAAAACTAGTTAAATAAAAATAGTGAATATTAGTTTGCATGTTTGGAAAATATTATATTTATTATATTTATCATAGAATAATTTAGTGGAATTTATTGAATTAAATAGTAATTATTCAAGGATTAGTAAATGCTGACTATGGAAAGAAGACCAAGATTAATAGTCTAATTAGAAATAATTAATATTTATTTATATTATTAATATGTTATGCATTCCAAGAGATTAATAATAATATTATTATTAATGTAAATGTGTTCAATTAATAATATTAAAGATGTTTGGGGGCTTGTGTGCAATTTTCAAACCCTAAAACAGATATAATAAATATCAAGTTATGTCACTTTCCCAATTCAATTTTTGTGTGCACAACAAATAAGTGGAGATTTTTTCAAGCCTTAGAGTGCGTTCTCCCTTCCTCCTCTCCCAGGACATCTATAGAACACCAATGGTTTTTCCTCATTTATTAATAATATTGTTGTGATCAACCACGAACAACACAAGTGATCAGGATCATCTGCTCTAGCACTTAACATTTTTATGGAGTTGATCAGATATTTTTGTGCATATATGGATTGCCACTATAGTGATTCCAAACTTGAATCCTGTAGCGCAACACTAATGTAACAAATTCTATTCCATTGGATCATCAGTGAAAGTGGAATTACATGTGGAAATAATTCTATATCTTCTCATAAATTAATTATAAATTACATGTGAAGATCCTCTCCCTACAGTTCCATAATATTTATGTAGTCTATTAATTTACTATTTTTCATTAGACATGATCTCATGATCATGTAAAGCAACAATTACACATGATTTAAGACTAAAAGTCCATTTGTTGATACCTTCAAAAGATGATTCTGATGTGCCTGGAAACTACAAGAGGTATTAGAGTAGTCACATGTTTAATTTATATTTATTTCTTATTCATTGATTTATTGCATGTGTTTTCATTTTCATTTACTTAAAATGATTACTTTTAATATCCAAGCTTCATTGTCTCTTATCTTCTTCATTGTAGATAACATAACCAGCAATAAGTTAATGATTAAAAATGAAGAATCATTTGAATATTTCCATATGGAGGTTCCAAAGGTTCTTCCTAGAGAAAAAAAATTACACATCGAGTACATCATGATTATACACTATGTACTTCATGAGTACACACTGTGTAGTTTTTCATCACACAAAAAAATCTCATGATAAAGTTTGATAGATCTGATTTAATCGGAACAAATATCCAAAAAAAATGATCACTGTGTGGATCTAAAAATGCTTGAACATGGATTAGAGAACTACTCACTATATAACCATTGTACATGACATGTAGTACCACATGTCTCACAGATGAGCACACAGGGTTTCCCAAGAGAGGAGTGTGTTCGATACCCAACATGGGGACATCCAAGACATGCAATATGAGGTTACACAGCTTGTATTCCCAATACACATCATATAACTTGAACACATCCACAATAAGAAACACACCCATACCCAAGGCATGTGTTGTGGGCATAGAAAAAAGATAAGTACACGTCGTGTATTTTTCTATACATCATGTAGTCGGTTGTCGATGGTGTTCTCAAATTTTTTCTAGAAAAAGAATTAAATTTATAATTAAACCTATTGATTATTTTTTCCATGTGTCTTTCATTCAACAGTACATGTCATGTCATAGGATTAACAGTTATACATTTTGTTCATTTTTGTGTTAAATATTTTATGAAAACATGAGGTTGCCTCCAAGTATACTTGTGTACTAAATTGATTTTGAATAATGTTAATTTCATTTAAAATTATAGATAATGGAGAGTTAGGGATGGTGGGATAGAATTATGATAAAAATAAATTAATTGGATTAATTTGTGATACATTATCTAAATTAAAGAACAAATTGAAATAATTGATAACAAGATTCAAATGTATTCTCCTTTCTTGAATAGTGTATGCGTTTTTTGGGTTTAGATTCATATAATTTATTTTTAAATAAATTGAAACATAAATATTCAAAATAAAAATACAATTATATTTTAAAAAAAACATGTAAAAAAGATTTGATGTTGTTGTAAACTATGTGAAAACCTAGAATGAAATGTTACGATGCAGAAAAAACTTTAATAATAGCCGATGGATAGATTACATAGAATTAAATGGTCAAAGGACATTAAATAATAATGAAGGTGTAAGGAGGGATTATCTAAATGAGTTTAATACCATGTAATTTATCATATATCTTGTTTATAAATGAGAAAATGGAATTGATGTCCAATTATCTTGGATATATTTGAATTCAAAGAATGAGACAATAATGTCAATTATTGTATGTCATGACAACAAAGTTAACTCTATATTCTAAATACATGTATTTCACCATTATAAAGTACAAATATTTGTGTCAAAACAATGTAATATACGTTTTAAAAGTTATCATTAGTGTTCACATAATATATTTTTATATTTTTAACTAAAGAACTATAAATGGTTATTATCATTATATGTTTTAGAACATTAAAGATTCAAAAATCAATTATAAAATCTTCATGACTTTGTTTTTTCTCTATTTTGTGTGTAACATGATTATTATTTTTCTTAAATTTATGAATTCTTATCTTATTCAAAATCAAATACATTTATATTCATTTCCCAACCAAAATCTGTTAGTGTGTATTTGTTATCATGTTCGTCCTTAGGCATGTTGTCTGAATATTTTATCACTCTCTTATATGATGTTTCTTGAGTTTTTGTATTCACCAGTCATTTAATCTTATCCCCACCCCTTTGTAATATGTTTTGAATTTTAGTTTTTACCTTACCAGGGATGCTTAATGGGGCTCCACCCATTTTTATCAGGTATATCTTATAGGGAAAGCTAAAACAATAAAAAATCTTTTGGTTTTAAAGTCTCAAATGATTCATGATAAAATACATACATTGAAGTAGACCAACCTAAATTGATATTGGTTTACTCATGGGTAAATAAGTTTTCTATTCATTTCTTCAATAATACTTTTTATAACAATACATTTTGTTTAATTATGCAAGAAATATATGTATCAATTGATATCTATGAAATTAAAATTATGGTTTTAATATTTAAGATTTGTTGAAAATATGCCTTTAATTTTTACTTTTAAGAATAACTTTGACCAGGTCACCCCATAAGTTGAACTACTTATAATGAGAATGGGGAAAAACTCAATTTTTAAATCCAAATTCAATTTGGGTATAAATTAAACTAGTGTCTTTAGTCCAAAACTAGTCAAATACATTAATCATCTACACCCATTGAATTAGTGTTTTGGTCATCCTTAATTAAATTATATTTCATTCCACTTAAATGATGAGATTATATACCATTCCTATAATCATCTTCCACTATTTGATGCAGGACTCATGAATGCGCGCAAGATCCTCTCAAAGTGTGTTAACAACCAACTTTATCTTTGTTGATTGAGCATAGAATACACCTATTTTAAGTGTGTAATACAACCCAACTTAGGACTTCATTCTTCATGTCATTCAAAATTTGTGGTGCTCAAATAATCCATATACTGAGTGAAATTGAATAAAGGATGTCAAAATTGATTTAATAGTGGAATAAATAAGGATTTAAGTAATGTGAAGGGAATAGAGACAACCATTACTCAACTCCCACAATAATCATTATCTCACTTTAATTAGAAAAAAATAAAGACCTAAATTAAATGAATGAAACTAAGGCCACAAGAACCCCCTCAGATCAACCCTCTTCTAGTTATCCTCAACCAATGAGTGTGGGAGGTTGATGAGGGAAGAACAGAAGGTTATTTTAGTGAAATAAAAGTAAAAAGATAATAAGTGGAATAAAAATAATACAAAAAGAGTAAAATAATAAAATTCATCATCCAACATTGTGTTTAGGAAGACTCGTAATAGAAAAATCCCCACAACTCCCCCTTCCCATTAATTATATAACCAACATCCTTTCAATTAGAAGAAGAAAATGAATATTGTACCATGAAGGTTCAAATAGACCTCCATATTTCTCCACATGGTCAAACCTCATCATCTTCATCAAACAATGAAAAAAGAGCCAGTTTTGAGAATAATTAGTGTCTAACTTCTCTACATTGAAGCATAATATAAATCTGATGTGTTTGGAGGTCCTGCTATTGGTGTGGCTTGGGTGGATAGAAATACGTGCAATATCTAGACTCAATCAAAATTTTGGTTTCAATAACTTGGGTTTTCATCATTGGGTTAATATTTTTTCAGTTTGTGGTTTGATTCATACTTGTAAGTGGGATAAAGTTATTTCGAAATTGGCTGGTAGATTTTTCTTTGGTGAAACTATTTGGTTTGGGTCAGTGAAAACTATTATTTTGACTAGGTGTTTGATATTATAGAATGAGATATTTTGGGATTATAATTTGGAACTAGTGGACGTAGTGACAATGGATCTAGGGGTTTAAAAACATGAAGCAGCAATGGCGCCTTTTCGGGAGGAAAAGTTTGGAAGGGAATGCAGATGAGTTCCAAACACTGCATTGTTCACTAAAAGAAGTTGATAAAGATAGTGTGTCAGTGGGTAGTTGGTGATTTCCTTGATCGAGCATTAGATGACCATAAATATCAGAAGGTGGAAAATCTGGATAAACTGGAAATGTTTTGCAGAGCTCATTTATAAATAGGTGGGCGTGAGCCACTTGCTCAATGTTGGATGGTTGTCATTATGCTTTCGATTGACTATAAAGTATGTTTTATGTTTTCTCTTATGTATTGGTCCAGATATGAAGCTTGTAACTCTCTGTGGTCTTTATCTTGTTATTATCTTCTTTTAAAGTTACCGTTCTTCTGTGGAGTAGGACTTGTTTTGAACTATGTGAATTCCTGGTGATTTATGTTGACTGTTCTCTTTCTGTTTTTCTTCATTCCACTTTGGGAGTGAGTTGAGGGTTTTTTCGAGCGTTGATTCAGTGTGTGGATTGAGTGTGAAGTTTCTTAGTTCAGATATAATAATTCCATCAATTATTTTTCAATAATTATCTATTGGTTATGTATTGTTGGATAGAATTTTGGATTCTCGGGATCCAACTTGGTTTAATTTATCCAAGTTTTGAAAGAGTGATTCTAATTATTCTTTGGTTTCATATTGTAGGACCCCAGGACACCGTGAGAGGGGAGGGGTGAATTAGGGTGTCAAATTTTTCTTTTAAAAACAAGGATCTTATTCCCACATTGGTAGGAACTAGTTAAATCTGTATGATGGATATGATCAGCAATGAAACATTCATATGCAAAGAGATGACACAACAATTTTTACTTGGTTCACCGCTAAGGGCTACGTCCAAGGAGCATATGCCGACAAGTTGTTGGTCATACCAAATTCCACTAAACTTCACTAGATGTGGATTACAATGGTTCGAGCATAGTCACTCTATCCCAAGATCACTGCCTTTACAAAGGTTCAGGGATAACTCACTGCGTCCCTCGGGTCACTCCCGTTGACTCCCCCTAGCTCACTGCCTTTTGTGAAGTCCCAGTCAGTTTATAGATGTGAAGATCTCTTCAATAGATTTTCATTGAAGTCTGTGTATCCTATTCAGTATGAGATAATTCTTGCATCAGAGACCTGAGTTGATGCTCTTTTCAGTTCACTCCTTCTTCTTTAATGCAATGATTGAGTGCACTAGATCCTCTTGTCTTTGTTTGCCTAAATCAAAACCACTTAATTGATTACTCAATAAATGAAGCTCAGCTTACATGTCATTGTCCAAATCAGTTATCCATGTATGCATGAGATCATGCACATATCATTTATATGTCCTTTTCTATCTCACTTTGCACCGAAGGTATCGGGAAATCTTCCAGCTTTCTAGAAGCTCTAATAAGACGGGCGTGCTCCAACAACACATGATGATCTTCTTTAAGACCAGTGCGCAAGTACCAAGACGGTGCACAAGTCTTTGGCGCGCAAGTCTAAACTGGTGCACAAGTCCACCTTAGCCACTTACGCGACACTCACTTCTTCAACTTAAAACTTGCATGACTCACCTCCTTTTACGCCCAAACTGATTTTGGCGTGCAACTAACAACTAGAACGCAACTTCAAAATCTGGTACAAAAGTATCACCAAACCACTTATGTGACCACACACCACTTGCACGACCACCAAACCTGCGCGACGGGAGATTTTATTTTCTCTAAGTGTTTAGATCGTGCAGAATGAGGAGGGGTCGATCTGTATTTATAGGCATTTGGACACCCTGTGCGACGACGTGCAAGTCTCCCCTCGGCACGCAAGTTTCGGCACAAAAGTCTCTGCCCCTGCAAGTCACATGCATGAACAACTTCCAAAGTTGTACTCCCTTCTCCCTTTTCCATATTTTCATGTTCTGATCTATAAAAACATATGGTGTGTGATTCTCGCTCAAATTTACCCAAGAGATGAAGGTAGAATGGTCCTTGTAGTTTAGCTTGGGTTGTCGAATCCACAGAGACCTAAGAAGTAACCTATAGACATGTACATTCTATGGAATGTTTTCGGATATGAAGTGGCCAACTTGGATTGATTTTGGATGGTTTTGAAAGATATATAATAGATTTAAGTGAATTCAATTTAAAATAAAGAGTTGATCCTAGGTTATCGCTCGGGGTGGATTGGACGTATTTCCTTTTTAATGATTTCAATTTCATATATTTGAGATGAGTTCATTTAAGGAGATAAAACAACATCATCAATTACTGGTTTAATTCCTACACTATTTAATACTAATCACCTATACACTTTAAGGATCAAAGTTTTGAGCACTTCAAGGTAAAGGTTTGTATTAGCACTTGAAGTGTGTGGCCTTAAATTCAACAAGGACGATGGAGTTTAAAAACCATCAAATAAAAATCTCAATTAAAGAAGTGATTATACATTAATTAGGTGTTAAATAACATCCAATCCATACCCTTTCTACTCCCTTGGATCAACCCATAAGTGGGTTAGCCCTCCATTGATTCTATGGTTTCAATGGAAGCGGAAAGTAGACTCAAGAGGGAGGAAATGGAGAAGTAAAAAAAAAACGCAATAAAATAACAATCACTCCACCGTTGTGTGATAATCTCACAAGGTTTGGTATGAACAAGTTCACAAATTGAACCAATGGTATCAAAGTGATAAGGAGAAGAACAGAATAATAAGAGATGAAGAACTTTTATTAAGAAACAAGGATGATTTAAAACTACTTACAAGTGGTAGATAAATTTGAGACAACAAAACCGCAACATAACATTACAATGAAAGAAAGCTCAAAGATTTTTCAATACTCCAACACCACTGCCTTAAATAAGAATTTTTGAGCCCTTGGGTAGAGCCTATAACAGTCCAAGTCTCCTCAATTAATTGTGGTAGGCCATAGGTGGGTGGAAAGTAAGGGAGAGTTGATTTTTCCACCCTTGACCCGAGGTGGCAGCCAGCTTTCCTTCACCGAACAGATGCTTCTGAAAGACCTTCTAGATGGCCGAATCAGAGTGTGCCATAGAAGAATAAAATAGAGCTACGGATGTCTGATAACCGCCTGTAAAATTTGGGCCTATTTGGAGTTTCTTATTCCGAGATATGATAAAATTAGTGGACTGTTTTTCTGGGCCACAGAATCTGGCCCAGAATTGTATCTCTAACTTGGGCCGCCTTAATGACCACCATAGAGGCCGAATTAGCATTGGATAATGAAGAGGTATTTGTTCCTATTAATTTCTTATAGAATACCACAAAAATTTGGATTCATTGGGCCTGTATGTTGGGCCCCACAGTCTAATCAGTGGGCTAGTGTCCAATCTGCCTTCTCTAGAATTGCTTCCTTTCATCAAAAAATATCCCCATCTTCTTCCATGAATTCTCCATTGATCCCTGAATGAAACATGTTCATATTTGAGTGTAGATAGATTTCAAAAAATATCAAATTAAAATATGTATAATCGGATGAATCATTGGGTACTTCAAATGATGTTAAAAAATGTACCACATAATAGTGCAATTTAAGAAGGTATTACAGTCATAATGTGAAATGATGTTCAAAGTGTAAAATGCACTAAAATGGTATTTATGAATAATAAGGAACATGAATATTATATATATTAACAATTAATATTAGCATCATTTAGTGGCTAATCAGTGTGCAAGTTTCCTCTCCTTCAAATACACGGTGCGCAAGTCCCTTTTCCAAAAACCACTTTTCTTCATTTTTCAATTTTCAGGCCCAAAAATTTGGAAAACACTGGAAAACGGAACCACCTTGTATCTAATTTTTTGTAACACCCCAAGATCATCCATTCCTTTGCTGAAATTCTTGAACCAAACATGTATCGTTAAACACAACCCTTGAACTCGACATGGCACCATGAAATCCCCTTTGTCAACAAATTTGTAATGTCATTGTTTGCTTTGTCAACAAGCACAATCACCTCAAAAAAACTTCTTTTCTGTGATTTTACTTCTTCATCAACTCTTATTCTTTCATCTCAAACTCCAATATCATGATATATATCCTTTGATATATCACCTTTAGCATCATCATATTTTGATACAATGTGAAGTGCATGTCTATCTCAGAATTTCAATCCCTTCCACTCTGTCTTCTTTTTCAACCGTCATTCTCTACTTCATGCAAATCATACGATTCTATTATTCAAGAAGTCTCTTTCTTGGTTCTCATGAAATCATGAAGAATTGAATGGTCTTCATAAAATCCTCATTCTTATTTAATCATCCTCAGATGGATTATACCTCACAATTCTTTACTATTTTAAACAATGTGTCACCTTTGACACATGTTCTTTGAACTTATGATCAGTACAACAATCATCTGAATTTTCATTCCTCCATTTCATTAGAGTACTTCTTGATCTCCTTCGTTTGGATCTTCATTGACAATTATTGAAAACAAATACAACCTTATACACAATGTGGTCCCAACACATATGATATCTAATGTTTAATTTATTCATTCTCTTTTCATGTTCAACTAAATATTTGAACCAATTAGAAGTTGTGTCCCTCAACTATGGTAATTTTTTACTATTTGAGTATCACGAATCATCGAATGATTGTTTTTGACATATTGGTCTCCTTTAATTCATTATTTTTTTATTTTTAAAATTATGTGCTCAATTTTGTATATGAATAACATATTCTTAAATAAAAATAATTTTTTTTATCATTCTCATTGTTATTTAAAGATTAAATTATTTCATATGTTTAATAATAATATACAAATATTTTTAAATTTAATAGTGTGTTTTTGGGGTCCAGATCTATATCATTTATTTTCAAATAAGTTGAGGCATAAATATTCCAAAAAATAGACAATGTTTATTTTTTTAGGACTTATAAATTTTTTTGATGGTTGTTTACAACTAAATGTAAATATCATATGAATTTTTTTGAAGTAGAAAAATCTTTAATAAATTTATGTGAAACTAGTTTGAGTGTATAACATGGAATTAGTTGATCAAAAAAAATTATGAAAAATAATGGTGTAATGAGAGCTTTAATAATTAATCAAAATAAATTTTAAAAAATAATAGTGTATATGAGATCCATGATATAATGTTTGGAATTTTCATGGACCTTATATTGGAATTTATGGGAATTTTTGTCCCTCAAATGTGGGAATTTGTGACTATCTGAGTATCATGATTCATCAAATGATTGTTTTTGACATTTTTTTCCATTAATTCATAATATTATTATTTTAAAAATGATGTGCTAAATTTTGTAAATAAAGAATATTATATTAAATAAAAATAAAATGTTTATAACATGCACTTTCAACATTGGTTGGAGATTTGTTCAATTAGTGGTTTGAGTCATACTTGTAAGTGGGATTAAGTATTTCAAAATTGGCTGGTAGATGTGGCTTTGGTGAAGACTTTTAGGTTTGGGTTTGTGAAAATTTTCATTTTGAATAAGTGTTTGATGTTCTAGATGAATATATTTTGGAATCAGAATTTAGAACTATTGGAGGTAGTGACAGCCGAACCATGGGTTCAGAACCAAGAAACTACAATGGCTCCATTCTACGTAGAAAAGTTTGGAAGGGGAAGTGTATTATTTCCAAACACTAAATTATTCACTAGATGAAGTTTATAGAGTCAGTGTGTTAGTGGGTAGCTATTTATATCCTCGATTGTGCATTGGACGACCAAAAAGATTTGAAGGGGGCAGAACCGGCTAAACTGGAATGGTTTTTACAGATCTTGTTTATAAATAGATGGGTGCGAGAAACTTTTTCAATGTTGGATTTTTGTCATTATTCTTTGAATTGACTATAAATCATGTTTTCCATTTTCCCCTAGGTAGTGTTTTAGATTGGTCACTTATAACTCAATGAGGTATTTCTCTTATTCTTCTCTTCTTTTAAAGTCACAGTGTTTCCACGGAGTAGGATGTTTTCTGAGCTACAAAAATTCCAGTCGTTCTATGTCGAGTGTTATGTTTCTATTTTTCTTCATTCCACTTTGTGATTGAGCTGTGGGTTTTTCTGAGTGTTGATTTGGTGTGTTTCTTGAGTTTGAAATTTCTCATTTTAGATACACTAAATTCAGCACTAATTTTTCAATTCTTATCTCTTGGTTATGGATTTTAGATCAAATTTTGAAGTCTAGGGATCCAACACTGTTAAATTTATCCTGGTATTGAAAGAGTGTTTCTAATCATTCTTTGGTTTCATATGATATATGATATATAATTTCTTCATTTCTTTTTCATGTTTAGCTGAATATTGGAATTAATGAGAAGTTTTGTACATAAATTATAGGAATTTTTGAATGTTGTAGTATCATGATACATCAAATGATTTTTTTGATATCTTAGTTTCCATTAATTTATTATTATTTTTTATTTTTAAAATGATGTGAAAAATTGTGTATATGAAGAACATTTTCTTAAATAAAAATAAAAAATTTATAGCATTCCCATTATTTTTCTAAAATTAAAATATTCCACATTTTTAAGAATATTATATAAATATTTTTAAATTGAATAGTGTGTTTTTTTGGGTCTAGATCCATATATTTTATTTATAAATAAGTTGAGACATAAATATTTCAAAAAATATACAATTTTACTTTTTTAAGACTTAGAAAAATATTTTAATGATTTTTTACAACTATATGAAAAGCTCTAATGAAATTCTTTGAAGCAGAAAAATATTTAATTATTTGATGTGAAACTATTTTGAGTGGATCACTTGGAATTAATTGATCAAATGAAATTATAAATAATAATGGTTTAATGAGATATTTAATAATTGATCAAAGAAAATTTTAAAAATAATTATGTATATGAGATCCTTGATATAATTTTTGGATTTTTCATGGATCGTATATTGGAATTGATGAGAATTTGTGTCCCTAAAATGTGGGAATTTATTAATATATGAGTGTAATGATTCATCGAATGATTGTTTTTGATATTTTGGTTTTAATTAATTCATCATATTCTTGCTTTAAAAATATTGTTCTAAATTGTGTATATGAAGAATATTTTCTTAAATAAAAATAAAAAATTTATATCATTCTCATTATTCTTAAAAAAAATAAAGTATCACATATTTTTAAGAATAATATATAAATATTTTTAAATTGAATACTGTTTTCTTTGAGTCTAGGTACATATGATTTATTTTTAAATAAATTTAAACATTAATATTTCAAAAAAAAAATCAATGATATTTTTTTGAAATAATTGTAAACATGTTTTGATGATTGTTGTCAACTTTATGAAAAACTCAAATGAAATGTTATGAAGCGGAAAAAACATTAATAATAGTCTGTGTTGATCTCTTTGAATTAAATGGTCGAAGAACATTAAAAAATAATGAAGTTGTAATGAGAGATCCTCTAAGTCTGTTTAACATCATGAAATATATTATTTATCCTATTTATAAATGTGAAAATGGATTTCTTGTCCAATTATCATGAGATATATTTGAAACCAAATAATGATACAATAAAGTCAATTACAGTAGGCCAGTATAGCAAAGTTAAGACTTATATTCTAAGTCCACTCATTTCACATTCATAAAGTCCAACTCTTTTTGTGAGAAAAATATGGTATAAGTTTTAAAAGTTATATTTAGTGTGATCCTAATTTTAATTTTTTTTATTTTATGACAATTGATAGATTTATGATTTTTTACTACAGACTATAAATTGTTATTATTATTGTATCTTTTGGAACATTAAATATTCATGAATCAATTGAAAAATATTCATGAGTTTGTTTCTTCATTGTCAAGTGTGTAATTTTTTTACTATTTATCTTACATTTATGCATTCTTATATTATTCAAAATCACAAATCTCTAAATTCACATCCCAACCTAAATGTTCTACTGTATATTGGTTATCATGTTCATCCTTGGGGGTGTGGTCTAAATATTTTTCCACTCTCTTATATAATGTTGCTTGACTATTTGTATTCACCAATCTTTGAAACTTAATCCCAACCCCTTATCGTATGTTGTGAATATCAGGTTGTCACTTTCTAGGGATGATTAATGTTTCTCAACTCCTTTGGATCATTTATATCTTATGGGGTAAGAGGAAACAACAAATACTATTTTAAGGTAGACCTATACCCACGATTTAAAAAAAGTGTGGGTATAAGTCAACCCTATACCCACAGTTTTAGGAGAATCATGGGTATATGTTTTTCGGGAACAAAAATTTCATGGGAAAGACTTATACCCACAGTTCTTCTAAAACTATGGCTATAGGTCAACCCTATACCCACAGTTTTCAATGAACTACGGGGATAGATTTTGCGGGAATTTTTTATAGGGAACACCTATACCCACAGTTCTCAAAAACCATGGGTATTAGTTAGGTTATTGAGAAATTTTTTATAAATTGTGTCAATAGGTTTCACGTAGAAAAACAAATTCGACCTATACCCACGGTTTGACCAAACTGTGGGTATAGATTTACCAAATATTTTTTCATAAAAATAAAAAATATATTTTAATATACATATATATAATAATTTATATTGATATATATATATTTTTATATAAGAACATAAAATGTGTGATAGAGTAGTGTAAAAGTCACTGGACTATAATGGGAAGATGAGCAGGTATTTTTTTAATTAATGACATATACCCACTGTTTGACAAACCATGGGTATATTTATGAACATACAAAATTCCTATACCAAGGGTTTAAAAACCATGGAAAAATAAGTTTTCTTTTCATTTTTTGTAGCATTCTCTTTGTAATGATATATTTTCTAATTATGTGGGAAATAAACAAGTAAATTGATATCTATTCAATTAAAATTATGTATCTAATGTTTAATACTTGTTGAAAACATGACTTTTTATTTTTTTAATTTTATGAATAATCAATTCTGGGTCACCCCGCAAGTTGAACTACCTATAATGTAAATGGTACATAAATAATTTTTTAAAATATTCATTAAATGTGGGTATAAACGAAACTAATGTATTTAGGATTAACCTCATCAAATCCATTAACCATATATACCCCTTTCATCTTTCATTGGTTGGAATCAAAGATTCGGTTGACGTGATAGAAAACCTGTCCTTTCATTTTATTAGTCCTTTACACATTAACCTTTTTATGTCATTTTTATTTACCAATTAAACAATATTTTATTTATTTATTTTGGAAACCTTTATAATTGATTGGTGTTATGAATTATTTAAAAAATACTATAAAACTAATTATTCTAGAAAAGTAATTCATTTCATCAAAATGAAATTAGATGAATGGAAAAAAATTGGAGATGAAATCTCAAAAGATACATTTTCTTTCCACATATTATGTTTTGTAATACTGAGAAAATTCAAGTTATGAGTTATTAGAAAAGAAAAGAAAAAAACATTAGATATTATTCCACTCAAAATTTTTTATCCTCTTAGTTATTAGAAAATTCAGTTTTTTGTTTCTATTACATCATTAACCCTTTTCATTTTCGTAATATCTATGTTTCAATATTTATATCTTTTTCCTTAAATCTGTTGTTAACCTCACAAGAGATTTTATCCAACACACCATATTCATTACTTTATTCTCTCATTTCGCTATTTTTTCCACCCATGTGTCGGGTTATCAACCCAAAGATGAGTCATATACATTAAATTAAATAAAAATAGAGAAAATTATATCTTATCCATTCATAGGATATTTTAATATTTTATTCAATTCTCTCTTTTATTGGGACCATAAGTACCAATCAATATATTTATTCCTTCATTGATGATGCACTTACTATGTGAATCTTGGATCCAACTTGGTTTAATTGTCCAAGTATTGAAAGTATGTGTAATTTTTTCTTGGTTTTATAAGATTTTTTATGCTTAGTTTCTTCCTTTCATATTCATGTCCAATTAATATTGAATTCATTATTTTTATATGAGATCCTTGATATAATACATAGATCTCTCAAAGACATTAGAATGAGATCAATTATAAATTGTCTCTCAAATCTAGGAATTTGTGACTATTTCAGTATCAAATTCAATTAAATAATTTGATAGGATTCAAGAACTTAATGATTTAAAAAAATATAATGTTGTCATATTTTTTGTTTCTATTAGTTATTTATTATTTATTTTAAAGATATTGGGATAAATGGTTGTAATTAAGAGTATTTTTTAAAATAAATATAAAAAGACAATAACATTATCCTTATCCTTCAAAAACTAAAACATGATATATTTTTATGAATCATATATAAATATTATTATATAGATTCCGTTACTTGTCCCCACTGATTCCCTTCCTGGTATGGTTATGAATATTGGAGTTACCCTTGAAGCTCAATGGTATTGAGCATGCATCAAGGTCCTTGTCATTATTTTTATCCCAAAGGAGTAGCAGAGCGGCTAACCTAGGTTTTCTCAATAGACAGTCACTCAATTAATCATTCCTCATGGGATTCATCAATTTTTTTGGGGATTTTTTTTAGATTAATTGAAATGAAAACAATAATAGATGAATGTGGTTTCATGTGTTATGAATTATAAAAATTAAATTATATAAGATAAAAAAATAATAAAAAAATAAAAAAATAAAGTAAGTGTTAGATGTATAAATGATCGATCCAAAGGATGATTTTAGTTTCATGGTTATTGTTAATTAAATTATATTTCATTCCACTCAAATGATCTGATTATATAACATTCCTCCAACTTCCTTCCTCTATTTGATGAATAATTGGTGAACACACTCAAGATCCTATCAAAGTGCGTTAAAAAACCACTTTATCCTTGCAGATCGTGTATATAATTCACCTCTCCCTAGTTCATAATATAACCTAATGCCTGGCTACATCCCACATTCTATTCCAAACATATAATGCTCAAATAATTCAAATACTGAGTGAAACATAAAAAGGGATGTTAAAATTTATTTAATAGTGAAAAAATAAGGATTTATATAATGTGAAGTGAAGATTTAAAACCATCACTCATATCCAAAGTCATTCTCTCCCTTGCTTGAATTATAAAAAAAATAATGAAAAAAATTATATGAATAAAAGTATGGCTTCTAGAACCTCCCCATTGGACCAACCCCCTTTTAGTTTTCCATAACCATGGAGTGTGAGAGGCTGATGAGGGAAGAACAAAAATTCATTTTAGTGGAAGCATAATATCATGTTACTATAATTTAGGTACTTATAAAATTTTTTAAGTCATATTTTTTTTGGATTATCTTGGGTTTTTTTGGATTATTTTTAGATTTTTTGTAGGTTTATGGGCTTATTCATGGTTGGATCATGATTAGTGAAAACCATGTGGGTCATACCAGGAAATCGTTCAAATTGTATTTGAGTTCTGGATGTGGGCACATGATTAAGCACATTTTTTGTGTCAACTGTGGGGCATAGACCCCAAACAATGTGGTTTGCGATAGTATAGAATGCACAGTTGGCACACAATTTTGAAAACCCTACGACCAAACCATGCAACTCTTTCCAGTGTCTTAAAAGGGTATACACGGTTAGTGCATGATTTTTCAAATTGTGTGGAAAAATGGTGAATATTTCTATAATATCCCAGTAAGAGGTGCATAGTTGGTCAAGGCATATGGACAAAACATGTGATAGGAATTAAATTCTCTAAAAAATTTAATTAATGTCCAAAGACCCTCATTTTACATTCTAAGATCCTCATAATTTAACCTAACTCAACCCTCTTGATTCTGAAGGCTCTCTAGAGGTGATTTTAGCTCCTATTACCTCTTCTCTTCTTAGATCGAAGTGTCGATGGATGTTTTGAATTACTTTTGGTAAGTTTAATATCTTTGGTTGGGAATTATACTTTCTTAATCTCTCGATTTCTTGGAGAGTAGTGAATCCTCACGTCATTGATGGACCTAGGTCATTCTTTGTTAGTTTATGGAACTGGGATTTTCCAATGATCATTATATCCTTATAATCTCCATTTGGATCTCATTTTGGGTGTTGAATATCATGAATTGGGGTAGGTTGTTTTGTAAATAAATATCTAACAATTTAAACCCTTGAAATTTTTTTATTTGAATTTGATATTCAATAAATTTCTAAATCTTGATTTGAGTCATTTGATAAATGATTTAGAAAGGGCATGGTGTGTGTGATGAAATAATTAGAAAATGGACTTCGAAAATAAATTATTGATTTCTAGAAAATTATCTTGAAATTAAATGATGTTTTTAAGAATGATTTTTATGAGAGAAATATTATAAAATAAATTATGATTTAAAATGAGATGATTTTCTTTTAAAGTCATAAGACTTGATAAAATCATTCGATGTTTGTTTTGAAATGAAATGGAATGTTTTGAATATTTAACTTGGAGATGATTGAAATGATGTTTTGAAAGGATTTGGTATATTTCAAAATGAATGATAACCCCTTATATGTTCATTTAATTTGAAGCACACGAGTGTCTGGTTAGTTAAGAGCAGGATAATGAACACTAGGTAAAACTGATTAACTAGGAATGATTTGATAATGAAAATGATATTAAAACTACTTAAGGGTGGGAATTTTGTTCTTTGGGGTGGATTCCTATCCACCTAGGCCCAATCCCTATGTATCTGTTCACACTTGGAATTTTATTTTACTAAGATTGTGTAGAACCTCATGACTCGACATAACTAATCCCTGTGGCTTGTAACCATGGTTCTATAATTGGAAATGATGATTACATGCCAATGATTATGAAATGAGTTATTTGTGATTATCTTAATAAAATAGTCTATTCATTCCTATTTTTATAAAGATGCTTATTTGTGCCTAATTTTAGAGAAATTCACTTTTATACTAGTTTTATACTAGACATTGAAAGGCTTTGAAAAAAAATGCTTTGGTTTGAAATGATAATTGATTTCCATGCCATTTTTTACTTTAAGATAAAAAAATTGGGTTTATTCGTTGTATATTTCTTATGAAATGATTGGTTAGATCCTACTAGGATTTTTTTCTCACACCCTACCTTTTTTTTCATATTTTTATAATTTTTTATTCAAGGTCCATGAAAAGGGACAACACCACTCGAAGGTGGTGGATGTTCATGATTGGAGGACCATGAGAGTTGGAAGTGATTAGTGAAATGTGTGATCCACTTATTACTTTGAGATGTTGGGTTTATGTTTCGATGGTCTATTCTAATGACTTGGTATGAAATTCCGATTTTTGAGACTTGTATTTTTTTACTTATGGTTTTATCCCTAGTGGATTGTTTATTATACTGGCTGGTTATCATTTCTTTCTTCTTCTTTGTATTTATGAGTTTCACTTGTATAAAAATCATCCCCGCTAGTTTTTATTGATTCCACTGCTCTTGTCTCCATCGCCTGGGGATCGGGGATGCCCTTCAGACTATTTTATGATTTATTTAGATACTGTTTTGGTGTGTTATTTGGGTTATTTCATGAAAAACTAGTATCTAAGCTATCAACGACTCTTCTTTAATGTTGTTATACAATTTGGGATGTCTTGGTAGACATAAGACATGATTTTTAGGACTTAAGGGGTAGGTTACAAGTGATTTCTTGGCTATCTGTCAAAGTAATGAGTCTTGAGTTGCCATGGGATGTTGGGAAAAAGTGTCTTTGAGGAGTTGTTTGATCTAGTCTTCAAATGTTTCCAAATATTTGATTCAATAATTTTGTTTTCCAATTTAATTATGATTGATATGGTTGATGATCTCGTGTCTCTTTATTGATGTTTTCCTTATTATCTGTTGATGATGTATAATAACATTCCCATAAGAAGAAGTTTGAATAGACCCTAAGAGCGAGCCTTTAATAAACCATAGAAATAGAACCCTCTAGTTAATAAAAACCTTATGGAAGTTATTGAAATTTGTTTTCAAGCTCCAGGCTAGATGGTTTCACCTGTTCCTATTTAGGGGGTAGAGGTTGTGCCCTAAATGAAAGATTACAAAGATCATGCCTAGGAATTTCTTCATATGAAGTCACTATATTTACTAGGTATCAATGATCCTCAGGAGGCATAGGATTGGTTAATGAAATTTCATTATCTCCTTTTGTTCTTGGATACACCTAACTCTGTTAAGGTGAAATGTGTTTCCTTCAAGATTAAAGGGCCTAGGTGAAGGTGGTAGGACTCTATAGTTCATACAAGGAAGAATGAGGAATTGGAATGGAAATACATTATGGTATTTTTCATAAAATAGTTATATCCAGAATCATTGGTGTTGGATAAGAATATGGAGTTCCTTAAACTCAAGAAAGGTGATCAAACTATGACCTAGTTTTCCCACCACTTCACTGAGCGTGTTCAATTATCATCATAGGTGGTATAAAATTAGTAATTGAAATCATGAAGGTTTGATATGGGTCTTCAACAAGATATCCAATCCTAGGTTTTCCTGCTGAAACTCACACCATATGTGGGTGTCCTAGAAAAATCTTTGATGGTGTAACTTCACTTGGATGGTAAGTCATGTTTGATGGGAGTTCCTCCTACTCCTAGTGGAAACTTGAGTGTCCCATTTAAAGGGAATAGGATTTTGGATGAATCTCAGGGTGGAAACCATAGTGGTGGTGAATCTCGATAGCATATATTCTCTAAATATTCTATAGTGTCTAGAAAAGTCCCATTGACATATTTCCAATGTGGAAAGTTAGTAAATCAAAAAGTGTTTTCGTGGAGGTACTAAAGATCTATAGATCTTGTGGATGGTTAGATTAATTGCATAATTTTTTCCATTTTTTTACTAATCTAGGGAGTGGCATGGGATCAAAATCACTAAGAGGCTTTGTGGTGCGGACTGATGCTTTAAAAATAATGGGGTTCGATCCATATGAATTATAAATGAAGCTTCTTCAGGTAGTGGATGATTCTATAATAGAAATCGATGGGAGTACTTCCACAAAAATAGGTACCATTACAATTGCTACGACCTTAGTGTATACTTTATTTGATATTGGTGCCTCTCATTCTTTTATATCTACTCATATTTTGGAATTATAAAATTTTCCTTTGGTTCTCATGGATTATGTTATGGATAAAACATCACTTCTTTGCATAAAGAGATATCATATTCTTCAATGCCCCTATTTCTCTTTTTCTTTGTTGGAAATTGAGATTTCTTGATAATTTTCAGTTATGGATGTGAAACCTATAGATATCATTCTCAAGATGTATTTAATGATCTCTCATAAATCTCATATCAACTATTTTTTTAACGAGTCTTCTTTAATACCACTAATGGGGTGTGTCATGTATTTCCTAGATAATGGAACCCAAGATCAATTCAGGATAAACATCCTATTCTAGAGTTGTGTCAGATTATATCCATGTTTTCTTTTGAACCGAAGTATGATTCTTTAGGTAGTGATCTTCCTCCCATAGAAATTGAGTTTCTTGATGTGTTTCCGGATAACTTTTATAGATTTACACCAGTGATATAGGTGGATTTTTCTTTGAATTAGTACTATGTGCCCAACCTTTTTTATTATCTCTTACTGAATGGCACCGGTTGAATTGGAGGAGTTAAATACTAAGTTGGATGATTTTATGTCAAAGGGATTCATTCCCCCTAGTGTGTATCCTTCTGTATAATTTGTGATTTCTTTTAAGAAGGTTGACAAAACCCTTCTCCTTTTCTGTTGATTATTGAAATATCAATCAGTTCATGGTTAAGAATAAATATTATTTGCCCCGAATCCATGATTTTTTTGACCATATGAAAGGGGTGAAGTGGTTATTAGATATTTATCTTCAATCTTGTTATCACCAGCTTAGGATGAAAGAGTCTGATATCCCTAAGACAACCTTTTGGAGTAGGTATAGCCAATATGAGTACCTTTTAATACCATTTAATTTCCGCAGATATCATGCGGTGTTTATGGTATTTATGAACATGATATTCCACCAGTATATCGACTCTTTTTTAGTGGTATTTGTGAAAAAAATCTTGGTTTACTCTAATACATAATAGGATCATTTGTTTCACTTGATAGTAGTTCTAGACATCTTTATAAGTTACAAACATTATTCAGAGCTTTCTAAATGTAGTTTTTGGATTTGGGAGGTAACGTTCTTGGGACACATGGTTTTTGAACATTGTATTTTAGTTTCCCCATAGAAGGTGAAATCTATTATGATCTATGAGGAACTAAAAAATGTCTTTGAGATTCAGAACATCTTGGGATTATTGGGTTATTACTGCTACTTTGTGAATGATTTCTAAAGATGGATTCTCTAATGACCACTCTTACTCGAAAGGGAGTGAAATTTACATGGGATTCTAAATGTGAGGATTCCATTGATGAGTTAAAGTGTCATTTGAATTCAAATCCAATGTTTAATATTCTAGATACGATTTGGGCTATATGGTCTTCTATGATGCATCAGGTTTAGGATTTGGGTGAGTCCTTATAGAGGGTGGTCACATTGTGGCTTATGTGGCTTGTCAACTTTGACTTAATGGGAAAAACTCTCCCACATGAAATCTTGAACTCATAGCTATATTACACACTCTGAATAGTTAAAGATATTACCTTTAAGAAAAGGTTTTACAATATACTTTTATAATAAAATCTTGAAATATATCTTCTTATAAAAATATTTGAATCTTTGGAAGAGACGATGGGTGGAGTACCTGAAATCCTTTGATTTTGAAATTTCCAACACTCTTGTTAAGGGGAGTGTTGGTGATTATGATTTTTGATAGAAACCTCTACCCCATTCCATGAAATAATCTTCCAAGGAATGGAATATGAATTTTTTATTTTCTCGTATACCCTTGGGAGTTTGGGAGGATGAGACTAAGGTTGTTTTTCAAGTGTTCAATTGAATTCCTCACTTATCAAGATGGTTCTTTAGGAAAAATAGCTTCATGATGAGTTCTAAGGAATTAGGGATTTTTTATATGGTGGGAAGACCATTTTGGAATGGTCTCTATCTTTAAAGGGTATCCTATGGTTTCAGAGTTATCATGTTAGTCATTTTCCTTTAAGGAAGTCCATGATGGGGGATTTCTATAATTCATAGTGGAAAGTACACCCTAGCACCCTGAAAATGTTTTATAATATTTTTTAGGGTTTTTTATGGTGATGTTTGAAACAAGGAATTGTTGATTTTGTTTCTCATTTTAATAATTTTCAACCGATTAAATTTGAACATCATAAGTCTTTAGGCCTTTTTTAACCACTTATTATGCCGAATTGTAAGTGGGATAATATATCAATAGACTTTGTGGTTGGGTTTCCACATACACATCGAAGAAAGAATATGATAAGGGTGGTGATTAGACGATTATCCAAATCATATGAATTTATTCTCATTAGTGATATGACTAGAGTTGAGGACTTGGTGTACTTGTATGTGTAGTAGATCATCAGAGTACATGGAGTCCTATCTTCCATAGTTTTCGATAGGTATCCCTAGTTCACTTCTCATTTTTGGAGAGGCCTCCATGTGGTGATGGGATCTCAGGTAATGTTGAGCATAGTATACCATCCTTGGATAGATGGTGAGATGGAATAGGCTTTAGAGATTTTTAAGTACATGATCTGAGCTTGTGTTCTTAAATTCAGAGGATCTTGGGATTTTCTCTTGGTACAGGTTGATTTTTCCAACAACAATAGTTACCATTCATCCATTAATATGGAAACTTTTGATGCCTTGTATGGACGACCTTGTAGGTCTTCACTTTATTAGTCAGAGATTGGTGAAGCTTCTATAGTTAGACCTAGTTTGGTCCAAGAGATGAAATCAAATACTTAGATGATTCATCATAGAATGGTAATGACACAGAGGTGATATAAATACTATAAGGATCTTCGATATCAACCTTTGGAGTTCTTGGTTGGAGACCTGGTGTTTTTGAGAGTTTCAGCTCAATTTAGACATTGATGGCTTGGAATGTAGGGAAAGTTATAACCGAGATATGTGAGACTGCTTGAGGTTGTTTATCAGATTATCAAGGTGGCTTACTGCTTTTCTTTTACACCTTATATGATGTCAATCCATAATTTGGAAATTTTTGACTATTTGAGTGTAATGATTCATTAAATGATTATTTTCAACATTTATGTTTCCATTAATTCATTATATTTTTATTTAAAAAATTATATTCTAAATTGTGTATATGAAGAATATTATCTTAAATAAAAGTAAAAAAATTTATAGCATTCTCATTGTTCTTTAGAAATTAAAATATGACATTTTTTTTAAGAATAATATATAAATATTTTTTAAATTAAGTAGTGTGTTTTTTTGGGACTAGGTTCATAATTTTTTTTTTAAAATAAATTGTAAAATAAATATTTCCAAAAAATACAATTATAATTTTTTTTTAAAAAATTATAAACATGTTTTGATGATAGTTTTTAAACTATATGAAAAACTCAAATGAAATATTATGAAGAAAAAAAAAATTATTAATACTGCATGAGGATCACTTGGAATTAAATAGTCAAAGGGATTTGAAAAATAATGAAGGTGTAATGAGAGATCCTCTAAATGAGTCTAACACTATAAAATATATTATTGATCTTATTTATAAATGAGAAAATGGATTTTCTATCAAATTATCATTAAATATTTTTGAAGCCAAAG
The DNA here is from genome assembly GCA_963277665.1 of Viscum album. NCBI lineage: Eukaryota > Viridiplantae > Streptophyta > Magnoliopsida > Santalales > Viscaceae > Viscum > Viscum album. The sequence continues at coordinate 1,680,791,456 of OY728153.1, read as the reverse complement.
AATGACACAATAAAGTCAATTATAGTAGTTAAGGATAACAAGGTTAAGGCATATATTCTAAATATATTCGTTTCATATTCATATGTCCAAATATCTGTGTTAGAACAATATAGAATAAGTTTTAGAAGTTAGATTTAGTGTGATAATTTTTTCAATTTTTTTTATTTTAAGAGAAATGATAGATTTTTGATTTTTGAATAATGAACTGTAAAAGGTTACTGTCATTGTATCTTTTGGAACCTTAAAAATTCATGAATAAATTATAAAATCTTCATGGGTTTGTTTTTTCTTTATTGCATGTGTAACATTTTTATTATTGTTACTTCATTTATGCATTCTTTGTTTCTTTAAAATCACAATCATCTCAATTATTCTCCCAACCTAAATGTGTTAGTGTATGTTGGTTATTGTGTTTTTCATTAGTTGTGTTGTATAAATATTTTATCACACTCTTATATAATGTTACTTGACTACTTGTATTCACTGATATTTGAGTCTCATCCCCACCCCCTTGTCATATATTGTGAATATTAGGTTTTCCCATTCTATGGATTCTTAATGGTGCTCAACTCATTTGGATCAGTTATATCTTATAGGTCCAGTAGAAGAAACAAAAAAATTTCATCATTTTAATGTCTGAAATGATTAGTGAGAAAAGACATGCATTTAAGTAGACTGGCCTAAACTGATGTTGGTTGACTCATGGGTAAATAATTTTTCTTTTAATTTTTATAGAATTATTTTTTTAATAATATATTTTATAATTGTGTGAGAAATATATATATATATATAAATTGATATCTATGAAATTAAAATAATGTTTTTTATATTTAATATTTTTTGAAAACATGTCTTTTTATTATTTATTTTTTGGAATAATTAAGTCTGGGTCACCTTGAAATTAAAACTATTTATAATGTAAATAGGGAATAACTAAATTTTTTAAATCCACATTAAATATGGTCATAAATGAACCAAATTTAATTAAGACTAACCAAGTCAAACCCATTAATCATTTATACCCCTTCCATATTACATCAGCTGCTATCAAAGATTTGGTTGACATCATTGAAAAATCATCCTTTCATTTAATTGGTACTTTATACATTAACCATTCTTATGTCTTGTTTTTATATTCAAATTCAAAAATATTTTTTTATTTGTTAAAAATATTTTAGAAATGATTCTTTTATTCAATTATTTAAATTATCTCATATAACAATTTATTCATAATTTAAAATTTTATCCAGTATAAGTAATTAATTTTCTCAAAGTGGAATAAGATGAATCGGAAATTTGAAGATAAAAACTCAGAAGGTACATGTTCTTTCCAAATATTATGTTTTAAAATATTGAGCATATTTTGTCTTTGATTACTTGGAATAGAAAAGAATAAAAACATTGGATATTATTATAATCACATTGTTTTATCCACTTCATTATTAGCACATCTAATTTCGCTTTATATTATATCATTAAAATTTTTCATTTTCTTAATATATACATTTCAATATTTATATTTTTTCCTTTAAATCTATTGATAACCTCATAAGTGATTTTAGGAAACACACAATAATCATTAATTTATTTTATCATTTTTCCATTATTTCCACCCATGTGTTGGGTTTTATAAGCTTATGATGTATCCTAAATGAAGTGGAATTAAATAATAATATCCAGCCATGATCAACCATGAGATCAACCACGATTAAGCTCTTTTAGACCCTATTAATCATATATTCACTTCTAAGTTTGATTGATAACACATGAAAAAAAATATATTTATGAATTATCATATAATACACTAAATATATGAATCATGGATACAATTTGGTTTAATTATCCAAGTATTTACATTATGTGTAGTTGTTTATAGGTATTATATGATATTTTATGTTTAATTTATTCCTTTCATTTTCATGTTCAACTTACCTTGAATGAATTATTTGTATACGAGATCCTTGATATAATAATTGGACCTCTCATGGAGCATAGTATAGGATCAATGAGAAGTTATATCTCAAATGTAGGAAATTGTGACTATTTGAGTATCAAAATTCATTGAAAAATTTTGTAGGATTAAAAAACTCAATGATATAAAAAATCTAATTTTTTGACATTTTGGTTTCCTTTAGTTCATTATTTTTTTATTTTAAATATTTTTTTATAAATATTGTGAAAAAATGGTATTTTTTAAATAAATATAAAAATATCACAACATTCTCCCTTCCTTCAAAAACTAAAACATGACATATTTTTATGAATCATATATAAATTTTCTTATATTGGTTTTGCTACCTATCCCCACTAATTCCCTTCCTGATATGGTTATGAAGATAAGAGTGAACATTGAAGCTCACTGATATTGAGCATGTTTTGAATTCCTCATCAATATTTTTTATTCCAAACGATCGGCATAATGGTTAACCTATATTATCAATAGAGGTGGTCACTCAATCAGTCATTCTTCCGAGTAGTTATCACTTTTTTGAGATTTTTTTCTAGTTTAATTAAAATAAAAAAATAATAGGGGAATTTTATTTTGTGTGTTATGAATTAAATAAAGTAAATAGAATAAGATAAAATAAAATAGAGAAATGAAAATAAATAAAAAAATAATTGCAAGGAAGATAAATGATTGATCCAAAGGTTGAGTTTAGTGTTATATTCATCATTAATTAAATTATATTTCATTCCACTTAAATAATCAGATTATACACCATTCCTCCAATATTCTTCCACTATTTGATGTGGGAGTGGAGAGTGTTATCAAGATAATCTGAAAGTGTATTAACAACCTACTTTATTCTTGGATATTGAGCATAAAATAAACCTCTCTTAATTGCATAATATATCCAAACACATGACCGCACATCCCATGTGTAATTAAAAAACCATGGTACTTGAATAATCTATATATTTAGTGAAACCGAAGAAGGTAAGTTAAAATTTATTTAATATTGGAATAAATAAGGATTTAAGTAATGTGAAGTGAAGAGTGGCAACCATCACTCAAATACTACATTGCTTGATATCTTAATTGAATAAGAATGAAATAATGACAAAAATTTAATGAATGAAAATCAAGTTAAAAGAACCTCCCCAATGGATCATCCCTCTTTTAGTTCTCCATAACCATGGAGTGTGATGGGATTATGAGGGAAGAACACAAGGTGATTTTAGTATAAGAAAAGTGAAAAATAGAAGAAGTAAATAGAATAAAAACACTTGAATATAGAAAAATAGAGAGTAAAAAAAATAAAATTAAGCTACCATCATGGTGTCTAGGTAGACTCATAATATAAAAATCCCCACAACCCCCGTTTCCCTTTAAATAGATGACCACCATCCTTGAAATTAGATGAAGAAAATGAATATTGTACAAAGAATTTTTAGATCCACCTCCATCTTTCTCCATGTGGACAACCCTCATCATCATCATCATCAAACAACTAAAATAGAACAATTTTGTGAATAATCAATCTCTCAACTAATATATATTCAAGAATGGTGAAAATATGGAATGATTGTATGTCCTAATGTATGTTTGGATTGGGTGGAGAGAAATATGAGCAATATCTATACCCAATTAGAATTTGGGATACACTAACATGGGAATTCATCATTGGGTCATGATTTTCTTAGATGATGGTTTATGCCAGACTTGTAATGGGATTAAGTAATTCGAAAATTGGTTAGAATATGTGGCTTTGGTGAAGACTGTTTGGTTTGGATATGTGAAAATATTTTTCTGACTATGTGTTTGTGATTCTGGAAGGAGATATTTTGGGATCAAAATTTAGAACTAGTGGAGTTAGTGATAGCGAAACCAAGGGTTCAGAACCAAGCAGAATAAATGGAACCATTCTTGATGGAAAAGACTTTTAGGTAAGGTATATAAGTTCCAAATTTGGCATTGTTCAACGGAAGATGTTGATAAAGTCTGTGTGTCAGTGGGTAGCAGGCAATTTCTTTAATTGAGCATTGGATGACTGCAAAAATCAAAAGGTATCAAAATTGGATGAACTGGAAGGGCTGTTGCAGATCTCATTTATAAATATATGGTCATGGTATACTTGCTCAATATTGGATGGTTTTCATTATCAATTTTATGGACTATAAAGTTTATTTTTCCGTTTTCTCCTAGGTAGTGTTCCCTTTTCGGAACTTCTAACACGCGAGGTATTACTCTTGTTCTTATTTTTAAAAAAATATTACAATGTTTCCATGGTGTTTGAATTGTTTCTAACTATGAAACTTCCTAGTGTTTTTTTGGAGTTTTCTCTTTTAGTTTTTCCTTGTTCTGCTTCAGGAGTAAGCTAAGGGTTTTGTTGAGCATTGAGTCAATGCGTGGTAGGGGCATGAAGCTTCTCAGTTTGTATAAAATAAATCCATAACTTATTTTTCAGTTCCTATTTCTTAGTTATGCATTATTATAAATAATTTTGGAGTCCATGGGTGCAAATTTGTTTAATTCATCTAGGCATTGAAAGAGTGTGACTAATTGTTATTTGTTTTCATATTATATGTGATGCTTAATTTATACATTTCCAGTTCATGTTAAATTGGATATTAGAATCAATGAGAAGTTGTGTCCCTCAAATGTGGGAAATTGTGACTATTTTTGTATCATAATTCATTAAATTATTGTTTTTATCATTTTAGTTTCCATAAAATATCTAAAACCAAGAAAAAGATATCAAATTATTTTCAAACATTAGGAAAATGATCCATAATTATTTTTTCACATGTAGGAATTGACCGTACATCAATATGAAACATGATGTTTTCGATATGACCTGATGTTCATGTTTTCAATACAAAAGTGTCATATTAGTTTAAAACACACATCAAATTTCCATAACTGACAAAAAAAGCACAAAATGTTTTTAAACGTTAGGAAAACAATCCATAATTAATTTTTCACATGTAGGAATTGACCACATGTCAGTCCAACACATGATGTTGTCGATATGACCCTAAGTGTGTGTTTTCAATACAAAAGTGTCATTTTAGTTTAAAACACACATCAAATAGAAAATACCAAAAAAATCATATTGTTTTAAAATTTTAGGAAAATGATTCATAATATATTTTTTGAATGTAGTAATCAACCGAATGTCAATACAACACATGATATATTCTATATGACTCTAAGTGAGTGTTTTCAATATCGTAGTGTAAATTTAGTTTAAAATTCATATCACATATCCAAAACTGATAAAAATCTCATATTGTTTTCAAAATTTAAAAAAATTATCCATAATATATTTCTGATATGCATGAATTGATCTTAAATTAACCTAACTCACAATGTAGTAGATGTGACTTTAAGTGTGTGTTTTTAATAAAAAAAGTGTCATTTTAGTTTAAAACACACATAAAATAGCCCAAACAGAGAAAATGAGCTCATATTGTTTTCAAATTTTAGGACAAAAGATCAATAATATATTTATAACATATAGGAATCAATTTCATGTCAATCTGAAACATGATGTGGTTGGAATAACTTGAAGTGTGTGTTTTTAATATAAAAGTGTCATTTTAGTTTAAAACACGTATCACATAGACCAAACTAAGAAAAAATACTCGAATTATTTTCAAAATTTTGGAAAATGATCTATAATTTCATCATGATGTGCAAGAATCAACTACACGTCAATCCAACACACGATGTACTCAGTATCACTCAAAGTGCATGTTTTCAATATAAAAGTTTCATTTTTGGTTAAATCATGGGTCACATAGCCAAAAAAAATAAAAAAGGCTTCAATTTATTTTAAATTTTAAAAAAATGATCCATAATATATTTCTGACATATAGGGATTTCCTGAACAACAATCTGATACACTATGTGATCTGTATGACTTGAAGTATGTGTTTTCAATATAGAAGGGTCATTTTAGTTTAAAATGTGTATCACATATCCAAAACCAATAAAACAATATCATATTGTTTTTAAACATTAGAAAAATGATCCATAATATATTTTTGACATGTAGGAATTGATAAATACATCAATCTAATGCATGATGTGGTTGGTATGACTCAAAGTGTGTGTTTTCAATATAAATGTCATTTTAGTTTAAAATGTGCCTCACATAGTCAACACCAAGAAAATGAGATCAGGTTATTTTTAAAATTTAGAAAAAAAAATCCATAATTCATTTGTGACATATAAAAATTGACTGCACGTCAATCTAGCAGACGATGTGCTCGGTATGACTTGAAATGTTTTTTTTTCAATATAAAAGTTTCATTTTAGTTTAAAATGTCTATCACATATAAAAAAAAGAAAATGATCTATAATTGTTTTATAACTTTTGAAAAACAATTCATCATACATTTTTAATGTGTAGGAATTGTGTAACACCCCGATCTTCCATGATACACTTCACATTCAATAATGCAATAGCTTGCATTGTACGCAACTTCGAGTTCTAACACACCGCAACTAATAAAAGTAGTCGTTATGAATAGTAATACCCACTTTTTAACATTATAGAAATGTTATATTTCAAAATGGACTTCATTTTTTTATTCGTAATATCGAAATTATCCTAAGTTAAATTTTTTGTAATTTTCTGAGAACTTCCATTTTTTATGAATAGGGAAAAATACTTAAAAACAACTTTTTTAATAAAAATAATTTATAGTGATAAATTATACTATTGAGTGGTTTTAGTGTATAATTAAAATATATTTTTACCATTTTATCCAATGGTGGTCATTAGAATTAATTTCACTTTGAAATTGGACATAAACAAATGTCAATCTTTTGATATATATTGTTTCTTAAAAACACGCTATTTGTTGTGACAACGGGAATTACATATAAAATTAATTAATGCAACTTATATGTTTGTTATTTTGTAAAATAGACATCATTTTCGAATTCGGAATATCAATTATAGCATAGGGTGAAATTTTGGCATTTTTCTGAAAAACTTCAATTTTTGATGAATAGTGAAACCACTAAGTGGTAGTTAAATAACAGATTTTTCGTTTAAATGAAATATTACCACTTCTGTGATTTGATTTTCAAAAATACGACATACATGGTTGTCATTAGGAAGTAAAATGTGTTTCAATGGGATTAAAATAATTTTTTGGTGAATAGTACCTTTTAAGTTTAATTAATCACGATTAAAGGTAATTAGTGAAATTTAAGGTAAAAATGGTATTATAAAAATATGAAAATACCTTTACACTTGTCCTAACCCTATTGGATGTGTCATGGACGACCAAGACAATCCATGGGTCAACTTGGGGACCCCATGGAGCCACTTTGGTAGGAAAATGACATAAATAACTTTTTATTTAATGTTAAAATAAAAATTTCAAAAACATAAGTTATTTTACTAAAACAATTTTTAAATGGGGTTATACAAGTCCAATTTCTGACTATAAATATTCATTATAAAGACAAAAAGATTTCCTACATAATGATAATTATTTTATAATTTTTAGACATTAAATAAGTTAAATTATTTATGACACCATGATGATGCAGCGATTACCTCATTAATTAACGATTTTAATAAAATTGAAGGATAATGTAAAATATAAGAATTACACTTGTCCAAAGTCTATTTTATGAGTATATTTCGAACCCTTATCACCTTATCCTAGAATTATATAAGTGTGAGACGTTTATAATTCGAAAATCATTGTATAATAAAGTAGCATTTCATTACTTTCCAAGAGTGCCCCTCCTCTCCTCTTATAAAAGGCCCCCACCACTACCACCTTATTCACACCTTAAAACCATTTGGCTCGGCCAACATCTACCCAAATACTCTCCTAAATTCCCTATATTACTCCTAGAAGCCTCCCTTTGGGCATAATTCTTCCCAAGGAAGCCTTTGGATCAAATCAAAAAAGAGTTACCCGATTTTAAGGTAATGTCTTTCTCTAATGTTGTTTTGTCTTATTTTTCTTGTCCAACCCCCTAAACTCTTTTTATTCATTTCTTTTGTAACAACACCAGTATCCTCAATATACTAGGATGTTGTTATAATAATTATTCGTGATACACTTACACACACCTACATCTAATGGTTAAAGAACATACTGTTTCTGTGGATGGCGAATTTCTACCTCACGAAATGATGATTGTTCAACACTCATATAACACCTTAAAAGGTGGCCATTAAGATGTAACTATATCTATATTTGATATATAATATGTTTATGTTTTAATTAAGCTTATTTATTTTTCATTTATGGCATACCTTTATGGTTTCCATTATGGGTAAATGCGATATTTTCATTTAAGGAAGTGCGGACTACCGCCCCCTCATAGTGATTTGAATCGTTAATGCCATATGTGGGATGTATAAAGGATGGAGTAAATGATATTATATATGATATTATAATGGAATTATAATAAACCTTTATACTATTATGATTTCATTGCATTAAATGCGAAATATAAATGAAAGTAGCGTTCATGCGTACGTACGGCTTACCGTCTCCATGAGCGGTGTATTTCATTTCTTACCTCTAAATGTTTTGTAATATTATAAATGAATGTATATACTGGATATATATGATATATATGATATCTAAATAATGAATATAATTCTGGATATAATGGATATTTCACCACATGAACAACTTGTAATTATAAGAACTTTATTTTTGACTCAAGTACCAAAGATCGACAAAATGACCGTTATTAACTTAAATAATTACATAATGTTAATAACATGGTAATAAGTGATATAAAAGGAATAATGAACATGAAAAAGGTTCTTAAGTAAATAGAAATTAACTCTAGTTTATTATTCAGGAGGTTAAAGAACGATCGAGTCAAGTCGGACACGAGGTAAGGGAATTTCTTAACCCAATTTCCATTCTTTGGGTTAATCTCCTACTTTCAAATTATGTCATGATACTATTATGTCCTATCTTGTATTTGTAATTTATTTATGTGTACTTATAGTGAATACACATAATAGATCTATGTTATTTTAAAAATGATCTTTTTAAGGACTTCGTCTCAAATTGAGGCATATTTGGTTTTATACACAACTTTCTTTTATAAGGTGTATAAACCCCTTTGACTTTTAAGTTTATTTAAAAGGAATATTTTTTATACGAAGCATTTTACTAAACAAAAAAAAAGGAATGCTTTTCTTTCCGTACATATGCGACGACAATGACTTCTCTGCCGCCGTGACCATTATTTGAGTTTCGGCTTCCTCTACAAGCCCTCACTTTTTTTAAATGAAAAATAAATACAAAGTTTTAACTTTCTTTTATATTGGTATTGAAAATGGTTTTCAAAGTGTTTTTATTATATCAATGTGTTGTATTGATATCTTGTGGTTGAAATGTGGAAATTTTATGTTTCCTTTATGCATGTTTTATGTGATACGATTATGTTATGGTTTATGATATGTTTAAACCTATTCATATGAGGAATGCATTGGACTTAATAAGTGACGGGTGGAGCCCTCTACAGCTCCTCGATGCATCGGTAGGTCTCATGAGACAAACTAGTGTCTTGGCACGAGGCCTTGACAAAATCTTATTTGTGGTCATGGCACGAGGCCTTGGATATGTGGTTATGATAGTCTAGCATTATGCATTCCATCATTATGAAAGTGGTTATTGATATTACATGTGATTATTCGACCAGCAGAATATCCATGTGAATAAGTAAATGACATTATCTCATTTTACTTTTTCCATATTATGATGAAGATCAAGTTTAAAAGGCTTTTGTTTCAGTTATACACTGCCTTAAATGTTTATGTTTATTTATGAAAGCTTCCTCTATATTGTTATCCTTACTGAGCATCTGAGCTCACCCCTTCCAATGTTTTAATTTTTCCATGATGTGAAGAAGTATATTATGAATGTCCTGCAGGGATAGTATGACGGGATATGAAGACAAGATGTTTTTGTAGTTTTGTATTACATTATGATGTAATGTAAAACTTATGAATGTATCTAGTGTTCCAAGGCTACTAAACTAATCGGTATTTCGAGACTTGATCTTTTGTGATCATGCCAATGTTACGAAGTAATGCACCAAATCTGGGTAGCTGGGGTCGGGGCGTTACAGTTGGTATCATAGGAAGTTTAGTACTAACCTTGGAAGCTAGATTTAGATACACTCTGATTAGAGCACATAGCCTGAAGATACACTTTAAGGATTAGTATAGAAGAACTTCCTAGAATTTTGGTATTATAGAGATGTTGTGAGTTTTCCGAGTAATACATCCCTGTCTAGATACGAGCAGGTAGAGGCGGCTCTAGCACAGATGTACCTAGGGGTAAAACCCGAAAACACCGCTTTGAGCTAGACTCGAACGGGAACTGGTGCACGCCAACGGGCCTTGCTGTACTCTTGGTTACGACACTCCCGGGGGATATGATTAGGATAATTCTCATTTTCTTTACAAACTACTATGAAGGGTTATGAGTATATACTTCCTCAAAGAAAACATTTTTATGGATTATATCCATAAATAGTTCAATTTATGTTAAGTATTTTACAAGTATGGAATTATTTATTTTGATTCATAAACCAATCTATTTTATGCCATTGTTTAGAAATGGCGACCAGTAGAAGGAATGTGAACTCCACCAATACGTATGATCCAAAGAGTAAGAAGGATCATATCTTTCACAGTATTAAGCCATCATTTATAAGGGAAATAGTCTCCCATGTGTTCTCAACATATGAAGAAATAGTATCATGTGTTAATAATATAAGTAAAGAATTCTCTAAGTCTTATGGCTTTGAAGGGAAGAAAGAGAAGAAAAGGATGGAGGAGAGAATGATGGATAAATGGATGAGGGAAAAGAAGAATTTTCCAATATGTGATAACTGTGGGAAGAAACCCCTTGAAACTTTCTTGAAGTGAATGGGAGTTTGTTATACGTGTGGAGAAAAAGGACACAAAGTGCGTGACTGCAAGGGTAAGAAAAAGGTTTCAAATGTAAAATGCTTCATCTGCAAGGAGTTGGGACACTACGCAAAGCAATGTCCAAATCATCAGAGTATGCCCCAAATGATGTTATTGGATAATAATCAAGTTATTATACTACCACAGATGATAAGGAATGGCTAGAGTTCTTATGTTGTTATTAAATAATTTTGTCATTTGAGTGTTGTATCAATGATGTACTGGTTATAATGATTATGGAGTATATAAGGATTGTACTGCAGTACTATTTCATCAAGGACTTGTGATTTTGTGGAACCAAGAAAAGTGACTCCACATTAGGTTAATTTTTTTGAAAATATATGGTTGAGAGAAAGATAAACCATAATATGGTTTTGATACCAAGATAATGATTTTGGAATAATACATGATTGATTTTGATAAGTTATATTGGATATTCTTAACTTCCTTGAAATTGATTAATGATTTTTTTACATTTTTTTTGGATAGAAGGAGTATATATGGTACTCTATAAGGAATAAGGGATCATGAATTTATGGTAATTCAGGATGTTGAAGTGTTTTAAAAGAATACATGATGTAGGTGTTCACATGTTGTTACGCAGAAAAATGGATCTTCATTATGTTTACCTTCCTTAAAAAATTTGGACTATGAGTTGGATAGAAGTATTTTGGATGACTATAAAGGTTGGAATGGATTAAGTTGAACTTTGGATAGTATTGTTTAAGGTTAAAAAATTTCTGAAGATTACTTTTGGAATATTATAATGCTATATTTTAGGAAAAGGACAACCTGCAGGTTGGGGGATAACCCATCGCGTCGGACAAAGCTGCAGGAATCGAACCCACAACCATAGTGCGACAGACATTTATCACCTACCACTAGCCTACAGGAAGTCCCTTGTTATTAAAAAATAGTTTTCCTAATCTAAATTGTATGTGGTAATATTTAGAACCTTATACAATTAGGATAAATAGAATATTTTTGGGTTCTGTTACCATTTGGAGTAAAATATGGGTTTGTGGTAAAAATTTATTAAAGAATGAAAGTATACATAACAAGTATATATATTCACTTACATTCTTAGTAAATCTCCTAAATAAATTCCTCAACTTTATAAAAGGTAACATAAAACAAAAACGTTGCCGGTTAACTTTTCCAACTGGGGATTCAATGACCGTTTAACCAATCACAAGTTTGTGATTTTCTTATGGTTAACTTTCTCCTAATCTAGTTTTATACAACTCTCCATCAGACCTTGATGGTTTGTTTTTCTTCCATATCCATATTTTCATAGAATCCTAGTATGGGCTATCTCGGGTGACCTTTGTACTTCTCTTTCTTTCTTTTAATGTTATATTTTTATTAACCTTATTTCTGATGTGGGTTTTCCACAAAGGTATTTTCTATTTTCAACCATTTATTTTCAAAGAAAATTTTCAAATTGCGAGGACGCAATTTATTGAAGTAGGGGAGAATGTAACACCCCGAGCTTCCATGATACGCTTCTCATTCAATAATGCAATAGCTTGCATTGTACGCAACTTCGAGTTCTAACACATCGCAACTAATAAAAGTAGCCGTTATGAATAGTAATACCCACTTTTTAAAATTATAGAAATGTTATATTTCAAAATGGACATCATTTTTGTATTCGTAATATTGAAATTATCCTAATTTAAATTTTTTGTAATTTTCTGAGAACTTCCATTTTTTTATGAAAAGTGAAAAATACTTAAAAACAAATTTTTTAATCAAAATAATTTATAGTGATAAATTATACTATTTAGTGGTTTTAGAGTATAATTAGAATATATTTTTACCATTTTATCCAATGGTGGTCATTAGAATTAATTTCACTTTGAAATTGGACATAAACAAATGTCAATCTTTTGATATATATTGTTTTTTAAAAACACGCTATTTGTTGTGACAGCGGGAATTACTTATAATATTAATTAATGCAACTTATATGTTTGTAATTTTGTAAAATATAAATCATTCTCAAATTCGGAATATCAATTATAGCTTAGGGTGAAATTTTGGCATTTTTCTGAAAAACTTCAATTTTTGATGAATAGTGAAACCACTAAGTGGAAGTTAAATAACTGATTTTTCGTTTAAATGAAATATTACCACTTCTGTGATTTGATTTTCAAAAATCCTACATACATGGTTGTAATTAGTAAGTAAAATGTTGTTCAATGCAATTACAATAATTTTTTGGTGAATAGTAACTTTTAAGTTTAATTAATCGCGATTAAAGGTAATTAGTGAAATTTAAGGTAAAAATGGTATTATAAAAAAATGAAAATACCATTAAACTTGTCCTACCCCTATTTTATGTGTCATGGCCGACCAAGACAATCTATGGGTCAACTTGGGGACCCCATGGAGCCACTTTGGTAGGAAAATGACATAAATAACTTTTTATTTAATGTTAAAATAAAAATGTCAAAAACATAAGTTGTTTTAATAAAACAATTTTTAAATGGGGTTATACAAGTCCAATTTTTTACTATAAATATTCATTAGAAATATAAAAATATTTCCTACATCATGATAATTGTTTTATAATTTTTATACATTAAATAAATTAAATTATTTATGACACCATGATGATGCAGCGATTACCTCATTAATTATCGATTTTAATAAAATGGAAGGATAATGTAAATTTTAAGCATTACACTTGTCCAAAGCCTATTGGATGAGTATATTTAGAACCCTTATCACCTTACCCTCGAATTATATAATTGTGGGACCTTTAGAATCCGAAAAGCATTGTATAATAAAGTAACATTTCATTACTTTCCAAGAGTGCCCCTCCTCTCCTCTTATAAAAGGCCCCCACCACTACCACCTTATTCACACCTTCAAGCCATTTTCCTTGGCCAAAATCTGCCCAAATACTCTCCCAACTTCCCTATATTAATCCTAGAAGCCTCCCTTTGGGCATAATTCTTCCCAAGGAAGATTTGGCTCAAATCAAAAAAGAGTTACCCGATTTTAAGGTAATGTCTTCTCTAATGTTGTTTTGTTTTATTGTGATTCTCCAACCCCCTAAACTCTTTTTATTAATTTCTTTTGTAACAAAACCAGTATCCTCAATATACTAGGATGTTTTTATAATAATTATTCAAGCTACACTTACACACACCTACATCTAATGGTTAAAGAACATACTGTTTCTGTGGATGGGGAATTTCTACCTCACGAAACGATGATTGTTCAACACTCATATGACACCTTAAAAGGTGTCCATTAAGATGTCACTATATTTATTTATGATATATAATATGTTTATGTTTTACTTAAGCTTCTTTATTTTTCATTTATGGTATACCTTTATGGTTTCCATTATGGGTAAATGCGATATTTTCATTTAAGGAAGTGCGGACTACCGCCCCCTCAAAGTGATTTGAATCGTTAATGCCATATGTGGGATGTATAAAGGATGGAGTAAATGATATTATATATGATATTATATTGGAATTATAATACAACTTTATACTATTATGATTTCATTCCATTAAATGCGAAATAGAAATGAAAGTAGCGTTCATGCGTACGTACGGCTTACCGTCTCCATGAACGGTGCATTTCATTTCTTACCTCTAAATGTTAGGTAATATTATAAATGAATGTATATACTGGATATATATGATATATATGATATCTAAATAATGAATATAATTCTGTATATAATGGATATTTCACCACATGAACAACTTGTAATTATAAGAAGTTTATTTTTGACTCAAGTACCAAAGATCGACAAAATGACCGTTATTAACTTAAATAATTACATAATGTTCATAACATGGTAATATGTGATATAAAAGGAATAATGGACATGAAAAAGGTTCTTATGTAAATATAAATTAACTCTAGTTTATTATTCAGGTGGTTAAAGAACGATCGAGTCAAGTCGGACACGAGGTAAGGGAATTTCTTAACCCAATTTCCATTCTTTGGGTTAATCTCCTACTTTCAAATTATGTCATGATAATATCATGTCCTATCTTGTATTTGTACTTTATTTATGTGTACTTATAGTGAATACACATAATAGATCTATGTTATTTTAAAAATGATCTTTTTAAGGACTTCGTCTCAAATTGAGGCAGATTTGGTTTTATACACAACTTTCTTTTATATGGTGTATAAAACCCTTTTACTTTTACGTTTATTTAAAAAGAATCTTTTTATATGAAGAGTTTTACTAAACGACAAAAAGGGAATGTTTTTCTTTCCGTACATATGCGGCGACAACGACTTCTCCACCGTCGTGACCATTATTTGAGTTTCAGCTTCCCCTACAAGCCATCACTTTTTTTAAATGAAAAATAAATACAAAGTTTTAAATTTCTTTTATATTGGTATTGAAAATGGTTTTGAAAGTGTTTTTATTATATAAATGTGTTGTATTGATATCTTGTGATTGAAATGTGGAAATGTTATGTTTCCTTTATGCATGTTTTATGTGATACGATTATGTTATGGTTTATGATATGTTTAAACCTATTCATATGAGGAATGCATTGGACTTAATGAGTGACGGGTGGAGCCCGCTACAGATCCTCGATGCATCGGTAGGTCTCATGAGACAAACTAGTGTCTTGGCACGAGGCCTTGACAAAATCTTATTTGTGGTCTTGGCACGAGGCCTTGGATACGTGGTTATGATAGTATGACATTATGCATTCCATCATTATGAAAGTGGTCATTGATATTACATGTGATTATTCGACCAGCAGAATATCCATGTGAATAAGTAAATGGAATTATCTCATTTTACTTTTTCCATATTATGTTGAAGATCAAGTTTAAAAGGCTTTTGTTTTAGTTATACAATACCTTAAATGTTTATGTTTATTTATGAAAGCTTCTGCTATATTGTTATCCTTACTGAGCATCTGAGCTCACCCCTTCCAATGTTTTAATTTTTTCAGGATGTGAAGAAGTATATTATGAATGACTTACAGGGATAGTATGAGGGGATATGAAGACAAGATGTTTTTGTAGTTTTGTATTACTTTATGATGTAATGTAAAAATTACGAATGTATCTAGTGTTCCAAGGCTACTAAACTAATCGGTCTTTTGAGACTTGATCTTTTGTGATCATGCCAATGTTACGAAGTAATGCACCAACTCTGGGTAGCTGGGGTCGGGGCGTTACAGTTGGTATCATAGGCAGTTTAGTACTAACCTTAGAAGCTATATTTAGATAAACTCTGATTAGAGCACATAGCCCGAAGATATACTTTAAGGATTAGTATAGAATAACTTCCTAGAATTTTGGTATTATCGAGATGTTGTGAGTTTTCCGAGCAATACATCCCTGTCTGGATACGAGCAGTTAGAGGTGGCTCCGGCACAGATGTACCTAGGGGTAAAACCCAAAAACACCGCTTTGAGCTAGACTCGAACGGGAACTGGTGCACGACAACGAGCCTTGCTGCACTCTTGTTTACGACACTCCCGGGGGATATGCTTAGGATAATTTTCATTTTCTTTACAAACCACTATGAAGGGTTATGAGTATATAATTCCTCCAAGAAATTTTTTTTATGGATTATATCCATAAATAGTTCAATTTATGTTAAGTATTTTACAAGTATGGAATTATGTATTTTGATTCATAAACTAATCTAGTTTATGCCATTGTTTAGAAATGGCACCCAGTAGAAGGAATGTGAACTCCACCAATACGTATGATCCAAAGAGTAAGAAGGATCATATCTTTCACGGTATTAAGCCAACATTTAGAAGGGAAATAATCTCTCTTGTGTTCTCAACATATGAAGAAATAGTATCATGTGTTAATAAGATAAGTAAAGAATTCTCTGAGTCTAATGGATTTGAAGGGAAGCAAGAGAAGAAAAGGATGGAGGAGAGAATGATGGATAAAGGGATGAGGGAAAAGAAGAATTTTCCAATATGTGATAACTGTGGGAAGAAAAACCTTGGAACTTGCTTGAAGGGAATGGGAGTTTGTTATACTTGTGGAGAAAAAGGACACAAAGTGCGTGACTGCAGGGGTAAGGAAAAGGTTTCAAATGTACAATGCTTCATCTGCAAGGAGTGGGGACACTACGCAAACCAATGTCCAAATCATCAGAGTATGCCCCAAATGATGTTATTGAATAATAATCAAGTTATGATACTACCACAGATGAGAAGGAATGACTAGAGTTCTTATGTTGTTATTAAATAATTTTTTCATTTGAGTGTTGTATCAATGATGTACTGGTTATAATGATTATGGAGTATATAAGGATTGTACTGTAGTACTATTTCATCAAGGACTTGTGATTTTGTGGAACCAAGAAAAGTGACTCCACATCAGGTTAATTTTTTTGAAAATATATGCTTGAGAGAAAGATAAACCATAATATGGTTTTGATACCAAGATAGCGATTTTGGAATAATACATGATTGATTTTGATAAGTTATATTGGATATTCTTAACTTCCTTGAAACTGATTAATGATTTTTTTTACATTTTTTTGGATAGAAGGAGTATATATGGTATACTATAAGGAATAAGGGATCATGAATTTATGGTAATTCAGGATGTTGCAGTGTTTTAAAAGAATACATGATGTAGGTGTTCACATGTTGTTACGCGGAAAAATGGATCTTCATTATGTTTACCTTCCATATAAAATTTGGACTATGAGTTGGATAGAAGTATTTTGGATAACTATAAAGGTTGGAATGGATTAAGTTGAACTTTGGATAGTATTGTTTAAGGTTAAAACATTTCTGAAGATTACCTTTGGAATATTATAATGCTATATTTTAGGAAAAGGACAACCTGCAGGTTGGGGGATAACCCGTCGCATCGGAAAAAGCTGCAGGAATCGAACCCACAACCATAGTGCGACCAGCCTTTATCACCTACCACTAGCCTACAGGAAGTCCCTGGTTATTAAAAAATAGTTTTCCTAATCTAAATGGTATGTGGTAATATTTAGAACCTTATACAATTAGGATAAATGGAATATTTTTGAGTTCTGTTACCATTTGGAGTAAAAGATGGGTTTGTGGTAAAAATTTATTAAAGAATGAAAGTATACATAACAAGTATGTATATTCCCTTACGTTCTTAGTAAATCTCCTAAATAAATTCCTCAACTTTATAAAAGGTAACTTAAAAAAACGTTTCCGATTAACTTTTCCAACTGGGGATTCAATGACCGTTTAACCAATCACAAGTTTGTGATTTTCTTATGGTTAACTTTCTCCTAATCCAGTTTTCTACAACTCTCCATCATACCTTGATGGGTTGTTTTTCTTCTATATCCATATTTTCATAGAATCCTAGTATGGGCTATCTCGGGTGACCTTTGTACTTCTCTTTCTTTCTTTTAATGTTATATTTTTATTAACCTTATTTCTGATGTGGGTTTTCCACAAAGGTATTTTCTATTTTCAACCATTTATTTTCAAAGAAAATTTTCAAATTGCGAGGACGCAATTTATTGAAGGAGGGTAGAATTTAACACCCCGAGCTTCCGTGATATGCTTCTCATTCAATAATGCAATAGCTTGCATTGTACGCAACTTCGAGTTCTAACACACCGCAACTAATAAAAGTAGTCGTTATGAATAGTAATACCCGCTTTTTAAAATTATATAAATGTTATATTTCAAAATGGACTTCATTTTTTTATTCTTAATATCGAAATTATCCTACGTTAAATTTTTTGTAATTTTCTGAGAACTTCCATTTTTTATGAATAGTGAAAAATACTTAAATTTTTTTTAATCAAAATAATTTATAGTGATAAATTATGCTATTGAGTGATTTTAGAGTATAATTAGAATATATTTTTACCATTTTATCTAATGTTGTTCATTAGAATTAATTTCACTTTGAAATTGGACATAAACAAATGTGAATCTTTTGATATATATTGTTTCTTTAAAACACGCTATTTGTTGGGACAGCGGGAATTACTTATAAAATTAATTAATTCAACTTATATGTTTGGAATTTTGTAAAATAGACATCATTTTCAAATTCGGAATATCAATTATAGCTTAGGGTGAAATTTTGGCATTTTTCTGAAAAACTTCAATTTTTGATGAATAGTGGAACCACTAAGTGGTAGTTAAATAACTGATTTTTCGTTTAAATAAAATATTACCACTTCTGTGATTTGATTTTCAAAAATCAGACATACATGGTTGTCATTAGGAAGTAAAATGTGGTTCAATGCGATTAAAATAAATTTTTGGTGAATAGTAACTTTTAAGTTTAATTAATCACGATTAAAGGTAATTAATGAAATTTAAGGTAAAAATGGTATTATAAAAATATGAAAATACCTTTACACTTGTCCTACCCCTATTGGATGTGTCATGGCCGACGAAGACAATCCATGGGTCAACTTGGGGACCCCATGGAGCCACTTTGGTAGGAAAATGACATAAATAACTTTTTATTTAATGTTAAAATAAAAATGTCAAAAACATAAGTTGTTTTACTAAAACAATTTTTAAATGGGGTTATACAAGTCCAAATTTTGACTATAAATATTCATTAGAAATAAAAAAATTTTTCCTACATCATGATAATTTTTTTATAATTTTTAGAAATTAAATAAATTAAATTATTTATGACACCATGATGATGCAGCGATTACCTCATTAATTAACGATTTTAATAAAATGGAAGGATAATGTAAAATCTAAGCATTACACATGTTCAAAGCCTATTGTATGAGTAGCGTTCGAACCCTTATCACCTTATCCTCTAATTATATAAGTGTGGGACCTTTAGAATCCGAAAAGCATTGTATAATAATGAAACATTTCATTACTTTCCAAGAGTGCCCCTCCTCTCCTCTTATAAAAGGCCCCCACCACTGCCACCTTATTCACACCTTCAAGCCATTTGGCTCGGCCAACATCTGCCCAAATACTCGGCCAACTTCCCTCTCTTACTCTTAGAAGCCTCCCTTTGGGCATAATTCTTCCCAAGGAAGCCTTTGGCTCAAATCAAAAAAGAGTTACCCGATTTTAAAGTAATGTCTTCTCTAATGTTGTTTTGTATTATTTTGCTTCTCCAACCCCCTAAAATCTTTTTATTCATTTCTTTTGTAACAAAACCAGTATCCTAAATATACTAGGATGTTGTTATAAGAATTATTCGAGCTACACTTACACACACCTACATCTAATGGTTAAAGAACATAATGTTTCTGTGGATGGCGAATTTCTGTCTCACGAAACGATGATTGTTCAAAACTCATATAACACCTTCAAATGTGGCCATTAAGATTTCACTATATTTATATATGATATATTATATGTTTATGTTTTACTTAATCTTCTGTATTTTTCATTTATGTCATACCTTTATGGTTTCCATTATGGGTAAATGCGATATTTTCATTTAAGGAAGTGCGGACTACCGCCCCCTCAAAGTGATTTGAATCATTAATGCCATATGTGGGATGTATAAAAGAGGGAGTAAATGATATTATATATGATATTATACTGTAATTATAATACACCTTTATACTATTATGATTTCATTCCATTAAATGCGAAATAGAAATGAAAGTAGCGTTCATGCGTACGTACGGCTTACCGTCTCCATGAACGGTGCATTTCATTTCTTACCTCTAAATGTTATGTAATATTATAAATGAATGTATATACTAGTTATATATGATATATATGATATCAAAATAATGAATATAATTCTGGATATAATGGATATTTCACCACATGAACAACTTGTAATTATAAGAAGTTTATTTTTGACTCAAGTACCAAAGATCGACAAAATGACCGTTATTAACTTAAATAATTAAATAATTTTCATAACATGGTAATAAGTGATATAAAAGGAATAATTAACATGAAAAAGGTTCTTAAGTAAATATAAATTAACTCTAGTTTATTATTCAGGAGGTTAAAGAACTATCGAGTCAAGTCGGACACGAGGTAAGGGAATTTCTTAACCCAATTTCCATTCTTTAGGTTAATCTCATACTTTCAAATTATGTCATGATACTATTATTTCCTATCTTGTATTTGTAATTTCTTTATGTGTACTTATAGTGAATAAACATAATAGATCTATGTTATTTTAAAAATGATCTTTTTAAGTACTTCGTCTCAAATTGAGGCATATTTGGTTTTATACACAACTTTATTTTATACGGTGTATAAACCCCTTTGACTTTTACGTTTATTTAAAAGGAATATTTTTTATACGAAGCATTTTACTAAACGACAAAAAGGAAATGTTTTTCTTTTTGTACATATACGGTGACAACGACTTCTCCGCCGCCGTGACCATTATTTGAGTTTCGGCTTCCTCTACAAGCCATCACTTTTTTTAAATGAAAAATAAATACAATGTTTTAACTTTATTTTATATTGGTATTGAAAATGGTTTTGAAAGTGTTTTTATTATATCAATGTGTTGTATTGATATCTTGTTATTGAAATGTGGAAATGTTATGTTTCCTTTATGCATGTTTTATGTGATACGATTATGTTATGGTTTATGATATGTTTAAACTTATTCATATGAGGAATGCATTTGACTTAATAAGTGACGGGTGGAGCCCGCTATAGCTCCTCGATGCATCGATAGGTCTCATGAGACAAACTAGTGTCTTGGCACGAGGCCTTGACAAACTCTTATTTGTGTTCTTGGCACGAGGCCTTGGATACGTGGTTATGATAGTCTGGAATTATGCATTCCATCCTTATGAAAGTGGTTATTGATATTACATGTGATTATTCGACCAGGAGAATATCCATGTGAATAATTAAATGGAATTATCTCATTTTACCTTTTCCATATTATGTTGAAGATCAAGTTTAAAAGGCTTTTGTTTTAGTTATACATTGCCTTAAATGTTTATGTTTATTTATGAAAGCTTCCGCTATATTGTTATCCTTACTGAGCATCTGATCTCACCCCTTCCAATGTTTTAATTTTTCCAGGATGTGAAGAAGTATATTATGAATGACCTGCAGGGATAGTATGAGGGGATATGAATACAAGATGTTTTTGTAGTTTTGTATTACTTTATGATGTAATGTAAAACTTATGAATGTATCTAGTGTTCCAAGGATACTAAACTAATCGGTCTTTCGAGACTTGATCTTTTGTGATCATGCCAATGTTACGAAGTAATGCACGAACTCTGGGTAGCTGGGGTCGGGGCGTTACAGTTGGTATCAGTGGAAGTTTAGTACTAACCTTGGAAGCTAGATTTAGATAAACTCTGATTAGAGAACATAGCCCGAAGATAGACTTTAAGGATTAATATAGAAGAACTTCCTATAATTTTGGTATTATAGAGATGTTGTGAGTTTTCCGAGAAATACATGCATGTCTGGATACGAGTAGGTAGAGGCGGCTCTGGCACAGATATACCTAGGGGTAAAACCCAAAAACACCGCTTTGAGCTAGACTCGAATGGGAACTGGTGCACGAAAAAGGTCCTTGCTGCACTCTTGGTTACGACACTCTCGGGGGATATGCTTAGGATAATTCTCATTTTCTTTACAAACCACTATGAAGGGTTATGAGTATATACTTCCTCAAAGAAAAACTTTTTAATGGATTATATCCATAAATAGTTCAATTTATGTTAAGTATTTTACAAGTATGGAATTATGTATTTTGATTCATTAACTAATCTAGTTTATGCCATTGTTTAGAAATGGCGCCCAGTAGAAGGAATGTGAACTCCACCAATACGTATGATCCAAAGAGTAAGAAGGATCATATCTTTCAGGGTATTAATCCAAAATTTAGTAGGGAAATAGTCTCCCATGTGTTCTCAACATATGAAGAAATAGTATCATGTGTTAATAAGATATGTAAAGAATTGTCTGAGTCTTATGGCTTTGAAGGGAAGTAAGAGAAGAAAAGGATGGAGGAGAGAATGATGGATAAAGGGATGAGGGAAAAGAAGAATTTTCCAATATGTGATAACTGTGGGAAGAAACACCTTGGAACTTGCTTGAAGGGAATGAGAGTTTGTTACACGTGTGGAGAAAAAGGATACTAAGTGCGTGACTGCAAGGGTAAGAAAAAGTTTTCAAATGTACAACGCTTCATCTACAAGGAGTGGGGACACTCCACAAACCAATGTCCAAATCATCAGAGTATGCCCCAAATGATGTTATTGGATAATAATCAAGTTATGATACTACCACATATGAGAAGGAATGACTAGAGTTCTTATGTTGTTATTAAATAATTTTTTCATTTGTGTGTTGTATCAATGATGTACTGGTTATAATGATTATGGAGTATATAAGGATTGTACTGCAGTACTATTTCATCAAGGACTTGTGATTTTGTGGAACCAAGAAAAGTGACTCCACATTAGGTTAATTTTTTTGAAAATATATGGTTGAGAGAAACATAAACCATAATATGGTTTTGATACCAAGATAGTGATTTTGGAATAATACATGATTGATTTTGATAAGTTATATTGGATATTCTTAACTTCCTTGAAACTGATTAATGATTTTTTTACATTTTTTTGGATAGAAGGAGTATATCTGGTATTCTTTAAGGAATAAGGGATCATGAATTTATGGTAATTCAGGATGTTGCAGTGTTTTAAAAGAATACATGATGTAGGTGTTCACATGTAGTTACGCGGAAAAATGGATCTTCATTATGTTTACCTTCCTTATAAAATTTGGACTATGAGTTGGATAGAAGTATTTTGGATAACTATAAAGGTTGGAATGGATTAAGTTAAACTTTGGATAGTATTGTTTAAGGTTAAAACATTTCTGAAGATTACTTTTGGAATATTATAATGCTATATTTTAAGAAAAGGACAACCTGCAGGTTGGGGGATAACCCGTCGCATCGGACAAAGCTACAGGAATCGAACCCACAACCATAGTGCAACAGGCCTTTATCACCTACCACTAGCCTATAGGAAGTCCCTAGTTATTAAAAAATAGTTTTCCTAATCTAAATGGTATGTGGTAATATTTAGAACCTTATACAATTAGGATAAATAGAATATTTTTGAGTTCTGTTACCATTTGGAGTAAAAGATGGGTTTGTGGTAAAAATTTATTAAAGAATGAAAGTATAGATAACAAGTATGTATATTCCCTTACGTTCTTAGTAAATCTCCTAAATAAATTCCTCAAATTTATAAAAGGTAACTTAAAACAAAAACGTTGCCGGTTAACTTTTCCAACTGGGTATTCAATGACTGTTTAACCAATCACAAGTTTGTGATTTTCTTATGGTTAACTTTCTCCTAGTCCAGTTTTCTACAACTCTCCATCAGACCTTGATGGTTTGTTTTTTTCCATATCCATATTTTCATAGAATCCTAGTATGGGCTATCTCAGGTGACCTTTGTACTTCTCTTTCTTTCTTTTAATGTTATATTTTTATTAACCTTATTTTCGATGTGGGTTTTCCACAAAGGTATTTTCTATTTTCAACCATTTATTTTTAAAGAAAATTTTCAAATTGCGAGGATGCAATTTATTGAAGGAGGGGAGAATGTAACACCCCGAGCTTCCATGATACGCTTCTCATTCAATAATGCAATAGCTTGCATTATACGCAATTCGAGTTCTAACACACCACAACTAATAAAAGTAGCTGTTATGAATAGTAATACCCAAATTTTAAAATTATAGAAATGTTATATTTCAAAATGGACTTCATTTTTTTATTCGTAATATCGAAATTATCCTAAGTTAAATTTTTTGTAATTTTCTGAGAACTTCCATTTTTTTATGAATAGTGAAAAATACTTAAAAACAACTTTTTTAATAAAAATAATTTATAGTGATAAATTATAATATTGAGTGGTTTTAGAGTATAATTAGAATATATTTTTACCATTTTATCCAATTGTGGTCATTAGAATTAATTTCACATTGAAATTGGACATAAACAAATGTCAATCTTTTGATATATATTGTTTCATAAAAACACGCTATTTGTTGTGACAGCGGGAATTACTTATAATATTAATTAATGCAACTTATATGTTTGGAATTTTTTAAAATAGACATCATTTTAGAATTCTGAATATCAATTATAGCTTAGGGTGAAATTTTGGCATTTTTCTGAAAAACTTTAATTTTTGATGAATAGTGAAACCACTAAGTGGTAGTTAAATAACTGATTTTTCGTTTAAATGAAATATTACCACTTCTATGATTTGATTTTCAAAAATCCGACATACATGGTTGTCATTAGGAAGTAAAATGTGGTTCAATGCGATTAAAATAATTTTTTGGTGAATAGTAATTTTTAAGTTTAATTAATCGCGATTAAAGGTAATTAGTGAAATTTAAGGTAAAAATGATATTATAAAAATATGAAAATACCTTTACACTTGTCCTAGCCCTATTGGATGTGTCATGGAAGACCAAGAAAATCCATGGGTCAACTTGGGGACCCCATGGAGCCACTTTGGTAGGAAAATGACATAAATAACTTTTTATTTAATGTTAAAATAAAAATGTCAAAAAAATAAGTTGTTTTACTAAAACAATTTTTAAATGGGGTTATAGAAGTCCAATTTTTTACTATAAACATTCATTAGAAATATAAAAAGATTTCCTACATCATGATAATTTTTTTATAATTTTTAGAAATTAATTAAATTAAATTATTTATGACACCATGATGATGCAGCGATTACCTCATTAATTAACGATTTTAATAAAATGGAAGGATAATGTAAACTTTAAGCATTAAACTTGTCCAAAGCCTATTGGATGAGTATATTTAGAACCCTTATCACCTTATCCTCGAATTATATAAGTGTGGGACCTTTATAATACGAAAAGCATTGTATAATAAAGTAACATTTCATTACTTTCCAAGAGTGCCCCTCCTCTCCTCTTATAAAAGGCCCTCACCACTACCATCTTATTCACACCTTCAAGCCATTTGGCTCGGCCAAAATCTACCCAAATACTCTCCCAACTTTCCTCTATTACTCCTAGAATCCTCCCTTTGGGCATAATTCTTCCCAAGGAAGCCTTTGGCTCAAATCAAAAAAGAGTTACCCGATTTTAAGGTAATGTCTTCTCTAATGTTGTTTTGTTTTATTTTGCTTCTCCAACCCCCTAAAATCTTTTTATTCATTTATTTTGTAACAGAACCAGTATCATAAATATATTAGGATGTTTTTATAAGAATTATTCGCGCTACACTTACACACACCTAAATCTAATGGTTAAATAACATACTGTTTCTGTGGATGGCGAATTTCTGCCTCACGGAACGATGATTGTTCAACACTCATATAACACCTTCAAATGTGGCCATTAAGATGTAAATATATTTATATATGATATATAATATGTTTATGTTTTACTTAAGCTTCTTTATTTTTCATTTATGGCATACCTTTATGGTTTCCATTATGGGTAAATGCGATATTTTCATTTAAGGAAGTGCGGACTACCGCCCCCTCAAAGTGATTTGAATCGTTAATGCCATATGTGGGATGTATAAAGGATGGAGTAAATGATATTATATATGATATTATACTGGAATTATAATACACCTTTATACTATTATGATTTCATTCCATCAAATGCGAAATAGAAATGAAAGTAGCGTTCATGCGTACGTACGGCTTACCGTCTCCATGAACGATGCATTTCATTTATTACCTCTAAATGTTATGTAATATTATAAATGAATGTATATACTGGATATATATGATATATATGATATCTAAATAATGAATATAATTATGGATATAATGGATATTTCACCACATGAACAACTTGTAATTATAAGAAGTTTATTTTCGACTCAAGTACCAAAGATCGACAAAATGACCGTTATTAACTTAAATAATTACATAATGTTCATAACATGGTGATAAGTGATATAAAAGGAATAATGAACATGAAAAAGGTTCTTAAGTAAATATAAATTAACTCTAGTTTATTATTCCGGAGGTTAAAGAACGATCGAGTCAAGTCGGACACGAGGTAAGGGAATTTCTTAACCCAATTTCCATTCTTTGGGTTAATCTCCTACTTTCAAATTATGTCATGATAATATTAGATCATATATTGTATTTTTACTTTATTTATTTGTACTTATAGTGAATACACATAATAGATCTATGTTATTTTAAAAATGATCTTTTTAAGGACTTCGTCTCAAATTGAGGCATATTTGGTTTTATACACAACTTTCTTTTATACGGTGTATAAACCCATTTAACTTTTACATTTATTTAAAAGGATTATTTTTTATACGAAGTGTTTTACTAAACGAAAAAAAGGGAATGTTTTTCTTTCTGTACATATACGGTGACAACGACTTCTCCACCGCTGTGACCATTATTTGAGTTTCGGCTTCCTCTACAAGCCATCACTTTTTTTAAATGAAAAATAAATACAAAGTTTTAACTTTCTTTTATATTGGTATTGAAAATGGTTTTGAAAGTGTTTTTATTATATAAATGTGTTGTATTGATATCTTGTGATTGAAATGTGGAAATGTTATGATTCCTTTATGCATGTTTTATGTGATACGATTATGTTATGGTTTATGATATATTTAAACCTATTCATATGAGGAATGCATTGGACTTAATAAGTGACGGGTGGAGCCCGCTACAGCTCCTCGATGCATCGGTAGGTCTAATGAGAAAAACTAGTGTCTTGGAACGAGGCCTTGACAAAATCTTATTTGTGGTCTTGGGACGAGGCCTTGGCTACGTGGTTATGATAGTCTGGCATTATGCATTCCATCATTATGAAAGTGGTTATTGATATTACATGTGATTATTCGACCAGTAGAATATCCTTGTGAATAAGTAAATGGCATTATCTCATTTTACTTTTTCCATATTATGTTGAAGATCAAGTTTAAAAGGCTTTTATTTTAGTTATACATTGCCTTAAATGTTTATGTTTATTTATGAAAGCTTCCTCTATATTGTTATCCTTACTGAGCATCTAAGCTCACCCCTTCCAATGTTTTAATTTTTCCAGGATGTGAAGAAGTATATTATGAATGACCTGCAGGGATAGTATGAGAGGATATGAAGACAAGATGTTTTTATAGTTTTGTATTACTTTATGATTTATTGTAAAACTTATGAATGTATCTAGTGTTCCAAGGCTACTAAACTAATCAGTATTTTGAGACTTGATCTTTTGTGATCATGCCAATGTTACGAAGTAATGCACCAACTCTGGGTAGCTGGGGTCGGGGTGTTACAGTTGGTATCATAGGAAGTTTAGTACTATCCTTAGAAGCTATATTTAGATAAACTCTGATTAGAGCACATAACCCGAAGATAGGCTTTAAGGAGTAGTATAGAAGAACTTCCTAGAATTTTGGTATTATAGAGATGTTGTGAGTTTTCTAAGCAATGCATCCATGACTGGATACGAGCAGGTAGAGGCAGCTCTAGCACAGATGTACCTAGGGGTAAAACCCAAAAACACCGCATTGAGCTAGACTCGAACAGGAACTGGTGCACGACAACGGGCCTTGCTGCACTCTTGGTTACGACACTCCCGGGGGATATGCTTAGGATAATTCTCATTTTATTTAAAAAACCACTATGAAGGGTTATGAGTATATACTTCCTCAAAGAAAACATTTTTATGGATTATATCCATAAATAGTTCAATTTATGTTAAGTATTTTACAAGTATGGAATTATGTATTTTGATTCATAAACTAATCTAGTTTATGCCATTGTTTACAAATGGCACCCAGTAGAAGGAATGTGAACTCCACCAATACGTATGATCCAAAGAGTAAGAAGGATCATATCTTTCACGGTATTAAGCCAACATTTAGAATTGAAATTGTCTCCCATGTGTTCTCAACATATGAATAAATAGTATCATGTGTTAATAAGATAAGTAAATAATTCTCTGAGTCTTATGGCTTTGAAGGGAAGAAAGAGAAGAAAAGGATGGAGGAGAGAATGATGGATAAAGGGATGAGGGAAAAGGAGAATTTTCCAATATGTGATAACTGTGGGAAGAAACACCTTGGAACTTGTTTGAAGGGAATGAGAGTTTGTTATACGTTTGGAGAAAAAGGACACAAAGTGCGTGACTACACGGGTAAGAAAAAGGTTTCAAATGTACAATTCTTCATCTACAAGGAGTGGGGACCCTACACAAACCAATGTCCAAATCAACAGAGTATGCCCCAAATGATGTCATTGGATAATAATCAAGTTATGATACTACCACAGATGAGAAGGAATGACTAGAGTTCTTATGTTGTTATTAAATAATTTTGTCATTTGAGTGTTGTATCAATGATGTACTGGTTATAATGATTATGGAGTATATAAGGATTGTACTGTAGTACTATTTCATCAAGGACTTGTGATTTTGTGGAACCAAGAAAAGTGACTCCACATCAGGTTAAATTTTTTGAAAATATATGGTTGAAAGAAAGATAAACCATAATATGGTTTTGATACCAAGATAGTGATTTTGGAATAATACATGATTGATTTTGATAAGTTATATTGGATATTCTTAACTTCCTTGAAACCGATTAATGAATTTTTTACATTTTTTGGATAGAAGGAGTATATCAGGTATTCTATAAGGAATAAGGGATCATGAATTAATGGTAATTCAGGATGTTCCAGTGTTTTAAAAGAATAAATGATGTAGGTGTTCACATGTTGTTACACGAAAAAATGGATCTTCATTATGTTTACCTTCCTTATAAAATTTGGACTATGAGTTGGATAGAAGTATTTTGGATAACTATAAAGGTTAGAATGGATTAAGTTGAACTTTGGATAGTATTGTTTAAGGTTAAAACATTTCTGAAGATTACTTTTGGAATATTATAATGCTATATTTTAGGAAAAGGACAACCAGCAGGTTGGGGGATAACCCGTCGCGTCGGACAAAGCTGCAGGAATCGAACCCACAACCATAGTGCGACATGCCTTTATCACCTACCAATATCCTACAGGAAGTCCCTGGTTATTAAAAAATAGTTTTCCTAACTTAAATGGTATGTGGTAATATTTAGAACCTTATACAATTAGGATAAATAGAATATTTTTGAGTTCTGTTACCATTTGGAGTAAAAGATGGGTTTGTGGTAAAAATTTATTAAAGAATTAAAGTATACATAACAAGTATGTATATTCCATTACGTTATTAGTAAATATCCTAAATAAATTCCTCAACTTTATAAAAGGTAACTTAAAACAAAAACGTTGCTAGTTAACTTTTCCAACTTGGGATTCAATGATCGTTTAACCAATAACAATTTTGTGATTTTCTTATGGTTAACATTCTCCTAATCCAGTTTTCTACAACTCTCTATCAGACCTTGATGGTTTGTTTTTCTTCTATATCCATATTTTCATAGAATCCTAGTATGGGCTATCTTGGGTGACCTTTGTACTTCTCTTTCTTTCTTTTAATGTTATATTTTTATTAACCTTATTTCCGATGTGGGTTTTCCACAAAGGCATTTTCTATTTTCAACCATTTATTTTCAAAGAAAATTTTCAAATTGTGAGGATGCAATTTATTGAAGGAGGAGAGAATGTAACACCCCTAGCTTCCATGATATGCTTCTCATTCAATAATGCAATAGCTTGCATTGTACGCAACTTCGAGTTCTAACACACCGAAACTAATAAAAGTAGCTGTTATGAATAGTAATACCCACTTTTTAAAATTATAGAAATGTTATATTTCAAAATGGACTTCATTTTTGTATTCGTAATATCGAAATTATCCTAAGTTAATTTTTTTGTAATTTTCTGAGAACTTCCATTTTTTTATAAATAGTGAAAAATACTTAAAAACAACTTTTTTAATCAAAATAATTTACAGTGATAAATTATACTATAGAGTGGTTTTAGAGTATAATTAGAATATATTTTTACCATTTTATCTGATGGTGGTCATTATAATTAATTTCACTTTGAAATTGGACATAAACAAATGTCAATCTTTTGATATATATTGTTTCTTAAAAACACGCTATTTTTTGTGACAGTGGGAATTACTTATAAAATCAATTAATTCAACTTATATTTTTGGAATTTTGTAAAATAGACATCATTTTCGAATTCGGAATATCAGTTATAGCTTAGGGTGAAATTTTGGCATTTTTCTGAAAAACTTCAATTTTTGATGAATAGTGAAACCACTAAGTGGTAGTTAAATAACTGATTTTTAGTTTAAATAAAATATTACCACTTTTGTGATTTTATTTTCAAAAATACGACATACATGTTTGTCATTAGGAAGTAAAATGTGGTTCAATGCGATTAATTTTTTTTTTTTTGTGAATAGTAGCTTTTATGTTTAATTAATCGCGATTAAAGGTAATTAGTGAAATTTAAGGTAAAAATGGTATTATAAAAATATGAAAATACCTTTACACTTGTCCTACCCCTATTTAATGTGTCATTTCCAACCAAGAAAATCCATGGGTCAACTTGGGGACCCCATGGAGCCACTTTGGTAGGAAAATGACATAAATAACTTTTTATTTAATGTTAAAATAAAAATGTCAAAAAATAAGTTATTTTACTAAAACAATTTTTAAATGGGGTTATAAAAGTCCAATTTTTGACTATATATATTCATTAGAAATATAAAAATATTTCCTACATCATGATAATTTTTTTAGAATTTTTAGACATTAAATAAATTAAATTATTTATGACACCATGATGATGCAGCGATTACCCCATTAATTATCAATTTTAATAAAATGGAAGGATAATTTAAAATATAAGAATTAAACTTGTCCAAAGCTTATTGGATGAGTATATTTCAAACCCTTATCACCTTAGCCTCGAATTATATAAGTGTGGGACCTTTAGAATTCAAAAACCATTGTATAATAAAGTAACATTTCATTACTTTCCAAGAGTGCCCCTCCTCTCCTCTTATAAAAGGCCCCCACCACTACCACCTTATTCACACCATCAAGCCATTTGGCTCGGCCAAAATCTACCCAAATACTCTCCCAAATTCCCTCTATTACTCTTATAAGCCTCCCTTTGGGCATAATTCTTCCCAAGTAATCC
This sequence comes from Viscum album, assembly GCA_963277665.1. Lineage (NCBI taxonomy): Eukaryota > Viridiplantae > Streptophyta > Magnoliopsida > Santalales > Viscaceae > Viscum > Viscum album. The sequence continues at coordinate 1,680,759,464 of OY728153.1, read as the reverse complement.
TTTGGCTCAAATCAAAAAAGAGTTACCCGATTTTAAGGTAATGTCTTCTCTAATGTTGTTTTGTTTTATTTTTCTTCTCCAACCACCTAAACTCATTTTATTCATTTCTTTTGTAACAAAACCAATATCCTCAATATATTAGGATTTTGTTATAAGAATTATTTTAGCTACACTTACACACACCTACATCTAATGGTTAAATAACATACTGTTTCTGTGGATGGAGAATTTCTGCCTCACGAAACGATGATTGTTCAACACTCATATAACACCTTCAAAGGTGGCCATTAAGATTTAACTATATTTATATATGATATATAATATGTTTATGTTTTACTTAAGATTATTTGTTTTTCATTTATGGCATAACTTTATGGTTTCCATTATGGGTAAATGCGATATTTTCATTTAAGGAAGTGCGAACTACCGCCCCCTCAAAGTGATTTGAATCGTTAATGCCATATTTGGGATGTATAAAAGATGTACTAAATGATATTATATATGATATTATACTGGAATTATAATACACCTTTATACTATTATGATTTCATTCCATTAAATGAGAAATAGAAATGAAAGTAGCGTTCATGCATACGTACGGCTTACCGTCTCCATGAACGGTGCATTTCATTTCTTACCTCTAAATGTTATGTAATATTATAGATGAATGTATATACTGGATATATATGATATATATTATATCTAAATAATTAATATAATTCTGGATATAATGGATATTTCACCTCATGAACAACTTGTAATTATAAGAAGTTTATTTTTGACTCAAGTACCAAAGATCGACAAAATGAACATTATTAACTTAAATAATTACATAATGTTCATAACATGGTAATAAGTGATATAAAAGGAAGAATGAACATGAAAAATGTTCTTAATTAAATACAAATGAACTCTAGTTTATTATTCAGGAGGTTAAAGAACGATCGAGTCAAGTCGGACAAGAGGTAAGGGAATTTCTTAACCCAAGTTCCATTCTTTGGGTTAATCTCCTACTTTCAAATTATGTCATGATAATATTATGTCCTATCTTGTATTTGTACTTTATTTATGTGTACTTATAGTGAATACAAATAATAAATCTATGTTATTTTAAAAATGATCTTTTTAAGGACTTCGTCTCAAATTGAGTCATATTTGGTTTTATACACAACTTTCTTTTATACGGTGTATAAACCCCTTTGAATTTTACGTTTATTTAAAAGGAATCTTTTTGATACGAAGCGTTTTACTAAACGAAAAAAAGGGAATGTTTTTCTTTCCGTACATATGCGGCGACAACGACTTCTCCACCGCCGTGACCATTATTTGAGTTTCGGCTTCCTCTACAAGCCATCACTTTTTTTAAATGAAAAATAAATACAAAGTTTTAACTTTCTTTTATATTGGTATTGAAAATGGTTTTGAAAGTGTTTTTATTATATCAATGTGTTGTATTGATATATTGTGATTGAAATGTGGAAATGTTATGTTTCCTTTATGCATGTTTTATGTGATACGATTATGTTATGGTTTATGATATGTTTAAACCTATTCATACAGGGAATGCATTGGACTTAATAAGTGACGGGTGGAGCCCGCTACAGCTCCTCGATGCATCGGTAGGTCTCATGAGACAAACTAGTGTCTTAGCACGAGGCCTTGACAAAATCTTATTTGTGGTCTTGGCACGAGGCCTTGGCTACGTGGTTATGATAGTCTGGCATTATGAATTCCATCATTATGAAAGTGGTTATTGATATTACATGTTATTATTCGACCAGCAGAATATCCATGTGAATACGTAAATGGCATTATCTCATTTTACTTTTTCCATATTATGTTGAAGATCAAGTTTAAAAGGCTTTTGTTTTAGTTATACATTTCCTTAAATGTTTATGTTTATTTATGAAAGCTTCCGCTATATTGTTATCCTTAGTGAGAATCTGAGCTCACCCCTTCCAATGTTTTAATTTTTCCAGGATATGAAGAAGTATATTATGAATGACCTGCAGGGATAGTACGAGGGGATATGAAGACAAGAGGTTTTTGTAGTTTTTTATTACTTTATGATGTAATGTAAAACTTATGAATGTATCTAGTGTTCCAAGGCTACTAAACTAATTAGTCTTTCGAGACTTGATCTTTTGCGATCATGCCAATGTTACGAAGTAATGCACCAACTCTGGGTAGCTGGGGTCGGGGCGTTACAGTTGGTATCATAGGATGTTTAGTACTAACCTTGGAATCTAGATTTAGATAAACTCTGATTAGAGCACATAGCCCTAAGATAGACTTTAAGGAGTAGTATAGAAAAACTTCTTAGAATTTTGGTATTATAGAGATGTTTTGAGTTTTCTGAGCAATACATCCCTGTCTGGATACGAGCAGGTAGAGGCGGCTCTGGCACAGATGTACCTAGGGGTAAAACCCGAAAACACCGCTTGGAGCTAGACTCGAACGGGAACTGGTGCACGACAACGGGCCTTGATGCACTCTTGGTTACGACAATCCCGGGGGATATTCTTAGGATAATTCTCAATTTCTTTACAAACCACTATGAAGGGTTATGAGTATATAATTCCTCAAAGAAAACATATTTGTGGATTATATCCATAAATAGTTCAATTTATGTTATGTATTTTACAAGTATGGAATTATGTATTTTGATTCATAAACTAATCTAGTTTATGCCATTGTTTAGAAATGGCGCCAAGTAGAAAGAATGTGAACTCCACCAATACGTATGATCCAAAGAGTAAGAAGGATCATATCTTTCATGGCATTAAGCCAACATTTAGAAGGGAAATAGTCTCCCATGTGTTCTCAACATATGAAGAAATAGTATCATGTGTTAATAAGATAAGTAAAGAATTCTCTGAGTCTTATGGCTTTGAAGGGAAGCAAGAGAAGAAAAGAATGGAGGAGAGAATGATGGATAAATGGATGAGGGAAAAGAAGAATTTTCCAATATGTGATAACTTTGGGAAGAAACACCTTGGAAATTGCTTGAAGGGAATGGGAGTTTGTTATACGTGTGGAGAAAAAGGACACAAAGTGCGTGACTGCAAGGGTAAGAAAAAGGTTTCAAATGTACAATGCTTCATCTACAAGGAGTGGGGACACTACACAAACCAATGTCCAAATCATCTGAGTATGCCCTAAATGATGTTATTGGATAATAATCAAGTTATGATACTACCACAGATGAGAAGGAATGACTAGAGTTCTTATGTTGTTATTAAATAATTTTGTCATTTGAGTGTTGTATCAATGATGTACTGGTTATAATGATTATGAAGTATATAAGGATTGTACTGCAGTACTATTTCATCAAGGACTTGTGATTTTGTGGAACCAAGAAAAGTAACTCCACATCAGGTTAATTTTTTTGAAAATATATGGTTGAGAGAAATATAAACCATAATATGGTTTTGATACCAAGATATTGATTTTGGAATAATACATGATTGATTTTGATAAGTTATATTGGATATTCTTAACTTCCTTGAAACTGATTAATGATTTTTTTACATTTTTTTGGATAGAAGGAGTATATCTGGTATTCTATAAGGAATAAGGGATCCTGAATTTATGGTAATTCAGGATGTTGTAGTGTATTAAAAGAATACATGATGTAGGTGTTCACATGTTGTTACGCAGAAAAATGGATCTTCATTATGTTTACCTTCCTTATAAAATTTGGACTATGAGTTGGATAGAAGTATTTTGGATAACTATAAAGGTTGGAATGGATTAAGTTGAACTTTGGATAGTATTTTTTAAGGTTAAAACATTTTTGAAGATTACTTTTGGAATATTATAATGCTATATTTTAGGAAAAGGACAACCTGCAGGTTGGGGGATAACCGGTCGCATCGGAAAAAGCTGCAGGAATCGAACCCACAACCATAGTGCAACAGGCCTTTATCACCTACCACTAGCCTACAGGAAGTCACTGGTTATTAAAAAATATTTTTCCTAATCTAAAATGGTATGTGGTAATATTTAGAACCTTATACAATTAGGATAAATAGAATATTTTTGAGTTCTGTTACCATTTGGAGTAAAAGATGGGTTTGTGGTAAAAATTTATTAAAGAATGAAAGTATACATAACAAGTATGTATATTCCCTTACATTCTTAGTAAATCTCCTAAATAAATTCCACAACTTTATAAAAGGTAACTTAAAACAAAAACGTTTCCGGTTAACTTTTCCAACTGGGGATTCAATGACCGTTTAACCAATAACAAGTTTGTGATTTTCTTATGGTTAACATTCTCCTAATCCAGTTTTCTACAACTCTCCATCAGACCTTGATGATTTGTTTTTCTTCTATATCCATATTTTCATAGAATCCAAGTATGGTCTATCTCGGGTGACCTTTGTACTTCTCTTTCTTTCTTTTAATGTTATATTTTTATTAACCTTATTTCCGATGTGGGTTTTCCACAAAGGTATTTTCTATTTTCAACCATTTATTTTCAAAGAAAATTTTCAAATTGCGAGGACGCAATTTATTAAAGGAGGGGAGAATGTGACACCCCGAGCTTCAATGATATGATTCTCATTCAATAATGCAATAGCTTGCATTGTACGCAACTTCGAGTTCTAACACACCGCAACTAATTAAAGTAGCCGTTATGAATAGAAATACCCACTTTTTAAAATTATAGAAATGTTATATTTCAAAATGGACTTCATTTTCGTATTCGTAATATCGAAATTATCCTAAGTTAAATTTTTTGTAATTTTCTGAGAACTTCCATTTTTTTATGAATAGTGAAAAATACTTAAAAACTAATTTTTTAATAAAAATAATTTATAGTGATAAATTATACTATTGAGTGGTTTTAGAGTATAATTAGAATATATTTTTACCATTTTATCCAATGGTGGTCATTAGAATTAATTTCACTTTGAAATTGGAAATAAACAAATGTCAATCTTTTGATATATATTGTTTCTTAAAAACACGCTATTTGTTGTGACAGCGGGAATTAATTATAAAATTAATTAATTCAACTTATATGTTTGGAATTTTGTAAAATAGACATCATTTTCTAATTTGGAATATCAATTATAGCTTAGGGTAAAATTTTGGCATTTTTCTGAAAAACTTCAATTTTTGATGAATAGTGAAACCACTAAGTGGTAGTTAAATAACTGATTTTTCGTTTAAATAAAATATTACCACTTCTGTGATTTGATTTTAAAAAATCCGACATACATGGTGGTAATTAGGAAGTAAAATATGGTTCAATGTGATTAAAATAATTTTTTGGTGAATAGTAACTTTTAAGTTTAATTAATCGCGATTAAAGGTAATTAGTGAAATTTAAGGTAAAAATGGTATTATAAAAATATGAAAATACCTTTAAACTTTTCCTACCCCTATTGGATGTGTCATGGCCGACCAAGACAATCAATGGGTCAACTTGGGGACCCCATGGAGCCATTTTGGTAGGAAAATGACATAAATAACTTTTTATTTAATGTTAAAATAAAAATTTCAAAAACATAAGTTGTTTTACTAAAACACTTTTTAAATGGGGTTATACAAGTCCAATTTTTGACTATATATATTCATTAGAAATATAAAAATATTTCCTACATCATGATAATTTTTTTAGAATTTTTAGACATTAAATAAATTAAATTATTTATGACACCATGATGATGCAGCGATTACCCCATTAATTAACGATTTTAATAAAATGGAAGGATAATGTAAAATCTAAGCATTACACTTGTCCAAAACCTATTGGATGAGTATATTTCGAACCCTTATCACCTTATCCTAGAATTATATAAATTTGGGACCTTTAGAATCCGAAAAGCATTTTATAATAAAGTAACATTTCATTACTTTCCAAGAGTGCCCCTCCTCTCCTCTTATAAAAGGCCCCCACCACTACCACCTTATTCACACCTTCAATCCATTTTTCTCAGCTGACATCTGCCCAGATACTCTCCCAACTTCCCTCTGTTACTTCTATAAGCCTCCCTTTGGGCAAAATTTCTCCCAAGGAAGCCTTTGGCTCAAATCAAAAAAGAGTTACCCGATTTTAAGGTAATGTCTTTTCTAATGTTGTTTTGTTTTATTTAGCTTCTCCAACCCCCTAAACTCTTTTTATTCATTTTTTTGTAACAAAACCAGTATCCTAAATATACTAGGATGTTTTTATAAGAATTATTCAAGCTACACTTACACACACCTACATCTAATGGTTAAAGAACATACTTTTTCTGTGGATGGCAAATTTCTGCCTCACGAAACGATGATTGTTCAACACTCATATAACACCTTCAAAGGTGGTCATTAAGATGTAACTATATTTATATTTGATATATAATATGTTTATGTTTTACTTAAGCTTCAATATTTTTCATTTATGGCATACCTTTATGTTTTCCATTATGGGTAAATGCGATATTTTCATTTAAGGAAGTGCGGACTACCGCCCCCTCAAAGTGATTTGAATCATTAATGCCATATGTGGGATGTATAAAGGATGGAGTAAATGATATTATATATTATATTATACTGGAATTATAATACACCTTTATACTATTATGATTTCATTCCATTAAATGCGAAATAGAAATGAAAGTAGCGTTCATGCGTACGTACGGCTTACCGTCTCCATGAACGATGCATTTCATTTCTTACCTGTAAATGTTATGTAATATTATAAATGAATGTATATAATGGATATATATGATATATATGATATCTAAATAATGAATATAATTCTGGATATAATGGATATTTCACCACATGAACAATTTGTAATTATAAGAAGTTTATTTTTGACTCAAGTACCAAAGATCGACAAAATGACCGTTATTAACTTAAATAATTAAATAATGTTCATAACATGGTAATAAGTGATATAAAAGGAATAATGGAAATGAAAAAGGTTCTTAAGTAAATATAAATTAACTCTAGTTTATTATTCAGGATGTTAAAAAATGATCGAGTCAAGTCGGGCACGAGGTAAGGGAATTTCTTAACCCAATTTCCATTCTTTGGGTTAATATCCTACTTTCAAATTATGTCATGATAATATTATGTCCTATCTTGTATATGTACTTTATTTATGTGTAATTATGGTGAATACACATAATAGATCTATGTTATTTTAAAAATTATCTTTTTAAGTACTTCGTCTCAAATTGAGGCATATTTGGTTTTATACACAACTTTCTTTTATATGGTGTATAAACCCCTTTGACTTTTACGTTTATTTAAAAGGAATCTTTTTTATACGAAGCGTTTTACTAAATGAAAAAAAGGAAATGTTTTTCTTTCCATACATATGCAGCGACAATGACTTCTCCGCCGCCGTGACCATTATTTGAGTTTCGACTTCCTCTACAATCCATCACTTTTTTTAAATGAAAAATAAATACAAAGTTTTAACTTTCTTTTATATTGGTATTGAAAATGGTTTTGAAAGTGTTTTTATTATATCAATATGTTGTATTGAAATCTTGTGATTGAAATGTGGAAATGTTATGTTTCCTTTATTCATGTTTTATGTGATACGATTATGTTATGGTTTATGATATGTTTAAACCTATTCATATGAGAAATGCATTAGACTTAATAAGTGACGGGTGGAGCCCGTTATAGCTCCTCGATGCATCGGTAGGTCTCATGAGACAAACTAGTGTCTTGGAACGAGGCCTTGACAAAATCTTATTTGTGGTCTTGGCATGAGGCCTTGGATACGTGGTTATGATAGTCTGGCATTATGCATTCCATCATTATAAAAGTGGTTAATGATATTACATGTGATTATTCGACCAGTAGAATATCCATGTGAATAAGTAAATGGCATTATCTCATTTTACCTTTTCCATATTATGTTGAAGATCAAGTTTAAAAGGCTTTTGTTTTAGTTATACATTTCCTTAAATGTTTATGTTTATTTTTGAAAGCTTCCGCTATATTGTTATCCTTACTGAGCATCTGAGCTCACCCCTTCCAATGTTTTAATTTTTCCAGGATGTGAAGAAGTATATTATGAATGACCTGTAGGGATAGTATTAGGGGATATGAAGAAAAGATGTTTTTGTAGTTTTGTATTACTTTATGATGTAATGTAAAACTTATGAATGCATCTAGTGTTCCAAGGCTACTAAACAAATTGGTCTTTCGAGACTTGATCTTTTGTGATCATGCCAATGTTATGAAGTAATGCACCAACTCTGGGTAGCTGGGGTCGGGGCGTTACAGTTGGTATCATAGGCAGTTTAGTACTAACCTTGGAAGCTAGATTTAGATAAACTCTTATTAGAGAACATAGCCCGAAGACAGAATTTAAGGATTTGTATAGAAGAACTTCCTAGAATTTTGGTATTATTGAGATGTTGTGAGTTTTCTGAGCAATACATCCCTATCTGGATACGAGCAGGTAGAGGCAGCTCTAGCACAGATGTACCTAGGGGTAAAACCTGAAAACACCGCTTTGAGCTAGACTCGAACGGGAATTGGTGCACGACAAAGGGCCTTGCTGCACTCTTGGTTATGACACTCTCGGGGGATATGCTTAGGATAATTCTCATTTTCTTTACAAACCACTATAAAGGGTTATGAGTACATACTTCCTCAAAGAAAACATTTTTATGGATTATATCCATAAATAGTTCAATTTATGTTAAGTATTTTACAAGTATGGAATTATGTATTTTGATTCATAAACTAATCTAGTTCATGCCATTGTTTAGAAATGGCGCCCAGTAGAAGGGATGTGAACTCCACTAATACGTATGATCCAAAGAGCAAGAAGGATCATATCTTTCATGGTATTAAGCCAACATTTAGAAGGGAAATATTCTCCCATGTGTTCTCAACATATGAAGAAATAGTATCATGTGTTAATAAGATAAGTAAAGAATCCTCTGAGTCTTATGGCTTTGAAGGGAAGCAAGAGAAGAAAAGGATGGAGGAGAGAATGATGGATAAAGGGATGAGGGAAAAGAAGAATTTTCCAATATGTGATAACTGTGTGAAGAAAAACCTTGGAACTTGCTTTAAGGGAATGGGAGTTTGTTATACGTGTGGAGAAAAAGGACACAAAGTGCGTGACTGCAAGGGTAAGAAAAAGGTTTCAAATGTACAATGATTCATCTACAAGGAGTGGGGACACTATGCAAACCAATGTCCAAATCATCAGAGTATGCCCAAATGATGTTATTGGATAATAATCAAGTTATGATACTACCAAAGATGAGAATTAATGACTAGAGTTCTTAGGTTGTTATTAAATAATTTTTTCATTTGAGTGTTGTATCAATGATGTACTGGTTATAATGATTATGAAGTATATAAGGATTGTAATGTAGTACTATTTCATCAAGGACTTGTGATTTTGTGGAACCAAGAAAAGTGACTCCCCATCAGGTTATTTTTTTTTGAAAATATATGGTTTAGAGAAAGATAAACCATAATATGGTTTTGATACCAAGATAGTGATTTTGGAATAATACATGATTGATTTTGATAAGTTATATTGGATATTCTTAACTTCCTTGAAACTGATTAATGATTTTTTTACATTTTTTTGGATAGAAGGAGTATATCTGGTATTCTTTAAGGAATAAGGGGTCATGAATTTATGGAAATTAAGGATGTTGTATTGTTTTAAAAGAATACATTATGTAGGTGTTCACATGTTGTTATGCGGAAAAATGGATCTTCATTATGTTTACCTTCCTTATAAAATTTGGACTATGAGTTGGATAGAAGTATTTTGGATAACTATAAAGGTTGGAATGGATTAAGTTGAACTTTGGATAGTATTTTTTAAGGTTAAAACATTTCTGAAGATTACTTTTGGAATATTATAATGCTATATTTTAGGAAAAGGACAACCTGCAGGTTGGGGGATAACCCGTCGCATCGGACAAAGCTGCAGGAATCGAACACACAACCATAGTGCGACATGCCTTTATCACCTACCACTAGCCTACAGGAAGTCCCTGGTTATTAAAAAATAGTTTTCCTAATCTAAATGGTATGTGGTAAAATTTAGAACCTTATACAATTAGGATAAATAGAATATTTTTGAGTTCTGTTACCATTTGGAGTAAAAGATGGGTTTGTGGTAAAAATTTATTAAAGAATGAAAGTATACATAACAAGTATGTATATTACCTTACGTTATTAGTAAATCTCCTAAATAAATTCCACAACTTTATAAAAGGTAACTTAAAAAAAAACGTTGCAGGTTAACTTTTCCAACTGGGGATTCAATGACCGTTTAACCAATCACAAGTTTGTGATTTTCTTATGGTTAACTTTCTCCTAATCCAGTTTTCTACAACTCTCCATCAGACCTTGATGGTTTGTTTTTCTTCCATATCCATATTTTCATAGAATCCTAGTATGGGCTATCTCGGGTGACCTTTGTACTTCTCTTTCTTTCTTTTAATGTTATATTTTTATTAACCTTATTTCTGATGTGGGGTTTCCACAAAGGTATTTTCTATTTTCAACCATTTATTTTCAAAGAAAATTTTCAAATTGCGAGGACGCAATTTATCGAAGAAGGGGAGAATGTAACACCCCGAGCTTCCATGATACGCTTCTCATTCAATAATACAATAGCTTGCATTGTACGCAACTTTGAGTTCTAACACACCCCAACTAATAAAAGTAGCCGTTATGAATAGTAATACCCAATTTTTAAAATTATAGAAATGTTATATTTCAAAATGGACTTCATTTTTGTATTCGTAATATCAAAATTATCCTAAGTTAATTTTTTTGTAATTTTCTGAGAACTTCCATTTTTTTATGAATAGTGAAAAATACTTAAAAACAATTTTTTTAATCAAAATAATTTATAGTGATAAATTATACTATTGAGAGGTTTTAGAGTATAATTATAATATATTTTTACCATTTTATCCAGTGGTGGTCATTAGAATTAATTTCACTTTGAAATTGGACATAAACAAATGTCAATCTTTTGAAATATATTGTTTCTTAAAAACACGCTATTTGTTGTGACAGCGGGAATTACTTATAAAATTAATTAATGAAACTTATATGTTTGGAATTTTGTAAAATAGACATCATTTTCGAATTTGGAATATCAATTATAGCTTAGGGTGAAATTTTGGCATTTTTCTGAAAAACTTCAATATTTGATGAATAGTGAAACCACTAAGTGGTAGTTAAATAACTGATTTTTCATTTAAATGAAATATTACCACTTCTGTGATTTGATTTTCAAAAATCCGACATACATGGTTGTCATTAGGAAGTAAAATATGGTTCAATGGGATTAAAATAATTTTTTGGTGAATAGTAACTTTTAAGTTTAATTAATCGCGATTAAAGGTAATTAGTGAAATTTAAGGTAAAAATGGTATTATGAAAAATATGAAATTACCTTTAAACTTTTACTACCCCTATTTGATGTGTCATGGCCGACCAAGACAATCCATGGGTCAACTTGGGGACCCCATGGAGCCACTTTGGTAGGAAAATGACATAAATAACTTTTTATTTAATGTTAAAATAAAAATGTCAAAAACATAATTTATTTTACTAAAACATTTTTTAAATGGGGTTATACAAGTCCAATTTTTGACTATAAATATTCATTAGAAATACAAAAATCTTTCCTACATCATGATAATTTTTTTATAATTTTTATAAATTAAATAAATTAAATTATTTATGACACCATGATGATGCAGTGATTACCTCATTAATTAACGATTTTAATAAAATGGAAGGATAATGTAAAATCTAAGCATTACACATGTCCAAATCCTATTGGATGAGTAGAGTTCTAACCCTTATCACCTTAGCCTCTAATTATATAAGTGTGGGACCTTTATAATCCTAGAATCATTGTATAATAAAGTAACATTTCATTACTTTCCAAGAGTGCCCCTCCTATCCTCTTATAAAAGGCCCCCACCACTACCACCTTATTCACACCATCAAGCCATTTTTCTCGGCCAACATCTACCCGAATACTCTGCCAACTTCCCTCTCTTACTCTTAGAAGCTTCCCTTTGGGCATAATTCTTCCCAAGGAAGCCTTTGGCTCAAATCAAAAAAGAGTTACCCGATTTTAAAGTAATGTCTTCTCTAATGTTGTTTTGTTTTATTTTGCTTCTCCAACCCCCTAAAATATTTTTATTCATTTCTTTTGTAAAAACACCAGTATACTCAATATACTAGGATTTTGTTATAAGAATTCTTCAAGCTACACTTACACACACCTACATCTAATGGTTAAAGAACATACTGTTTCTATGGATGGAGAATTTCTGCCTCACAAAACGATGATTGTTCAAAACTCATATAACACCTTAAAAGGTGGCAATTAAGATGTCACTATATTTATATATGATATATAATATGTTTATGTTTTACTTAAGCTTCTGTATTTTTCATTTATGGCATACCTTTATGGTTTCCATTATGGGTAAATGCGATATTTTCATTTAAGGAAGTGCGGACTACCGCCCCCTCAAAGTGATTTGAATCGTTAATGCCATATGTGGGATGTATAAAGGATGTAGTAAATGATATTATATATGATATTATACTGGAATTATAATACAACTTTATACTATTATGATTTCATTCCATTAAATACGAAATAGAAATGAAAGTAGCGTTAATGCGTACGTATGGCTTACCGTCTCCATGAGAGGTGCATTTCATTTCTTACCTCTAAATGTTATGTAATATTATAAATGAATGTATATACTGGATATATATGATATATATTATATCTAAATAATGAATATAATTCTGTATATAATGGATATTTCACCACATGAACAACTTTTAATTATAAGAAGTTTATTTTTGACTCAAGTACCAAAGATCGACAAAATGACCGTTATTAACTTAAATAATTACATAATGTTCATAACATGGTAATAAGTGATATAAAAGGAGTAATGAACATGAAAAAGGTTCTTAAGTAAATATAAATTAACTCTAGTTTATTATTCAGGAGGTTAAAGAACGATCGAGTCAAGTCGGACACGAGGTAAGGGAATTTCTTAACCCAATTTCCATTCTTTGGGTTAATCTCCTACTTTCAAATTATGTCATGATACTTTATGTCCTATCTTGTATTTTTACTTTATTTATGTGTACTTATAGTGAATACACATAATAGATCTATGTTATTTTAAAAATGATCTTTTTAAGGAATTCGTCTCAAATTGAGGCACATTTGGTTTTATACACAACTTTCTTTTATACGGTGTATAAACCCCTTTGACTTTTACGTTTATTTAAAAGGAATCTTTTTTATACGAAGAGTTTTACTAAACAACAAAAAGAGAATGTTTTTATTTCCATACATATGCGGCGACAACGACTTCTCCGCCGTTGTGACCATTATTTGAGTTTCGTCTTCCTCTACACACCATCACTTTTTTTAAATGAAAAATAAATACAAAGTTTTAAATTTCTTTTATATTGGTATTGAAAATGGTTTTGAAAGTGTTTTTATTATATCAATGTGTTGTATTGATATCTTGTGATTGAAATGTGGAAATGTTATGTTTCCGTTATGCATGTTTTATGTGATACGATTATGTTATGGTTTATGATATGTTTAAACCTATTCATATGCGGAATGCATTGGACTTAATAAGTGATGGGTGGATCCCGCTACAGCTCCTCGATGCATCAGTAGGTCTCATGAGACAAACTAGTGTCTTGGCACAAGGCCTTGACAAAATCTTATTTCTGGTCTTGGCACGAGGCCTCGGCTATGTGGTTATGATAGTCTGGCATTATGCATTCCATCATTATGAAAGTGGTTATTGATATTACATGTGATTATTCGACCAGTAGAATATCAATGTGAATAAGTAAATGGCATTATCTCATTTTACTTTTTCCATATTATGTTGAAGATCAAGTTTAAAAGGCTTTTGTTTTAGTTATACATTGCCTTAAATGTTTATGTTTATTTATGAAAGCTTCCTCTATATTGTTATCCTTACTGAGCATCTGAGCTCACCCCTTCCAATGTTTTAATTTTTCCAGGATGTAAAGAAGTATATTATGAATGACCTGCAGGGATAGTATGAGGGGATATGAAGACAAGATGTTTTTGTAGTTTTGTATTACTTTATAATGTAATGTAAAACTTATGAATGTATCTAGTGTTCCAAGGCTAATAAACTAATCGGTCTTTCGAGACTTGACCTTTTGTGATCATGGCAATGTTACGAAGTAATGCACCAACTCTGGGTAGCTGGGGTTGGGTCGTTACAAATTGACCACACATCAATCAGATACACAATGTGGTCGGTATGGATCGAAGTGTGTGTTTTTAATATAAGTTCCATTTTAGTTTAAATTGTATCTCACATAGACAAAACCAAGAAAATGAGATTGGATTATTTTCAAATATTTGGTCAACAACCCATAATATATTTCTAATGTTTAGGAATCAACTGCAATTCAATCCAACACATGATTGACTAATTAATATCATTAATATATATAGTAATTAACAATATAATTTATCATATGTAGATTATATATAAGGCCCCAGCCTTAAACCTTACTTAATCTTGAGATATTTCAAGAATACACATTGAGGATCTTTTCAGGTTTAGAGTTTTAGAGAATTAGATCATAAATCATGCATTACATTCCACATTTAAAAAAGGTGGTTACATAAAAAACAATATTCATTTTCCCATCAAAGGAAAAATATTCAAAATAAAACAGGGATTCTTTCTTGACACTTCCTCGACACTATCATCACATCACGTACTTTTCCCTTGAACTATGAAAAACATTTCAAAAACATGGGATGAGCATAAAAAGATCAGTAAGGGATATAAAAATACTGAATGAAAACATTAGTCCTTGCATACATAAAAATCAATGAAATCATAATTTACTCATAAAACATAAGCACTTTATCATACCTCATGAAATCATAAGATTTATGAATAACTCATAGAAAACAAAAGACATAAAGGTAATTTGAGTCATTCATAACATTCTTACATAGGGAGTAACCCTCATGGTTACGTTTGGAATAACCATCAAGGTATATTCCCTAAATTGCTTCGAAGAAACCTTAGCATTTAACCCCTTCACGTTACCCAATGAATTGGAGAGCTATATCGGGCTCACTTTCCCTTTGTTTATCACGGAACCACCCGTCTTCATAAACAATTCCCAAGAACCATAACATAATCGTATCACATAAAACATGCATAAAGGAAACATAAAATTTACACATTTCAATCACAAGATATCAATACGACACATTGATATAATAAAAACATTATCAAAACGATTTTCAATACCAAAATAAAAGAAAAGTAAAACATGGTATTTATTTTTCATTTAAAAAAAAGTTATGGCTTGTAGAGGAAGCCGAAACTCAAATTAATGGTCACGGTGGCAGAGAAGTCATTGTCACTGCATACGTACGAAAAAAACATTCCGTTTTGTCATTTAGTAAAATTCTTCGTATAAAAAAGATTCATTTTGAATAAAAGTAAAAGTAAAAGGGGTTTATACACCATATAAAACAAAGTTGTGTATAAAAAAATATTCCTCAATGAAAAGAGATTGAGACGAAGTCCCTTACCTCGTGTCCGAATTGAATCGATCGTTCTTTAATATCCTGAATAATAAACTTGAGTTAATTTATACTTGATTAAGAACCTTTTTCACGTTCATTATTTCTTTTATATCACTTATTACCATGTTATGAACACTATGTAATTTTTTAAGTTAATAACAGTCGTTTTGTCGATCATTGGTACTTGAGTCAAAAATGGACTTCTTATAATTATATGTTGTTCATGTGGTCAAAGGTTCATTATATCCAGAATTATATTCTTGATTTAGATATCATATATATCATATATATCTAGTATATACATGCATTTATAATATTACATAACATTTAGAGGTAAGAAATGAAATGCACCGTTCATGGAGACGGTAAGCCGTGCGTATGCATGAACGCTACTTTCATTTCTATTTATTATTTAGTGGAATTAAAACATAATGATACATAGTAGTATTAACTTACAGTATGGTATAATATATTATATCATTAAATCAATCCTTTATACGTATCACATATGGTATTAACGAATCAAATCACTTTGAGGGGGTGGTAGTCCGCATTTCCAAAAAATGAAATTACCGCGTTTATCCATAATGGAAACCATAAAGGTATTCCATAAATGAAAAATAAATAAGCATAAAGAAAACATAAACATATTATATATCATATATAAATATAGTGACATCATAATGTCCACCTTTAAAGGTGTTAAAAGAATATTGAACAATCATCGTTTTGTGAGGAAAAAATTCACCAACCACAGAAACCGTATGTTCTTTAACCATTAGATGGAGGTGTGTGTATGTTTAGAACCAATAATTCTTCTAAAAACATCCTTGTATATTGAAGATATTTTTTTTCTTACAAAATAAAGGAATAAAAAGAGTTTAGGGGGTTGGAGAAGCAAAATAAAACAAAAGAACACAAGTGAAGACATTACCTTTGAATTGGGTAACTCCTCATGGTTTGAACCAAAAGGGTTTCTTTAAGAGCTTCCTGCATATGGTAAGGCTTCTATGATGAAAAGAGGGATGTGGATAGATGAAATGAGCAGAGCTTGGCCGAGCCAATGGCTTTAGAGGTGTGGGTAAGGTGGTATAGGTGGGGGCCTTTTATAAGAGGGAAGAGGGGCACTCTTGGAAAGTCAAGAAATGTTACTTTATTATAAAATAATTTTCAAATTTTAAAGGTCCCAAATTGATATATTTAAAGGATAATATGATAAGGGTTCGAAATATACTCATCCAATAGTATTTTGACAATTTTAAGTCTTATATTTTACATTATCATTTCATTTTATTTAAATCATTAATTAATGAGGTAATCGCTGCATCATCACGGTGTCATAAATAATTTAATTTATTTAATGTATAAAAATTATAAAAAAACTACTATGATGTAGGAAATATGTTTATCTTTCCAATGACTATTTATAGTCTAATATAGAATTAACACAGACAAAACAAAAATTATTTTACTTAGGAGTTACATACTTTTGTGATATTCTCCTTTCTTTAAAAATAAAATGATAAAGTGTCACTATCACCCAAAAGTGATTCTATGGGGTCCCTAAGTTTGGAACAAGACATACCATGGTCGTCCATGACACAAATAGTATCATTAAGACACATTTTGGGGTCATTTTTTATTATTATGATATTATTCTATTACCCTTAACTACCCGATTACTAATTAATCATGATAATTAAAGATAATTATCGTCGTTACTATTCACAATGTCCAAAAACAAAAGAGCCTTAATTAAATAATTTGAACCTTATGATTCCAAACATGGAATCTATTTTACCAAATTCCAAACACAGAAATTTCAATAATTAATTTAAAAATAATTCCCATTGTCAAAACAAATAGCGGGTTTTTTTGAAATAATATCTATGAAAAGTTTGACACTTGTTTATGCCCAATTCCAAAGAGAAATTAATTATAATAACCACCATTGGATAAAATAGTAAAAATATATTCTAATTAAACTTTAAAACCAATTATAAATATAATCTAACCATATAATTGAATTAGATGAAAAAGAAGTTTTGAAGTAAAATGCAGTATTTTTCACTATTCATTAAAAAATGAACATTGTCAGAAAAATACCAAAAATTTATACAAAGTAAATTTCAGTGTCCCAATCCTAAAGAATAAGTTTAATTTGAAAAATAGAGTGTATAAAATTGTCAAAAGTTTGATTTAAAAATGGTTTTCCATCAAAAGGCAGTAAAAAAATCTTTTAAAAAATATTAGTGTATTCCATGCTTAAGATTGGATTTATTCTCATTTTAAGCCTCAAAAACACTATCTAATTCATAAATAGACATAGATAAAAAAATATATTATTCATTACTTACTTGGGATGTCACATCCTTCCCCCCTTTAGAAAATTGTTTCCCCGCAATTTATTTAATTATCGAATAAGTGGGGGTATTTATCCTTCACTGCATTTTTAGATTCTCATGATGCCTCTTCAATTATGTGGTTTTTCCACAAAACCTTAACTTGATGAATCAACTTATTCCGCAACACTTGCTCCCTGTGGTCAAGACTCTGGACCAGTTGTTCCTCATAAGATAAATTCTCTTCCAGCTGAACTATCTCTGGACTCAAAACATGAGATGGATCTAGCATGTACTTCCTTAACATTGAAACATGAAAAAAATTGTGTACCTGAGATAAACTCATAGGTAAAGCCACTTGGTATGCAACTGATCCAACTCTCTCCAGAATTTCTTATGGTTCAATGAACCTTGGACTGAACTTTCCTTTCTTACCAAATCGAATCACACTTTTCCATGGAGATACTTTGAAAAAAACATGACCACCTACCTCAAAAGAGAGATCCTTCCTCCTGTTGTCCGCATAATGTTTCTGTTTGCTCTGAGCTGTTCTCATGTGTCTCTGTATCAGCTAAAATTTTTCTTCCAACTCTTGTACCAATTCTAGTCCCACTAACTTCCTTTCACCCTCTTCATCCCAAAAAGCTGGAGTTTGGCACCGCTTCCCATATAATGTCTCAAATGGTGCCATCTGTATACTGGAATGAAAACTGTTATTAAAAGAAAACTCAACCAAAGAAAGATTTTGGTCCCAACTTCCTTGATAATCCATCGAACAGGCACATAACATATCCTCTAAAGTCTGAATTGTTTTTTCTGACTGCCCATCTGATTGAGGATGAAAAGCTGTACTAAAATTTAATTCAGTACCCAACGACTTCTGAAGGCCTTTCCAAAAGTTAGAAGTAAACCTGGGATCACGATCAGATACAATAGAGAGGGGAACTCCATGTAACCTGACTATCTCTTTAAGATACAAATGAGAAAGTTGATCTAGGGAAAAAGTATATCGTATATCAAGGAAATGAGAAGATTTAGTCAAGCGATCAACAATAACCCAGATTGCATTATTACCTCGAGGTGTCTTTAGTAACCCAACAACGAAGTCCATGGATATATTCTCCCATTTCCACTCTAGAACTGGTAAAGGATGAATCATCACTTTCGGTAACTACTGATTTGCTTTAACCTTTTGACATTTGAAACACTTCATAGTAAAATCAGAAATATCTCTTTTCATTCCATCCCACCAGTAATACTTCCGAAGATCTCTATACATCTTAGTACTGCCTGGATGAACTGAAAACGAAGAACTATGAGCTTCACATAACAACTCTCTCTTCAACTGTGAGTCACAAGGCACACACAATCTGTTCCCAAATCTCAAAACAAAATCATTATCAATGTTGAATTCAGGAAACTTACCCTTCTGAACCAGCTCTACCTTTTTCTGCAACACACTGTCTTGCTTCTGTGCTTGCTTAATTATGTCTGATAGAGGAGATTTCCCTGATACCTGAAACAAAACAGAAGAACATCCTGAACCAACAACTTCTATGCTAAATTTCATCAAATCCTTAACCAAATGATCTTGTTCCAAACACAACATTGTTAATGAAGCATTAATTTTTCGACTCAAAGCATCAACAACTTTATTTTCTTTTCCTGGATGGTAATGAATTGTACAATCATAACCCTTGATTAATTCTAGACATCTCCCTAGTCTCATGTTTAATTCTTTCTTAGTGAATATATACTTTAAACTTTTTTTATCGGTATATATTTCACACTTTACTCCATACAAATGATGCCTCTAAATTTTTAAGCGAAAAAAACAGCAGCTAATTCCAAATCATGTGTAGGGTAATTTACCTCATGAGTTTTCAAGTGATGTGAATCATAAGAAATTACCTAATAATTCTGCATTAGGATGCAACCAAGTCCTTTTAATGAATCATCACTATAGATAACAAACTCACCATTCCTGGAAAGTAGTTCCAAAACTGAAGAATTCACCAATATTCTTTTCAGTTCATGAAAACAATCATCACATTATTTTTTCCAGATAAACTTAACACCATTCCAAGTTAGCTTAGTTATTGGACTAGATAACCGTGAAAAATTTCTAACAAACCTTCTATAATAGCCTACCAAACCAGGAAAACTAAGAATCTCAGTAACATTTGTGGGTCTTGGCCATTCTTAAACAACCTTTGTTTTTGCAGGATCAACAGTTATCCCATATTTAGAAACAATGTGACCAAGTAAAGAAATTTGCCTCAACCAAAACTCACACTTACTGAATTTCCCATACAATTTCTATTCTTTTAAGGTTTGAAAAATAACCCTTAAATGTCTTTTATGATCCTCTTTACTTTTAGAAAACACCAAAATATCATAAATGAACACAACCACAAACTTATCCAGGAACTCATGGAAAATTCTATTCATAAGGTCCATGAATACAGAAGGTGCATTGGTTAGCCCAAAAGGCATTAATACAAATTCATAAGGGCCATATATTATACGAAACGTGGTCTTCGGTACATCTTCTTCCTTTACCTTCAACTGATGGTACCCCGATCTTAGGTCAATCTTTGAAAAATACTAAGCTCCCTGGAGCTGATCAAACAAATCATCGATATGAGGCAAAGGATATTTGTTCTTAACAGTGATGTTATTCAAGGATCTATAATCAATGCAATGTCTCATTGAACAATCTTTATTTTTAAAAAATTAGACAGGAGAACCCCATGGTGATGTGCTAGGATGAATGAAACCTTTCTCTAATAAATCTTGCAATTTTTCCTTCAACTCTAAAAGTTCAATTTGAGCCATTCGATAAGGGGGTTTTGAAATTGGCTTAACATCAAGAACTAAGTCAACAGTAAATTCAACTTCTTAGTCTGGTATTATTCAAGGAAACTGATCAGAAAAAACATCAGGATACTCATTTACCACTTTCACATCATTAATCTGAACGGTTCCTTTATTTTCAACAATTTGTGCAAGGTAACATTCATTTCCATCTTTTAAGAGTTTCTCAGCCTCTTGATATGTTATCAATAGTAAGGGTTCATTCTTGTACACAAACTGAAAGTATTTCTGAAAAGAAACTTCTTTATCTCTACAGTCAATATTAGAATGGTAAACAGAGAGCCAATCCATACCTAGGATAACATCAAACTCTACTTGAGGTTAAACAATAAGGTTTGGAAGTAGGTTCTTTCCACGGATAAGGATAGGAAGATTCTAATAAATTCTTTTTACCTCAACATTTTCCCCAAGTGTTTTTACCATAAGTTCAGGAGTCATTTCTTGAGATGGAATTCCCAATTTACTAGAAAATTTTTCATGGATGAAAGAATGCTTAGTCCCTGAATAAACAACACATTGGCATAATCTGAAAAAAAAACTACATGATACCACTTCATTTGATGGCCCAACATCTGATGAAGTAGTTGCAAAGGATTTCACCACCCCTTTCTGCTTGTAGTCTGACTGCTTCCTATCACTCGAGCTATTTTTCAGACACTCGTTGGCCTAATGACCCATCTCATCGCACTTGAAACACTTCACTAACTATAAATAAAATTTGGTCTTACCATCAACCTTATTTTTTCCAGTGCAGTCACGAGCCTTATGTCCCATCTTACCACATCGGTAGCACCATCCAGAATTCAAAATTCATTAACCGGCATTCCTTTTACCACATTTATCACAAACTAAAAACACTGTTTTCTTACCATCAGACCTCTTTGAAGGATTCTTCCCTTTCTCTTGCCACCTCAGTCTCTTCTTCTGTTTGTTGTCATAGAACAGTTGATCATCGACAAACTCAATTTCCACCTTCTCATCACATCGAACAAGCTTTTAATAACTTTTAAACTCACGAGAAGCTAATTCCCTTCGATATTTTGGCTTTAATCCTGAGTAAACACGATTTATTTTACTATCAAGGTATTGGAAAAAATTTGGAGCATACCTTGCCAATCGAGTGAACCTTTATTCATAAGCAGCCACTGAGTCATCCACTTGCCTCAATTCCAAGAATTGTTTTTCCATCCTAAGTCGAATAGCCTTAGGAAAATATTTCTCAAGAAACATACCTTTGAATTCATCCCAGTCAAGAGCATCAATCTCATCAGCGTCCCAGATATTTTTAACCATCGAACACCACTGATCTGCTTCACCCTCCAAACGGTAAATATCAAGACTAACCTTTTGATTTTTTGAACACCCCATGACATCGAAAATCTTCTCCAGTTCTATAATCCACCCTTCAACTAACACATGGTCAGATGATCCTTTGAATGATGGGGGATGTTGCCTCATGAAATGTTCCACCACTGACATGTTCCTCTGCGGTTGATCTGGCTGATCTCGAGCATGGATACCACTACTTATCGCTTGAGTCAACTGCGCCATTACTACAACAAACTGTTTAGTTCCAATTCCAACCATCCCAGGATGCTGATTTGGAAGGTCATTTCCTTTGGTATTCCTTCCAAGCGCTGCTTCCCTGTTTCCTCTACGGAAAACCATTCTGAGCAAACATGTCTCAGATGAAGGAACATGGTAATCTTCAAATGACATATCATTTCAATTTGACCATAAAAAAAATATTTTTGGATAATCATTTAATAGAATTCTAACTCCTAAGGTTATCTAAACTAACCTCTGATACCAACTATAAGGCCCCAACATTAAACCTTTCTTAATATTGAGATATTTCAAGAATACACATTGAGGATCTTTTCAGGTTTAGAGTTTTAGAGAATTATATCATAAATCAGGCATTACATTCCACATTTAAACAAGGTGGTTACATAAAAAAAATATTCATTTTTCCCATCAAAGGAAAAATATTCAAAATAAAACATGGATTCTTCTTGACACTTCCTAGACACTATCATAACATCATTTACTTTTCCATTTACCTATGAAAAACATTTCAAAAACTTGGGATGAGCATAAAAAGATCCGTAAGGGATATTAAAATACGGAATGAAAACATTAGTCCATGTACACATAAGAATCAATGAAATCATACTTTACTCATAAAACATAAGTACTTTATCATACCTCATGAAATCATAATATTTATGAATAACTCATAGAAAACATAAGACATAAAGGTAACTTGAGGCATTCATAACATTCTTACATAGGGAGTAACCCTCATTGTTACGTTTGGAATACCCATCACGGTATATTCCCTAAATCTCTTCAGAGAAACCTTAGCGTTTAACCCCTTCGTGTTACCCAATGCACTGGAGAGCTATATCGTGCTCACCCGCCCTTAGTTTATCACAGAACCGCCCATCTTCATAAACAATTCCCAAGAAACATAACATAATCGTATCACATAAAACATGCATAAAGGAAACATAAAATTTCCACATTTCAATAACAATATATCAATACAACACATTGATATAATAAAAAAATTATCAAAACCATTTTCAATACCAAAATAATAGAAAAGTAAAACGTGGTATTTATTTTTCATTTTAAAAAAAGTTATGGCTTGTAGAGGAAGCCAAAACTCAAATTAATGGTCATGGCGGCGGAGAAGTCATTGTCGCCGCATACGTACGACAAAAACATTCCCTTTTGTTGTTTAGTAAAACGCTTCATATAAAAAAGATTACTTTTGAATAAAATTAAATTTCAATGGGGTTTATACACCGTATAAAAGAAAGGTGTGTATAAAACAAAATATGTCTCAATGAAAGGAGATTGAGACGAAGTCCCTTACCTTGGGTATGACTTGACTCGATCGTTCTTTAATCTCCTGAATAATAAACTTGAGTTAATTTATACTTTCTTAAGAACCTTTTCAAGTTCATTATTCCATTTATATCACTTATTACCATGTTATTAACACTATTTAATTTTTTTAAATTAATAACAGTCGTTTTGTCGATCATTGGTACTTGAGTAAAAAATCGGCTTCTTATAATTACATGTTGTTCATGTGGTCAAAGGTTCATTATATAAAAATTATATTAATGATGTAGATATCATATATATCATATATATCCATTATATACATGCATTTAAAATATTACATAACATTTAGAGGTAAGAAATGAAATGCACCGTTCATGGAGACGGTAAGCCGTACGTACACATGAACGCTACTTTCATTTCTATTTCGTATTTAATGGAATTAAAACATAATGTTACATAGTAGTATTATAATTAAATTATGGTATAATATATAATATCATTAAATCTATTTTTTATACATACCACATACGGTATTAACAAATCAAATCACTTTGAGGGGGCGGTAGTCCGCACTTATAAAAAAATGAAATTATCGCGTTTATCCATAATGGAAATCATAAAGGTATTCCATAAATGAAAAATACATAAGCATAAGGAAAACATAAACATATTATATATCATATAGAAATATAGTGACATCATAATGGACACCTTTAAAGGTGTTAAAAAAAGATTTAACATTCATCGTTTCGTGAGGCAGAAATTCGCTAACCAAAGAAACAATATGTTCTTTAACCATTAGACAGAGGTGTGTGTATGTGTAGCTCTAATACTTCTTATAAAAACATCCTAGTATATTGAAGATACTTTTTTTGTTACAAAATAAATAAATATAAAGAGTTTAGGGGGTTGGAGAAGGAAAATAAAACAAAATAACACAAGTGAAGACATTGCCTTTGAATTGGGTAACTCCTCTTGGTTTGAACCAAAAAATATTCTTGAAGAGCTTACTGCCTAAGGTAAGGATTCTATGATGAATATAGGGATGTGGAGAGATGAAATGAGTAGATCTTGGCCGATCCAATGGCTTTAGAGGTGTGGGTAAGGTGGTAGATGTGGGGGCCTTTTATAAGAGGGAAGAGGGGCACTCTTGGAAAGTCAAGAAATGATTCTTTATTATAAAATGAGTTTCGGATTTTAAAGGTCCCACATTGATATATTACTAGGATAAGATGATTAGGGTTCTAAATATACTCATCCAATAGTTTTTTGACAAGTGTAAGTCTTAGAGTTTACATTATCTTTTCATTTTATTTAAATCGTTGATTAATGAGGTAATCGCTGCATCATCATGGTGTCATAAATAATTTAATTTATTTAATGTATAAAAATTATAAAAAAATACTATGATGTAGGAAATATTTTTAGATTTCCAATGAATATTTATAGTATAAGAGAGCATTAAAATAGAAAAAACTAAATTTTTTTTACTTAGGAGTTACATACTTTTGTGATATTCTCCTTTCTTTAAAAATAAAATGATAAAGTGTCACTATCACACAAAAGTGATTCCATGGGGTCCCTAAGTTTGGAACAAGGAATCCCATGGTCTGAAATGATAAACCTAGTAGCATTAGGACACATTTTTGTGTCATTTGTTATTATTATGATATTATTCTATTACCCTTAAGTACCCGAATACTAATTAATCATGATAATTAAAGTTAATTACCATCGTTACTATTCACAATGTCCAAAAACAAAAGAGTATTAATTACATAATTTGAACCTTATAATTCCAAATATGGAATCCATTTTACCAAATTACAAACACAGAAATTGAAATAATTAATTTAAAAATAATTCCCGTTGTCAAAACAAATAGCGGGTTTTTTGAAACAATATCTATGAAAAGTTTGTCACTTGTTTATGTCCAATGCCAAAGTGAAATTAATTCTAATGAATACCATTGGATTAAATTATAAAAATATATTCTAAATAAACTTTAAAACAAATTATAAAGATAATATAACCATATAATTAAATTAGATGAAAAACCAGTTTTGAAGTAAAATGCTGTATTTTTCACTATTCATTAAAAAATGAACATTGTCAGAAAAATACAAAAAATTTATCCAAAGTAAATTTCAGTGTCCCAATCCTAAAGAATAAGTTTAATTTGACAAATAGAGCTTATAAAAGTGTCAAAATTTTGATATAAAAATGGTTTTCCATCAAAAGGCAGTAAAACAATCTTTTAAAAAATATTAGTGTATTCCATGCTTAATATTGGATTTATTCTCATTTTAAGCCTCTAAAACACTATCTAATTCATAAATATACATAGATAAGAAAATATATTATTCCTTACTAACTTGGGATGTTACATTATATAACATTAAAATTAAAATTTGTTTATTTTTTTAATGGTATTAAAATAAACACTGGTTTTATTAGTGAGAAGAACTTTTATATAGAGGTTTATCGTTTAAATGAGTCTTTTAGTTTTGATTTTGTATATGGGCCATAATTTTTTTTGGTTAATTGAAAATATGATATTAATATAAATATTTTGTATGTAAAATTTGAATTGAAAAGATAGTGAAAAGTATTATTTGTATTACAATATGATTTAATATAAATTTTCATTCTCTTTATGTATTCTGATGGGGTTTGATTTTACAGGGCTCTTGCATGGATGTTGTAGGGTTGCAGTTGTGTAGCAGTTGAAATAGCCTTTATCAGCACTAGATGAAGTGCTGATAAAGGGTCCCTTTATCATCCCTTCATATAGAACTCATTAGGGTTTCTTTATT
The DNA here is from genome assembly GCA_963277665.1 of Viscum album. Lineage (NCBI taxonomy): Eukaryota > Viridiplantae > Streptophyta > Magnoliopsida > Santalales > Viscaceae > Viscum > Viscum album. The sequence continues at coordinate 1,680,732,960 of OY728153.1, read as the reverse complement.
AGTGCTTCATCTAGCACTGATAAAGGGTCTCTTTATTGGTGCTTCATCTAGCACTAATAAAGGTACCCAATTTTAGTTCTAGGGAAAGTGCTGATAAATGGTACCTTTATAAGTGTTTTTTAAAACACTGGTAAAGGTCGTGGTATTTTAATATTTCTGGGATTTCTAGTGCATTTAATTGCTAATAATGGCCATTCTTAGTGTTGTCAAAAGTGCGTTTTATAGTGGTGTTTGATCTGTCCATGATTCCATAATATTCATACTAATGGTATACATCATACCCATATGATATTTTCTTATCTGTCCATAATTTGAATTGGTAAATTGGTAAAAGTCACATCCAACTCAAGTGTAACATAGTCCCAACTGATCAGATGACTGAGATCCATGTGATAGTTCTTCAGTTGAGAGATGTGGAAGACATTATAGATAACACTGAATCTTAGCAGTGAAGGTAAATGATATTAAACTGTACCAATCCGTTCCACAATCTCAAATGTTCTAATGTACCATGGATAAAACTTCCCTTATTTTCTCAAGAGTCAATGACCATGTATCAACGAAACTTTTAAGAAGATTTGGACCCTAATATTGAAAGACAGAGGGTAGTGATGATACTCTAAATACAATATCTATTGGCTATGAGCCATTTCCATCCTCTCTTGGATCATCTGGATCTCCTCCATAGTCTCATGGATTAAACCTTGTCCAATCAGTGAAGTCTCTATTTCCACCCAACATAGTGGAGAATGATATGGATTACAAATGGAAATATATTTTATCAGGGGAATCAATCCCATTAATAGCAGTGTTAATGTTGCTATCAAATTATGGGTTTTACCATACTTCATGTTGTTTTGGATTATCTATATTGGTCATACTAGGATCTTCCATGGAAAAAATTAAAATTCCATACTTTAATTCCATCTTTAGATCTCCTGAAATGAGGTTTCATTAAGTGAGGAAGAAGGTTGATGTTGAGTCTCTGTACCTTTGGAATACCCTGTTTCATTTTCCAGATTGTAATTCCATCTTATAAACTCATGTGCATCAAACTAATGGCCCTATATGGGTTTTCTGATGAAATCCAGATTCTGGACTCAAGAAACACTAAAAACTCCTTAAATTTCTAGTTTATCTAAGCACTGAAAGTATATGTAGGTGTTTCTTCTTTAATTAATTTCATCAACTGAGATTTAATGAATTATTATTATATCATATCCTTGATATAATGTTTGATTTTTTTGGATTTTATATTGGAATTAATGAGAAGTAGTGTCCCTCAAATGTGGGAATTTGTGACTATTTGAGTATCATGATTCAACGGATTATTTTTTTGGAAATTTTGGTTTCCATTAATTATGTGCTAAATTGTGTATATAAAAAAATTTCTTTAATAAATTTTTTTTATAACATTCTAATTGTTATTCAAAAATTAAAATATCATATATTTTTAAGAATAATATGTAAAAACTTTTAAATTGAATAGTGTGTGTTTTTTTGGGTTTAGATCCATATAATATATTTTTAAATAAATTGAAACATAAATATTCAAAAGAAAAAGGAAATGTTATTTTTTTTAAATAACATGTAAACAAGTTTTGATGTTGTTTTTAACTATGTGAGGACCTCTAATGAAAAGTTATGATGCAGAAAAAACATTAATATTTTTCCGTGGGTGGATCACTTAGAATTAAATGTTTAAAGGAAATTAAAGAATAATGACGGTGTAAGGAGGGCTCCTCTAAATAATTTTAACACAGTGAAATGTATAATTTATCTTATTTAAAAATGATTAAATGGATTCAATTTCCAATTAACATGATATATATTTGATTTCAAAGAATGAGACAATAAAGTAAATTATGGTATGTTAGGACAACAAATTTACAACTATATTCAAAATGCATGCCTTGTACATTCATAAAGTCGAATTATTTATTTCAAAAAAATATAATATGAATTTTAAAAGTTAGAATTATTGTTCTCATAATATTGTTTTAATGTTTTTTGACTACTAAACTGAAAATGGTTATTGACATTATATCTTTTGGAACATTAAATATTCAAAAATAAAATATAAATATTCATGAGTATGTTTTTTCTCTATCTTGTGTGTAATTTTTTTTATTATTTTTCACCATTTATGAATTATTATTGTATTCAAAATCATAAACATTTCAATTCATGTCCCAGCCTAAATGTTTCAGTGTATATTGGTTATCGTGTTCATTCTTAGGCATGCTATCTGAATATTATATCACTCTCTTATATGATGTTTCTTGACTATTTGTATTCACTAATATTTGAATATTATCCCCACCCCTTTGTCATATGTTGTGAATATAAGTTTATCTCTTACTATGGAATCTTAATGGGGTTCGACCCCTTCAGATCGAGCATATATTATAGGGAAATCATAAAAAACAACAAAATATTATGGTTCTAAAGTCTTAAATGATTGGTGACAAAAGACATGCAATTAAGTAGACCGGCCTAAATTGATGTTGGTTGAAACACGGGTAATGAAGTTTTCTTTTCATTTTTTATACCATTATTTTTGTAATAATATATTATTTAATTATTTTAGAAATATATGTACAAATTGATATCTATGAAATTAAAATTATATGTTTAATGTTTAATATTTTTTGAAAATACGACTTTATTTTTTTAATGTGTGTTAAAAACCAACTTTATTCTTGGAGGTTGTGTATAGAATACACCACTTCTGAGTGTGTAATCTAACCCAACTCATGATTGCATCCCACGTGTCATTCAAAATTCGTGGTGCTCAAATAATCCATATACCCTGTGAAATAAAATAAGAGATGTTAAAATTGTTTTAATAGTGGAAAAATAAGGATTTAAGTAATGTGAAGTAAAGAGCGACAACCGTCACTCAACTCCCAAAATGTTTATAGTCTCACTTGAATTAGGATAACAATAATGGCCTAAATTAAATGAATGAAACTTTGGCCGCAAGAACCACCCGGATCAACCATATTTTAGTTCTCCATAACCATGGAGTGTTGGAGGCTGATGAGGGAAGAACAAAAGGTGATTTTAGTGAATAAAAGTGAAAGTGATAAGAAGTATAAGAAAAACACTTGAATATAGAAAAAGAGAGTAAAATGATAAAATTCAGAATCCAACATTGTGTTTGGGTAGACTCGTAATAGACTACCCCCCAAATACACCTATTTCCCTTATAATTAGATGGACAACATCCTTCCAATTAGAAGAAGAAAATTAATAGTGTACGAAGAAGGTTCAAATCCACGTCTATCTTTCTCCATGTGGAAAACCCTTATCATCTTCATCAGATGTCAACAAAAGAATCATTTTTGAGAATAACCAATGGCTCAACTTCTCTACATTAAAGCATGGTAGAAATCTGGTGTGCTTGGGGTCCTGATAATGGTGTGGCTTGGGTATAGAGAAATACATGCAAGATCTAGAATCAATTAGAATTTGGGTTTCACTAACATGGGTTATCATCATTGGGTTATTATTTTTTCAGTTGGTGGTTCAAGTCATACATTTATGTGGGCATAAGTACATTAAAAATTGGTAAGTAGATGTGGATTTGGTGATAAATGTTAGGTTTGTGTTTGTGAAAATTGTTATTCTGGCTATGTGTTAGATATTCTATAAGGAGAGATTTTGGGATCAGAATTCAGAACAATTAGAGGTAGTGATAGGGAAACTAGGGGTTGAGAACCAAGAAACAACAATGGCTCCATTATGAGTGGAAATTTTTTTAAGGTAATGAAGATGAGTTCCAAACACTGCATTGTTCACTAGAATAAGTTTATAGAGTCAGTGCATTAGTAGGTAGCTAGTGATTTCCTTGATCGAGCATTGAATGATAGAAAATATCAGAAGGTGATAGAATCATCAGAACTAAAAAGGTTTTTACAGAGATTGTTTATAAATAGATGGGTGTGAGACACTTTCTTAATATTGGATGGTTTTCATTATTCTTTGGATTAACTATAAATCATTTTTTCTATTTTCTCCTAGGTAGTGTTCCAGATTGGTAACTTTTAACTCAATGGGGTCTTTCTCTTATACTTATCTTCTTTTAAAGTTACAGTGTTTTCGTGGAGTATGACCTTTTAGAGACCCAAATAATTACATACATAGACATTAAATTACTTTTGCGGAATACTTAATACATAACAAAAACAGATGCTCAAAGACCGTATTAGTTTAGTGTCTTTGGAAACTCGGAACAAAATCTTCTAATCATGGTGAAAGATCTTCAACGTCTCCCATAAAGATCTTCCCCTTTTTTTATTACCTAAAATGTCTATTTATATCTTTGTAAAAAGAAAACATAAAAAGGGTGAGCTCAAATGCTCAGTAAGGGTAAACATGGAGAACATAAAACAATCCCTAAACATTTGAACGTAAAAACATGAACATAAGACATCAAAATCCCGAGTAATGACACAAATCATGGCAGTACATAAGGAATAGATCTTAAAGAAACATTAATAATGATAAAATATCATGTGAATAAAATATATAATTGTGGAAAACCATTAATCACATGATATTATTTCCACAGTATCCAAGACATTGCTACCAAGACCATCATAGTGGACAAAGTCCACTACTGAACCAGGTTTACTTGCCGTTCCTGCCCTATAATACTGAACCAGATTTACTTTCCATTCTATTCATGTTTATCTCAAGAGATATAAATATTTACCCAATTCATTGGAGGGAGATATAGGTCCCACCCATCTCATAATGAAATCATTCTTTCGTATGCCACAAAATAAACATAAATCATTCATCATAACCCAATGAATAAAATGGGTTTCATAAACATCATCCCATCATGAAATAATCCTTATAAAATAAATGGATATAACTTCATCATAATAAAAATCAAAACATTTATATAATAGGGACATTATACTTGAAACATAACCATATTAAATAATGTCATCTTAGATGTCAAATAGTTTTGATAAAACAGTTGAAATGAATTCTTGAGGAAAATATCATTTCTCTTTCAAAATCATTTTCTATTCTCAAATTTCCATTCAATTTTAAAAGAAAATAATATTTCTGAAAATAAACATGAAATATTTTAGAGGAATCTTCATGGAAATAAGGAATTTTGAAACCGTAAAAATCCATTCATGTCGTATAAGTTAAAAAACATTCTTCTTGTAGTTTTTTTTGGAAAAGTCAAAAAGTAACTCGTGTGGTAAACAAAAGAAAGATTACTTCCATAACATGTGGTAAAAGTAAAAAAGGGTAAAAATGACTTTAAACATACATGGAACAATAATAAAATTTTTATGAAAATAGTTTTAGAAGTCATGGACATGGATGAAAAATATAACCCCAGTAAATACTTATGAATAAACAATCCCGGATAGAAAAGAGATCGGAAAAGTTACCGCTTACCTTAGATCCAATTTTTTCCATACATGTATAAAACTCCTGTATAGTGGGGCTAAAAAATATTATGATCTTGTAATAGAACCATAATAATATTTATGATATCATATACAATTCACAAATGACTTTATATTTCCCGTTCATTTTTCAATTCCATGTTAAAGCAACATTTTTGGTAAAATCGTTTCATTTATCGTACGTGTTTTGACTTTTAATTTTTCATATGATTATTTAGATAATGATTAATTACTTCCTAAATGTAAACAATGATTTATATATCACAAATATTAAATATATAAATTTATATAATCGATTGATAAAGGGATTGAAATACACCGTTCATGGAGACGGTAGGCCGTACGTACGCATGAACGTTGTTTTCGTTTCCATGTTAAATTGAATGGAAGTAAATGACATATATATAGATAATCCCAGTAGAATTATTATGTCATATATATCATTATTATTTATTATATATACTTTATAATCATTCTTTAAGGGTCAACATGGAGAATGAATCTCATCGCATCGTGGAGACGGTAAGCCATGCGTACGAACGAGCGATTATATCATTCCCATGATTGTGGAATTGTATTTAAGTGTATTTTGTATAATATTTCAGAATAAATATCACTTTAAAATAATAATATATAGTTATTTCTTCCATTATTATACCTATCCAAGTAGGTTGGTTATGAAAAAAATATTACACCACGGCGTGGAGACGGTAGGCCGTACGTACGTACGCGTGGTGATTTCATTTTTCATAGGATAGATAGAAGATGGAATATGGTTGTTTCTTATTCATAATAAAATATCAGTATACAATTTATACTGGAGTTATTACTTAACAATGAAACAAATCATATAGAGGAAGTAGAAGAAGACATAAATTTGAAAGAATCGGTAAAGGATATTACCTCGTCTTCAACGTGCCTCTTCTAAACCTCTTCTTAGGGAACTAAGGTTGGTATTTTAAGAAGTCCATGACATATATTATGTTTCTAGGGAAGTTGATATGTTAAATGGTCAGGGTTTTTCCAAGTTTGGTTCCCTTTTAAAAGAGAAGAGAGGGGCACTTTAGGAAACTCTCAAAAATATTAATTTATAATAAACTCAAAACCCACATAAAACCCCCGAAAATGACTCAAAATCAAATATGAGATGTGATATAGTGGTAATATCATCAAAAAATAAAATTTATATTTGTTTGTAATTTATTTTAAACCTTGTCATTTTGATTTATCCTTATTTAATCTATTCGATTTTATTTGTGGTAATAATATTCTAAATTTTAATTTATTATAAATACTTAATTATGTGTTGTTAATTGTCCATAATTAGATACATTATGAAATTTTAGACCATATAATTATTAATTTTTAATTTTTAAATATTTTTGTTATTTTTAAACAATTTAATAATCTGTTATTTTTATAAAATATCAATAGTGTCAATTTTTACAATATTCATTTATTTGAATTTAATTTAAATACACACAGAAGATATGTTCTAAAGAAAATATTTAATAGATTCAAATAATTTCATATTTATCTTTAAAATTTGTCGATGACATTAATTAGTTCATATAATATTTATTTTAATAGTTCTAATACCATTTATTTGATATTTTTCTTAATAAAATAATTACTACAACATATTTGTATAATTATTTAATATACTTATTTGTTGCATAAAAATTAAAAATAAAATAACACGATTAAAATAAATCTAATAGATTTCATAAGAGTACTTTTAGTCAAATTTATCTTCTAAAAAACCAACTTTTAAAATGTTATCTTTATTAAATTATGAAGGTGGCAACTTTGACATCATTTAAAATAAAATAGTATAAATGTCATAATCTGTTTTATAAGGTTCAAAATGATCCAAAAGTCAACCCTTGGATGATTATAGTTTATATATACTCGACCAATAATTTTGGTTATGTTTTTTCTTTTTTTGATGGGTATTATTATTTTCATAAAAACGATATTATTGATTTTTCACTAAATAAATAATTTATGCATCATTAATGTATAAGATATTAAGGTAATTATATATTTTTTAAAAATTAAAAATAAATTACCATGATGAATAAAAACATTTTATCTTTCAAATGAGTATTTATAATCTATTTTATATTATGTATAACCTTATATTAAAAATAACTTAATTAATAATGTTTGAGTGAGACATATTTCACTTTCCTTAAAATAAAACAAATTAAAGGTCTTAATCTCATCCAAGTGGGTTCCAATAGATTTCATTTCTACCAAAGTATATTTTATAGATAAATATAATCAACCAATGATATCAAGACAAGTGTTTTTATAATTTTATAATATTATGTTTACCCTTAATTACCTGATTTACATTTAACTATGGTAAATAAAATTTACCGTAGTTACTATTCATAATGTCTAAAAATAAAAGTTATCTATTTACACAATTTGAACCTCATGATTCCAAATATGGAATCCATTTTTACAAATTCAAAACATAGAATATGCAGTAATTAATTTAAAATTAATCCCATTGTCGAAAAAATAGGTTTTTATTTATAACATTGCAAAAGATTGAAATATTTTTACCTATGAATTCAATATAAAATTAATGATAATGACATACATTTTATTAAATGGTAAAAATATATTATATTTAAACTTTATTACCATTCAATATTATAATTTAACAAAATAAATTATCTTGATGAAAAAAGTTGTTTTTAATTATAATTCATCATATTTTTACTATTTATCAAAATATGAAAGTTAACAGAAAAATATTAAAAATTATCCAAAGTAAATTTTTATATCCTTATTGAAATGAAGAATTTTATTTTGTCAAACTGAAATTATAAATGTGTCAAAACCTATATTAAAAGTGGTTGCACCATCAAAAGGTGGGAAAACTTCATTTTTTGGAAAAATAATTATTTTACCCGAAAAATTTATTTTTTCTCATACTATGTTCTAGAATATGTGTAAGATGAATGATAATGCTATAAAATTAAAAATTTGGTTAATAATATTCATAATAGGTAGTTCATAATAACAATATATCGTTGTTTAGTGAAACTCAGTATTGCGTACAACACACGCTATTTTGTTGGCTTGGGTGCAATACAAGCCAAGAATAGTGTTGCGTATACTACATGCTAATACCATGTTCCGTATAGCGCAAGCTAATATTGGTGAAGTGTACAACACAAGACATCAAAGAAATTAAAAAGAATATTTCTCATAAAATTTCATGGGGTTACATTCTACCCCCCTTAAAATGAATTTCTCCCCCAAAATTCGTTGGGGTTATAAATTGTTTACTTCTTGAAAGTTTCTTTCATAGAAACCCACATCGTAAAAAGGAATACTAAAACTTAATTTTAAAAAGGAAAGTTAGAAACATAACATTCATCCAAAGTAACTTAGCACTGGGTTTCCACATAGGAGAATATATGTGAAAATATGGATATGGAAGAGAAATCTAACCATCATCTTCTGATGAAAAATGGTAGAGAACATGGATATGAAAAAAACAAAAATCACAAAGACATAAATTTCTGATGATCTAAAGTACCATCTGATTCATCAGATATGAGGGTACTAGGACTACATTTTTGTTTTTCAAGATCATTTCCCTAAATTTGATGAATTTCCGCGTAAAGAGAAATATTTACTTGATTTCAGTGTAATATCATCGTTGGTCATTCCATGAACAATTTCCACTTAATATCTTATTTAAAGAAATGAAGTTGAATTTGTCATTATTGAAGTATTTGCAGATCATGCGATGGAATGATAGGTCATTCCATCTGTCTTTATCACAAAAAGGTTAAAAAAAATTATTAAATATACAGAAGTCCATATATGGTGAGATTAACCGTATATGATTCCAAAAATGGACTTATACTTCATCTACCATACCGCTTAATAAAATAAAATTAATTTCTACTAACCATGGACTTCATGTAGGCCAGTGGTAGGAGATAAAGGCCTGTCGCACTTCAGTTGTGGGTTCGATTCCCGCAACCTTGTTCAATGCGACGAGTTGTCGGTCGTCCTGTAGGTTTTCCCTTTTCTAAAAATATACTATTATAACATTATAGAAAAAAGTTTTAGCATTAAACAATACTATTTGATGTCCAACTTAATCCATTACAACCTTTAGGCTTATCGAAAGTGCCTCTGTCCAATCTCATATTATAAATAAAACGATTACTAGAAATGTCATCTACCAAGATTGTGAATACCATCATTTACCCTCGTATATCATAAGATATATCTTGTTCTTCACATTCCAAACTTGTGAATTCCTTAATTTTGTATTTTCTTGAAACATGAATTACCATATAACCTTAGTGAAAACATAAATTCTATCAAATGTTAACTCTTTCCATATACCAAAATCCCAAAAGTTCTATATACTCAAACCATGATATCACTTTGTCCTAACATCAGTCATGAGCTCATTAATACTATAAAACATATTATTTTATCCTTATACCTTCATTTTGAACATATCATCTACTTTCGAATAATATTTAAATCACTTTTCATGGTTACCGGTACCATACAATTATTGAAAACCAATACATAGATATTACAATATTCAATGATACTATAAATGAGATTCCACCAAAATATTTTGGAATCCCATTACATAAACACTTACTCATTCCACCACTTCATTGTCATATTCAATATCACCAATAGTGATCTCATGTGACATCCCTTTTACCTTTTCCTTAAGAGTTTGTTGATGTTGATCACCATTAACCCTTGGATTAGGGAATTGGTTAGCATAATGCCCCATTTACTTGAACTTATAGCATTGAAGTGTTGGTGGTGCGTTCTCTGTAGTCTTTTCTCTATTCACATCATTATCAGCCTTTTTCCCATTACTTCATCCCTCAATTGCTCGATGACCTTCTTTTTCACAGTTAAAACATTTTCTAGTCCCTTTAAGACAATCTCCACCATGCTTCTTTCCACACTTTGATCATAACAAAACATTTGTATTCTTTTCACCATTGTTTTGAGATTTTTCCTTGAACTACATCTTTCGTTTCTTGTCAAAACCATGAGATGGATATGTAACACCAACTTACAGTTCTACCCTGATAGAACAGGTCACAATTTCTTCATAGCTACTGAAGTCTCTTATAGTTAATTCCCTTCGAAGACTTGGTTTTAAGCCACTGAATAATCGATCAACTTTACTTTCAGATTTGATGATAAATACATATTCATACCTTGAAAGCCTTGTAAACTTTTCCTTGTATATACCAACAGATTCATCATCCTTTTGATTAAGCTCAAGGAACTCATTTTCCATCATTGTTTGAATAATACGAGGGAAGTACTTACTGAAAAACAAGTTATTGAACTCGTCCCATTCCATGGATTCAATTTCATCTTGGGGCCCCGTATTCTTAATTAGAGTCCACCACTTGTCTACTTCACCTTCTAAACGGTAAACATCCAAAATGGATTTTTCTTGTTACGAATAGTGAAGTATGGAAAATATATTTTCAATGGTACTGATCCATTGTTCAACAATAAGTGGATCAGAAGACCCATTAAAAGAAGGTGGGTGTTGCCTCATGAAGGACTCAATAGAATATTGTTCCCTTCACAACTCATTTGGGAGTATAGAATGATTCATAGATTGTGTAAGTATAGAAATAAGATTTTTCACTGCATCTCCCATAACATTGGTTTGTTCAGGAGGACAATCATTGCATTTCCCATTACATTGACCAACATGGTTCCTTAGGGTTCTATCCATCATCTAAAACCCAAAAAGAATAGCGTGAGAGGAAAAAATCATTCTATGAAAACAACATAATAAAGGGGGTGCACCTTCAATATCTAAAATCTTAGGTTTAATTCTAAGATCATTACTTTAATTATTGATTATAACCTATACTTATAGTAAACCTTAGGGACATCCCCAAACATACCTTAGAAATATCTATAGGGATCTCACTAAATTTTTCACATCCTAGTTTCCAAAGGTTAACTAAACATTCGCTCTGATACCAACTATAGAGACCCAAATCATTACATACATAGACATTACATTACTTTTTCGGAATAGTTAATACATAACAAAAAGAGATGCCCAAAGACCATATTAGTTTAGTGTCTTTGGAAACTCAAAACAAAATCTTCTAATCATGGTGAAAGATCTTCAACATGTCCCATAAAGATCTTCCCCTTTTGTTTTCTTACATAAAACATTTATTTATATCCTACGGAAAATAAAACATAAAAAGGGTGAGCTAAAATGCTCAGTAAGGGTAAACATGGAGAACATAAAACAATCCATAAACATCTGAACATAAAAACATAAACATAAAACATCAAAATCATGAGTAATGACATAAATAATGGAAGTAAATAAGGAATAGATCATATAGGAACATTAATCATGATACAATAGAATGGGAATACAACATGTTATTGTGGAAAACCATTAATCACATGATATGATTTCCATAGTAGCCTAGACATATCTGCCAAAACTATCATAGTGGACAAATTCTATTACTGAACCAGGTTTACATACCGTTCCAGCCCTGTAATACTGAACCAGATTTACTTTCCATTCCATACATGTCTATCTCTTGAGATAAAAATCTTTACCCAATCCATTATAGGGAGATATAAGTCCGACCCATCTCATAAGGAAATCATCCTCTCGTGTGCCACAAAATAAACATAAATCATTCATCATAACCCAAAAAATAAAATGGGTTTCATAAAAATTTTCCCATCATGACATAATGCATATAAAATAAATGGATATCATTTCATCATAAAAAAATCAAAACATGTTAACAATAGGGAAATTATACTTGAAACATAACCATATTAAATAATGTCATCTTAGATGGAAAATAGTTTTTATAAAACACTTGAAATGAATTCTTGAAGAAAACATCCTTTCTTTTTCAAAATAATTTTCTATTCTCAAAATTCCATTCAATTTTAAAAGAATATAATTTTGTTAAAAATAACCATGAAATCTTTTAGAGGAAACTTCATGTAAATATGGCCTTATGAAACCATAAAAATCCATTCATGCCGTATAAGTTAAAAAACATTCTTCTTGTACTTTTGTCAGAAAAGTCAAAAAGTACCTCATATGGTAAACTAAAGAAAGACTTCTTCCATACCCTGTGGTATAAGTCAAAAAAGGGTAAAAATGAATTTAAACAAATATGGAATAATATTAAACATTTTATGAAAATAGTTTTAGAATACATGGACATGGATGATAAATATCTCCCCAGTAAATACTTACGAATAAACACTCTCAGATAGAAATAAGATTGGCAAAGTTACCCCTTACCTTAGGTCAAATTTCTTCCGTACATGTCCAAAACTCCTGTATAGTGGTCTTACAAAATATTATAAACTTGTAACAAAACCATAATAATATTTATGATATCATATATGATTCACTAACGACTATATATTTCCTGTTCATTTGTCAATTCCATGTTAAAGCAGTGTTTTTGGTAAAATCGTTTCATTTATCGTACATGTTTTGACTTGTAATTTTTCATATGATTACTTAGATCATGATTAATTACTTCCAAAATGTAAAAAATTATTTATATATCACATATATTCAATATAGAAATATATATATTTGGTCGATAAATGGATTGAAATACATCGTTCCTGGAGACGGTAGGTCGTACGTACGCATGAACGTCGTTTTTATTTCCTTATTAAATTGAATAGAAGTAAATGAAATATATATACATAAAAACAATATAATAATTATGTTATATATTTCATTATTATTTATCATATATACTTTATAATCATTCTTGAATGGTCAACATGGAGAATGAATCTCATCGCGTCGTGCAGACAGTAAGCCGTACGTACACACGAGTGATAATATCATTCCCATGATTGTGGAATTGTATTGAAATGTATGGTATAGAATATTTCAGAATAATTATCACTTTAAAATAATCATATATTTTTATTTCTTCCATTATTATACCCATCCAAATAGGTTGGTTATGAAAAACAGATTACATCACGACGTAAAGACGGTAACCGTATGTACGCACACGCGGTGATTTTTTTTTTCATAGGATGGATAGAAGGTGAAATATGGTTGGTTCATATTCATAATAACATATCATTATACAAGTGATACTGGATTTATTACTTAATAATTAAAGAAATCATATAGAGTAAGTATAAGAAGAAATAAATTTGATAGAATCGGTAAAGGATATTACCTCTTCTTCGACGTGCCTCTTCTAAACCTCCTATAAGGGCACTAAAGTTGGTATTTGAAAAAGTCTAGGACCTCTAGTATGTTTCTAGGTAAGTATAGAAGGTAAATGGTATGGGTTTGGCCGAGTTTTAAAGCTCAAAATGGAGTGAAGAGAAGATGGAGGAGGTTCTCTTTTATAAGAGAGGAGATGGGCACTTTAGGAAACTCTCAAAAATATTAATTTATAATAAACTCAAACCCGACTTAAAAACTTTCAAAGTGACTAAAATTCAAATATGAGATAATATAGGGTTGTAATCACATCAAAAAAATAAATTTAGACATGTTTTTATTTTATTTTAAACCTTATAATTTTGATTTATCCTTATATAATCGATTTGATTTTATTTGTGGTAATAATATTCTAAATTTTAAAAGGGTTTAAATACTTAATTATGTGTTTTTAATTGTCCATAATGGGATATTTTATGACATTTTAGACCATATAAATTTCAATTTTTAATTTTGAAATATTTTTTTTGATTTTTAAACAATTTAATAATATGTTATTTGTATAAAATATCAATAGTGTAAATTTTGACACTATTCATTTATTTGAATTTAAATAAATACACACAGAATATATGTTCTAATAAAAATATTTAATAGATTTATAACATGTCATACGTATCTATAAAATTTGGGAAGCACATTAATTAGTTCATATAATATTTATTTTAATATTTTTAAATCCATTTATTTGATATTTTTCTTAATTAAATAATTACTACAACATTTTTTTTATAATTAATTAATACACTTATTTGATGCATAAAAACTAAAAATAAAATAATATGATTAAGATAAATCTAATAGTTTTTATAAGAATACTTTTATTCAAATTTATCTTCTAAAACAACCATCTATTAAAATGTTATCTTTATTAAATTATGAAGGTGACAACTTTGATATCATTTAAAATAATATAATATAAATGTTATAATATGTTTTATAAGTTTCAAAATGATCCAAAAGTATACCCTTGGATGATCATTGTTTATATATACTCTACCAATAATGTTTGGCCAAGTTTTTGGTCCTTTTGATGGGTATTATTATTTAAATAAAAATTATATTATTGATTTTTTACTAAATAAATAATTTATGCATCATTAATGTATAAGCTATTAAGGTAATTATATATTTCTTAAAAATTAAAAATAAATTACCATGATGAATAAAAACATTTTATATTTCAAATAAGTATTTATAATCTAATTTATATTCTGTATAACCTTATATTGAAAATAATTTAATTAACAAAATTTGAGTGATACATATTTCACTTTCCTTAAAATAAAATAAATTAGAGGTATTAATCTCATCCAAGTGTGTTCCAATAGATTCCATTTTGACCCAAGTATGTTTTAGAGATAAATATAATAACCAATGATATTAAGACAAGTGTTTGTGTAATTTTATAATATGATGTTTACCCTTAATTACCTGATTTACCTTTAACTGTGGTAAATAAAATTTACCGTAGTTACTATTCATAATGCCTAAAAATAAAAGTTATCTATTTAAAAAATTTGATCCTCATGATTCCAAATATGGAATCTATTTTTAAAATTCAAAACACATAATATCTAGTAATTAATTTAAAATTAATCCCATTTTCGAAAAAAATGGGTTTTTATTTAAAACATTGCAAAAGATTGAAATGTTTTTACCAATAAATTCAAGGTAAAATTAATGATAATCTCATACATTGTATAAATTGGTAAAAATATATTCTATTTATACTTTAAAACCATTAAATATTATAATTTAACCATATAATTTTTCTTGATGAAAAAATTCATTTTTATTTAAAATTTAGCATATTTTTACTATTCATCAAGATATGAAAGTTAACAGAAAAATATTAAAAAATTTTCAAAAGTAAATCTGTATATACTTATTGCAATGAATAAGTTTATTTTGTCAAATGGAACTTATAAATGTTTCAAAAACTAGATTTAAAGTGGGTGCGCCATCAAAAGGTGGCAAAACTGCATTTTTTTTGAAAAATACTTATTTTACCCAAAAAATTTATTTTCTTCTCATACCACGTTCTAGAATATATGTAATATGATTAATAATGTTATAAAATTTAAAATGTGGTTAATACTATTCATAATGGCTAGTTCATAATAACAATATATCATTTTTTAGTGAAACTCAGTATTGCGTACAACCCATGCTATTGAGGAAGGTCGCTCTTGCGTGCAACACAAGACAAGAATAGAGTTGTGTATACTAAAAGATAATACGGTGTTACGTATAGCGCAAGATAATATTGATGAAGTGTACAAAACAATACATCAAATGAATTAAAAAAAAATATTTCTCATAAAATCTTGGGATGTTACAGACCTGTTCCAAACTATGAAAATTCCTTATGTTCTATGTCGAGTGTTCGATTTCTATTTCTGTTCATTCTAATTTGGGAGTGAGTTATGCATTTTTATGATCTTTGATTCGGTGTGTGTATTTAGTGTGAAGTTTCTCAGTTTAGATACACTAAATCCCTCACTTATTTTTCAATTCTTATCTATTAGTTATGTATCTTTGGATAGAATTTTGGAGTATAGGGATCCAACTTTGTTTAATTTATCAAGGTATTGAAAGAGTGTGTCTAATCATTATTTGGTTTCATATGATATCTTATGTTTAATTTTTCCATTTCTTTTTCATATTCAACTGAATATTGGAGTCAATGAGAAGTTACATCCCTCAACTATGGGAATTTTTGACTATTTGTGGATTAGGATTCATCGAATGACTGTTTTTGAAATCTCAGTTTCCATTTATTTACTTTTTTATTGTTAAAATGATGTTGTAAATTATTTATATGATGAAAATTTTCTTAATTGAAAATAAAAAGTTTATAGCATTCTCATTGTTCTTCAAAAATTAAAATATTGTATATTTTTAAGAATAATATATAAATATTTTTAAATTCAATAGTCTATTTTTTGGGTCTATATCCATATAATTTATTTGTATGTAATTTTAGACATAATATTTTAATAAAATAGATAATTTTACTTTTTTAGGACTTATAAACATGTTTTGATGATTGTTTTCAACAACATTAAAAGAACGAATAAAATGCTTAGAAGTAGAAAAAGTACTAATAATTTGACATTAATCTAGTCTGAGTGGAGAACATGGAATTAATTGATCAAAGTAAATTATAAAAAAATAATGATGTAATGAGATATTTAACAATTGATCAAAGGAAATTTTAAAAAATAACTGTCTGTATGAGATGCTTGATATAATTTTTGGATTTTTTATAGACTGTATATTGGAATTAATGAGAAATTTTGTCCCACAAATGTGGGAATTTGTGACTATATGAGTATCATGATTCATTGAATGATTGTTTTTGACATTTTGGTTTCCATTAATTCATTATATTATTGTTTTAAAAATGATTCCCTAGATGGTATATATGAATAAAATTTTCTTAAACATAATAAAAAGTTTATAGTATTCTCATTGTTCTTCAAAATTTAAAAGATCGCATATTTTTTTAGAATAATATGTAAATAATTTTAAATTTAACAGTGTGTGTTTTATTTGGGTTCTGATCCATATTATTTATTTTTAAATAAATTGAATAAAAAATATTCAAAAGAAAAAACGAATGCTATTTTTTTGAAAGAACTTTTAAACAAGATTTGATGTTGTTTTTAACTATGTAGAAACCTTGAATGAAATGTTATGATGAAAAAACATTAATAATAGTCTGTGGTTGGATAACATTGAATTAAATGGTCAAAGGACATTAAATAATGATGAATGTGTAAAGATGGATCCTCTAAATGAGTTTAACCCCATGAAATGTATCATCTATCTTATTTATAAATTAGAAAATGGATTTGATCTACAATTATCATGAGATATATTTAAAGTCAAAGAATGAGACAATAAATTCAATTGTGGTAAGTCAAGACAAAAAAGTTATGACTATATTCTAAATACATGCATTGCACATTCATAAAGACCAAATATTTTTGTCAAAACACTATAGTATAAGTTTTAAAAGTTATCATTAGTGTGCTAATAATATTTTTTATGATTTTTGACTGCTGAACTGTAAATGGTTATTATCATCGTATCTTTTAGAACATTAAAGATTCAAAAATCAATTATGAAATCTTCATGAGTTTTTTTTCTCTATCACGTGTGTAACATTTTTATTATTTTTATTAGATTTATGCATTCTTCTCTTATTAAAAATCAGAAACATTTCAATTCATGTCCCAACCTAAAAGTGTTAGTGTATATTGGTTATCATGTTTTTCCTTAGGCATGCTATCTGAATATTTTATCACTCTCTTATATGATGTTTCTTTACTATTTTTATTCACTAATCTTTAAATCTTATCTACGCCCCTTTTCCATATGTTTTGAATATGAGTTTGTCCCTTAACATGGATTCTTAATGTGGCTCAACCCCTTTGGATCAGGTATATCTTATTGGGAAATCTTAAAGAAAAAAAATGTTTTCATTCTAAAGTCTAAAATGATTGGTGAGAAAAGACATGTATTTAAGTAGACTGACCTAAATTGATGTTGGTTGGATCATGGATAGAGAAGGCTTCTTTTCATTTTTTTATATAATTATTTCATTAGTAATTTTTTTAATTATGTGCGAAATATATGTATAAATTAATATCTATTAAATTAAAATTATGTGGTCAATGTTTAATATTTGTTAAAAATATGACTTTAATATTTATTTTTAAGAATAACTAAGTCTGGGTCACCCCGTAAGTTGAACTTCTTATAATGTAGATGAGGTATAACCCAATTTTTAAATCCTCATTAAATTTGGGTGTAAACGAACGTAATGTATTTAGGCATGACCTAGCCAAATACATTAATCAGCTATACCCCTTGCAATAGTGTTGTAGTCATAGTTAATTAAATTATATTTTATTCCACTTCAATGATAAAATTATACACCATTCTGACAATCATCTTTCACTATTTGATGTGGGAGTGGAGAGTGTTCTCAAGAGCCTCTCAAAGCTTGTTAATAACCAACTTCTTTCTTTGGAGATTGAGCATAGAATACACCTCTTCTGATTGTGTAATCTAACCCAACTCATGACCACATCCCACATGTCATTAAAAACATGTGGTGATAAAATAATCCATATACCCAGTGAAATAGAAGGAGGGATGTTAAAATTGATTTAATAGTGGAATAAATAAGGATTTAAGTAATGTAAAGTGATGAGCGGCGACCTTCACTCAACTCTCACAACGCTCTCTGCCTCACTTGAATTTGAACAAAATAATGAGCTAAATTAAATGAATGAAACTGAAGCTTCATGAACCCCTGGATAAACCCCATTTTAGTTTTCCATAACCACGGACTGTGGTAGGTTGATAAGGTAAGAACACAAGGTGATTTTAGTGGAATAAAACACCACCATAAAACAAGGTAAGGGAAGCGCTACCCTTTATCAGAGCTAAATAGAAAGCGCTGAGAAAGGGGTATGCCTTTATCAGCGCTAGCTAAAAGCGCTGATAAATCTAGCCTTTATCAGTGCTAAAATAAGCGCTGATAAAGGTATACCCTTTATCAGCGCATTTTTTAGCACTGATAAAAGTTTTTATTCTTAATTTATATAAAATTATAATATATATCAGCTCTAAAATAATAGTGCTGATAAAACATACCTTTATCAACGCTTTTAACAAGCGCTGATAAAGGTTCTAGTGGTTTCTATTTAGTAACCCTAACAGGCCCTCCTCTCTCGCACGTGGTAAAGATTTCGCGGAAGCTGAACCAAGAACCTCTTCTGCCGCAACTTCTCCTCCTTGACTATGCCGCGTCCTCGTCTTCTTCCTCCTCCTCATCCTCGTCCTCCTCTTCCTCCTCCTCTGCCACCACCGCCGTTGGATTTTTCTCCTCCGCCGTTGCCTCCATGCCGTTAGTTTTGCTTCTCTTTCGCTACCACCGATGTCTCTACCGTCGTGACCGCCGTCACGATCACCATGACCGCTGCTTCCTCCGCCACTGCGACCGCCGCTGCCTCCGCCGTCGTCGCCTCCGCTGCCGCTGGTCTGTGTTAGTGTATTTTTCCTTCTCTTGGGTTAATATAAATGATAAATGATTATCCTTGAATTATTATGATGACTTATAGTTTTTTTATAAGTGAGTTGAACCTATGTATGGGTAGTTGGGGTAAGATTGAGAGCCCAAGTGGTGAGACCCTTGTATTGTTGGTTGTTTTAGATAGTGGGTGTGTGAGAACCTATAATAAGTGGTTGGTTTGGTTCACTAGATGATGTGTGTTTTGAGGTGGGGATAAGAGTGGCACCCATGGGCAAAGGATTGTGTAATAATTGATGTAAGGGGTTTGTGTGAGATCCCAGTGGTCGTTAGCATGTGACTCAAGATGGTAGCGAGTTAGAGTGAGTTTTGGTGGTTGGGAGAGACTAATTAGTGGGGATATCTTGGTGTTATGAATACCTTAGATACATAAATCCAGGGTAGATTCTTTGACATGAGGGATTGATGCATGTTAGGTGTTATCAAGTTGATAGTGAAGGAATGGTCATGCCTTGGATTTGTATAAGGGAAGCACTATTTATTCTTGAGTTTTGGTGGTATGACTGGGTTGAGGGACATGATCATTTTGATTCCTAACCTTACAGATTTACAACATGGTTTTAATGTGAAAATCACTATTGAACCTAGATAGATGGGTTTAGTGTAATGAAGCATGGGTATATTCCTTCGGTTTTGGAATAATGTTGGGTAACTGGTGATCATGTGGTGAGTTTTGGCATGGTGTGATGTTAAGATTGGAAAAGAGTACCAGGGGTGTCCCATTGGAAATATGTATGTTCCCCCTAATTTTTGTCAAGATGTACGTGTAGGCTCATTGAGTTTGAATAGGGATATGATCCTACTCACTAGATACCACGTGTTGTGTTGAAAAGATTGTACCATGAAGTTTAAAGTCATGCGATTAGGATGTATGTGTCGTGAAAGGTGTGATAACAGAGGATTGATCAGGGATTACTCATTTGGGATGTGATATCTAGAATAAACTTGGGGATTATACCTAGTAAGGATGACCTATTGGTTAGGGCTTACCCATTGTATGTTCATCTTTTATATTTTAAAAAGTCTATTGAACTTGTTCTATCGAAGGTGGGTTCTATAATTTCTTGTTATCTTAAGGTGTGTTTAACCATGGTGTGGGTTGATTTCGGTTTTATTCGGTTCTTGGGGTTTGTGGGATGTGGTAAATGGTGTACTCAGTTTTATATTATTTTATTCTCATGAATTTCCCCAATTTTAGGTTTTATTTTCAATTGGAAATCTCCTCTGTTGTGCGCCTCTCCTCTGCCACGAATGCACCTCTGTCGTGTGCTTAACGACACCTTCACGGTGAGTTTTCTCCTATTACTCATTGATTTACTCTTGTTCTCATGTTATTACTGTTTGATATTGATGGTTATAATGTGAAATGTATGGGCGAAACGCCTTGCTGAAAATCTTGGCCATTGGTGGTCCTTGTTTGCGCACTAAATGAATTTCATGTTGGTTGGTTCCTGTTGAACATTTGAATATAAAAATTGGTAATTTATGTATACATGAATTATGAATGAATGCCCTATGATGATAAAACTTCTGTGATAACCCCTGAATTAAAAAACAAAATTGAATAAGGGATGCTTTGTAAAATATAAAATTGTGATTGTTTAGTTTGTATGGTGTTGCGATTGTGAGCACGATTGTGTTTTTGTATGGTGTTGTGGTTGTTGGAATGATTGATATGCCACTTTTTTCCATGTTCTAGTTCTTCAACCATTGAATATCAATCCAAAATTTACCCATTTCGATGGCACCATCACTTTTTTACTAGTGCAATTCCACTGAATCCTAAAAAACCACTTCTAGAGGACTCTATTAGACACTTTATGGTGTGAAGATGATGTTTTTCATATTCTATATATTTTTAAAATACATGGTATGTAGTCTTGTTAAATGGAACATGCTTCACCATACATGGATTTCATATAGATTTTAATGCCAGAAAACAGTTATCTCCAAAATTTACACCACATGACTTATCTTCTGACTCAAACTTGGAATAAGTTTTATTTAAAATGTTACATGTCATGTGAACGTAGTTCACACACAATGTATCTCCAAGACATATAATTTAGCATGAAACCATGTACATGACATGAAATAATGGTAGAACCATATGATATGTGTTTTACTTCACTCACACCATGTATAGATACCATAGAAACTTGATGTGTATAGACTATACACCCCTAGTGGTCATGTAAGGACTACACACCGTGTATTCCAAAAAACTGTGATGCATAGCCGGTGAAGTAACTCATTTTGTATCTAAAGTACACGCCTTAAGCTCATGTTGTTCTATATGTCATGTATTTTCAAAGGCATATTGCAGTCTTTGTAAGACTAACTTGGAATTAATTTGATATATGTCAGATTAAATCAGGTATCTTATCCACAAACAATGTTCACCCTACTGGACACACCATGTATATGGACTTCACATGAGTTTAGAAATGGTAGTATACAACCAACCTTGACTGAGAACCCTACACATTGTGTATCCATTAAACTAATTGTGTGCTATGTTAATTTCATTATTAATATTTATTTTTCACTTAGATGACAATATTTCATGTATTAGTAGCCCATTATAAATATCTTCTCATGTAGATCACAATATTATGATTCCCTCATTCATTGGAAATTTCACACGATGTGGTTTTGATATTTTAATTATCTTCACTCTACTTGAGAGTTGACAAGTGACAAGTGATATGTTAGGAGAAAATATGGAGTATGGTACTCCCCCATGTTTCGGTGAAGAGTCCTCCATGTAAAGGTCTTAGGTACTCCATTGAGATATACAAAAGACTGGGAACAATCCCCTATATATAGATAGAGTTTAAGTACTTTCACACATTTTGGGTAGGTTCCTCTATTTAATTGTAGAGGCATTTGTACCATGATTTTTTTATAAAACCCAAACAATGCTACCTGATTAATTAAAACATAATATTAGGAAAGTTCGAGATCGAACCCATAAAGACGATGAATATGAATAAAGAATGGATGAATGCCAATCGATTGACAAAAGAGTATGAAGATGACATGAAATAGTTTATTAAGTCTGCATGAGATCTTACATGTGACCCTTCTCAAATCCTCTGTCCGTGTTTACGCTGTTGTTATTCAAGAAAAATTAGTCCAGAGGAGTTAGAAGAACCCCTGATCAATCACGGAATAGATCAAAGTTATACATGTTAGAATAAACACGGGGAAAAATCAATGTAGGAAGTGGTTTGGATAACACGACGTTTTATAGAATATCTGATATGATTACAAGAGTGAACAGTGAAGATGATAATATGGAGGGTGTGATTACAGATGTGAATGATGATGAAGAAGGTAGTGAAGAAATGACAAGGACAGTTGAATATGAACTTCATGATTTCCCAAAATTGATTGAGAAGTTAAAGAGTTGTGCAAAAACGCCATTATATGCTGGTTTTACTAAATATATAGCATTGTTAGCCGTACTGAAGCTGTACAATTTGAATGTGGGCAACTGGTGGAGTGGCGCCAATTTTATGGAACTACTTTCTCTTTTGAATGACATGCTCCCAGAAGATAATGAACTCCCAAGCTGAACATACGATGCCAAATGAATGCTAGAATCGATGGGTATGATCTCTGAAAGAATACACACCAGCTCGAATGACTGTATATTGTTTCGCAAGGACCACAAATCACTTAAAGAATGCCCAATGTGTGGTGCTTCTCGATACAAGAAAGATTATTCTATTCTTATGAAAGTTGTATGGTACTTTCCAATCATTCCAAGGTTTAGACGCCTATATAGAAGTGAGGAGACTGCAGGACAATTAACATGACATGTAGATAAAAGAATTAAAGATGGGAAACTACGTCACCCGGCAGACTCTCCTCAGTGGAAGAGAATTGATCATGAGTATCCTGAATTTGGAAACGAGACGAGAAACCTTCGTCTGGCGTTATCTATAGATGGGGTGAATCCTTTTGATTTTCAAAGTAGCAGTCACAGTACATGGCTGGTTATGTTGGTAAATTATAACTTACCACGATGGTTATGCATGAAACGAAAATACATCATGTTATCTATGCTTCTATCAGGACCAAAACAACCGGGTAATTATATTGATGTTTATTTGTCTCCATTGATCGAGGATTTGAAAATATTGTGGTATTCAGGTGTTACATTGTATGATCCTGCAAAAAAGAAGATTTCACATTGAAAGCCATGTTGTACGGGATGATAAATGACATTCCTGCTTATGGAAATTTGTCAGGATATAGAATTAAAGGAACTCAATGGTGTACCATTTGCGAATAAGGTACACAATCAATTAAGTTGAAACATTCATAAAAAACCGTGTTTTTAGGACATCACATATTTATTCCCCGACGGCATAAGTACCGATCTTGGGCGACATCATTCGACGGATGTTCAAGAAGAATGTACAACACCGTCTCCACTAATAGGTGATTAATTTTTTGAGAAGGTAAAATATTAGAACACAACTTTTGGTAAACCATTTTAAAAAAACCTTACCAAAACTGGT
The DNA here is from genome assembly GCA_963277665.1 of Viscum album. NCBI lineage: Eukaryota > Viridiplantae > Streptophyta > Magnoliopsida > Santalales > Viscaceae > Viscum > Viscum album. The sequence goes on along the minus strand of OY728153.1, from coordinate 1,680,708,573 downwards.
TGGAAAAAGAGATCAATTTTTTTGAATTACCATACTGGAATTTTCTGTATGTCATACATTTTCTTGATGTTATGCATATTGAAAAAAATGTATGTGATAGTGTCATCGGCACGTTGCTAAATGCACTCTAAAAAACGAAGGATAAAATTAAGGCTAGATTGGACATGGTTGAGATGGGAATAAGAGAAGAGTTGGCACCAGTGAAGGGTGAAAAATGAAAATTTCTTCCTCCTTCTACTTACACTCTTTCCAGGTAGGAGAGATATTAGTTTTGCAACATTTGGAATGATGTAAAGGTTCTAGAGGGTTATTCAGAAAATATCTAGAACATCATGTCAATGAACGATTTAAAATTAAAGGGTCTGAAATCACATGGATTTCATGTTTAATGAAAGATATAATTCCTATATATTTACTTTGAATTTTTCCCATGAATGTCCGCCATACATTAACTAAGATCTGTTTATTCTTCAAATCTATATGCTACAAAGTTATAGACTCGGCCAAATTGCCAACTATGGAAGGATAAATTTCCGTCATATTATGTGAATTGGAAATGTTCTTCCTCCAAACATTTTTTGATATGATGGTTCATTTGGTGAGAGAGATTCTACTATGTGGTCCTGTATATTATAGATGGATGTACCCCATCGAATGGTATATGAAGATTTTGGAAGGGTATATCAAAAATTGAAGTTGGCCAGCGGGTTGTATTGCGGAGCAATATATTGTTGAGGAAGCCATTGAATTTTTTACGGAATACCTGTCTGGTGTGGAAAACATTGGCCTACCAAATTCTTGTCACACTGAGCAACTTGAGGGTGATGGAATTTCTGGAAGATAGGTTGTCACAATCAATATTAAAAATCTAGAGTAGGCTCACCTTTATTTTTTGCATAACAGTTTCGACATTAACCCATATGTTCAAACCCACAAAGAAATTGTTATGCATTTGAATCCATCTACGGCTGAAAAATGGATATCAGATATACATAATCGACAGTTTATAGGATGGTTTCAGGACCATATTTTGAAGCAGTTAGATGAAAATACAGACTCAATTTCAGAATGACTTCGATGGCTAGCTAGAGGAGAAAGTGTGTATGTATTATCTTACAATGCTTATGTAGTTAATGGTTATACATTATATACTAATGAACATGATGAAGATAGTACCATGAAGAATAGTGGGGTTACACTTGTGGCTGAGGCGATGCATGTTTCTAGTGTTAAGGACAAAAATCCAATTTATGCGAATATGTCATACTTTTGCATCTTCAAATGAATATGGGAGTTGAATTATACGAAATTAAAAGTGCCAATTTTTCAATGCAAGTGGTTTGATAATAGGAGTGCTGTTAAAATAGATTAATTAGGATTCGTGAATGTTGATTTCAGTAAGGAATGGGGGGAAATAGAACCATTTATAACGGAATCACAGGCAGTACAAGTATTTTATGTTCTAGACCCCGCAAACCGAAATTGGTCAATTGTTATGTTATCGACCAAAGAAACTGAAGGGTCAGATAAAAGTTCAATAGAGGATGACCCTTTTATGGGGACTTCACAATCATTTCCCATTGGTCCCAATGTAGATGGCATTTTGTATGTCAGAGGAGACCACAATGAAGGGATTTACATAGTCGATAGGGGTGTCAAATCTCTTCAGCCATTAAAGAAAAAAGAGAGTACAATAATCAGGTTATTTGTTTATTGTAATATACATTGGGTTATGTTATGTTATTATATTTCCACTGCTGCTTTTTTGTAATCTAAATTAAATGTTAAACCACTTCTGAAGATAATGACTTCTGCACCTCCTGATTCACCCAATCCCGAGGCACAAAAGGTCTCTCAACCACCTGCTGGAGGTCCCAGTGCAGAGCAACAACAGGTTTCTCAACCAGGTGCTAGTGGTCCCAGTGAAGAGCAACAACAAGTTTCTCAACCTGTTATTGCTGGTCCCAGGGAAGAGCAACAAAAAGTTTCTCAACCTATTACTGCTGGTCCTATTGCTGATGCTAGCGCTCCGGAGAAAGATATTGATGATACTTCTGAGGAAATGGTAGGAAATGAAACCCTGCAAGTGCAAAAAAACAAGGGCATCGTAGTTTGACAATGTTAGGCAAAATCCTTAAGGCAAAAGAAAATGTCATCGAATTTGAGGTGGGATGGAATAAGCGAGGAAAACATGTTAACCCCAACAAATCCATCTTTAGTAGCTACATTGGAATCGTCACTCGGCAACACATGCTGAATGATGTACAGTCGTGGAACCATGTTGTCACTGGTCTTAAGACACTAATGTGGGAAGAGATTACGGTAACATTATGATATCGTTTTTTTAATTTATTAAAATAAAATACCAAAACGTTGAATTACTCTTCATCATCTATTGTAGAGTGCATTTATAGTAGATGTCTCGCATAAGGAATATGTATTAAGATTTGCAAGAATAATTCATAGGGTTTTCCGCACAATTTTAACGAAATATCATCTTAAAGATGCTGAAGGGAAAATCAAGACCCACCCACCTCCTCTTTATGCACACTTTATATCCCAAGGAGCATGGGACGCATTTATCAACCGTCGTGGGGAGAAGACTTTTCAGGTACATTGTGTTGGGTAATACGTTGTTTGACATTTCTTGTATTCATCACTTTGATTGACAATTTTTTATTTATGAAACAACAACTGAGTGCTGAAAATAAAAAACACGTAGCAGAATCAGCATACCCTTACAGTAAAGTAAGGTTGGGGTACACTTCACTTGAGAAAAAATTGGTACGTCTTTCAAATCTACCGTACTACTTATATGTGACATAAAACAACACTATAACCATGTTTCTCTGTTTATATGCACATTGGTGAATCGAAATCGAAAGCTAAATCCATCCCATTCCATGTGCTATGGAAGGAGGCTCATGTAAATAAAGAGGGAATACTGATAGATGAAAACACACAAAAAGTGTGGGAAACATGTGTAAGTATGACATAATATAAATTTGATTTGTTTTAAATTGCTATTACATTACAATGACTACTTATTTTTCTATATTTTCTATCTGAAATTGTCACAGGAATCCACAACACCCACACTAGATGCAGACATACTTTCAGCAGCCTTGAAGTGGCTAGACCAGTATGGCCGCGTCAGAGGTGCGGGTTTTGGGGTGACACTCCAGACATATTTTCAAAAACAAAAACAAGAGGACGATGAAAATGAAAAAAATGGAAAAACTGCAAGAAAAATTAGCTACATTTCAAGAAGAATTACAATACCAGAGAGAGATGATATCAACATTGATGGGGGAGAAAAAATTAGAAGAAACAACTAAACAACAACTCATGCATGACGATCCCGCCCCACCCCCACCATCTTTGAGGCAATCCATTCCCCTTAAAAACCTGACTTAGCTAAGGTAATCAATGTTTTAATAATTGTTTCTATGAAATGTGATTCACATAGACACTGATACGTTTCCTGTACTAATATTATACAGGGTGAAAATGATGGTGATTTATATCTAGAAACTCCCACCTATCGCCTTCTAGCGTGGGCTACGATGTTCAATACACAGAATAGCATGCTACACAACAGAGAGCTTCCAACAGATCACTTCAGAGTGTCAATTAACATAGCTAATGAGCCGAGTGCTGAGCTACCTGTTCCAAATGACGATGATGACATTCATACGGTTGAACACGTTGTTGGAAGATTCATCGCATGGCCGTCCGTTCTTGTAAAGAAACATGTCGACAAAAAGGTATCCATTTCCAAGTTATTTTTCAAGCTAGACCTTTAACATTTAATGAAAAAAGGTCTGAACTAATGAATGTTATTACAGAACAACAAAGAGAATGGGGTGAAATGAAATATCAGCTCAAAACTATCTCAAGGATCAACCAACTGATTGAAACGGTCTACTGAGAGCACCTTCACCCCACACGTTCTATATCTATATTTAATATCATTACAGGCTCTTGTGGATACAAATTCGATAGAAAACAATGCTCACATAGTTGTTTTTGAAAAAAATATGTAAAGAGAGGAAACATCAAATTTCATGAGTGTTGAAAATGTAAATGAAATCCTCAAGTATGAATGTCTAGGCGCGTCAGTTGTAAATGTATATATGATGTATGTTTTCATTATTTTATTTTACAAAAGATGATATACTATGATAATAATGATTAAATACATTTTATATTTTTCACAGGTGTATATATGAAAAAATATTGAAGGGATTTCCCCATGAACAAAAATTTGGACTCGTTAGTCCTCACACTACCTCTTCCAAAGAAGAAATAGATTCTGATAAAGAGGCTGCGATAATGTCATCCCTACTCAAATTGTTTGAAAACAAAATTACGGATGACAGACTCTTTTCAATACCAATGATGTAGGGGTAAAACTCTACAATTTAATCATATCAACTATATTTTCATTTCTTTATTTACTTATTACTGTTTGTGTTTTTAGGGAGCATTGGATGCTGATTGCAGTCAATTTGGATACTCCAAATATTTATTTTCTAGATTCAACGCATGTATATCCAAAAACCGACCACGCATGATGGTGTTTGTTAATTTGTAATACACTAGATCCAACATTTTAAAACTAAACATCTAGTTATATAATTTATGTTATATTTTAATGAGGATTCTATTATGATAGGTCGGTGAATCAATATCGTCTAATGCATGGAATGAATCTAGGGCATAAGGATGATCAAGCCTACAAGATCTACAACTGGAAAAGTATCCGGGTATATATAATAACATAGCACTATCCAAACACATATCAAAACAAATTACTTATTGTTGTCGATGTTCCTGTAGTGTCCAAAACAAACAAATAGGAAGTAATGTGGTTATTATGGTTGTAAATTTATGAAAGAGATCATATTTCATCAACAAACTAGCATCCCTGATGAGGTATTTTTGAAAATAATTATGAGTGCATTTAAAATATTTATTAATCCTTTGTGTATTTATATTTTTTCAGTACTACCATGACTTTCTCAAAAACTCATATTCAGATGATGATATAGATGTGTTTTGAAATGAATGGGGAATATACATGATGGATGATTGTACACAAATAGGATGAAAGTGAATTCCTACTAATGTTATACATATATGATCATTGATATTTACCTTTTTTACACTTACTGAGCATATATGATCACCCTTTATTATGTTTTATATCCTTAGGTTATGAAGAAAGGTTTTAGATATGATTTTTCTTTCTAGTAAAGCATAACTCATTGGACTACACTGGTCGATAGTGTGGAATTTGACCGATGCATAGTCATTCAGTCCACTCACAATCATCATAAAATCTTGATGGGAACCAATATCTTGGATTTTCAATTTTCTAATTTTAGTTCCCCTTATATATGGGTGGGGGTGTCTAAGAGGGAGGGGGTCCAGGAGTGGGGGGGGGGGGGTGCCTAGGAGGGGGTGTATCCAAGAGGGAGGGGGTGTCTAGATGTGACGTGTACAAATCGACCGTACCTTAATCTGATGCACGGTGTGACCGATATGGCTAAAAGCGTTTGATACCAGTTTCAAATTGAAATTAACTTTAGAAAACAACACAAATGACATACGGGATATAGAGAAAACATGTTTGGATTGTTTTTATACTTTAGTACAACAATCAATGAGTCATTTCTGATGTGTACGAATTGACTGCACCTCAATCCGACACGCGGTGTGACCGGTATGGCTAAAAGTGTCTAATATTAGTTTGAAATTGACATTAAATTTAGAAAACAACAAAAATGACATACGGAAAACCAAGAAAATGAATTCATATTGTTTTGATACATTAGTAAAACGATCCATGAGTCATTTGTGAGCTGTACGAATCGACCACACCTCAATCCGACGCACGGTGTGACCGGTATAGATAAAAGTGTCTGATAATAGTTTCAAATTGACATTAATTTTAGAAAACAACACAAATGACATATGGAATACTTAGAAAACGCATTAATATTGTTTTGATAATTTAGAAAAATGATCCATGAGTTATTTGTGAGGTGTAAGAATCGACCGCACCTCAATCCGATGCACGGTGTGACCGGTATGGATAAATGTGTCTGATATCAGTTTCCAAATGACACTAACTTTATAAAACAACATAAATAACATACGGAAAATAGAAAAAACACATTCAGATTGTTTTTATACTTTATTAGAACGATCCATGAGTCATATGTGAGGTTTACGAATCGACCACACCTCAATCCGACACACGGTGTGACCGGTATGGATAAAAGTGTTTGATAACAGTTTCAAATTGACATTAAGTTTAGAAAACAACACAAATGACAGATAGAATAACAAGAAAATGGGTTTTTATTGTTTCGATACTTTAGGAAAACGATCCATGATTCATTTGTGAGGTGTACGAATCAACCGCACCTCAATCCGATTCACGGTGTGACCGGTATGGCTAAATGTGTCTGATATCAGTTTAAAAATGACATTAAATTTAGAAAACCACACAAATTACATATGGAAAACTGAGAAAACGCGTTTGGATTATTTTGATATATTATTATAATAATCCATGAGTCATTTTTGAGGTGTATGCATCGACCACATCTCAATATGACGCACGGTGTGACCGGTATGGCTAAAAGTGTTTGACAACAGTTTCAAATTGACATTAATTCTAGAAAACAACAAAATTGACATACGGAATACCAAGCAAACACGTTTAGATTGTTTTGATACTGTAGGACAATGATCTATGAGTCATTTTTGAGGTGTATGAAATGACCGCACCTCAATCCGACACATGGTGTGATCGGTATGGCTAAAAGTGTCTGATATCAGTTTGAAAATGACATTACCTTTAGAAAACAACACAAATGACATATGAAAAACTGAGAAAACGTGTTCGGATTGTTTTGATACTTTAGGAAAACGATCCACGATTCATTTTTGAGGTGTAAGAATCGATCTCACCTCAATTTGATGCATGGTGTCTAAAAGTGTTTAATACCAGTTTCAATTTTCCATTAAGTTTAAAAAACAACACTACTGACATACTAAATATAGAGAAAACACATTCGGATTGTTTTAAAACTTTTGGACCATGATCCATGAGTCATTTGGGAGGTGTAAGAATTTACCACACCTCAATCCGACGCACGGTGTGACAAGTATGGCTAAAAGTGTCTGATATCAGTTTGAAATTGACATTAACTTTAGAAAACAACACAAATGAAATAGGGAATACCGAGAAAACACGTTCATATTGTTTTGATACTTTAGGAAAACGATCCACGAGTCATTTTTGACATGTACTAATCGACCACAACTCAATCCGACGCACGGTGTGACTGGTATGGCTAAAAGTGTCTGATACCAGTTTCAAATTGACATTAACTTTAGAAAACGACACTAATGACATACGGAAAACTGATAAAACACATTCTGATTGTTTTGATACTTTTGGAAAATGATACATGAGTCATTTTTGAGGTGTACTAATTGACCGAACCTCAATCCGATGCACATTTTGACCGGTATGGCTAAAAGGGTCTGATAACAGTTTCAAATTGACATTAACTTTAGAAAACAACACAAATGACATACGAAATACTGAGCAAACATGTTCAGATTGTTTTGATACTTTAGTAAAATGATCCATCAGTCATTTGTGTTGTGTACGAATTGACCGCACCTTAATCCGACGCACGGTGTGCCCAGTATGGCTAAAAGTGATTGATATCTATTTGAAAATGACATTAACTTTATAAAACAACACAAATGACATACGGAAAACTAATAAAATGCGTTCAGATTGTTTTGATACTTTAGGAAAATGATCCATGAGTCATTTTTGATGTGTAAGAATCGACCGTACCTCAATCCGACGCATGGTGTGACCAGTATGGCTAAAAGTGTCTGATATTAGATTGAAAATGACATTAACTTTAGAAAACAACACAAATGACATATAGAAAACTGAGAAAACGCATTCATATTGTTTTGATACTTTATTAAAATGATCCATGAGTCATTTTTGAGGTGTATGGATTGACTTCACCTCAATCCGATGCACGGTGTGACCGGTATGGCTAAAAGTATTTGGTATCAGTTTAAAATTGACATTAACTTTAGAAAACAACACTACTGACATACGAAATACCAAGAAAACATGTTTGGATTGTTTTGATAATTTAGGAAAATGATCCATGAGTCATTTATGAGGTGTAATAATAGACCGCACCTCAATCCGATGCATGGTGTGACCGGTATGGCTAAAAGTGTCTGATATCAGTTTGAAATTGACATTAACTTTAGAAAACAACACAAATGACGTATGGAAAACCGATAAAATGCATTCGGATTGTTTTTATACTTTGGGATAACGATCCATGAGTCATTTATGATGTGTACGAATCGACCACACCTCAATCCAACACACGATGTGACCAGTATGGCTAAAAGTGTCTGATACCAGTTCCAAATTGACATTAACATTAGAAAACAAAAATGCTGACATATGAAATACAGAGAAAAAGCATTCAGTTTGTTTTGATAATTTATTAAAACGATCCATGAGTAATTTTTGAGGTGTAAGAATCGACCACACCTCAATCTGATGCACGGTGTGACCGGTATGTCTAAAAGTGTCTGATATCAGTTTGAAATTGACATTAACTTTAGAAAACAACAGAAATGACATTTGGAAAACCAAGAAAACAGATTCGTATTGTTTTGATACTTTAGTACAATGATCCATGAGTTATTTTTGATGTGTACAAATTGACCGCACCTTAATCCGATGCACGGTGTGACCGGTATGGCTAAATGTGTCTGATACCAGTTTCAAATTTACATTAACTTTAGAAAACAACAGTACTGACATAAGGAATATCATGAAACAATGTTTGGATTGTTTTGATACTTTAGAAAAATGGTCCATGAGTCATTTGTGAGGTTTTAAAATTGGCCACACATTACTCCAACGCACGGTGTGACCGGTATGACTAAAAGTGTCTGATAATAGTTTCAAAATGACATTAATTTTAGAAAACAACACAAATGACATACAGAATATGAAGAAAATGCATTCAAATTGTTTTTATACTTTAGGAAAACGATCCATGAGTCATTTGTGACGTGTACAAATCAACCACACCTCAATCCGACGCATGGTGTGACCGGTATGGCTAAAAGTGTCTGATACCAGTTTGAAATTGACATTACCTTTAGAAAGCAACCCTACTGACATATGGAATACCGAGGAAATGCATTAGGATTGTTTTTATACTTTAGTAAAACTATCCATGAGTCATTTTTGAGGTGTACGAATCGACCACACCACAATCTGACGCATTGTGTGACCGGTATGGCTAAAAGTGTCTGATGTTAGTATGAAAATGATATTAACTTTAGAAAACAACACAAATGACATATGAAAAACTGAGAAAAAGCGTTCGTATTGTTTTTATACTTTAGTAAAATGATCCATGAGTCATTTTTGAGGTGTATGAATCGACCACACCTCAATCCGACGCATGGTATGACTGGTATGGCTAAAATTTTTTGATACCGGTTTCAAATTGACATTAAGTTTAAAAAACAACACTACTGACATACAGATACCGATCAAACGCATTCAGATTATATTGATACTTTAGAAAAATGATCCATTAGTCATTATTGAGGTGTATGAATCGACCTCACCTCAATCTAATGAACGGTGTGACCAATATGGCTAAAAGTGTCTGATATCAGTTGGAAATTGACATTAACCTTAGAAAACAACACAAATGACATACAAAATACCGAGAAAACGCCTTCGGATTTTTTTGATACTTTAGGAAAATGATCCATGAGTTATTTGTGACATGTAAGAATCAAGCAAACCTCAATCCAATTCATGGTGTGACCGGTATGGATAAAAGTGTCTGATACCAGTTTCAAATTAACATTAACTTTAGAAAACAACACTACTGACATACAGAAAACCGAGAAAATGCATTCGGATTGTTTTGATACTTTAGGACAACAATCCATGAGTCATTTGTGAGGTGTAAGAATCTACCACACCTCAATCCAACGCACAGTGTGACCGGTATGGCTAAAAGTGTCTGATAACAGTTTCAAATTGACATTAGTTTTAGAAAACAACACAAATCACATATGGAATACCGAGAAAACACGTTTGGATTGTTTTTATACTTTAGGAAAACGATCCATTAGTCATTTATGAGGTGTAAAAATTGACCATACCTCAATCTGACGCACTGTGTGACCAGTAAATCTTTTCATTAGATAAATAATCAGTATTTATTAGAGAGATAAATCATCCAAAAACATATTGATTTTACATTATTCCCTTTCATTGTTATCATAATGAAAACATTTGAGTTTATAATTTCCATATTTTAGTTTCACATTTCCATATATATGTATTCTTCCATATTAATGTTTTAATTTTTTTCATTATTTTATTACTAACATAATATTTGTTTTCTTATATATGTGAATTTTTTTCCTTGAGTTCGGATGCTTTGTTTGGCAACGAATACCGTGGATAAAAATTTTTGAGAGAGGATCATGGATATCAAAGGTTGAAACATTAATTTTTATAACAATTTTTGAATAATTGTAATTATAACCATGTAAAACATTGTTTTAAATGTATATAGCAGTGTGTGTTTTGTATTCATGATGTTAAGTAAATGTATATTGGATTATTTGTCAAAATATTGTGTGCAGGTGCTATTTTGTACAGGTGTGTGGCTGCTGTTTTGTACAGGTGCAGGTGCTGGTTTGTGTAGGTGCTGGTTCTGTAGGTGTAGCTAAAGGAGCCTTTATCAGCGCTATATTGAGCACTGATAAACGACACCTTTATCATCACTATCTTGAGCACTGAAAATAGGACCCTTTATCAGTGCTATCTTGAGCGCAAATAATAGGGCCCTTTATCAGTGCTTAAGATAGTGCTGATAAAGGAACCCCTTTATTAATGCTAGAAAAGTGCAGTAAATGCCTACGTAGATAAAGGGTGGGTCCCCTTTATCAGTGCTCTGAAAAGCGCTGATAAAGGGGACCCCCCCTTTATCTTCGTCAGCATTTAAAATGCTTTTCTAGCACTATTAATGTCGATTTTTAGCGCTGATAATGGGCCAATTTGTAGTAGTGAAAAGGAAAAAGAGATGATGTAGAAGAAAAAAATGTGAATGTAGAAAAAGACAGAGTGAAATAATAAAATCCAGCAGTCGATATTGTGTTTAGGTATACTCGTAATAGAAAAATAAACACAACCACCCATTCCCTTTAATGGGATAACCAAAATACTTTCAATTAGAAGAAGGAAATGAATATTGTTGTAAGAAGTTTCAAGTCCACCTTCATCTTTCTCCACATAGACAACCCTCATCGTCTTCATCAAATAGTGAAAACATAATCAGTTTGGAGAATAATAAGGGGATAAAATCCTATACGTTGAAGTATAGTGTAAAAATGGTGTTCAAGGTGGCCCTCCTATTAGTGTGTCTTGGGTAGAGATAAATATGTTTAATCTCTAAACTCAATCATAATTTTGGTTGTACTATAATGGGTTTCCATCATTGGGTCATGATTTGTTTAGTTGGTAGTTTTTGTCATACTTTTAAGTGGTCTTAGGTACATCCTTGTCTAGTAGATGTGGATTTGGCGAATAATGTTAGGCTTGGGTTTGTGAAAACTATTATTATGACTAAGTGTTTGATATTCTTGAAGGATAGATTTTGGGATCATATTTCTGAACTAGTGGAGGTAGTGATATAGGAATCAGGGCTTTAGAACCAAGTAGTAGTAATGGCACCATTCTGAGAGGAAAAGTTTGTAAGGGAATGTGGATGAGTTCTAAACACTGCATTATTCACTAGAATAAGTTTATATAGCCAGTGCATCGGTGTGTACCTAGAGATTTCCTTGATCGATCTTGGGATGAACAAAAAAATCATAAGGTTTCAGAACTGGAAGAACTAAAAATGTTTTTGTAGATATCATTTATAAATAGATGGGTGTGAGCCAATTTCTCAATGTTCTATGGTTTTCATTATGATTTGGATTGACTATAAAGCTTTCTTTCTATTTTCCCCTAGGTAGTGTTCCAGATTGGGAACTTGTAACTCAATGAGGTCTTTCTCTTATTCTTCTCTTATTTTAAAGTTACAGTGTTGTTGTGGAGTAGGACTTGTTCTGAAGTACACAAATTCCTGGTGTCCTATATCTATTTTTATCTTTCTTTTTTTCTTCATTCCACTTTGGGAGTGAGTGTAGGGTTTTTTTGAGAATTTATTCGGTTTGTGTCTTATAAAAACCCATAACTTTATTACACACTTTAACATGATTTATTACATAAAATTGCACTTAAGAAAACTCTGGGGATCAAGAGGTCTAATTTCTTGGGAAATTAGGAATATTACATGACAACTTAAGACATAAAACACAACATCATTATTGAAAACTTCTTTTACATGACCACAAAATTACTTCATACATAACATTACATGGGATAACCTGAGCACATACATAAGAAAATAGTGAGCTATAAATCACAGTAAGGGAGTAAACATGGCATAACATGAAGAATACAATACATGTTAGGCAATAGGAATATCAATGGAGATAATAGAAACATGAACATAAAGGCATGATATAGCATTATTTTCATAACATGGAAATGTGGCAACAACATTTAACATGATATTAGTATGAGCCAAGGCTCATTGCCCATGGAGCATGAGTAAACCCTCATTTTACATGAATTAGCATTAGTAAACCCTCATAGCACATGAATTATCATGATTGAAAACTCATTGAACATGACATATCATGAAACAATTCTTTTCCCAATGCATTGGAGTGATATTAGGGTGCACCCTTCTTAATCATTCCATTTCATTCATAAGTGGGCCACATATATTTGACAACATTGAGTCATTAAAAATTGTAATTTATTCCATGAATAAGAGATGTGGAATATGTAAATTTTAGTTATTAATCAACAAGTACATGTGAATAATGGTGAATACCCTTGATAGAGAAATGGGTTTGGTATTCACTTACATGATGATTTTGGCATGTGGAATTTTGGGGTAACTTTAGCTGTATAACAATGTCAAATAAAAATCATAAAATGGGTTTATGAGAGAGAAAGGAGTTTCTCTTCATTTATACATGAAATGTACAGTAAGGGGGTCATGTAACATAATATAACAATATATGGAATGGAATTTAAAGGCATAATATAAAATAATTTCTTGAATGTAAACGAGGAGAGAGAAATCCCTTAGAAAATTTCAGCATGGTAACAGGTGTACATGGGAGGAATTAATGAGTGAGAAAGGGGTATATTATCATTCAAACATAAGGAGGGAATTATAGGGGAGGTTAAAAATCATAACCCAAAATTTTTAATTTAAAATAAGAGGTAATAACATTATAATGAAACTTAGACATAAATAATGAAGGAAGGAAAGTGAGGATCCCTTACTTGAGTGTGCGACTTCAATAGATTTATCAGGGGATTATTGAGAGCTTGGGGAACCTTTGGAGGATTATAGATAGATTAGGGTAGAGTAGGGATGTTATCCAAGGATTTTTAGTGAATATAAGTTGGATTTTGGGTGAGTTTATATAGGAAATTGGAGGGGAATTCTTTGATATTTCACAATCTTAGTTTTTGGAATCTATATAATTAAATATTGAAAACCAAAAACCATCCAATAGTTTTTAAAAAATGGGAGTAGAAAAAATTATTTTATAAGGACAATAGAAAAACTTTTTAAAATATTAGGCTTGCTTATGTGGAGGTCAGTCACACTCTCAAGGAAGTCATTTTAAAATGTTAAAATATTTTATAAGTCTTGGAGGGTCGACTAAGGCATTGTAAAATTAATCAAACAAATATAAAATCACATTATTTTAAAGGTAAAACATATATTGTGTGAATATATATTTTATAGTATTTTATTACATCACTATTAATTCATTATGATGTCATAAAACAGATGATATATTTAAACGGTATTTAATTTTACCCAAAAATTCGGCTGTCTCGGAAAATTATGAAAAATTCACCGTTAGATAATTTCATAGTCTGGAATCCAAAAATAATATTTATTTTATCTGAATAATTTTTTAAAATTTTTAATTTTCACTTTTAAAATAAAACCCGACCTTTATTGAAAATTAATGGGTTTTGACAAAAACAGCTTTCAAACCATTGCAATTGTATAAAATTATATGATTAGTTATATTTTATAAAAATTAATTTAGTAATAATATTTTATTAAAAAAATATTTAATTAAAAAATACATTAATTCATAAAAGTTGATTTATTAATTGAATACTATTTGTGCTTTAAAAACCATTTACAAAGTAACAATAATAAAATCAATGTATATTTTTTATTCTATAAAAAAATAAGGCACAAAATCATAGTGTCAGGGTCTCTTTACATAACCCCTTATAACACTTGTATAAGACCTATGAGTAAGGTGTGTGATGGTGAAAGACTCTTGGGGAGGCTCAGATAACATCACTCGGGTGGTAATCTCTATTAACCTCCCCTTCTCCCATAGGGGATTCCATTTAAGCTTTACATGTTTAAGATCATCTTGGTATTGGTCCAGAGTGAAGCCCATTGATGCTACCTCCTTCCCGAGCTCTATCAAATGGGATTTGTATGGAGCTATTCTACTGGATAAGGCTATCTCTTCCTTTGTCTGAGTAAATTGGATTTGTAAAATCACTATATTTATACTAATCATGTGATCACTGTTCAATGACTATATTATCCATGGTAACAATTCATAGCAGTATTTTAAAATCTAAAAACATAAAATCAAAGAAGTGGATATGTTTTATATAACCATTTTACATAATAAAATATTTAATTAGATCAAGAAGAATTTTCATTAATAAAAGTTTGGGTCATTAAAATATTCCCCCCTTAAGAGATTTCACCCCCAAAATTTCATTTTCCCACACTAAAACAGATGAGGGTAACTCCGCTTCATCAATTCCTCTGATTCCCACATTACCTCTTCAAAGTTGTGATTTTTTCACGACACCTTGATGAGGGGCATTGTCTTATTTTGGTGAACTTTTTCCTGATGATCTAAGATATTTTCTGGCTTCTCTTTATAGGAGAGGTCATTCTCCAATGGTACCACCTATATATTGAGTACATGTGATGGGTCAGGTATGTACTTTCTCTAGAGTGATACATGGAATATATCATGTACTTGAGACAGGTTCGGTGGGAGTGCTAGTTAATAAGCCACTGCTCCAATGCGATCAAGGATCCTAAAAGGGATGATATACCTTGGTCAAAGATTTACCTTCTTTACAAATCTCATAACTATATTCCATGGTTATATGAGGAGGAATAACACGTCAGCAACATCAAACCCTAAGTCTCGTCGATGATTATCAATATTGATCTTTTTTCGACTCTGAGTAGCTTTAATGCGTTGATGGATGATCTTCACCATATCCACCATTTCTTTGACCATTGTTGGACCTAGGGTTTTTCTCTCCCCAACTTCATCCCAACATGCCGGTGTTCTTTAAATCTTCCTATAAAGGGATTCATAAAGAAATATTTGGATGCTTGAGTAGAAACTGTTTTTGTAAGAGAACTCTACCAGAGGAAGATGTTGATATCATCCTCCTTTGAAGTCCATTGAGAAAGCTATCAAAATTTCCTCAAGTGTTTGGATATTCTACATAGATTGGCCATTATTTTGAGGATGGTAAGCCATAATAAAGTTCAAAATAGTTTTTAGAGTGTGTTGGAGACTCTACTAAAACTTATAGGTGAATATTGGATCTCGATTGGATATAATAGATAGTGGTACTCCATGCAGCCTTACCACTTCTCTGGTACATATCTGTGCCAGTTGATCCAATGATAAATCCTCTCGAATTGTAATAAATTTTGCAGTATTTGTAAAACAATTCACAACAACCCAGATTTTATTATTTCCTTTGGATGTCTTTGGAAGTCTGGTGACAAATTCCACGGTGATGTTATCCCATTTCCATGTTTTTATGGGTAATGGTTGCATCATCCCCTTATACTTATTTATATCAGCCTTCACTTTCTTACACACTAGGCACTTTTATGTAGACTTATCGATCACCTTATACATGTTATCCCACCAATAATTCTCTCAGAGATCTCAATGCATCTTTGTGTTTTATGGGTGAATGGAGAAATTTGACTTTTTTGCATCATCCAAAAGTTCATTCTTTAACTCCATATTTGTTAGAACACATAGTCTTATCCCAAATCCCACAATTACTTCTTCATTAAAATTGAACTATGAGGATTTCCTTTTTATGACAGTTTCCACTCTCTTTTTAGTTCCCACATCATCCTATTAATCATCCTTTAACCTTTTCAAAAGATATGGTTGAGCAATCATTTGTGAAAGGATTGATTATGTTCCCTTATATATGATTCCCATGTCGATCTTCATCAAATGTAAGAATATTGGATCCTTTTTAGTTCTCATCAATGATAGAATCACTGGGTACTTTATGCATAGAGTATTCTCCACCCTGTTTTCATTCCCATGGTTGTAATGGATTGATCACTCATAGTCTTTGATCAGATCTAACCATCTTTGTTGGAGGATGTTCAACTCTTTCTGTGTGAATATCTACTTGAGGTCTTTTTGATCCATATATATTTCACACTTCTCCCCAAAGAGGTAATGTTGCCAAATTTTTAATGCTAAGATTACTGCAACCAACTCCAGATCATGTGTTGGAGAGTTTTTCTCATGAACTTTCAATTTATTTGAAGCACAGGCAATGACTTAGTCATTTTGCATCAACACACAACCCATGCCCTTTTTCAAAGCATCACTGAATACCACAAAAAGTTATACCCTTGTGGGTAGTGTGAGAACGAGCGCTGTGATAACCCTTCTTTTCAAATCCTTGAACCTATCTTCATATTCATCACTCCAATAAAACTTGACTCCCTTCAGAGTTATCTTAGTAAGAGGGTTTGACAATCGTGAGAAATTTCTCACAAATTAGTGACAGTATCCAGCTAACCCAAGGAAACTGAGGACATCTATCACATATGTTGTCCTCATGCATCCCTCAATTTAATTTTCCTTGGATGGATCAATTGATATCCTATTGCTTGTGATGATATAACCCAAGAATGAGACCTCATTCAACCAGAAATTACACTTTCTATACTTTGCATAGAGCTTCTCCTTTTGCAAGGTCTTTCATACACTGCTTAGATGCACCTTGTAGATACCCAAAGATTTATGTACATAGAAATTACATTACTTTTGGGGAATACTTAATATATAACAAAAATATATGCTCAACGTTTTTATTAGTTTAGGGTCTTTGGAAACTCGGAACATAATCTTCTAATCATAGTGAAAGATCTTCAACATCTTCCATAAAGATCTTCCACTTTTTTCTTAACTAAAACTTTTATTTATATCATGGGGAAAATAAAACATAAATAATGTGAGATCAAATTCTCAGTATGGGTAAACATGGATAACATAAAACAATCCATAAAAATTTCAACATAAAAACATGAACATAAAACATCAAAATCACGAGTAATGACATAAATCAGGGTAGTACATAAGGCATAGATCATAAAGGAACATTAATCATGATAAAATAGCATGGGTATAAAACATATAATTGTGTAAAACCATTAAACCCATGATATTATTTCCGTAGTATCCATGGAATTGCTACCAAGACCATCATAGTGGACAAAGTCCATTACTGGACCGGGTTTAGTTGTCGTTCCAGCCCTGTAATATTGAACCGTATTTACTTTCCGTTCCAACCATGTCTATATCATGAGATATAAATCTTTACCCAATGCATTGGAGGGAGATATATGTCCCACCCATCCCATAATGAAATCATTCTTTTGTGTGCCACAAAATAAACATAAATCATTCATCATAACCCAATGAATAAAATGGGTTTCATAAACATCGTCCCATCATGACATAATCTATATAAAATAAATGGACATCATTTCATAATAAAAAAAAAATAAAAACATGTAAATAATAGGGACATTATACTTGAAACATAACCATATTAAATAATTTCATCTTAGATGGATTAGAGTTTTGATAAAACACATGAAATGAATTCTTGAGGAAAATATCCTTTCTTTTTCGAAATAATTTTCTATTCTCAAAATTCTATTCAATTTTAAAAGAAAATAATTTTTTTGAAAATAACCATGAAATCTTGTAGAGAAAGATTCATTGAAATAAGGCATTATGAAATTGTAAAAATCCATTCATGCTGTATAAGTTACTAAAACATTCTTCTTGAACTTTTTCTGGAAAAGTCAAAAAGTCCCTCGTATGGTAAAAAAAAGATTCCTTCCATACCATGTGGTAAAAGTCAACAAAGGGTAAAAATGACTTTAAACATACATGGAAAAATAGTAACCATTTTATGAAAATAGTTTTAGAATATATATACATGGATGATAAATATAACCCTAGTAAATACTTATGAATAAATAATCTCAGATAGAAACGATATTGGCAATGATACCCCTTACCTTTGGTCCAATTTCTTCCATATGTGTCCGAAAATCTTGTATAGTGGGGTTAAAAAATATTATAAACTTGTAATAGAACCATAATAATATTTATGTTATCATATATGATTCACTAGTGACTTTATATTTCCGGTTCATTTGTCAATTCCATGTTAAAGCAGCATTTTGGGTAAAATTGGTTCATTTATCGTATGTGTTTTGACTTGTAAATATTCATATGATTACTTAGATCATGATTAATTAATTCCAGAATGTAAAAAATGATTTATATATCACATATATTCAATATATAAATATATATAATCAATTGATAAATGGATTGAAATACGTCGTTCATGGAGACAGTAGGTCGTACATACACATGAATGTTATTTTCATTTCCTTATTAAATTGAATGGAATTAAATGACATATATATACATAAATCCAGTATAATTATTATTTCATATATTTTATTATTATTTATTATATATACTTTATAATCATTCTTGAATGGTGAACATGGAGAATGAATCTCATCGTGTCGTGGAGACGGTAAGTCGTACGTACGCACGAGCGACAATAACATTCCCATTATTGTGGAATTGTATTGAAGTGTATGGTGTATAATATTTCAGAATAAATATAAATTTACAATGATCATATATAGTTATTTATTTTATTATTATACCCATCCATGTAGGTTGGTTAAGAAAAATAGATTACAACACGACGTGGAGATGGTAAGCCGTACGTATGCACGTGCGGTGATTTCGTTTTTCGTAGGATGGATAGAAGGTGAAATATGGTTGTTTTGTATTCATAATAACATATCAGTATAAAATTGATACTAGATTTATTACTTAATAATGAAACAAATCATATAGAGTATGTATAATAAGAAATAAGTTTGAAAGAATCGGTAAAGGATATTACCTCTTCTTCGACGCGCCTCTTTTAAACCTCCTCTTAGGGCACTAAAGTTGGTCTTTGAAGAAGACCAGGACCTCTAGTATGTTTCTAGGTAATTTGATAAGGGAAGTGGGCAGGGTTTGGCCAGGTTTTAAGGCTCAAAATAGAGTGAATAGAAGAGGGAGGAGGTGCCCTTTTATAAGAGAGGAGAGGGGCACTTTAGGAAACTCTCAAAAATATTAATTTATAATAAACTCAAACCCGACATAAAAAATTACAAAGTGACTCAAATTAGAATATGAGATAATATAGGGTTGTAATCTCATAAAACAATAAAATTTAGACATGTTTTTATTTTAGTTTGAACCTTATCATTTTGATTTATCCTTATTTAATCTATTTAATTTTCTTTGGGGTAATAATATTCTAAATTTTAATGAGTTATAAATACTTACTTATGTGTTTTGAATTATCTATAATTGGATACTTAATGGCATTTTCGACAATATAAAGTTCTATTTTTAATTTTTAAACATTTTTGTGTTTTTTAAACAATTTAATAATATGTTATGTTTATAAAATATCAATAGTTTCAATTGAGACACTATTAAATTATTTGAATTTAAATAAAATCCACACGATAGATGTGTTCTAAAAAAAATATGTAATAGATTCCTAAAATGTCATATTTTTCTATAAAATTCTTGGAGTACATTTATTAGTTCATATAAAATTTATGTTAATAGTTTTAATCCATTTACATGATATTTTTCCTAATAAAATAATTACTACAACATTTTTGTATAATTATTTAATATACTTATTTTGGGCATAAAAATTATAAATAAATAAAATATTATTACGATAAATCTAATAGATTTCATAAGAATACTTTTAGTCTAATTTATATTCTAAAACAACCAACTTTTTAAATGTTATATTTATTAAATTATGAAGGTGATAACTTTGACATCATTTAAAATAAAATAATATAAATGTCATAATCAGTTTTATATGGTTCTAAATGATCTAAAAGTCTACCCTTCGATGATTATGGTTTCTATATACTCTAACAATAAGGTTTGTTCAAGTTTATGGTCATTTTGATGGGTATTATTATTTTAATAAAAACTATATTATTGATTATTTACTAAATAAATAATTTATGCATCATTAATGTATAAGATATTAAGGTAATTATATATTTCTTATAAATTACAAATAAATTATCATGATGAATAAAAACATTTTATCTTTCAAATGAGTATTTATAATTGAATTTATATTCTGTATAACCTTATATTAAAAATTCTTTAATTAATAAACACTGAGTGAGATATATTTCACATTCCTTTAAATAAAATCAATTTAAGGTCTTAATATCATCCATGTGGGTTATAATAGATTACATTTCGACCCAAGTATGTTTTCGAGAGAAATATAATCAACCAATGATATGAAGAAAAGTGTTAGTGTAATTTTATAATAATATATTTACCATTAATTACGTGATTTACATTTAACTGTGGTAAATAAAATTTATCATGGTTACTATTCATAATGCCTAAAAATAAAAGTTATCTATTTACACAATTTGAACCTCATGATTCCAAATATGGAATCCATTTTTACAAATTCAAAACACAGAATATGCAGTAATTAATTTAAAATTAATTCTGTTGTAGAAAAAACATGTTTTTTTTAAAACATTACAAAAGATTGAAATGTTTTTACCTATGAATTCAATGTAAAATTAATGATAATGACATACATTATATTAAATGTTAAAAATATATTCTATTTATACATTTAAACCATTTAATATTATAATTTAACCATATAAATTATCTTGATGCAAAATTTTGTTTTTAATTAAAATTTAGTGTATTTTTACTTTTCATCAAAATATGAATGTTAACAGAAAAAATATAAAAAATTATCCACAGTAAATTTTTATATCCTTATTGAAATTAATAAGTTTATTTAGTCAAATTGAAATTATAAATGTGTCAAAAACTAGATTTAATGTGGGTGCGCCATCAAAAGGCGGCAAAACTGCATTTTTTGAAAAATACTTATTTTACCCAAAAAAATTATTTTGTTATCATAAAATGTTCTAGAATATGTGTAAGATGAATGATAATATTATAAAATTAAAAATTAGGTTAATACTATTCATAATGGTTAGTTCATAATAATATTATAACAATATATCGTTGTTTTGTGAAACTCGTTATTGTGTACAACACACGCTATTGAGGAAGGTCGCTCTTGCGTGCAACACAAGCCAAGAATAGTGTTGCGTATACTAAAATCTAATACGGTATTGAGTATAGAACAATCTAATCTTAGTGCAGCGTACACCAAAATACATCAAAGAAATTAAAAAGAATATTTCTCATTAAATCTTTGGGTGTTACATTCTACCACCCTTAAAATTAATTTCGCCCTCTAAATTTGTCGGGGTTATAAATCGTTTACAACTTGAAAGTTTAATTCATAGAAACCCACATCATAAAAAGGAATACTAAAACTTAATTTTAAAAAAGAAAGTTAGAAACATAACGGTCACCCAACGTAACTCAGAACTGGGTTTCCACATAGGAGGATATAGGTGAAAATATGGATATGGAAGAGAATTCTAACCATCATGTTCTGATTAAGAATTATAGAGAACATGGCTTTGAAAAAGCCAACATTCACAAAGCCATAAATTTGTGATGATCTAAGGTACCATCAGATTCATCAGATATGAGGGTACTGGGATAACATTTTTGGTTTTCAAGATCATTTCCCTAAAGTTGATGAATTTTTGCATAAGGAGAAATACTTACTTGATTTCGGTTGAATATCAACGTTGGTCAGTCAATGAACAATTTCCACTTCATCTCTTTTTTTAAAGAAATGAAGTTGAATATTTCATTCTTGAAGTATTATCATCTCAGAATGATAAGTCATTTCGTCTATCTGTATCACAAAAAGTTTAGCACAAATTATCAAATGTACATAAGTCCATCTATGGTGAGATTGACCGCATATGATTCCAAAAATGAAATTATACTTCATCTATCATACCACTTAATAAAATAAAACTAATTTATACTAAACAAGGACTTATTGTAGGCTAGTTTTAGGTGATAAAGGCCTGTCTCACTTCGGTTGTGGGTTCGATTCCCATAACCTTGTCCGACGCGATGGGTTGTCACCCGTCTTGTAGGTTATCCCTTTTCTAAAACTATACTATTATAAAATTACAGAAATAATATCAAAAAGTTATATCCTTAAACAATACTATCTGATGTCCAACTTAATCCATTCCAATCTTAGAATTATCCAAATTTCTTCGGTCCAATCTCATATTATAAAGAAAAATATTACTAGAGAGGTCATCTACCAAGCATGTGAATACCGCCATTTATCCCGCATATATCATAAGATATATCTTGTTGGCCACATTACAAACATGTGAATACCTTAATCATGTATTCTATTGAAACATGAATTACCATATAACCTTAGATAAAACATGAATGCTATCAAAAGTTAACTCTTTCCACATACCAAAATCCCAAAATTTCTATATACTCAAACCATGATATCAATTTGTCCTTATATTAGTCATGAGCTCATTAATACTATCAAATATATTATTTTATCCTTATCCATTCATTATAATCATATCATCTGCTTTCCAAAAATATCTCAATCACTTTTCATGGTTACCGGTACAATACAATTATTGAAAACCAATACATAGATATTCCAATATTTAATGATACTATAAATGAGATTCCACAACACTATTTTGGAATCCCATTACATAAACACTTAATCATTCCACCACTTAGTTGTCATATTCAACATCACCAATACTGGTCTAATGTGACATCCCTGTCTCCTTTACCTTAAGAGGTTGTTGATGTCGATCATCATTAACCCTTGGATTAGGGCATTGGATAGAATAATTCCCTATTTCCTTGCACCTGTAGCATTGAAGTGTTGGTGGTGCGTTCTCTGTAGTCTTTTATCTATTCACATCATTAGCTAGGTTTTTCCCATTACATAAACACTGAACGACTCGATGACCTCATTTTCCACACTTAAAACATTTTCTAGTCCCTTTAAGACAATCTCCACCATGTTTCTTTCCACACTTTGTGCATAATGAGACATCCATCTTCTTTTCACCATTGTTGGGAGATTTTTCCCTGAACTCCATCTTTCATTTCTTGTCAAAACCATGAGATGGATATGTAACAAAAACTTCCAGTTCTACCTTGATAGAATAATGCACAATTTATTCATAGATACTGAAGTCTCTTATAGCTAATGCCATTCAAAGACTCGGTTTTAAGCCACTGAAGAATCAATCAACTTTACTTTCAGGTATAATGATAAAGCTAGATGCATACCTTTAAAGCCTTGTAAAATTCTCCTCGTATATACCAATAGATTCATCATCCTTTTTCTTAAGCTCAAGGAACTCCTTTTCCATCTTTTTTTGAATAATTGAGGGAAGTACTTATTGAAAAACATGTTCTATAAATAGTCCCATTCCATGGATTCAATTTCATCTTGGGGCCTTGTATTCTTAATTAGAGGCCACCACTGGTCTGCTTCACCTTCTGAACAGTAAACAAACAAAATGAATCTTTCATGTTCTAAATAGTGATGTATGGAAAATATCTTTTCAATGGTACTGATCCATTTTTCAATAATAATTGGATTAGAATCCCCATTGAAAGAAGGTGGACGTTGCCTCATGAAGGACTCAATAGAATATTGTTCCCTTCTCTGCTCATTTGAGAGTCCATAATGATTCATAGCTTGTGTAAGTATAGAAATAAGATTTGTCACCCCATCTCCCATAACATTGGTTTGTTCAGGAGGACAATCATTGCATTGTCCATTACATTTACCAACACGGTTCCTTCGGGTTCCAGCCATCATCTAAAACCCAAAAGAATAGTGTGAGAGGCAAAACTCATTCTTGAAAAACAACATAATAAAGGGGGAGTACCTTCAATATATAACATCTTGGGTTTAATTCTAAGATCGTTACCATAATTCCAGGACTATAACCTATATTTATACTTATCCTTAGGGACATCCTTTGACATACCTTAGAAATATCTCTAGGGATCTCATTAAGTTTTCACATCCTAGTTTCCAAAGGTTAACTAAACCTTCTCTTTGATACCAACTATAGAGACCCAAAGCATTATGTACACAAACATTACATCATTTTTGTAGAATACTTAATACATAACAAAAACAGACACCCAAAGACCGTATTAGTTTTGTGTCTTTGAAACTCGGAACATAATATTCTAATCATGGTGAAAGATCATCAACATCTCTCATAAAGATCTTACCCTTTTTTTTCTTACCTATAAACTTTATTTATATCATGGGGAAAATAAAACATAAAAATGGTGAGCTCAAATGCATAGAAAGGGTAAACATGGAGAACATAAAACAATCCATAAACATTTGAATGTAAAAACATAAACATAAAACATCAAAATCAAGAGTAACGACATAAATCATGGTAGTACATAAGGCATAGATCATAAAGGAACAATAATCATGATACAATAGAATGGTAATAAAACATGTAATTGTGTAAAACCGTTAAGGAAATGATATGATTTTCATAGTAGCCAAGGTATTGCTGCCAATACCATCATATTGGACATAGTCCATTACTGAACCGGGATTACTTGCCATTCCAGCCCTGTAATATTGAACCAGATTTACTTTCCATTACAGCCATGTATATATCATGAGATATAAATCTTTACCCAATGAATTATAGGGAGATATTGGTCCCACCTATCTCATAATTAAATCATTCTTTTGTGTTCCTCAAAATAAACATAAATCATTCATCAAAACCCAATGAATAAAATGAGTTTCATAAACATTGTCCCATCATGAAATAATCCATATAAAATAAATCGATATCATTTCATCGTGAACAAAAAAACATGTAAATAATAGGGACATTATACTTGAGATATATCCATACTAACGAATGTCATATTAGATGGAAAATAGTTTTGATAAAACACTTGGAATGAATTCTTGAAGAAAATATCCTTTCTTTTTCAAAATCATTTTCTATTATCAAAATTACATTCAATTTTAAAAGAAAATATTTTTTTTTGAAAATAACCATGAAATATTTTAGAGAATGATTCATGGAAATAAAGTGTTATGAAACCATAAAAATCAATTCACACCGTATAAGTTGAAAAAACATTCTTCTTGTACTTTTGCCGAAAAAGTTAAAAAGTACCTCATATGGTAAACAAAAGAAAGATTCCTTCCATACCATGTGGTAAAAGTAAAAAAAGGGTAAAAAATGACTTTAAAAATACATAGAATAATAGTAAAATTTTTATGAAAATAGTATTATAATACAAGGACATGGATGATAAATATAACGCCAGTAAATACTTATGAATAATCAATCTCGGGTAGAAACGAGCTTGGAAAAGTTACCCCATAACTTAGGTCCAATTTGTTTCGTACGTGTCCAAAACTCCTTTATAGTGGGGGTTCAAAAATATTATAAACTTGTAACATAACCATAATAATATTTATGATATCATATATGATTCACTATCGACTTTATATTTCTCGTTCAATTGTCAATTCAATGTTAAAACTACGTTTTCGGTAAAATCATTTCATTTATTGTACGTGTTTTGACTTGTAATTTTTCATATGATTACTTAGATCTTGATTAATTACTTATATAATGTAAAACATGATTTATATATAAAATATATTCAATATATAAATATATACAATCGATCGATAAATGGATTGAAATACACCGTTCATGGAGAAGGTATGTCGTACGTACGGATGAATGTTATTTTTGTTTCTTTATTAAATTGAATGGAAGTAAATGACATATATATACATAAATATAGTAGAATTATTATTTCACATATTTCATGATTATTTATTATATATACTTTATAATCAATCTTGAATGGTCAACATGGAGAATGAATCCCATCATGTCGTGGAGACGGTAAGCCGTACGCACGCAGGTGCGACAATATCATTCCCATGATTATGGAATTGTATTGAAGTGTATGGTGTATAATATTTCAGAATAAATATCAATTTAAAATAATCATATATAGTTATTTCTTCCATTATTATACCCATCCAAGTAGGTTGGTTATGAAAAACAGATTACACCACGGCGTGGAGACGTTAAGTCATACGTACGCACGCGCGGTGAATTCATTTTTCATAGGATGGATAGAAGGTGAAATATGGTTTTTTAATATTCATAATAACATATCAGTATACAATTGATATTGTAGTTATTACTTAATAATGAAACAAATCATATAGAGGAAGTAGAAGAAGAAATAAGTTTGAAATAACCAGTAAAGGATATTACCTCTTCTTCGATGCGCCTCTTCTAAACCTCCTCTTAGGGCACTAAAGTTGGCCTTTAAAGAAGACCAGGACCTCTAAAATGTTTCTAGGTAAGTTTAGAAGGGAAATTGTCAGGTTTTGGTCGATTTTGAAATCTCAAAATGGAGTTAAGAGAAGAGGGAGGAGGTTCTCTTTTATAAGAGAGGAGAGGAGAACTTTAGGAAAGTCTCAAAAATATTAATTTATAATAAACTAAAACCTGACATAAAAACTTACAAAGTGACTAAAATTAGAATATGAGATAAGATAGTGTTTTAATATGTTCATCCAATAAAATTTAGACATGTTTTTATTTTAATTTAAACATTATCATTTTGATTTATCATTATTTAATATTTTTAAATTTATTTGTGGTAATAATATTCTAAATTTTAAATGGTTATAAATACTTACTTATGTGTTGTGAATTATTCATAATTGGATACGTTATTCCATTATTGACCATATAAAATTCAATTTTTAATTTTTAAATATTTTTTTGATTTTTAAACAATTTAATAATATGTTATTTTTATATAATATCAATAATGTCACTTTTAACACTATTCATTTATTTGAATTTAAATAAAATCCACACATAAGTTATGTTATGAAAAAAATATTTAATAGATTCATAACATGTCATATTTATCTATAAAATATGTGGATTACATTAATTAGTTCATATAATATTTATTTTAATATTTTTAATACCATTTATTTGATATTTTTCTTAATAAAATAATTACTACAACATCTTTGTATATTTATTTAATATACTTATTTGCGGCATAAAAATTAAAAATAAAATACTATGATTAATATATATCTTATATATTTCATAATAATACTTTTAGTAGAATTTATCTTCTAAAACAACCAACTTTTAAAATGATATCTTTATTAAATTATGAAGGTGATAACTTTGACATCATTTAAAATAATATAATATAAATGTCATAATCTGTTTTATAAGGTTTAAAATGATCCACAAGTATACCCTAGGATGATTAGTGTTTCTATATACTCGAACAATAAGGTTTGGTCATGTTGTTGGTCCTTTTGATGGGTATTACTATTTTAATAAACACTGTATTATTGATTTTTCACTAAATAAATAATTTATGCATCATTAATGTATAAGCTATTAAGAAAATTATATATTTATTAAAAATTAAAAATAAACAATCATGATGAAGAAAAAAAATTATATTCTCTATAACCTTATATTAAAAATATTTTGATTAATAAAGTTTTAGTGAGACATATTTCACTTTCCTTTAAATAAAATAAAATAAAGGTTTTAATCTCATCCATGTGGGTTCCAATTGATTCAATTTCGACCCAAGTATATTTTAGAGAGAAATATAATCAACCAATGATATCAATACAAGTGTTAGTATAATTTTATAATTTTATTTTTACCCTTAATTACCTAATTTACCTTGGACTGTGGTAAATAAAATTAACCATAGTTACTATTCATAATGCCTAAAAATAAAAGGTATATATTTACACAATTTGAAACTCATGATTCAAAATATGGAATCCATTTTTACAAATTCAAAACATAGAATATGCAGAAATTAATTTTAAATTAATCCCATTGTCGAAAAAATGGTTTTTTATTCAAAACATTGCAAAAGACTGAAATGTTTTTACCTATGAATTCAATGTAAAATTAATGATAATGACATAAATTATATTAAATGGTAAAAATATATTCTATTTATACTTTAAAACCATTCAATATTATAATTTAACTTTATAAATTATCTTGATGAAAAAAGTTGTTTTTATAAAAATTTACCATATTTTAACTATTCATCAAAATATGAATGTTAACATAAAAAATATTAAAAAGTATCCAAAGTAAATTTTTATATACTTATTATAGTGAATAATTTTATTTTGTCAGATTGAACTTCTAAAAATGTCAAAAACTGGATTTAAAGTCGGTGAACCATCAAAAGGTGGCAAATCTGCATTTTTTGAAAAATACTTGTTTTAATCGAAAAATTTATTTTGTTCTCATACCATGTTCTATAATATGTGTAAGATTAATGATAATGTTCTAAAATTAAAAATTTGGTTAATACTATTCATAAAGGCTAGTTCATAATATTATTATAACAATATATCGTTTTTTAGTGAAACTCGGTGTTGCATACAACACACGTTATTGAAGAGGGTTTCTCTTGCGTGTAACACAAGCCAAGAATAGTGTTGTTTATACAAGAAGCTAATACAGTGTTGCGTATAGTGAAATCTAATCTTGTTGTAGCGTACAACACAAGACATCAAAGAAATTAAAATAATATTTCTCATAAAATCTCAGGGTGTTACACTCCTCATGGTCCTCCTTGGTTTTGGAGTATATTAGAGTATCGCCTATAAAGACTACCACAAATTTTTTGACGTAATATCTAAAGAATCTATTCATCAAGTCCATACAGATTTCTAGAGCATTAGTGAGTCCTAAAGGCATTACAATGAATTCATAGTGCTCGTACCTTGTATGAAAAGCAGTATCAGGGATATCCTCCTTCTTCACCTTTACATGGTAATATCCCGACCACAAATCTACCTTGGAGAAGTATTGTGCTCCAAATAGCTAATCAAACAATTCATAAATTCATGGAATAGGATACTTGTTCTTTATCATGATTTTTTTTGAGCTCGTGATGATCAATACAAGGGCACATTGACCCATCCTTCTTCTTGATGAAGAGGACTGGTGCACCCCATGGTGAATCCATTGGGCATATAAACCCTTTATCTAGATTCTCTTGTAGTTGTTTATATAGATCCACAAGCTCTACCATAGCTATTCTATATGGAGTCTAGGATATTATAAAATCCCGATGTATAATATCAATTGAGAATTCACATCTCTTCTAGGAGGAAGACACGAAAATTTCTCAGGAAATACTTCAGCGAATTCCCTCACAGTAGGCATGTGTAAAAGGATGGTTTATTCCATAGAATCCATCATATAAGATAGATTCACATACTCATATGGAAGTAATATCCGTGATTGAGATAATAGTGCTAAATAAGATTCATCATCCTCCTAGCACTTGTAAAGAATTAGGGGTTGATTCGCCATATGAAGAGTGATTTCCCTCTCATGACAATTTATGTTGGCTCTATATAGGGAAATCTAATCCACGCCAAGAATTACATAAAATTCCACCAGTGGGAGTATGAAGAGGTTCACCAGGAACTTCAATCCACAAATTATGATAGGTGAGGAGTTGTATTCATGGGATGCAATAATTTCCCCATTTTCCGTTCTCACTGATATCTCTACTTCCATGATTTTTGGTGGTGTTGGGATTGTTATACTAAACATTCAGGATATAAAAGAATGTGTAGAACTATAATCTAAAAGTACATTCTCTATTATTGAATGATTAACCCGCATACCTATCACCACTTTGTTTTCGGGGTTCTCTTCGGTAGTAGTGGAGAAAAAAGATATCCCTTGCTGCCTTGGAGGTTTTTGGTTGCCTCCCAAAACCCTTGGATTATGGAACTAGTTTGCAAAGTTCTCTGGTTCATTGTAGTTGAAGAAATGAACAATTAGTTGAGAGTCTAATGGAGCGTTCCTCTCCTCTATCACAGGGGTGATTTTTTCTTGTCGACAATTAATGGCCAGGTTCCCTTATCTTCCACATGTAAACCATTTTCTATTCCCCTTTAGTCAATTTCCAAGGTGCTTCATTCTGACCCTTTGGCAAGTGGGGTGCTGGAACTTCTTTTCACCATTGGATTTATCCATCGGACTGCTAGAATTAATGTCTATTTCCCCCTTCGTATCCCCATAATACCCTTGAGATTCACCGATCTTTATTTTGACTTTAAGGTAAAATCGTACAATTTCCTCATAGCAATCGATGGCACAGATCGCTTGAGATTTATGTAGGCTCAGTTTTAGCCCACCAAAGAAGTGGTCAACCTTGTATTCAGGGGTAACGACAATGTTGAAGGTGTATTGTGCAATCCTTGTGAAGTTTTACTCATACTCTATGATGGATTCTTCATCTTTTTTATTGAGGGAAAGGAAGTACCTTTCCATCTTAAGTCATAGGGTGTGAGGAAAATATTTATCGAAAAACATTTTCTGGAAAACCTTCCATTCTAATTCATCGATATCTTCCTCATGCTATATATTTTTGATCAATGTACACGATTGATAAAATTTTCCCTCTATATGATAACCAGCCAGAAGAACCTTATCTTGTTCAGAACATTGAAGTATGAAGAAGATATTCTCAATGGAGTTGATCCATTGTTCGGTGATTGAGGGATCAAATGATCCATTAAAAGTAAGAGGCCTTTGTGTCATGAAGCTCCCGATTTTAGGTTGTTCTTTATTAGGGGGTGTTGGAAATTCCTCTTGACCTGTGATTCAATTAAAAACTTGAGTTAACTGAGAGAGTGGTGTGACAAAGTTTGTGATCCCCACTCCCATTGGATTGGGCATCTCATTAGAACAATCATCACATTTATCTTTGCATCAGTTTTTAGACTGGGTCCTCCTATTACCAGCCATTGGATGGAATAAAAGGAACTTTAGGGATAACACATAAAGGGGAATCCAATGAAAAAATGGATAACTTATAAATTACATTTATTTCCTTAACTTATGAATTTATAGGCTTCAATATATGTTATCCATGGTCTACTTCCCAACATATATTCTTAGGGGAATTTTTTTATTCCTTTAGTAATGGTTTATAATAATATTATGAATTTACCAAGGAATATCACCTGAGAGTGTCGAACCAAGAGTGAAGCAAAGCCCATTTTCATGCACCAGTTCTCGTTTGAGTGTAGAACAAAGTGGTGTTTTCCGGTTTTACCACTAGATACATCTATTCCAGAGCCGCCTCTACTTGTTCATGTCCAGACAGAGATGTATTTTCTTGATAAACCACTTACTCTATACTCACCAAAAGTTAGGGATGTTTTTAGTATACTTAGTCTTATCCCTAAGGCTTTCACTAGTGTTTTCTAATCCTAATCTCAAAAATAACTAAACATATCCTTTGATACTAACTATAATAACCCTGCTCTTTATTACTAACTTTAGAATGATTTATTTAATAAACCTTCACTTAAGACAACTCTGAGGATAGAGATGTATAGTGTCTTGGGAAATTATGAAAATTAAATGACAACTTAAGACATAAAATACAACATCATTATTGAAAATTTCTTTTACATGACCATAGAATTCCTTCGTACTTAGCATTGCATGCGATAACCCGAGGACATACCTAAGAAAAGGGTGAGCTATAAAGCCCAGTAAGGGAGTAAACACAGAATAACATGAAGAATACAATAAATGTTAGGAAATAGAAATATCGGTGGATAATAAGAGAAACATGAACATTAAGGCGTGATATATCATGATTATCATAACATGGAAATGTGGCAACAACATTTAACAAGATATTAGCACGAACCAAGGGTCATTGAACATAGAGCATGAGTAAACCCTAATAGAACAAGAATTAGCATGATTAAACCCTAATGGAACATGAATTATCATGATTAAACACTCATTTCACATGAAATTTCATGATACTATTCTTTTCTCAATGCATTTTAGCATTACCAGGGTACACCATTCTTATTCATTCCTTTTCATGCATAAGTGTGCCACATAGATCATACCACATGGATTCATTAAACATCATAATTTAATTCATGAATAAGAGATGTGAAATAAATAAATTTTAGTCCTAAATCAATAAGTAAATTTTTATAATTATGAATACCCTTGATAGATAAATGTGTATTGTATTCACTTACAAGATGATTTTGGCATGGGAAATTTTGGTGTAACTTTGGCAGCATAATAACATCAAATAGTAATCATAAAATGGGTTTATGAGAGATAAAGAGGTATATCAACATTTATACATTAAATGAAAAATAAGGGGGTCATGGAACATAATATCCTAAGATATGAAATGGAATTTAGATGCATAATATAAAAGAATTTCTTGAATGTAAATGAGGAGAGAGAAATCTCTTACGGAATTTCAGCATGGTAACAGGTGTACATGGGAGGAATTAATGAGAGGTAAAGGGGTATCTCATCATCAAAACATAATGAGGTAAGTATAGGGGAGTTTAAAAATCATACCCCAAAATTTGTAATTGAAAATATTAGGGAATAATAATATAATGAATCTTGGGCATAAATAAGGAATGAAGGAAAGTGAGGATCCCTTACTTGAGCGTGTAACTTCAAGAGATTGAGGAGGGGATTCCGGAGAGCTTGGGGAAACTTGGGATGATTCAATAGATATAAGGGAAGATTAGGGTCTTTATACAAAGATTTTTATTGATGATAAGTGGGTTCTTGGGTGGGTTTATATAGGAAATGGGAGGGGAATTCTTTAATATTTTACAAACGTCGGTTTTGGAATCTATATAATTAAATATTCATAACCAAAAACCATCCCATGGGTTTTTCCCACAGTTTTTTTCCAAAGGGGGGTGAATAAAATTATGTTATAAGTGAAATGGAATAATATATTAAAATATTCGTCTTTCTTATGTGGTGGTGAGTCATACTCTCAAGGAAATGTTAAAATATTTTATAAGTCTTGAAGGGTCCACTAAGACATTTTAAAATTAATCAAACAATTATAAAATCACAATATTTTAAATTTAAAACATATATTGTCCGAATATCTCTTTTATAGTATTTTATTACATCATTATTCAATAATTACGATGTCATAAAACACATTATATATTTAAAAGGTATTTAATATTTACCCCAAAATTCGATTGTCCGGTTAAATTATGAAAATTAAACCATTAGATAATTTTGACATCCTGAATCCAGAAATAATATTCATTTTATATAAATAATTTTTTAAATATATGAATTTTCACTTTTAAAATAAAAACCGACCTTTATTGAAAATTCATGGGTTTTAACAGAAACAACTTTCAAACCATAATAAAAATTAAAATTGTTTAAAAAATTATATGATCCATTATATTTATCGAAAATTAATTTATTAATAATATTTTATTAAATTATAATTTAATTCAAAAATCCATTAATTCATTAAAATATATTTCTTAATTGAATACTATTTTTTGTTTAAAAACCATTTACAATGTAACAATAATAAAATGAATGTATATTCTTTATTCTATACAAAAATAATGAAAAAATTTATACTTCTAGGGTCTTATTACATAACCCCTTATAACACCCACATAATACCTAAGCGAAAGGTGTGCAATGGTGACAGACTCTTGGGATGGCTCGGATAACATCGCTCGGGTGGTAATCACAATTAACATCCACTTATCCCATAGGGGATTCCATTCAAGCATAAGGTGTTGAAGCTCGGCTTGGGTTTTGTCCAGAGCAAAGCCCAGTGATACTAAATCCTTCCCAAGATCTGAAAAATGGTCTTTGTATGAAGCAATTCTACTGGATGGGGTCATCGCTTCCTTTGGATGAGTAAGTTTGATTTGTTAAAGCCCTATATTTATACTAATCATGTGATCACAGTTCAATGACTATATTAACAATGGTAACAATTATTAATGGTATTTTAAAATCCAAAACCATAAAACCAAGGAAGTTCATATGTTTTATATTACTATTTTATATAATAAGACATTTAATTTGATCAAGATTAATTTTCATTAATAAATGTTTGGGTCGTTACATGGCTGGAGTGTGAAGTTTCTTAGTTTGGATACACTAAGACCATAACTTATTTTCCAATTATTTTCTCGTTGTTATGTATTTTTTGTATAGAATTTTGGGATCTAGGGATCTATTTGGTTTTATTTATCTAGGTATTGAGAGAGAGTGTCAAATCATTTATTGGTTTCATATGATATCTGATGTTTAATTTCTTCATTTCTTTTTCATGTTCAACTGAATATTGCCATCAATGAGAAGTTGTGTCCCTCAACTATGGGAATTTTTGGCAATTTAATTATCCTGATTTGTCGAATGATTTTTTAACATCTTGGTTTACATTAATTTATTATTATTTTTATATTTAAAATGATGTGCTAAATTGTGTATGTGAAGAAAATTTTCTTATATTAAAATAAAAAGTTTTTATCATTCTCATTATTTGCCAAAAATTAAAATATGGATTTTTTTAGAATAATATATAAATATTTTTAAATTGAATAGTATTTTTGGGTCTAGATCCATATAATTTATTTGTAAATAATTTGAGACATAATTATTTCATAAAATATACAATGTTACATTTTTAAGACTTATAAACATGTTTTGATGATTGTTGTCAACTATATGAAAAGAACGAATGAAATGATTTGATGAAAAAAAGCGTTGATAAATTGATATGAAACTAGTTTGAGTGGAGAACAAGGAATTAATTCGTCAAAAAAATTATAAAAAATAAGGGTGTAATGAGAGCGTTAATAATTTATCAAAGGAAATTTAAAAACAAAATAGTGTATATAAGATCCTTGATATAAAGTTTGGATTTTTCATGGATTCTACATTTGAATTAATGAGAATTTCT
This sequence comes from Viscum album, assembly GCA_963277665.1. Lineage (NCBI taxonomy): Eukaryota > Viridiplantae > Streptophyta > Magnoliopsida > Santalales > Viscaceae > Viscum > Viscum album. The sequence continues at coordinate 1,680,673,065 of OY728153.1, read as the reverse complement.
ATCCCTCAAATGATGGAATTTGTGACTGTTAGAGTATCATGATTCATCAAAATATTGTTTTTGACAGTTTGGTTTCTTTTAATTTTTTATATTCTTGTTTTAAAAATGATGTGCTAAATTGTTTATATAAAGAATATTTTCTTAAATAAAAATAAAAAGATTATAGCATTCTCATTATACTTAAAAAAATAAAGTATCGCATATTTTTAACAACAATATAAATATTTTGAAATTTATTAGTTTTTTTAGTCTAGGTACATATAATTTATTTTTAACTAAATTGAATCAAAAATATTTCAAAAAATATATAATGTTATATTTTCAAAAAAAACTACAATCATGTTTTGATGATTGTTTTCAACTATATGAAAAACTCGAATGAAATGTTATGAAGTATAAAAAACTTTAATAATATTATGTGTGGATCTCTTAGAATTAAATGGTCAAAGAACATTAAAAAAATAATAAAGCTGTAATGAGGGATCCTCTAAATGAGTTTAACAACATGAAATATATTATTTATCTTATTTATAAATGAGAAAATGGATTTTTTGTCCAATTATCATGAGATATATTTGAATCTAAAGAATGAGACAATAAATTCAATTATGGTAGGTCGGGATAAACATGTTAAGACTTATATTTTAAAGCCATGTGTTTCACATTCATAAATTCCAAATCTTTATTTTGAAGAAAATGTAGTATATGTTTTAAAATGTAACATTAGTGTGCTCATAATATTTATTTTTTTAATTTTAATAGAATAAATAGAATTATAATTTTTGACTACTGAAATATAAATGATTATTGTCATTTTATCTTTTGGAACCTTAAAGATTCAAGAATCAATTATAAAATCTTCAGGAGTTTTTTTTCTTTATGACATGTGTAAATTTTTTATTATTTTTATAACATGTATGCATTCTTATCTTATTAAAAATCACAAATTTGTCAATTCATGTCCTAACCTAAATGTGTCAGTGTATATTGGTTATCGTGTTCATCCTTGGGGGTGCTGTCTAAATATTTTTTCATTATCTTATATAATGTTGGTTGACTATTTTTATTCACTAATATTTGAAAATTAAACCCAACCCATTATCATATGTTGTGAATATCATGTTGTTCCTTAATAAGGATGCTTAATGTTATTCAACTCCTTTAGATAAATTATTTCTTATAGGGTAATATGAAATAACAAAAACAATGTCCTCATTTTGATTTCTGAAATGATCGGTGAGAAAATAAATGCAATTAAGTTGACAGACCTAAACTGGTGTTGGTTGATTCATGGGTAAATAATGTTTTTTATTCATTTTTATAGATTTTTTTGTAATTATATATTTTTTAATTATTTTAGAAATAAATGTGTAAATTTATATCAATTCGGTTAAAATTATGTGTTTAATGTTTAATATTTGTTGAAAATATGTATTTTTAGTTTTTACATTTAAGAATAATTAAGTCTGGGTCTCCCCACAAGTCGAACTACTTATAATTTAAATGGTACATAAATTATTATTTTTAAATATGCATTAAATGTGGTCATAAATGAACCAAATGTATTGAGGCATGACCTATTCAAATCCATTAATCATCTATACTCCATGCATCTTACATCAGTTGGTGTCAAATATTCAATTGACGTGATAGAAAAACCATCCTTTCATTTTATTATTTCTTTATAATTTATCATTTTTTATGTATTTTTTTTTACTTACCAAATAATTTTTTTTATTTCACTAAATTTCTTTAGAATAGATTTTTTTATGAATTATTTTAAGATAAATACTATATAAATAATTATTCACACCTTAAAGTTTTATTCATCACAAGTAATTCATTTCATCAAAATTAAATTAGATGAATGGAAAAAATTGAAGTTGAAATATCAAAAGATACATTGAATTTCCACATATTATGTTTTACAATATTGAGAAAATTCATGGTATTAGTGATTAGAAAAGAAAGGAATAAAAACATTAGATATTATTCTACTCACATTTTTTTACCCTCTTCGTTATTTTAACAATTAATTTTCTATTTCTATTACATGATTCCCCTTTTCATTTTCTTAATATCTACATGTAAATATTTTTATCTTTTTCCATAAATCTATTGCTAACCTCAAAAGTGATTTTAGCCAACACACCATAGTCATTGCTTTATTTTCTCATTTCACCATTGTTTCCACCCATGTGTTTGGTGATCAACCAAAAGATGATTCATATACATTAAATGAAATAAAACTATAGAAAATTATATCTTATCCATTCTTAGAACCTTTTAATAATATATTAACTTCTATGTTTGATTGAGACCACAAGTACCAGTCAATATATTTATGCCTTCTCATATGATACACCAACTATATGAATCTTAAATCCAACTTTGTTTAATTATCCAAGTGCTGAAAGTATGTGTCATTGTTTCTTGGTTTTATATTATTTTTTATGTTTATTTTATTCCTTCCAATTTCATGTTCAATTAATCATGAATGCATTATTTGTATATGATATCTTTGATATAATACTTGGATCTTTCATGGACCATGGTATGAGATCAATTATAATTTTTCTCTCAAATGTAGGAATTTGTGACTATTTGAGTATCAAAATCCGTTGAATAATTTGATAGGATTCAGAAACATAAAGATTTAATAAATATAATGTTGTCATATTTTGGTTTCCATTAGGTCTTTAATTTCATATTTTAAAGAAGTTGGGATAAATGGTGAGAATGAATGATATTTTTTAAAATAAATACAAAAATATCATAACATTCTCCTTATCCTTTAGAAACTAAAACATGACATATTTTTAGGAATCATATATAAATATTATTATATTTATTTCATGACCTATCCCTATTAAGGCTCTTCTATGGATGGTTATTAAGATAGGAGTTACCCTTAAAAACCACTAGTGTTGATCCTACTGAAATGTCCTCATCATTATCTTTATCCTAAAGGAGTATCACAGTTGCTAACCTAGGCTTCTCTTGAGGCGGTCACTCAATTAATCACTCATCATGGCATTCATCAGTTTTTTGGGGATTTTTTTATAGCCTAATTAAAATTGAAATAATAATAGATGAATGTAGTTTCATGTGTTATGAATTGGATAAAGTAAATTGAATAATATAAAATAAATGAAAGATAAAAAAATAAATAAAAAAGAAAATAATTGTTAGATGGATAAATGATCGATATGAATGATGAGTTTAGTGTCTCATTCATTTTTAATTAAATTATATTTAATTCCACTTTAATGATCTGATTATATACCGTTCCTCCAAACCAATTCTTCTCTTTGATGTAGAATTTTTGATAATACTCATGATCCTCTCAAAGTGTGTTAAATAAACAACTTTATCGTTGGATATTGTGTATATAATTCACCTATCCTATGTTCATAATCTGACCAACTCTGAACCGCTTCCCATGTGCCATTCAAAACCTATAGTTCTCAAATAATCCATATATTAAGTGCAATAGAAGAAGGGGTGTTAACATAGGTTGAATAGGGGGAAATAAGGATTTATGTATTGTTATGTGAAGAGTGACAACCATCACTCATCTCCCATATCACTCACTCCCTTAATTGAATTAAAAAAATGACCAAAATTAATTGAATAGAATTAGGGCTGGTAGAACCTTAGCCTTGGATCAACTCTCTTTTAGTTCTCCATAACCATGGAGTGTGAGAGGCTCATCAGGGAAGAACACAAGGTCATTTTAGTGGAAGTGTAACATATCATTACTAGAATATAGGTACTTATAACCATTTTTAGTCATCTATTATTTATGGATTATATAGGGTTGTTTTTTGGTGAATTTTGGAGTTTTTTTGAAAATTTTTTGGGCCAATTCATGGTTGGGGTGCGGTTAGTGAAAACCGTGTGGGTCATCCCTAGAAACCATGCACCTTTTTTGAGTTCTGAAGGTGGGCACAGTATTAAGCACATTGTTAGTGTAAAACATGGGGCCTAACGCCCAAACCATTTGGGTTGGGATAATAGATCACCCACGGTTCACACATAATTTGGAAAACCCTACTACCAAACCATGAAACTCTTTCGAATGGCCTAGGAGGGTGCTCACAGTTGGTGCATGATTTTTCAAGCCTTGTGGCCAAACCATAAATATTTCTATAATATCCCAATAAGAGGTGCATAGTTTGTCAAGCCGTATGGAAAATCCATGTGATGGTAATTAAATTCTCTATTTTTTTAATTAAATATTTTAGATCCTCATTTTACATTCTCAAATCCCTATAATTGAACCTAACTCAACCCTCTTGATTTCAAAGGTTCTCTAGAGGTTATTTTACCTCCTCCACCCACTTATATTCGCAAATCAAACTGCTGATGGATGTTTTGAATTCTTTTTGGTATGTGTAATCACTTTGGTTTTGAATTATCCTTTCTTCCTCAATCACTTTCATTTAGAGAATTATATCCTCATTTCATTGATATATATAGATATTTCGTTGTTGGTTTGTGGAACTGGGATTCTCCCCTGATCATTCTATCCATTGACTCTCATTTTGGATTTCATGTTGGGTGTTGAAAATCATGAAATAGGGTAAGTTTTGTCATAAGGAAATCTCTATCAATTGAAAACCTTGAAACTTATCTATTTGAATTATATTTTTCATTTTACTTCTAGACATTTATTTGAGTCTCCTGATAAATGATTTCAACATGACATGGTGTGTGTGATGAAATCCTTTGAAAATGGATTTTGAAAATAAATTATTGATTTTTAGAAAAAATATCTTCAAATGAAATGATAGTTTGATGAATGATTTTTATGAGATGAAATGGTTTGAAATAAATTATGATTTGAAATTATTTGATTTCATTTGAACGGAATATGGTTTTATAAAACCATTTGATGTTTGTTTTGAAATAAAATAAAACTTTTTGAATATTGAACTTGAGGATGATTGAAATGATGTTTTGAAAAGATTTGATATATTTTGAAATGAATGATAACCCCTTATATGTTCATTTAGTTTGAAGCACATGAGGGGATGGTTAGTTAAGATTAGGATATGTACACTAGGGAAAAAATAATTACCTAGGAATTACTTGATGATGAAAACAATGTTCATACTACTTAAGAGAAGGGAGTTTGTTCTTTAGGATGGATTCTTATTCCCCCTAGGCCTAATCCCTAGGCATGTGTTCACATTAGGATTTGTACTTCATTGAGATTGTGTAGAACCTCATAACTCAAGATAACTAATCCCCAAGGCTTATAACCATGGTGTTGTGATTTAAAATTATGATTACATGCCAATGATTATGAAATGAGTTATTTATTCTTATATTAGTAAAATTGTTTATTCATTTCTATTTTGATAAAGATGCATATTTGTGCCTAATTTTAGGGAAATTTACTTTTATACCAATTCTATACTATCCATTGAAAGGTTTTGAAAAACATGTATTAATATGAAATGAGAAATGATTTACATGACAATTTTTACTTTAAATTGAGAATATTTGGCTTATTGGTTGTATATTTCTTATAAAATGATTGGTTAGATCATACTAGGATTTGTTAATCCTACCCTACCTTTACCTTAGCATGTTTTTAGATTTTTTATGCCAGTTACAAGAAATGGGAAATAACCACTCGAAGGTGGTGAATGTTATTGATTATAGGACCATGAGAGTTATAAGTGATTGGTGTAATGTGTGATCCACTTGTTAGATAGAGTTTTTGGGTTTATGTTTGGATGGTCTCTTCTGATGACTTGGTTTTTCATTCCTATTTTTGAGACTTGTATTTTATTACTTTTGGTCTTATCCCTTGTGGATTTCTTTTCATACTAACTGATTATCATTTTTATCCACTAATTTGTCATGATGAGTTGAACTTATAGAGGAATAATTCCCTCTAATTTGAATTGATTCCCTAGCTCTAGTCACAAGTTCCTAGGGATAGGGAATGCCCTTCGGGGTGTGTTAGGATTAATTTAGACACTTTTTTTGTTGTTTATCTAGATCGTTTAATAAAAAACTAGTATCAAAGGTAGTCATGCCTCTTCTTTGATGTTGGTATACAATTTAGGATGTCTTGGTAGACATGAGACAATATTTTTGGGACTTAAGGGGTAGGTTACAAGTTATTTCTTGGCTAGATCTCATCATAAAGAGCCTTGAGTGACCATGGTCTATTGGAAAAAAGTGTCATTGAGGAGTTATTTGATCTAATATTCAAATTTTTTCAAATATTTTATTTGAGTCTTTTGATTTACAGTTGAATTATGATTAATTTATTTGATGATATCATGTCTCTTGATTGATTTTTTCTGTATTATCTTTTGATGAAGTGTAATACCATGCCACCAAAAAGATGTTTGGATAGACCCTAAGTGGTAGATACAGATAAAACATAGAAAGATAACCCTCCAGTTAATCAAAACCTTGTAGAATTTGTTGTGCATGCGGTCCAAGCTCTGGACCATATGGTTTCACTTGTTCCTATTTAGGCGGTATCAGTTGTTCCCCAAAGGGAATATTGCAGAGATCATGCCTATGGACTTCTTCATATGAATCCACTATTTGTACTAGGTACCAATGAACCTCAAGAGGCATAGTATTGGTTGAAGAAATTCAATTGACTCTTGTGTTTTTTTGAGACACCTGTATCTGTTAAGGTGAAATGTTCTTTCATCAAGATTCAAGGGCCTAGCAGAAGATGGTGGGACTCGATAGATCATATAGGGAGGAATGTAGGGTTGGAATGGAAAGATGAGGTGTAATTTTCATGAAACAATTATATCCAGAATCATTGGTGTTTGATAAGTATACAGAGTTCCTTGAACTTGAGAAATGTGATCAAACTGTGACCTAGTATGCTAACCACTTCCCTAATCATGTTCATTTATCACCAGAGGAGGTATCAAATTATAAATTAAAATCTTGAAGGTTTCAGATGAGCCTTCAACAATATATCCAATATTTGGTTTTCCTGCTAAAAATCACCTCATATGTAGATGTCTTGGATAGATCTTTGATGGTGTGACTTTATATGGATAGTAATTCATGTTTCATGGGAGTTCCTCTAACTCCCAGTGGAAACTTGAGTGGTCCCTTTAAAGGGAAAAGAAATTGGGATGAATCTCATAGTGGAAACCATAGTGGTGGTGAATCCATATAGAATACATTCTCTAAATGTTCTATAGTTTCTAGTGATGGCCCATTGACTTGTTTCCAATTTGGAAAAGTTGGTAAATCAAATCTTGTTTGCATGGAGGTGTCAAAGATCTATAGCTCATGTGGATGGTCGGATTACTTTTAGAAGTTTTCCTTATTTTTACTACTCTGTGTAGTGGCATGGGATCAAAATCCCCGAGAGTCTCTATGGAATATTTAGATGCTTCAATAATAATGGGGTTCTAGCCATAGGAATTATAATTGAAGATTTTTCATGTAGTGGATAAGTCTATAATGGAAATCGATGTGAGCCTTGACATAGTGAGAGGTACCATTACTACTGCTTCGACCTTAGCGTCCACTTTATTTGATATTGGTGCCTCTCATTCATTCATATCTACTGGTATTTTCAAATTGTGAAATCTATCTATGGTTCTCATGGATTATTTTGTGGATATTACTTTACCTCTAGGGATAAAGAGAGAGTAAATTCTTTGATGCCCCTCTTTCACTTTTTTGTTGTCAGAAATCAAGATTACTTGATACCTTAATTTATGGATATGAAACCTATAGATATCATTTTAAGGATGGGTTGACTTATCTCTCATATATCTCATATCAAATATTTTATTTAATGAGTTTTCTTTACTATCCCCAATAGGGTGTGTCGTGTATTTTATGGATAATAGGACTTAAGATCAATTCAGGCTAAACTTCCTCTTCTAGAGTTGCGTAAGATGATACACATGTTTTATTTTGAATCAGAGCATGAATCTTTGGGTGGTGATATTTCTGATGTAGCAGTTGACTTTCTTGACATTTTTCTTGCTAACCTTTTAGGGCTTCCACCAGTGATAGAGGCAGATTCATCTTTGACTTGGTATTTGGTACTCAACCTATTTTTATTCCCTCTTACTGATTGGAACCAGATGAAATTGAGGAGTTAGAGACTTAACTGGATGATTTGATGTTAAAGGTATTAATTCTCCATAGTGTGTCACCCTAGAGAGTGTTAGTGATTCCTTCTAAGAAGGATTATATTACCCTTCTCCTTTTTGTTGATTATTGAAAGATAAATCAGGTCATGGTTATGAATAAATATTATTTTCCATAAATCAATGATTTTTTTGACTGGCTAAAAGGGGATATGTGGTTATTAGAGATTTATATTCAGTATTTTTATCACCAAATTAGGATTAAAGGGTCTAATATCTTGAAGACAACCTTCAGGAGTAGGTATTGCCATTATGAGTACCTTTTTATACCATTTTTTGTGCAATGATCCTTCGGTGTTTGTGGTGTTAATGAATAGTATATTCCACAAGTATATCAACTCTATTGTAGTGGTATAAGTGAAAAACATCTTGGTTTACTCAAATACTTAGTACCATTATGTGTGTCACTTGATATTAGTTCTAGGAATCTTGAGAAGTTACATATTTATGCCAAGGTTTCTAAATGTGGTTTCTAGATTCGGGAGGTAACGTTCTTGATACAAATGATTTTTAAACATGGTATTTCAGTTGTCCTTTGGAAGGTGAAAGCTTTTATGACCTATGATAAGATAAAAAATCTCTTTGAAATTCGTGAATATTTAGAATTAGTGGGGTATAACTACTAGTCTTTGAAGGATTTCTCAAATATAGATTCTCTAATGATCACTCTTACTCGAAATGGAGGGAAATTTATATAGGAATCAAAATGTAAGTGTTCATTGATGAGTTAATGTGTCATTTGAATTTAGATCCTATGTTAACTCTTCTAGAACCTAATTTGGGATACATAGTCTTCTGTGATGCATTATTTTTTGGATTGGGTTGAGTCCTTATAGAGGGTGATCATCTTATGGCTTATGGAACTTGTCAACTTTTATTTAATGAGAAAAACTATACCACATGTGTTCTTGAACTCATAGAAATGTTGGCTGCTTTGAATAGTTGGTGACATTACCTTTTAAGAAAAAGTTTTACTATATACTTTGATAATAAAATCTTGAGTTATATCTTCTTATAAAAGTATTTGAATCTTTATAAGAGATGATGGGTAGTGTACTTGAAATCATTTTATTTTGACATTTCCTATACTCTTATGAAGGATAATGTGGGTGATGATAATTTAATATGGAAACTTCTATCCCGTGACCTGAAATAATCTTTTAATGGATGGAATATGATGTTTTTATTTTCTCATATACTATTGGATGTTTGGGAGGATGAAACTGATGTTATTTTATCAAGTGTTCAGTAGACTTCCTCACTTATCAATATGGTTCTTTAGTAACAACAACTTGATGATGAGTTCTAAGGAATCAGAGATTCTTTATATGGTGGGGACACTATTTTAGAATGGTCTCTATGTTTAGATGGTATACTAGGCTTCTAGATTTATCATGACACTCCTTCTACTTTGAGGAAGGCCATGATGGTGGATTTCTAAAATTCCAAGTGGGAAGTACACCCTAGCACCACCAAGATGTTTTATGATATGATGCAGTGTTTTTGGTGGTGAGGTATGAGATAGGATATTGTGGATTTTGTTTCCCATTTTTTTACTTTTCAGTAGATTAAGGATGCACATAATTATAATTAGGTATTATTTATCCCCTTCTTGTGCGAACTTGGAAGTGGGATGAGATATCAATGGACTTTTTGGTTGGGTTGTCTCATACACCTTAAGGAAAGAATGTGATATGGTTGGTGATTGACCTATTATCCAAATCATCAAAATTATTTCCCATCAGTGATATAACCAATGTTCAGAACATGGGGTGTTTCTATATGTATGAGATTATCAAATTACATTGAGTTTTGTATTGTATAATTTTATATAGGAATCCCTAGTTCACTTATCATTTTTGGAGAGGCCTCCAGGAGGTGATGGGATCCTAGGAAAAGTTGATCATGGTGCAGCCTATTTATATAGATGGTCAAACAGAATGGGCTATACAAATTCTTGAGTACATGCTCTGAGATTGTGTTCTTGACTTTGGTGGAATTTTACAACAAGAATAGTTACCATTCATCAATCTAGATGGAAACTTTCCAGACCTTTTATAGCCAACCTTTTAGATCTCCGATTTGTTGGTCAAATATTTTGAAGCTTCTCTGGTTGAAACTAGTTAATTACAATATATGAGATCAAATACTTAGTTGATTAATCATAGAACATTAATGACACAAAGCCGATATAAATATTATACAAATATTTGAAGTCAACCTTTGGATTTCTTGGTTGGTGACCTGGTGTTTTTTAGAGTTTCACCTCAATTGGGACATTAATGGCTTGGAAAGTAGGGAAAGTTAGAACCAGGATACATGACACTATTTGAGGTTGTTTATAAGATTAGTAAGGTGGATTACCACTTGGCTTTTCCATATGAGATGATTTCAATACAAAATGTTTGAATTTTTGACTATTTGAGTATACTGATTCATCATCTGACTGTTTTCAATATTTTGGTTTCCATTAATTCATTATATTTTTATTTTAAAAAACCTATTCAAAATTTTGTATATGAAGTATATATTTTTAAATAAAAATAAAAAAATTTATATCATTCTCCATTTTCTTCAAAAATTAAAATATCACATATTTTTAATAATAATATATAAATTTTTTTAAATTAAATAGTGTGTTTTTTTGTCTAGGTTCATATAATTTATTTTTAAATAAATTGGAAAATAAATATTTCAAAAAAATATAATTATAATTTTTTTAAAAAATTATAAAAATGTTTTAATGATAGTTTTCAACTATATGAAATAATCAAATGAAATGTTATTAAGAAAAAAATCATTAATAATAGTCCATGAGGATATCTTGGAATTAAATGGTCAAAGAAAATTAAAAAATAATGGAGGTATAATGAGACCTCATCTAAATAAGTTTTACACCATAACATATATTATTTATCTTATTTATAAATGAGAAAATGGATTTGTTTTCCAATTATCATGAAATATATTTGAATCCAAAGAATGAGACAATAAAGTCAATTGTGGTAGTTCAGGACAACAAGGTAAAGAATTATATTCTAAATCCATTCATTCCACATTCATATGTACCAATATTTAATTCATAAGAATATAGTATAAGTTTTAAAAGTTAGCATTATTGTGAAAATAATTTCAATTTTTTAATTTTAAGAGAACTGATAGATTTATGATTTTTGACTACTGAACTATAAAAGTTTATTATTATTATTTCTTCTGTAACATTAATGATTAAGAACCAATTGAAAAATCTTGATTAGTTTTTATTTCTCCCTCACATGTGTAACATTTTTATTATTTTCTTTCATTTACGAATTATTTTCTTATTCAAAATCACAAACATCTCAATTCAAATCCCAACATAAATGTGTTAGTGTATATTTGTTATCATGTTTTTCTTTAGCTGTTATGTCTAAATATTTTATCACATTCTTATATAGTGTTGCTTTACTACTTGTATTCACTAAAATTTAAATCTCATCCCCATCCCCTTGTCATATATTGTGAATATCAAGTTGTCCCTTTCTAGGGATTCTTAATGGTTCTCAACACCTTTGGTCCAGGTATATCTTATAGGGCCAGGTGAAACAACAGAAATTCATCGTTTTAACGTCTAAAATGAGTAGTGAGAAAAGGAATGAATTCAACTAGGGCCACCTAATCTAATGTTGGTTGACTAATGGGTAAAGAGGGTTTCTTTTAATTTTTATAGCATTATTTTTGTAATAATATATTTTTTAATTATTTAAGAAATATATGAATATGTTTATATATATGAAATTAAAATTATGTTTTTAATGCTTAATATTTTGTAAAAATATGTCTTTTATTGTTTATTTTGAATAATAATTAAGTCTGGGTCACCTTAGAAGTTGAACTATTTCTAATGTAAATGGAGAATAACTCAGATTTTTAAATCCACATTATATATGGGCATAAACAAACCTAATGTCTTTAGGATTGACCTATTCAAATCCATTAATCATTTATACCTATTACATCTTTAATTGGTTTGTATCAAAGATTCTGTTGAAATGATTAAAAAACAACCATTCATTTTATTAGTTTTTTATACTTTAACCTTGTTTATGTCTTGTATTTACATAACAATTCAAAAAAATATATTTTTTATTTCATAGAAATACTTTAGAATTGAATCTTATTTTGAATTATTTAAAATATATCATATAACCAATTATTCATACTTTAGAATTTTAGTAATAATAAGTAATTCATTTCAACAAAACAGAATGATATGAATGGAAAATTTGAAGAAACTCAGAAGATACATGTTCTTTCCACATATTATGTTTTACAATATTGATCATATTAAATTTTTGAGTGATTTGAATAGAAAAGAATAAGATTATTATATATTATTCTAATCACATTGTTCTATCCTCTTTGTTATTAGCAAATCCAATATTCTCTTTATATTAAATCATTAACTTTTTTCATTTTCTTAATATCTACATTTCAATATTTATATATTTTCCCTTAAATATACAACTAACCTCACCAGTGATTTTAGTCAACACAACATAATCATTACTTTATTTTATCATTTTTCCATTGTTTCCACCCATGTGTTGGGTTTTATAAGCTTATGATATATCCCAAATGATGTGAAATTAAATATTGAAATCTAGCCATGATCAACCAAGAGATGATTTTTATATATTAAATGAAATAAAACTATAAAAAATTGTGTCTCGACCTCTCTTAGTTTATATTAATCTCATATTCACTTGTGAATTTGACTGAGAACACATGCACCGGAAAGTATATTTACGCCTTATCAGATGATGCACTTTCTATATGAATCTTGGAATCAACTTGGTTCAATTATCCAAGTATTGAAATTATGTGTAATAGTTTCTTGGTTTTATATGATATTTGATGTTTAATTTATTCCTTTAATTTCCATGTTCAACTAACCTTGATTGCATTATTTGTATATGATATCCTTGATAGGATACTTGGATCTCTCATGGAACATATTATGGGATAAATGAGATGTTATATCTCAAATGTAGAAAATTATGACTATTTGAGTATTAAAATTGATTGAATAATTTGATAGGATTCAGAAACTATATGATATAAAAATTATAATGTTTTTAAATTTTGGTTTCCTTTATTTCATTATTATTTTTATTTTAAATAATTTGTTTCTAAATGGTGCGAATGAAGGTTATTTTTTGAATAAATATAAAAATTTCATATAATTCTCCATATCCTTGAAGAAAATAAAACCTGACACATTTTTATGAATCATATATAATTTTTTATATTGATTTTGTTACTCATACCCCCTAATTCCCTTCCAGATATGGTTATGAAGATATGAGTGAACCCTTAAGCTTTCTGATATTGGGCCTGTTGTGAAATCCTCATAACTATTTGTTTTTCAAATGATTAGTGTAATGGTTAACCTATATTGTCTCTAGAGGTGGTCACTGAATTAGTCATCATTCATGGGAGTTGCCAATTTTTTTTTGTTTTTTCCCAGTTTAATTAAAACAAAAACAATAATAGAGGAATGTGGTTTTGTGTGTTATGAATAAAATAATGTTAATATAATAAGTTAAAATAATAGAGAGAAGATAAAATAAATAAAAAAGGAAAAAATTCTAAAAGGATAAATGATAGATCTAAAGGTTGAGTTTAGTGTTGTATTCCTCGTTAATTAATGTATATTTCATTCCATATAAATGATCAGATTATATACCATTACTCTAATACTCTTCTACTATTTTATGTGGGAGTGGAGAGCATACTCAGGAGCCTCTTAAAGTTTATCAACAACCAACTATATCCTTGGGTATTGAGCATAAAATACACCTATCATGAGTGCATAATCTAACCCAACACATGATCCCATACCATGTGTAATTCAAAATCCTTGATGCTTGAATAATCCATATATTTTGTGAAATAGAAGAAGATATATTAAAATTTATTTAATAGTGGAAGAAATAAGGATTTAACTAATGTGAAGTGAAGAGGAAAAACTAATACTCACCTCCCACATTGCTCGTTATCTTACATGAATTAGAAAAAAATAATGATAAAAATTAAATGAAAGAAATAGAAGCTGAAAGAACCTACCCCTTGGATCAACCCTCTTTTATTTCCCCGTAAAAATTGAGTGTGAGAGGTTGATGAGGGAAGAACACAAGGTTATTTTAGAGGATTAAAATTTAAAAGGAAAATAAGTAAATAGAATAAAAACACTTGAATCTAGAAAAAGAGGGAGTAAAATAATAAAATTCAGTAGCCATCATGGTTTCTAGGTATACTTGTAATAGAAAAATACACACAAACCCATTTTACCTTTCTATAGATGACCAAAATTCTTGAAATTAGATGAAGAAAACTAATATTGTACCAAGAAGGTTCATATACACCTCCATCTTTCTCCATGTGGACAACCCTCTTCATCATTATCAAAAATCCAAAATAGAATCAGTTTTATGAATAATCAGTGTCTCAATTTTTCTAAATTCAAGCTTAGTGAAAATATTGCATGATTGTAGTTCATGAGGTATGTGTGGATTGGGAGGAGAGAAATATGTGCAAGATATAGACCCAATCAGAATTTGGTATGCACTAAAATGGGTTTTCATCATTGGGTCGAGAATTGTTTAGCTGGTGGTTCGGGTAAGACATGTAATTGGGATTAAGTACTACCAAAATTGGCTAGAATATTTGGCTTTGGTTAATATTATTAGGTTTGGATATGTGAAAAATATTTTCTGACTAAGTTTTTATCATTCTAGAAAGAGATATATTGGGATCATAATTCATAACTAGTGGAGTTAGTTATAGCGAAACAAAGGGTTTAGAACCAATAAAAAAAATGGCACAATTCCAAGTGGAAATTTTTTTAAGGGAAGTAAAATGAGTTCTAAATTCTAAATTGTTCACTAGAAGATTTTGATAGAGTCGGTGTGTCAGTGGGTAGCAGGATATTTTCTTAATCTAGCATTGGATGACTGCAATGATCAGAAGGTAGAAAAACCAGAGTAACTAGAAGGGCTATTGTAGAGCTCATTTATAAATAGATGGGCATGGTCCACTTGCTCAATGTTGGATGGTTTCCATTATGCTTTGGATTGACTATAATGTTTATTTTTCCATTTTCTATTAGGTATTGTTCAAGATTTGGAACTTCTAACTCAATGAGTCATTTATCTTATTCTTCTTGTTTTTTTTAAATTACAGTATTTCCATAGTGTGGGACTTGTTCAGAACCATGAATATTTCTAGTGTTTTTTGTCGAGTGTTCTCTTTAGATTTTTCCTTATTCTGCCTCAGGAGTGAGCTATGGTTTTTTTAGCATTGATTCAGTTCATGGTAGTAGTAGGAAGCTTCTCAATTTGGATACACTAAATCCATAACTTATATTTCAATTCTTATTTGTTTGTTATGTAGTATTGGATGGAATATTGGAGTCCATGGGTCCAAATTAGTATAATTTTTATAGGTATTGAAAGAGTCTATCAAATCATTCATTTTTTTCATATTATATGTGATTCTTAATTTGTACATTTTTTTCATGTTCAATTAAATATTGGAATCAATGAGAAGTTTTATCCCTCAAATATGGAAATTTTTCAAACTTCATGAAAAAAATTCATAATTAATTTTTTCACATATAGAAATTGACCGTACATAAATATCATGACCCCTCCCTCCAAATATCCCTCTTCGGTACTGAAAATGAAGGAAGGGAGATAATGACCCTCGAGTCCTACCTCCAGTAGGCCTCAAGGTGTGACTAGAACCAAGGGTATACAAGTCTCACATAATGGGAGGCATTTCCCTTTTTAAAGAAAATGATTGGGAGATGAGATATTTCATCCTAAAATAACTCAAAGATATATATAATAGAGAACCAAAATCCACCCCCCATGTATGTTTAAAATAAAACTGTTACAAGTGAAAAATTCTCTAAAGTACTAAAACCAAGATAATTCAGCAACTCAACAACTATTCCAAAGCCTAAGCTAGTAACGCCCAACATAGTCCAAAAAATCCTCCTGGAAACTTGAAATTAGTTTTATATACATATGGTGAGGATACATGTATCCTCAGTAAGAAAACCAAAGTCTCTCATGCACATGTGAAAAAACTGTACTAATGACCCTCTGAGAAAAAAACAGAACCAAAAAACACTTAAAAGGTTTTACTAACCACCCCAACCTCACCAAGTCATGCTCACTAAATAATGCATGTCAAAGAAAGTAATATAATAAGAACATCAATGATAGGGTACCCCACACCACTTTACCATTTATTAGATGCTCTCAAAACCTAATGGAAAATATCATGGAGCTCCCACCTCTTCCAAACACATCACAATCCACCAACACACACCTAGGCATTAAAACCACACCTCATCCCATCATTAAGGCCATGATCCATATCACATATCATCTGCAGACACCTGGGCCCCATTCCAAATCACATTCCACCCGTAGACACATAGGATACATACCACATCACATCCTAAAAACACTTGGGAAAGAACAAAACATCTCATCACAAAGACACTTGGGAAAACACAACACATCTCATCCCGATGAAACCTAGTAAAACAAAACACATCTCCTCCCAATTACACCTAAGAAAACCAAAATTTCCCTCACACACCTAGGCCCCACCAACCACAACCTGCCCAAAGAATCTTGGGGTACTGCCACCTAGAAGAAGGAGTAGGGAAGAGACGGTGGCCATCCATCCATCCTCCCACATAGATGTTTGGTAAAATACCCCCCCCCCCCCCCGTGATGATGGGGGTGTCCAACACATAGTACTCAACTAGGGTGGGGTGTATATATAGATCACAAATAAAATAAATGTATATATAGATATAATACCAAACACTCATGCCCAACCTATGGCTTCTAAAAAAAACCAACTCACAAAACATCCAACTTCATTGATACCTCTGAAGAAAATTACCACAAAACAAGCCACAACTTATTTCTAATTCCCAACCAATTTTCTTAAACCATTTCCATTCTTCATACACAATTCATTTATTCATTCCGTTAACTAAAACAACCCAATCTAGTACCAAGCTTTATTAATCAGCAATTTATTCACAAATTCCCTTACTATCTGGGGAACTACCAAAAAAAACACATAAAAAGAAACACAACCAATGTACAGACATGGAAAAACTCTAGGATAATTACCCATTCCAGCCAATACAAGTCCCCAAATCTCAACCACTTCCAGTAACACAACCAAATCACCACCTAATTATATCCCTACTGCACAAAATTGCTCAACCATTCCACAATCAATCAATCTCTCAACCTGATATTCCATTACATGGTCAGGTTGATGTATCATCAACAATATCATACACGAAACTGCCCAAACCAACCCAGATCACACACCTGTGGTTCACCAACATACCACATCACAAATCAGAGCATATCCACACATCACAACATGGCCACTTCACATTCTGTATACCCTACATACACAACTACACTATCCCACACAACCATCACCCCCATATCATAGCATAATACAAATCTTGATTTAACAAGGCATCCCTTACTTAATTCCACTTGTTAATTTAGGGATTTTTACCGAAACTAGGTAATATTGGGGCATCCTTTTATTATAAAAGTGTAAGTGATTTACCAGTTTCCATTTATGGTGATACCACAAAAACTACATCCAAAGAATCACACACAACATATATTACCAGTGCAAACAAATCCACCAATGACCACTATTTTCAGCATGACATTAAGCTTGTATAACCACAATATCGAAAACAATAAGAGAAGATGTAAAAAATTCAATGAACACCTATACAATTTTAATTAAATTATCTAGTTATTTATCTTTTATTAAGATGTAACAACTATAATCCAAGGTTAACAAATGAAAAACCCCTCTGACATGATGCAAAAATAAATAGAGACAAGGGAATCCCTACCTTGAAGGGGTGTCAACATTACTCGCCTGAGAAAAAATAACGTAATGGTCTTATGATCATGTGTCCTGTAAGATCTTCATCCATCAGGGGACTCCACGCCACTGTTGCACCAACAAAAAACTGAGAGATGCCCCATTAGGAATCATGGATAAGCACGCACCATGTCCCAACGAGCATATATAGAAGAGAACAAAACCCAAACCGAGGGAACCTGCTAGAAAACTCAGGGAGAACATACCTTGGACCACTATGGAAAACCAATGAATGATCACTGTGATTAACAGATTGAAGAGGGAGGGAGAAGGTTCGAAGAACTCCTTGGGCACCTAGTGTTCATCTGGAATGAGATGTGGGAGAGAAAATAGCCAAGTGAATAAAATTTTGTCCCAAAATAATTTTCAAAACAAATCTGGGTCGGGGTATTACAAGATGTGTAATACCATTTCATATCATTTAATAATATGGGTTTAGTTTATTCCAAAAAATGAATCGCCCCTCGATTTTGTTTTATTTTACAAACCTTGGAATATTACACACCGTTAATCCCTCCTTCATATTGTGTGAAAGTCTGCATGTTGTGAATCTTTCTAGGAAAACCCATAAAACCAAACTCCACATTGTGAAATTATGTTATATGATTTGTAACCTCCCTGCATCTAAATTTTATCAACTGAACTCCCCCAAACCCCCTTCAATCCTCCACCAAGAACTTCTGACGACCAAACTCATAAGGTAATTGACCGAGAAGGCATGGATTATTACATTAGATACATATCAAATGATTCTCCTCCTTGAGAATCCAATATCAATCCCAGAAGAAAAAGGGGTCCAAACAACCACCCTGTGAGATACCACTCAAGGATCTTACAACACTTGAAACACTGCTAACAACCAAACACACCAATGTTAAATGATAACCCACCCTGTTCGAACATGCAATCTAGGGAGTTCCATCGTCCAGGTCAATATACTATCCACTCTGCATTCCACTAGCCCACATGAGTTTAATCGCATCATAGTTAATGTGTCTCCATTATGAATATATTCCTCCCCTTTCCAAACATCAAGACTTCATCACACATTTCACCACACATAACACTACCAAGGGAAAGAAACTCATCACATAAAATAAGGTTCAACCATTACATTGAAAAAAAAATAGGAAAAGGAAAAACTCAAAACAACTTTGGGTACTGGGCACGCATATTCATTTTTCACTCCCAATTATTCTTGTCCAAGACACCATGCCTCCACAACATGTGAACCAAAGGAATGGTTCATATGCACAACACCTTATCCTGAAGATCTTATATCACTATCAGTCGTTACATGTTTTTCATGTCATCCTCAATATCCATCTCTCCCCATTCAAGGACATGGGAGTAATCATGAAGATACTGATGAAGATGAGAGATGTGGAAGACATCCTCGATCCTCTCTAACTTTGGTGGAAAAACCAACTAGTACACAAATTTTCCAACTCATACCATCACCTCAAAGGGTCCAAAAAACATGGGGGAAAGCTTTCTCCCTCTTCCAGACCCCTGCTTCCCATGTTGAGGGGAAACCTTCAAGAACACTTGGCCCCCAAACTCAAAATCCAAGGGCCTACTCTTGTGATCGAAATATGAATTATTTCAACCCTGCACTGCTTTCATCCTCTCATAAATAAGATGAACCTTCTCTATCATACATTGCACCATGTTTGAACCAAGAACACCTATCTCCCCAACCTCCATCCAACACAATAGATAATGAGATGACCTCCTGTACAACGCCTCTAATAGAGCCATACTAATAGAAGAGTGATAACAATTATTGTATGTGAACTCTACCAAGGGAATGTGTTGTACCCAAGATCAACCAAAGTCTAAGACACACTCCCTCAGCATATCCTCCAATGCCTAGATAGTCCTCTTTTTATTCCCATATGTCTGAGGGTGGAAAGTAGTGTTAAGGAATAACTTGGTTCCAAAATCATATTGTAAACCCCTATAGACTCATGAGGTAAACTGTTCATCCAGGTGTGAGACAATTGACCTCAAAACTCCATGCAACTACACCACTTTATCCATGTACCTCTTGTCTAAGGAATCCATTGTTCCCAAATTCTTAATGGATAAGAAGTTATCCAATTAATCAGCTGATCCACTACTAATAAAATATCATCATAGCCTCATTGATCATTGGGTAACCCTGTGATGAAATCCATCGAGATCTCATCCCACTTCCACTCAGGGACATCCAAGGACTATAAAAAAACAATCGAGAACACGGTGCCTGACCTTTACATGATTGCATACCAAGAATATTTACACAATCTCTGATACTTCCCATTTCATCCCGGGCCACCAAAACATTATCTTCAAACCAATTTACATTTTAGAAATTCCTAGGTATACTGCTAAAGGTGAGTTATGAAACTCACGAAGAACTCCCTCGCGCAATGCTTCCAGAACAAACAACCTCCCAAGGAATAACATCTGATTATAACCATCCTCTATCCATCCCTCTAGAGCATCACCATGTCCAACACAATCATGAAACACCTCCACCTAAAAGTCTCCCCCTATAAGACTCTTCCACTTGATGCATCAAAGAATACTACACTATCATCTAAAACAAAAAACCTCTATCACCATCTATTTAAGCATCTACGTTCTAGGCTTCCAATTCCTGTATAACATTGGAAGTGTCAGCATATTATTGAACAAACTCCCTCTATGACATTCTAATCAAAGAATCAGCCATGAAATTCCCCTTTCTTGAGGTATAGGAGATCTCAGAATCGTAGTCCTAATGAAACTCCATCCACCGCTGCTACTGTAGATTCAGTTCACATTGGAAAAATATATACCTCAAACTCTTCTGATCGGTGAAGACCACAAAGAACTCACCAATGACGTAAAACCACCACAACTTTAGTGAAAAAATGATATATTCTAACTCCATATCATGGGTGGTAATGTTACACTCATGGTAATGTAACTTCCTCGACATATAAGAGATAAATTCTCACCACTACATCAACATGCATCCCAAACCCAGACATGAAGCATCACAAAACATCTCAAACATCACCCCTTCCACTGGCAACCGAAGAACTGGAGAACTAACAAACATCCACTGAAAATAACCAAACATTGTCTATAACTACTTAATATACACAAAAATATTGGACCTTTATAGTCATAGATATGAACAGAGATGTAACTTGAGAGAAATTGAGCACAAACCTTTAGTAATAGCTTATAATACCAAGAAAACTGAAAACATCTACCATATTATTGGGTGATGTCCAAGAAAAACTGCTTCAACATTTTATGGGTAAACATCCACGCCCTTTTGGGACACCACATGCCCAAGGAAATGAACCACTCGTGTTGAGAACATACACTTGGAAACAATTACATAGATTTGTTGTTGTCAAAGAACCTATAAGAAATTTATGAGATGCTCGACATGCTTATCCTATGAATTCAAGTAGATCAAGATATCATCAATGAATATGATGATGAACTAGTCCAGGAACTCATGAAATATAGAGTTTATAAGCCTCATGAACATAGTTGGTGTGTTCATAACATCAAATAGCATGACTACAAACTTGAAGTTCCCAGAACTACATCTGAAAGAAGTCTTTAGGATATTACCCTCCTTTACCCATACCTAGTGATATATAGACCACATATCTATCATATAAAACAAACTTTCCCCCCTAAATTAGTCAAAAATATCATCTATCCTCAGAAGAGGGTAACAGTTCTTGAACATTACCTAATTCAACCTCTGTCAGTCGATGAAAAACCTCAAACTACAATCCAACTTATTTACGAACAACACTGGAGCAACCCATAGTGACACATTGGGTTGGATAAATCCCTTATTAATCATATCATATATTTGAATCCTCAAATCCCGCAACTCAGAATATTTCATCCTATAAGGATCCATCAAAATTGGAGAATCAACCGGCTGCAAGTCTATCTCGAACTCAATGTTACATTGAGGGGGTATATTCACATCCTCCTCAAGAAACACATCCAGGATCTCTCCTAAAACTACAGAAACCTCCATTATCCCAACATCTGCTGATTCCACTAACTTCTCATCTAGTAAGGAAAGAAGATTCTCTACTCATTGACAACAAACTTGACAGATTTTATCATCAATGAAACCCACACGCTGACCATCCATCTCTAAAAATACAAATCTTCTCTGGAAGTAGTCAATAAAATCATGCACAAAATTCAACTTGTTGATGTCGATATTGAAATTTTATGGATACATCTATAGTAAGAATATATCCCCATGGTACTGATGTGGTCCCATCATCAGTCTACATCCCCAACACACATCAAACAAGTTAGTCTAACCTCTGAGTGGCGTAATCAACACCAGGGGCATGGGGAGTCTCTATAAGTATAGTCCTAGAGCATGGTCTATAATAGGTGAAAAAAGGGTTTTGAATCTCTTGAATCAAACAAATCATGAGAAAGGGTACTAAACAATTTGATTGTACCTCTAATGATCTCTGGTCCAACCAGAACTGCTACCTCCGCTGCGTGCAAATGACCATGCCCAGCTCCTCTACCCCTCTACTAACGATCGACCCCATGACCACACATGGGTCGAGGTCCATAAAGAACACCCTGAGGTTATCCCCTACCTGGTTCATCCCCCCTTAGGGAAGAAAAGGCCTATTATCCCTGCTGCTGAAACTGATTGAATAGAAACTACTGCTAAGGATGGTGCTGAACCTGTACTCCTACACCAAAATGAGCTCGATCATCCACTAGTTACTAACTCTAAAGATATATGTGGAACCCATATAAGAAAAAAATAATCCCCAATTACATAGAAAGGGTATGAGAACCACTGGAACTAGAAGGATGGAAGGGAAATTGCTGAGGTCGACCCCCTACCAGTCAAAACCTCGAAGGTCCTGGTGTGTGAGACCAGCCACCGGTAAATCTTTCTCTTGAAGAACTCAGTCGGATTCCCTCTTGTGGTATAACTTCTTTGAATTGCATCCTCTCAACCACATAATCCTTCTTCTAGACGTCTAGATATGTTTTCAATGTGAAAGGAGCGAAAACATACTGGATAGATGGCTGGAGGGCCTCCTCAATCCATCTCACATGAGACTCCTCATTTAGAAAAAGCTATGGGTTGAAGTGAAGAAGATCCTTGATCTTGATCCAATTTTCTCACACTGACATACTCCCCTACTGAATGGAGAGTAGCTCTAGCCTCTTCTCAACCTTCATATTGTACAAAAGGAACTCTGCCCATAATTCCTTTAGAAATTCAACCCACAAAATTTTTGTCTCCATCCTCTCCCCTAGATTAAACTTCCACCACTAACACACAGCTCCCCATATATGAATCACTATGAAAGGAACCTATTACTCTATCAGAGCCCAGATCAAACTAAGGGTCATATCAAGCTCCTCAAGACATCTCTCCATCTCTATGTACAAAACACTACACTCGTAATTTCTTAAGGCCTTCCGCTTGAAATCATGCAACGTTTTGTGGCATGGGTCTTCTTCCTCCACTAGATCAACCCTCCATCGATCAACCAGATCATCCTACTGAGCCTCAACTACCCGAGCCACAATCAGACGATGACCTGGTGCCGTAGTTGAAATGTGAAAGTAATTTCAAAGCCTGAGTAGTATATAATTTTATTTAAGATTTATTTTAACTCATTATTTTCATCTTATCCATTTAAACCTTCCCTAAACATCCCAGTTTAATTAAGAACACAAGTCATTGTGATGTATGTACCTTTTCTAGGTCTCTACTCTACAAATGGTGTAGCCTCACATATTTGTTTAGTAGGCTTAGAGTCCTTGGATCGGATCCCTAGGGGCCCTAATATCCGGTGTCCTTGCTGGTATTCCCTAGACTATGCCACACACCAAGATCACCTGACACTATTTCTCTACCAACCCATGAAATACTCAATGTTCCTAACTCAAAATTTTATCCTATCTCTCAACCATTACCATTGATACCATTCTATTAGGACCCCCACCCTCAAAAGATACCCCTCCTAGGCTGGCAATGAATAAAGGGAAACAATGACCCATGAGTCCTACAAACATTAGGCCCTAGGGTGATAACCGACACCAAGGGTATACAAGTCACACAAAATGGGTGGTATTACCATTTTTAGAGAAACAAGGTCCATAGATAAGATGTTTTATCCCAAAATAAATCTAATATATATATATATATAAAATAAAACCATAATCCATCCCACGTGCATTTTTAAAATAAAAATTCTTTAAATAAAAATGTTTCCAATGCACCAAATGTAAGCTAAATAAATTACTCAACAACAGTCCCAAAGCTTGAGATAGTAACACCCATCATACCCCACGAAATCGTCATAGAAGCCTAAAAAATGTTTTATATACATAGGGTGAGCATACAATTATACTCAATATGAAAACCAAAAGTATCTATTTCAAATGTTAAAGAAGTATACAAATTCCCCCTTTAAGAAGAAAACAGAACCAAATAACACCTAAGCATGCATAATAACCACCTCAACCTCACCAAGGCGCATTCAATGAATAATTCATGTTAAGTAAAGTAATATAACAATCCTATAGATGATAGGGTACCCCACACCATGTTCCCACTGATTAGACACTCTCACACCCTAACTGAAAACGTCCTGGTACTCCCACTTCTTCCGAACACACATCCCAATCCACCTGCACACACATGGGCCTCACAACCACACCTCATCCCATCACTGGGGCCATGAGCCACATCACATCTTTCCCACATACACCTGATCCACAATCAACATCACATCCCACCCACATACACCTATTCCACATACCACATCCCATCTCGAAAACACCTTGTAAATCACAACACATCTCATTTTGAAGAAACCTAGGAAAACACAGCACATATCATCCCAAAGACAGCTATGTAAACACAACATATCTCATCCAAAATACACATGGAGAAGCACAACTCACTCGTACACACCTAGGACCCACAAACCACAACCAGCCCAAAGAATCTTGGGCTGCCTCCTCTTAGAAGAAGAAGAAGTGTAGAATGGGTGGCCATCCATCCATCCTTCCACCTGGATGTTTGGGAGAGAAACCCTCCCCAGTGATGATGTGGTTGTTCAACATGTAGTGATCTATTATGGTTTGGTGCATATAGATATCACAAGCAAAATACATGTATATATAGATATAATACCAACATTTACTACCCAACCTATGGGTTCTCGAGAAAACAAACATCTCAAAAAACTTCGAACTCTGATGCTATCTCTAAATGAAATTACTACAAAACAAGCCACAACTTCTTTCGAATTCAAATTAAATTTTTTAAAACCATTACCATTCTTCATTCACAATTCATTTATTCATTCCGTTAACCAAACCAACCAAACCCAATCCCAAAATTTATTAATCAATCATTTAATCATACATTTCATTACTCTATAAGAAAATAACAATCATAACACATAAACAACAACACAAAAAAATAACAAACATGGATAAACAATGGGTGAATTACCCATACCAACCAAAACAAGTCCCCAACTCTCAACCACATCTAGTAACATAACCAAAGAACAACCTGATTGTAGCCCCACCAAACAACACTGCTCAAACATTCCACAATCAATCAATATCTCAACCTGGGATTCCATTACATGATTAGGTTTATGTATGAAAGGCACTGTCATGGGCACTCTCAAATGAAGTGTGATTTTTGGGTACTTATTTGCAGTAGAGTGGCTGACAAAGGTCGTCTCTCGAAGGAGGAGGTAATTTGGAAAACTTATTAAAGGTATTTATAAAATAACATAAAAGGGAATAATAACACTACTTGAAGGGATGTGGGGTTTGTTTACTGTTCATAGAACAATAAAAAATTTTCTTGAAGAAAATTGTATAATTTTTTTGTTTTAATTTTTGAATTGAAGTTTGATTAAGAAGACACAACAAGAAGATGTTTTTTTAGAAAATATTTCAAAATGCGTAATAGATATAAATACACCTCTTCAATAAATTATTAATCATTATAATTTAAATTAACATCCACATAAATATGATCTCCTAACTTGTTAAACTCTGAACCCTATGATTATTAACCTTATCACAATGACGAATTGAATTAAACCGTAGGCTATCTTCAGAACATGTTATTGCATCACCCAGCATTGATTGATGTTATAAGCATAGATTATGTTCATTACTAAATTAAGGAACATATACATTCTATAAATGATTACTAATTTATTTTATGGATTGTGTTTGAAATCTACAATTTAATCCCGTGTGGTTTTGAATTACCAGTTAAGGTTGTGCTCTCACATGTCACACAATTCCCGAACTCACATGTTTTGTGTTAAATGTTTAATTTAATACTTAGTTTTATTTAAATTAAAAAATAAATTAATAGATCATAATATGTGAATTAAATTAGTTGATTGATTTAAAATAAATGAATGAAGAAGGATAGAGGTCGATCGATTACTTAAAAGAACTACTCTTCCATGGGTGGCGTAGTCATCGTAGAAACGTTTTGCATGTTTAAAGGTTTAGAAAGGGTAAAACCCAATCTTGATTATACTCTTTATTCCATCCCAATTAGGAAGCTTAAGGAAGAATAAAGAATAGGATAATAGGGGAATAAAGAATAAAATATAATAAATAGAAGAGGAATAAAGAAATTGAAGCATAAATATTACAATGCAAGAAAGATAGGAAGGCTTCGATGAAGGGATCCTTAGTTCAAGAGATCCCACTATGAGTATAAGAAGTTCCAGACCCTCTACAGTGGTGATTGGACTCCTCTATAACTACAAAATGGCATCACTTCACTTCTTTGATGAACTTCCAAATGTATTTCCCAAGGTGTAAATTTATAGCCAAAATGGGGAGTGGTTTTGCGCACCCACTTTTCGAGATACCACATGTGTATCAGTTTTGTGTTGGTAAATGGAATTATTTCGAGTTGGAAAAAATATATACGTTGAATGCCAGCATATGTACTATATCCATGTCAAATTTGGCAGCAAATGGAGTATGACAGATCTAGATATGGCCGAAATACAGAACCAAATTATTGACTTCATGCAGATTCTGTCCCCTAAACAGATTGGTTCGAATGGACTCCTTAATTACCGAAATGGGATTCAGTTTCTTGAGAGGAGTTGTAACCCATAACGTGTTGAACATGACCAAAATATTTCAGTCCATTTTTGGGGAACATATTTTGAGGAATGTGCAAAACAGATGATAGATGTCCATGGGATTCCATGCAGTTTGGCCCATTTCCCATCTAGATCATCTCTGACCCTCCAAATCACATCCTCCTACAAAGAAATCACCAAAAGAAGAACAATTTCCACTTTTAATAGTGATAAACATTTAATAATTGAATCAACTAAGATGTGAAACTTGAGATAAAATTTTTAATTTTAAATACAAAACAAGTTTAAAACAGTGATTTAAGGGTGAAATAAAGTAGTGAATTGTTATGTGATCACACCACCTCACTTACCCTTTTTCAATCTTAGGAAAAACCTCATATCTTGTATTCCAAAAAATTGTGAAAATTAAGCATCAATATCAAATCAAAACAAATTTTAAAACACATATCTTTGAGATTTAACAATTCCACACCAAGAAACAAATGATATCATGCCTCATTAAAATCTTTTATTTCAAGTTATCTATTTATAATATTCAATATATGTCCACTTCATTCATCCTCCCATGCACACAAAACACTTAACTAACTTTCATTTTCTCTCATCACAAAAATGTCAAATTTTCAGCAATGTATTTCTTATAAAAAATCATATAAGGGTCAACATATGATGGTATATTCTTACATCGCCAGCTGATGTGAGTCAAGTACATATGTTTATCATGAGGACTTTCCAGGGTCGTTCTGTGGATTTTGGTTGGTAGTATTTAGATGTGAAAAAATATGAGGCTGAATGAGGGGGGGCTTGACTCTTTTTGAAGAAAAATTTCATTAATCTAATTTCCACTTAAATATAGTCTCCTTATCAATCCCCATAGCATCGATTCGTGTTCATCATCATGAAAAATAAATGAATGTGCACACCATTCAACATTTCAGTAATAAAAAAGTCAACCTTCTCAAACATGATTTTATTGAATGCTCTAGATAGGCACAACTTTCTCCCTCCATTAGAAGCTCCGGAAAGGCACAAATTCACTTATCATGAAAGCTTTATAAAAGGCACAACTTTCAATATAATTATTTTCATTATAATCAAACACATTTCTTCAAAATTTAATTTTCCACCAAAAGTATCAAAAAATGTTGTAGCACAACACAAGATAGTTTTCCCCACAATTATGTTCAGATAGATTAGGAAATTTCACTTCAAGATTTGGTTGGATAGGGAAAATTGGCTTGTAATGTGGAAAACCTAATAGGATGTTCATCTATTCAAATGGATAAAAGGATTAAATGTTCAAGGTAGGCCATTATAAAAAAGGGTTCTTTGAAATAGGGGATTTAATACGAAAAAAATGTTTCAAAAATTGAAAACATAAGTACCTCAAACCTTGGAGTTTTGATAGGAATAAATCAAATTCTATTTAAATCAAGCATGGTTTGGTTCTCTGAATAAAGGAGGTAAATGTAATGAATTTGAAAATAATGGTTCAGAAGCCTCACAAGAAAGGGATTTGAAATATAAAGACAGTCAGATGTGACATGGGATTCAATATTCAGAGTACTTTTCATGAAATTACTAAAGATATGGACTTGAAACAAAGTTTTTTTTTCAGCATTCATTTAAGATCTAAAGTTTCAAAAACACAAAAAAAATTTAAAAATAAACACACTAAATTTGAAAAGCACCAAATTTTTTTGAAAAAAATCATTGAAAAATAAGAAAAAAATTGAAATTACTAGACTAAAAGGTTCCCTCCTCCACACTTAAAATAATTCATTGTACTCAATGTGAATCCATGAAATGAAATATGAACATGAAATGAATAATTTTAAATAGGACAAAGAATAAAAAAGTGAAAGGGTTAGGAATAGCCTGATATGATCAAGTGATGATCTGCATCAGTAGGAACTCCCTTAATTTATCTATTCAAACGTTTCCCATTGATTGTAAATCTATTTCCTATGTCCTCGGGTGTGATCTCCACTGCACCATAAGGAAAAAATTTGTCACAACATAAGGACCTAACCACCTATAACGCAACTTACCAGTCATCAGCTTCAGTCCTGAACTATAGATAAAGACATTCTCTCCGACTTGAAATTATCTTTTTTGGATCATTTTGTCACGAGTTGCTTTTGATATTTCCTTGTAGAGCCCTGAGTTCTCATATGAAGACAAAGAAATCTCTTCAAGATCTTGAATTTGCATCTTCCTTTGGATTCCAGCTTGGTCCAAATCCATGTTACATTTCTTTATAGCGCAATAAGCCCGATGATCATTCTCCATGGGGAGATGACATGCTTTCCCAAAAAACAATCTGAAATGGGGACATACCAATGGGTGTCTTGTATGATGTAATATAATCTCACAATGCATGTTTCATTTCATTATAGCCAAATAAGACATATGCTCAACTTTTACGGGAAGATGAAACACTTTCCCAAAAACAATCTAAAATGGGGACATACCAATGGGTGTCTTGTATACTGTCCTATAAAGCCACAATGAATTATCCAAGCACTTTCTCTAATCCTTCCTATTTGGCTGCACGATATTCTCCAAAATTTGTTTCAACTCATGATTTGAATCCTAATCCTGGAAATTTTTTTGTGGGTGGTATGGTGTTGATGTTTTGCGTGTCACCCCATACTTCCGAATAAGGGAAGCAAGATTTCGATTACAGAAGTGTGTCCCTTGGTCACTGATGATGTCCTTCGGTGCTCCAAACCTGCAAAAAATATTCACTTTGACAAAGTCCACAACAACATGGGAATCATCAGTTCTGGTGGCCTTATCTCCCACTCATTTTCTCTCATATTCATAGACAACCAAAATATATAGGAAACCAAATGAACTAGGAAAAGGACCCATAAAATCAATTCCCCATACATCAAAAATCTCACAGAATAATATTGGTTGTTGGGGAATCTCATGTCACATAGAAATGTTCCCAGTGTGTTGTCAATAAGAGCATGAATTACAATACACATGTGCATCATGGAATAAGATAGGACAATATAATCGAGAGTCTAAAACATTTCTAGCTGTTAGTTGGGGTCCAAAGTGTCCACCACAAGCAGGTGTACGACAGAATTGCAGAACAGACTCAAACTAATGATCAGGAACACACCTCCTAATAACTTGATCACTACACATGCGTCAAAGGTATGGATAATCCCACACATAATACCAAGACTAATTTTTTAATTTTAGGACTTTTTGTTTCTTTAAATTTCTAGGTATTTTGGATGAAAAAAGGTAGTTTACTAAATCATCATACCAAGGATGTGTACCTGAGATGGAATAAAGATGCTCGTTGGGGAAAGTATCTCAACATGGTACTTGGTCAATGGTGTCATACTCTAATGTGTGAGTAAGCCTACTCATGTGGTTTGCCACTAGGTTTTATGACCCCTTATTGTCCTTTATCTCAATATCAACTTCCTGAAGAAGGAGAATCCATTAGATAAGTCTGGTCTTTGCATCTGGCTTGTTCAATAGATACGTCAGAGCTGCATGGTTAGGAAAAAAAATTACTTTAGATACCAATAAATATGAATAGAATTTATCTAAATTTAATATGATTGAAAGAAAATACTTTCCTATGGTTATGTAGTTTTATTGGGCTAAATCCAGTGTTTTCGATGCATAGGAAATAACATGTGAACGTCCCTCCACCCTCTGAGATAAGACAGCTCCAACTTCGAAGTTGGAGGTGTCACACATAATCTCAAAATGAAACTCCCACCATGGGGGTTGTATGATCAGTGGAGTGGAAATACACTTATTTATCTCATCAAAGGAATTATTGCAAGAATCATCAAACAAATAATCAGAATCCTTTTAAAGTAATCATGACATATGATGAGCAATCTTACTAAATTTTTGATGAATCACTGATAAAATCTTGTATGTCCTATGAAAGATCTAACATCACACACACATGAAGGATATGGTAAGCATTAAATAATATCTACCTTAGATTTATCAACCTCTATCCCATGTTTTGACACTAGATTCCCTAAGAAAATTCAATGCTCTAGCATAATATTACACTTTTCAATGTTTAAGACTAGATTGTTTTCATCCAATGGCCAGAGGGCCTTAAATTTTTTTCATTATATGATAAGCCCCTTTTTAAGGGAAAGAGGGGGGAAACCCGAATAGAATTTAGAAGAAATACTCACCAGGCATCTCTGGAAGGTACCTGGGGCATTGTAAAGTCCAAATGGCATCCTCTGGTAGGTAAATGTGCCTAAGGGACAAATGATTCTAGTCTTCTCCTGATATTCCAGAGCTATAAGAACCTAAAAATATCCAGAAAATCAATCCAAAAAACAATAGTGCATTTTCCAAGCTAGACTTTCAAGCATCTGGTCAATAAATGGGATGGGGAAATGGTCCTTGTGAGTGGACTGATTTAGATTCCTATATTCAATACACACATGCCAATTATTTTTCACTCTCATTGGAACTAATTCATCTTTCTCATTTTTAACAACAGTAACACCCCTTTTCTTAGGCCCAACTGGAATAGGACTCACCCATTGAAAATCTGAAATGGGGTATATTATACCTACCTCGAGAAAATTTTCAACCTTTTTTTTAACAACTTCCAAAAGAGTTGGATTCAGTCTCTATTGTGGCTACCTAACTGGTTTGGCCCCATCCTCCAAAATAATCCTATGCATGAAAGTGGATGAGCTAATACCTAATATTTCACCCAAGGTCCACCCAATTTCCCTGATGTTCTCCCTTAAAATGTTCAAAAAAATTTCTTTATGTTCAAAAGATAGATTGTTAATAATTATAATGGGTAAGTTCTCACCACTTAATAAGTATGAGTATTTTAGAATTGTTGGTAATGGATTGAGTTCCAACGTAGGGGGTGGTGTATGGATCGAGAAATTGAAGGAACTGAAATATGTGCACAATAAACATTAGTATCAGAATATACATCATCAAAATCATAGAATAAAGCATCAAATCCATCAGCATACTCCACATTCATGTCATAATCAGAGTGAACATGATCAAAATTAGAATATGAATCCTTTTCAAAATCAAATCTAAGTGAGTCTTGTGCATTCTAAATAGGTGTGGAAGTACTCTTAGTCATCAAACTCAAACAAATGCTCATAATCTAACAAAGCATTGTAAAATCAAAATCCATGTTTTTTTTACTTGGTGGTTCAAAATGGTATATAACAAATGCAGAATGGTCCTCTGAGGGGTACTTCCTGGATTCCATAATATTAAATATCACAAATTCATCTCCAAAATCCATGGGAAGTGTACCCTTATTGTCATTTATGATAGTTTTTTCTATTTTGAGGAAGGGACTACCTAAGATAATGGGATCATGTGAACATACATGATTATCCTCCATGTTAAGCATGTATAAATCTACTAGGAAGACCATGTCTCTTAACCAGACAAATACATCCTCAAGGAGTCCCGCTAGATATGTTGTAGCTCTATTCTCCAACTACACCACCACTCTTATCGGCTTCAACTCACCAACCTGTAAAGAAGAGAATATAGAGTGAGGAATCACATTTATGGAACCTCCTAAATCACATAAAGCATCAGAAAATTGTAACTTCCCTATGGTTCATGGGATGGTGAATTTCCCGAGATCTTTGCACTTTGTGGGCATCACTAGAGTAGGTGTAGTGATTGCTGACACATTCCTTCCAAGATTGAACCTCTAATTTACCTTGATCCCTCTTCAATTGTTGCTAAGTTCTTTTAATAATTTACCATACCTTGGGATTCACTTAATGGCCTCAATAAGGGGGATTCTTATCTCTACATGCTTGACTTTGCCCAAAACCTCCTTTTTCATTACCTCTTCAGCCATATTCTTGGCTTGAAAAACCCTGTTTAGAAAAGGAAGGGTTTTGGAGGAACGCCATTAATCATTTTCTTACGATTATCTTTATCCTTTAGTTTCTAATTAGTTAGTGTTGAATGGGTCTTCTCTAGAGTTGAGGTGAATCTCAGTGGAATTGTAGGTACAGATGTATCATTCATTTTCTTCTCACTTCTCAATGTGATGACACTAACATTCCCCTTGGGATTTGGAGTAGGTTGGGAAGGATGATTTCTGGAGTTCTTACTTACTAGTTCATGGATGGTAGTGGCAATCTGGATCATTTGTGTCTTCAACTCACTCAACTTAGAACCTTGACTCTTCAGATCATTTTGTTGATTATGAACAATTTTCTTCAAAAGGTCATTAGTATTTGAATCTACCTTTGGTTGAGAAGTACCTTGTTGTTTTCTTGTTGATTCATGGGCTTCAAATCTCCTTCAGGGTTGTTGGAAACCCTTTTGGTAAGGTGAAGGATGTTGGAAGTTTTATTGAAAGGGGGTCCTTTGTTGTTTTTTATAGGAATACCTCTTATCTAATTGATCCTTCCACCCTTGGTTGTATATTGGAGCAAATTAATCAAACTTCTTTTGGGGATATGGTTTCTGCTGCTGATATGGTCACTGTTGTACAATATTGTGTCTCTTGTAGTTGGGGGAAACTCTCTTTTGGGTGGCTTGTCTCAGTGGAAATTACACAAGGCCTTGAAGGAGAGGGTTGAGATGTCATTTGAGACAAAAAAAATTTGCCTCACCATATTTTTCAATTCTTCCAACTTGGTATCAATAAAATGACTTTCAAGAGAATATGTACTTACCTGATGTAATCCCATGACTTGTGGTGTACCTCCATTGCCAAATTTCTGGGAGTTTTAGGACATATTGTTGATTAGTGCATGTACATGTACTAGTGTCTTTCCCACCAATTCTCCTATAGTTGCGACATCCACTGTACTCCTCTCCATAGGTTTGAGTCCTTAATAGAAGTATTGAATGAAGGGGTTTCTCACTGATTTGGTGATGTGGGTAGTTTGGACACATCTTCATGAATCGCTCCCAGTACTTATACATTGAATTCCCTTGTGCTTGCTTGATCCCCAATATCTCCTTACGAATGGAAGTGTTCTTTGATGCTGGAAAGTTTTTGCAATAAAAGAAATTTCAAATCGTCCTAACAAGTTACATCTTCATGTTGTAAATAATACATCCAATATTTTGCAGCTCCATCAAGTGAAAATGGGAATTCCCTTAGTTTTATTTTATCTTCATATACATTTCTTGGTTTAAGGGTTGAGAAAGCCACATTAAATTATTTAATGTTTTTATTGGCATCCTCACCAGAGAGGCCATGAAATTTTGGAAGCAGGTGAATTAACCCAGATTTCAATTCAAAGTCTGATTCAAGATTTGGGTTTTCAATGAAATTTGGTTGATAATTAATATCAGGTGCATACAATTATCAAATGGTTCTATTAAGTTCATTTAAATTATTTTAATCCATTGGTTTTTGTTCTAAGTTGTACTTAGAAGAGTTTCCAATTTAAATGTTATTTGAGTGGAAGAATTCTCCAACTGGTTGAATGTTGAAATTTCCCGTAGATTGAGAATGTATTATTCAAGCCCAAAGGCTACGTTCAATATCAGGGTCAATATCTAAAATATACTAGGGATTAGTTTATGTCATAAATGAAATAAAAAAGAAAATAAGGAAAGTACACTACTGGAAATGGGGTCTTTCCCAACAGTTCTGAACCGTTGGGAAAGCCTGCAGAACCATTGGTACATGTTATACCAACGGTTTTGAAAACCATAGAGAAGTCAGCTATTGGGAAAACCTATCCCAATGGTTTACAAAGAATCGTTGGTATAGGTCAGTAAAATCAACCTATTCCAATGGTTTGGCCAACCTTTGGCATAATTTTTACCAACAGTTTACACAAAATTGTTGGTAATACTAAGGAAATCAACTCTTTCCCAACAGTTTCTAAACCCTTGGGAATGGTTTTTTCCAATGGTTCTCAATGAAACGTTGCCAAAAAAATCCCTTTAAACCTATTCCAATGGTTTTTAAACCATTGGGAAAGGGTTTTTACCATTGGTCGGAAGCCTATTCCAAAGGTTTGAAACCGTTGACATAGGCTATGCTGGGCAAATTGCACACCAGCCTGCAATTTGCACAGCAACCTCTAATGATGTCCATTCTGCTCCTTTCCAATTACTATACCTCCAATAACAAACTAAGACATACATATTGAGAACAAATTCATACACATTTAACATATAATTCATTCTTTAACTATACACATCAAGAATTAAATCATAATTCATAACGTAATTGTAAACATACATAATTGATTTAGAATTCAATTTAAAATTTAGATGACAATTATATGTGGAATCCGGAATTCAATTCATTATTGAATACATACATAATTTAATTATAAATTATCAATAAAATACATAAAAACTGAATAAGTATCAACAGAATCTGAATACATTTTTTTGGTTTTTTGTATACCAGTTGTTTTTTCTAAAAATGATGTCCATTTTAAACAAAATACATACACTTAGAGTGATACCGGCCACACTGTGCCTAGAATTGAGGCGGGTTTGACTTTTGCATGTTACATATGACCCATGGATCATTGTCCTAAAGTATCAACATATTCTGAAAGTGATTGGTCAGTTTTTTGTATGTCGGTTATTGTTTTCACTTAAAATGTTGTTCATTTAAAAAAAATGACACTTTCAGTGGTGTCGGCCACACCATGCCTCGGATTAAGGTGGGGTTAAATCGTACCCGTCACATTTGACTCATTTATCATTGTTCTAAAGTTTCAAAAAATTCCGAATGCGTTTGGTTAGTTTTTCGTATGCCAATAGTTTTTTTCAATTAAAATTTTGTCCATTTCAAATAAACTTGAGACACTTTGTGTGGTTCCGGCCACACCAGGCCTCAGATTTAGGCGGTGTTGACTTCTAAACATGACATGTGACTCATAGATCATTTTCCTATAGTTTCAACAGAATCCGAATGTGTTTGGTTGGTTTTTCGTATGTTAGTTGTTGTTTTCACTTAAAATGATGTCCTTTTGAAACAAAAGAGAGACACTTTGAGTGATTCCAGCCACACCATGCCTCGGATTGAAGCAAGGTTGACTTTTAAACATCAAATATGACCCATGGATCGTTTTTCAAAAGTTTCAATATAATAAGAATGTGTTTGGTTGGTTTTCCATATGCCAGTTGTACTTTTCACTTAAAATGTTGTCCATTTCAAATAAAACTGAGACACTTCGAGTTGTGTCGGCCACAATGCACCTCAGATTTAGGCGGGGTTGACTTGTAAATATCGCATATGACCCATGGATCGTTTTTCCAATGGTTCAATGGAATCTGAATGTGTTTGGTTGTTTTTCCGTATATCAGTTGTTGTTTTCACTTAAAATGATGTCCATTTTAAACAAAAGAGCAACAGTTTGAGTGGTGTCGGCCACACCGCACCTCATATTGAGGTGGGGTTGACTTTTACACGTCACATATGACCCATGTATATTTTTCTTAAAGAATCAACACATTAAGAATGTGTTTTGTTGGTTTTCCATATGTCAGTTGTTGTTTTCACTTACAATGTTCATTTCAAAAAGAAATGAGTCTCTTTGAGTGGTGCCGGTCACACCATATCTTGGATTAAGGTAGGGTTGACTTGTGCATGTCACATATGACCCATTGATCGTTGTGCTAAACTTTCAACACATTCTGAATGAATTTGGTCGGTGTTCTGTATGCCAGTAGTTGTTTTCAATTAAAATGTTGTCCATTTCAAATAAATGTGAGACATTTTGAGTGGTTTCAGCCACATCAGACCTCATATTGAGGCGAAATTTAATCTTACACATCACATATGACCCATGGATCTTTTTCCTAATGTTTTAAACGAATATGAATGCATTTGGTCAGTTTTCCATATGTCATTTATTATTTTCACTTAAAATGATGTCCATTTTAAACGAAAGAGAGACACTTTGAATGGTTCTGGACTCACTGTGCCTCGTATTGAGGCGGATTTGACTCGTACATGTCAAAAATGACCCATGGATAGTTTTAATAAAGGTTCAACAAAATTAGAATGAGTTTGGTCGGTTTTCCATTTGTCAGTTGTTGTTTTAACTTAAAATGAAGTCCATATTAAACTAAAGAGAGACACTTTGAGTGGTTCGGGCCGCACCGTGCCTCGGATTGAGGCGGGGTTGACTCGTACACATCAAAAATGACCCATGGAAAGTTTTTCTAAATTTTCAATAGAATCCAAATGTTTTTGGTCAGTTTTACGTATGTGAGTTGTTGTTTTCACTTAAAAAGTTTTCCATTTCAAGTAAAAGTTAGACACTTTGAGTGGTGGAGGCCACACCAAGCCTCAGATTGAGACGTGATTAACTCATATACATAAGTATTTCCCATGGATCATTTTTCTAAAGTATCAATACAATCTGAATACGTTTGGTTTGTTTTCTATATGCTAATTGTAATTTTCAATTAAAATGTTATCCATTTCAAATAAAACTGAGACAGTTCAATGGGTACCAGCCACACCGGCCCTCGTATTGAGGTGGGGTTGACTTTTACATGTCACTTATGACCCATGGATAATTTTCCTAAAGTTTCAATGGAATCCGAATGCGTTTGGTATGTTTCCCGTATGTTAGTTGTCGTTTTCATTTAAAATGATGTCCATTTTAAACAAAAGAGTGACACATTGAGTGGTGCCGACCACACCATGCCTCATATTGAGGCAGGGATGACTCTTACACATCACATATGACCCATGGATCATTTTCCTAAAGCATAAACACATTCCGAATGTGTTTGGTAGGTTTTCCATTTGTTAGTTATTGTTTTCACTTAAAATGTTGTCCATTTTTTAAAAAAGGGAGACATTTAGAGTGATACTAGCCACACCACTCCTCGGATTGACATGGGGTTTACTCATATCCGTCACATATGACAGATGGATTGTTTTACTATAGTATCAATAGAATATGAATGTGTTTTTTTAGTTTTCTGTATGCTTGTTGTTCTTTTCACTTAAAATCCTATCAATTTTAAACAAAAGAGACACATTTAGAGTGCTATCAGCCACACCGAGCCTTGGATTGAGGCAAGGTTGACTCATACACATCACATATGACCCATGGATCGTTTTCCTAAAGGTTCAACATAATATGAATTCATTTGATTGGTTTTTCCTATGTAATTTATTGTTTTCACTTAAAATGAAGTCCATTTTAAATGATAGAGAGACACTTTGAGTGGGGCCGACCACACCGTGCCTAGGATTGAGTCGGGGTTGACTCATACACGTCCAAAATGACCCATGGATCGTTGTACTAATGTTTCAATAGAATCTGAATGTGTTTGGTCAGTTTTCCATATGTCAGTTGTTGTTTTCACATAAAATGAAGTCCATTTTAAACTAAAGAGAGACACTTTGAGTGGTGTCGGCCACACCGCACCTCGGATTGAGGCAGGATTGACTCGTAGACATTAAAAATGACTCATGTATCTTTTTTCTAAAGTTTCAACAGAATCTGAATGTGTTTGGTTGGTTTTTTTATGTCAGTTGTGGTTTTCACTTAAAATGTTTTCCATTTCAAATAAAAGTGAGACACTTTGAGTGGTGGAAGCCACACCAAGCCTTGGATTGAGGTTTGGTTGACTCGTACACGGAAAAAATGGCCCAAGGATTGTTGTTCTAAATTATAAATACAATCTTAATTTGTTTGGTCAGTTTTCCGTATGGAAGTTATAATTTTCAATTAAAATGTTGTCCATTTCAAATAAAACTGAGACAGTTCGAGTGGTACCAGCCACACCGGCCCTGAGATTGAGTTTGTTTTGACTCTTACAGGTCAAATATGACACATGGATCATTTTCATAAAGTTTCAATGGAATATGAATGCATTTGGTCAGTTTTCTGTATGTCACTTATTGTTTTCACATAAAATGAAGTCCATTTTAAATGAAAGAGAGACACTTTGAGTGGTACTGGCTACATTGCACCTCAGATTGAGGTAGGGTTGACTCGTAAAGATCACATATGACCCATGGATCTTTTTCCTAAAGCATCAACACATTCCGAATGTGTTTGGTTGGTTTTACGTATGTCAGTTGTTGTTTCCACTTAAAATGTTGTCCATTTAAAAAAAAGAGAGACACTAAGAGTGATACTGGCCATAATGTGCCTCATATTGAGGCAGGGTTGACTCATATATGTCACATATGACATATGGATCGTTTTTCTAAAGTATCAATAGAATTGGAATGCATTTGGTCAGTTTTTTGTATGCCAGTTGTTCTTTTCACTAAAAATCATGTCCATTTTAAACAAAAGAGGCACATTTAGAGTGATATCAGCCACACCGAGCATCGTATTGAGGTGGGGTTGACTCGTAGATGTCACATATGACCCATTGATTGTTTTCCTAAAGTTTTAACTGAATCCGAATGTGGTTGGTCGGTTTTCCGTATGTCATTTATTGTTTTCACATAAAATGAAGTCCATTTTAAACGAAAGAGAGACACTTAGAGTGATACCGGCCACACCACGCCTCAGATTGAGGCGGTGTTGACTTATATACGTCAGATATGATAGATGGATCGTTGTTCTAAAGTATCAACAGAATTCGAATGTGTTTGGTCAGTTTTTTGTATGCTAGTTGTTCTTTTCACTTAAAATCATGTCCATTTTAAACAAAAGAGACACAGTTAGAGTGCTATCGCCACACCGGGCCTCATATTGAGGTGGAGTTGACTCATAAACGTCCCAAATGACGCATGGATCATTTTTCTAAATTATCAACACAATCTGAATAAGTTAGTGTGGTTTTTCGTATGCCATTTGTTTTGAATTAAAATGATGTCCATTTTAAACAAAAGTGATACATTTTGAGTGGTACCGGCCACACCAAGACTCAGATTGTGGTGTAGTTGACTCGTACACATCACATATGACACATGGATCATTTTCCTAAAGTTTCAATAGAATCCGAATGCGTTTTTCAGTTTTCCATATGGAAGTTGTTGTTTTCACTTAAAATGATGTGCATTTAAAGCAAAAGAGAGACATTTTGAGGGGTGCCAGCCACACCGCACCTCGGATTGAGGTGGGGTTTACTCGTACACGTCACATACGACTCATGTATCGTTTTCCTAAAGTATCAATAGAATACGAATTATTTTGTTTGGTTTTTCGTATTCCAGTTGTTGTTTTCACTTAAAATGATGTCCATTTTAAACATAAGAGAGACACTTTGAGTGGTGTCGGCCACACTGTGCCTCGGATTTAGGCAGCCTTGATTTCCAAGTATCTCACATAGGGGACTAGGTATCAACTGAGGCATGGTATTACCATCTTTCAAAATAGACATGTCCTTGTTTTATCTCCAATTGAACCAATATCACTCATGAGTAATAGAAACCATCCTGGTAGCCCTCACCTGGAAACCAAATCATACATCCTGGAATTTCAAGTCTAAATTCCTTGAGC
This sequence comes from Viscum album, assembly GCA_963277665.1. Lineage (NCBI taxonomy): Eukaryota > Viridiplantae > Streptophyta > Magnoliopsida > Santalales > Viscaceae > Viscum > Viscum album. The sequence continues at coordinate 1,680,632,301 of OY728153.1, read as the reverse complement.
ATGACGAGTCCGTCCATGAGTCCTTAACATGTAACTCATGTATTATCCTAACAATTGACAAGTAATCCAAATCAAACAAGGAATAATTCACGTAACATAGAGAATGTACAACAAGGCTTTGTATTCAAATTAAAGCATGTCATCACATGAATTTGATTAGCATGAGCTAATATGCTTACCAAGACATTCATATAGTTCAATACATACAAAAATGGAATAATCCTATATAAAATTGCATAACCAGAGAAATACAAAAATGCATGTGAAATCAACATGCCTACATTTACATATCATCCATGAGGTATAAAATTTAATCAACTTGTAATAGCTGTTTACATAATGAATATGAGTCTCATTTACATACATACATAGTGGTACAAAAGTAAAATGTTATTCATGTCTGGGGGGCTGTCCGAGGTCCAAGGAGGAGGGTGGGGGGTGTCCGGGGGGCTGTTCTGGGGGCTGTCTAGGGTCCAAGGAGGAGAGTGGGGGGGGGGGGGGGGGGTCCAGGGGGCTGTACGGGGGGCCATCTAGGGACCAAGGTTTAATTCCATAAAGTATAGAAAAAAAACATTTATTGTCCAAGAAGGACACATAAAGTATACACAAAAACATTTATTTTTAAATTTAATATTAATAATAATGTTTGTCAATGATAACAACATTACTGAATTAAACTTGTGACTTATCTAACATTTTTATGGATGTCTACACATGCCATCATGGCTAGTGAAAAGCACCCCACCCTCATAAAAGTGAGTATTGGACAATAAGGACACATAATATAGAACGTACAATGAGAACCATATTTAATTGACCCTAAAGTTATATTATTTCAGTCATCTCAGGGGAAATGGATTATATGATCCTGGTTAATTGATGAATTAAAAAGCTCATATTCCATATGTTGGACACTATCTAAGGTAAGAAATAATGGGAGGATGGGTATACATCATTCAAATTCTTACATTCTAGTGATAATGAAGGCTTAAATTAATGACCTGAGTTCACTGATAAAATGAGGGTAGAGGTTGCATAGGCTGTATAAACAGAATGATTAAATAAGGGTAGAGGTTTCATACACTGTGCATGGTGGGGGAGTCTCAGCTGATTTAGAAACTAAAATAAATTCCCATCATAGTTATTAATAAGAAACATCAGTATCAAAATGAAATCCAAATAAAAAAGAACTAAAAACATCAAACACTTCAAGAATTTACTACTATGCATGGTTTATCCACATGTTTAGCACTAATTATACGCCTTAATCATGAACCACCTCTACAGCTCCCAAGTTTCACTAATAAACATATAATATCCCCCATTATCACTGTATGACTTAACACCAATAGGTAAATATCTCAAAATATCTTTAAAACAACTCATTAATAGCCTCAAAACATAAATATAATCTTGAACCAACCATGAAATCTCTTTCATAACACATTCTCAAACACTTGTTTTCTCATGTGTTACTAAATACCAAACATAGTCACATAACAAGTGTACTATAACAAAATACATTACACAAACCTTATTAAAAAAATTCCCATTTTAATAAAACACTTTCCTCAAGATTAAATCATTTCTGAAATATCTTTCGAAATCCATTTTAAATAATAAAATCCCATTGATCATTTTTAACAAATATATGAAGTATTCTCAAGGCACCCCCATTTGGAAAAGTCACATTATATTCCCAATTTCCATGCCAAACCATTGAAAACAACTAACATGGGACAATCATCAACCACAAATAACATAACTAGAAATTAAAAAAACATATACCAAATGTGATATAGAGTTTAATGTTATGTCAGGGGAAATGAGATTAAATAGAGACAAAAACATCATAAATGGTTCCAACATCATAACTTTTGATTAAAACCACCCATAATATGAAGGGTAATGCCTCATACACCTAATCCATAATAAAACAAACTGAATCCCCAATTAAAAACCATAAGTTTTTACAACACCGAATTTAGGGTTTCCACCTTCAATAAAAATGGATAAATATGTAAGAGAAGTGGAAAATGAGAAAGAATACATGAATATTTAGACTTATCCCATCTAACCTGGTGGGGGAGTCTCAGTCGATTTGATGGATGTTAACCTGGGGCGCGCGCAGGGGCTTCTGCAAATTGGGGGAGAACTAGCGAATGCAGGCACATCTACTCAATTTTGCTGTAATTTTGGGGATCTTTTCCCAATAGTTTTTTAAAACCATTGTGAAATGATTACCTTTACCAATAGTTTGTATAAACCATTGGTAAAAGAAGTAGCCTGTGAAGATTTCCCAATATTTTTATTCAAACTGTTGGGAAATCATCACCTATCTCAACCTTTACCAACGGTTTGATGAAACCGTTGGTAAAGGTCTCCTATACCAATGGTTTTGATGAACCTTTGGTATAGGAGCGTTGGAAATGGTGATAATTTGAAAGGCGTTGTCATGGGTGCTCTCAAATAAAGTGTGATTTTTGGGTACTTAGGTGTAGCAGAGTGGCTGACCAAGGTCGTCTCTCAAATGAGAATGTAAATTTGAAAAATTATTAAAGATATATTGAAAATAGCATAAAAGGGAATAATAACACTACTTAAATGGATTTGGGGGTTGTTTACTCTTCATAAAACTAAAATAAGTTTTCTGGAAGAATATTGTATAATCTTTTTGTTTTAAGTTTGAAATGAAGTTTGATTAAAAAGACACAACAAGAAGATGTTTTCTTTTAAAAATATCATAAAATGCATAATTGATCTAACTCCACCTCATTAATAAATTATTAATAATTATTATTTAAATTAAAATCCACTTAATTATGATCCCCTAACTCTTTATCCCTCGAACCCTATGGGAATTAAACTTACCGTAAAGGTGAAGTGAATTAAACCCTAGGCTATCTTCAGAACATGTAATCACAACACCCTGCTTTGATTGATGTACTAAGGATAAATTATGGTCAGTAGTAAATTAAGGCGCATATCCATTCTAGAAATGACGACTAATTGATTTTAGGTATTATGCTTGAACTCTACAAAATTAATCCCTTGTGGTTTTTAATTACCGGTTAAGGTTGCACTCTCATAGTTCACTCAATTACCGACCTTGCGTGTTTTGTGTTAACAGTTAAATTTCTTACATAGTTTTATTTAAATTAAAAACTCAATTAATAGATCATAATATGTGAATTAAAGTATCTCATTTATTCAAAATAAATGAATGAATAATGATAGAGGTCAATCGATTACTAAAAATAACTACTCTTTCATGGGTGGCATAGTCATCGTATAAACGTTTTGCATGTGTAAAGGTTTAGAAAGGGTAAAACCCAATATCGTTTCTACTCCTGATTCCAGCCTAATTAGGAAGATTAAAAAATATTAAAACAGAAAAATATAGGGGAATATAGAAGAAAATATAAGAAATATATAAGGAATAATGATGTTTATTATGAAAACATAAATATTACAAAGCACGAAAGAGAGGAAGGCTTCGATTAAAGGATACTAGCTTCAAGAGATCACCCTATGAGTATATGAAGTTCCATAACCTCTAAGGTGGTGAGAGGAATCCTATATAACTCCAAAATGACAGCACTTCACTCCTTGAATGAACTTCCAAATGGGGTTTCCACGGTGTCAATTTATAGCCAAAATAGAGAGTGGTTTTGGGAACCCATTTTTCGAGATACCAATTGTGTATCAGTTTTGAGTTTTTAAATAGCATTATCTAGAGTTGGAGAAAATATAAATGTTGTAGAGAAGCTTAAATATCTCCATGATAATTTTTGCGGCCAATGGAGGATGACAGTTCAAGATATGTCCGAAATACAAAACAGAATCATTAACATTGTGCACATTCTATCCCCTGTATAGAATGGTTCGGATAGACTCCTTAATGACTGAATAGGGCTTCAATTATTTGATATGAGTTTTATCCCAAGATGTTTTGGAGAGGCCCACAAAATGTCAGTCCCTTTGGAGGCACAGAGTTTGAGAAATGTGCAAAACCGTGGACAGATGTCCTTGGGATTCCATGCAGTTTGGCCCATTTCCCTTCTGGATCATCTCTGACCCTCTAAATCACCTCCTCCTACAAAGAAATCGCCAAATAAAGAATAATTTACCTTTTTAATAGTGATAAATATTTAATAATTTAATCGAATGGGATGTGAAATTTTAGATAAAATATGTAATTTTAAATAAAAAACTATTTTAAAACAGCGTTGTAGGGGTGAAATAAAGTAGTGAATTGTGATGCGATCAGTGTATCTTCTACAAGTTCATCCACCAAAGTACCCAAACTGACCCACAACATATGCATGTGCATCACCAACGTACCAAAACACAATGCATATTATATCCACACATCACAACATGGCCACTTCACATTCCTTCTACCCTACACACACAACCACACTATCGCACACAACCATCACCCCATACCATATCATAACACAATTATGGATTTAACAAGGAATATCTTATTTTATTCCACTTGTTAATTCAGGGTTTTTCAAAGAAACTGGTTAATAATGGGGTATACATTAATTATTCAAGTGTACGTGATTAACCAATTTCCATTGAGGGTGATACCACAACAACCAAAACCAAAGCATCACACACAATAGATAAAACCAATGTAAACAGAGAAACCAACAGACACCATTTTTCGTGAGGTGTTCAACCCCTATAACCAAAATATCACAAACAATAAACAAAGCTTCAAAAATCATGAAATAAACCCCTCTAACCTTTTAATTCAGTTATCTAGTTCAGTATATTTTCTTAATTTGAAACAACATAAATCCAAGGGTAACAAAAGAAACACCCCTCCCACATGACGCATAAATAAAGAAATAAAAGGGAATCCCTACCTTGAAGGTGTGTTAACATTCTTCGCAAGACAATGTGTCATTTAATGGTCCTCTTTTCACCTATGACACAATATTTGTATCCATCTGAGGACACTGCGACACCACCGCCCCAATAACAATCTAGAGAGACCCCATTGGGAATCATTGATAACCACATGCCATGGAATGATGACGATATATGGAAGAGAAAAAGACCCAAAGTGTGGGAAACTACTAGAAAATGAAGGGAGAATGTACCTTTGACCCCCACAAATCCCAAAAAAATGATCACCAATATTAATGGATCGAAGAGGGAGGAAGAGGGTTCGAATAACTCCTTGGGGCGCTTAGGGTTTTGTCTGAATGAGAGGTGGGAGAGAAAACAGCTGAGTGAATGAAATTTCAGCTAAAAAGAATTTTTAAAATAGAACTGGGTTGGGGTATTACACGATGAGTAATACCCTTTCAGGTTATGTAATACATGGGGTAGGTTTCTGCCAAAAAATGTATCGCCACTTCATTTTATTTTATTGTTCAAACCCCAAAATATTACATGCCTTTAATCCCTCCTTCAAGTTGTTTAAAAGTAAAAACATTGTGAAGCTTTCCATGACAAACCGAAAAACCAAACTTCACATCATGAAATCAAGTTAAACGATGTTTAACATACAATTATCCATCTTTTAACAACTAAACTTCTCCAAAATCCCTCCTAGACTCCTCCAAGAACATCCAATGACTAAAATAACAATGTAATGGATTGATAAGGCATAGACCGTTATAATCAATATTACACATGATGTTGTCGATATGACCTAAAGTGCATGTTTTCTATAAAAAAGTGTCATTTTAGTATAAAAAACGCATAAAATAGTCATAACCAAGAAAAAGTGCTTATTTTTTTTTCAAAATTTAGGACAATGATCCATAATTCATTTTTCACATATAAAAATTGACAACACATCAATCCAACACATGATGTGGTCAATATGACTCGAAGTGTGTGTTTTCACTATAAAAGCATCATTTTAGTATAAAACACACATAAAATAGGAAAAAACAAGAAAGAAAGAATATTTTTTTTTTAAATTTTAGGAAAACTACCGATAACATATTTTTTATGTGTAGGAATTGACACACTATGCGGTAGATATGACCCAAAGTGCGTGTTTTTAATAAAAAGTGTAATTTTAGTTTAAAACACACATAAAATAGCAAAAATTGAAAAAAATGAGATTATATTGTTTTCAAATTTTAGGAAAAAATACCAATAATATGTTTCTAACATGTAAGAATTGATCACATGTCAATCTGAAATATGATGTGGTTGGTATGACTCTAAGTGCTTGTTTTTAATACCGAAGTGTCATTTTAGTTTAAAATGCATATCACATAGCCAAAACCAATAAAATGGGATTTTATTATTTTTAACATTTTGGAAAATGATCTATAATTTATTTATGATGTGTAAGAATCAGCCACATGTCAATCCAACAAAAGATGTGGTCGGTATGGCTAAACATGTGTGTTTTCATTAAAAAAGTGCCATTGTTTAAAACATGTATCACACAGCCAAAACCAAGAAAATGAGATTGGATTGTTTTTAAATTTTTTGAAAATGACCCATAATATATTTTTGACCTGTAGGAACTTCTAGAAAATCAATGTGACATATGATGTGTTCGGTATGACTCAAAGTATGTTTTTTTAAATATATAAGTGTCATTTTAGTTTAAAACACGTATCAGATATCCAAAACTGAGAAAACAAGCTCAAATTGTTTTCAAACAATATTAAAATGATCAATAATATATTTATGACATATTGGAATGGACCTCACATTAATCTGATGTATGATGAGGTCAGTATGACTCAAAGTGTGTGTTTTCAATATTATTTCCATTTTAGTTTAAAACACGCCTCACATAGTCAAAACTATGAAAATGAGTTCAGATTAATTTTAAAATATAAGAAAAATAATCCATAATTCATGAGTAAAATGCATGAATTGATCGCATGTAAATCTGATAGAAGATGTGCTCAGCATTACTTGAATTGTGTGTTTTCAATATAAAAGTTTCATTTTAGATTAAAATGTGCATCACATAGACAAAACCAAGAAAAAGATCTCTAATTGTTTTAAAACATTTGAAAAATGTTTCAAAATTCATTTGTGATATGTAGGAATTGACTGCTCATCAATCTGAAACATGATGAGGTTAGTGTGGATTGAAGTGTGTGTTTTCAATATAAGTGTCATTTCAGTTTAAATTTCATCTCACATAGAAAAACCCATAAAAATTACCTTTTATTTTTTCAGACCTTAGGAAAATGATCCATAATATGTTTATGATCTGTAGGAATCAACCACATGTCTATTCAACACATGATTAACTAGTAATATCATTAATATAAACAGTAATTAACAATATAATTTATCATATGTCTATTATATGATATTCAAATTAGAATTTGTTTATTTTTTTTGTTGTTATTAAAATAAAAATTGGTATTATTTTAGTGAAAAATATCTCTATGGAGGTTTATCGTTAAAATGTGTCTTCTAATTTTGATATTTTATATGGGTTATAATTTTTTTAGTTAATTGTAAATACGAAAATAATGTAAATATTTTGTATATAAATTTTGAATTGAAATGTTAGTGAAATTTGTTAATTTTATTACAATTTAATATTTTATATATTTCTATTAATATTTATGTATTCTGATTGTGATTGATTTTATAGGCCTCTAGCATGACTATTGTAGGGTTTTAGTTGTATAGTAGCTGAAATGGCCTTTATTAGTGCAAGATGAAGCACTGATAATGGGTCCCTTTATCAATTCTTCATATAGAACTGATAAAGAGTTTCTTTATCATCACTTCATCAAAAAATAAATGGTCTCTTTTTCAGCATTTCGTACAACACTAATAAAGGTACCTTTTATCAGTTATACGAAAAGCACTGATAAATGGTACCTTTATTAGTGTTTTTCCTAAAACTGATAAAGGCTGTGATATTTTAATATCCCTTAGATTGTTAGTTATTTTAAGTGTATATAAATATCATACTTAGTGTTGTTAAAATTTCGTTTTATGGTTGTCTTTGAACTGTCAGTGTTGCCATAATATTTATGCTAAATGTATACATCTTCCCCATATGATCTTTTCTCGTATATCTATAATCTCTATTGGTACATGGATAAAAGTCACATCCAAATAAAGAGTAACATGGTACCAACTGATCATATAACTAAGATCCATGTGATTGTTATTGATTTGAGAGACATGGAAGACATTATGGAAAACACTAAATATCAACAGTAAGGCTAACTGATGCACAACCATACCAATCTACTCCATAATCTCAAATGGTCCAACTTGTTGTGGATCCAACTTCCCTTATTTTATCAAGCGTCAATGAACATGTCTTAGTGACACTTTTAAGAAGATGGAGTCCCTCATATTGAATTAAAAAGGGTGGAGATGATGATCTAAATTCAATTTCTATTGTCTCTCAGTCATTATCATCCACTTTTAGATCATTTGTATTTTCTCCATAGTATCATGGATTAATATGGGTCCAATCAGTGAAGTATCTCATTTTTCTACCCAAAAAAGTAGAGAATGATATGGAAATGCATATAATTCTTTAAAAATGACCATATATATCATCTCATATTAATAATTATTGTTGGATAATTCCACTAAAGGCATGTGATCTTCCCAGGAGCCGTAAAAACCCATGGCACAAACTTTGAGAAAATCATCCAATGTTTCAATTGTGCATTCTGATTGTCCATCCCTCTGAGGATGATATATTGTACTCATGGTCAACTATGTTTCAAGAGCCTATTGAAATGATCACGATAATAAATAAGTAAATTGATTATATCTTTTGGAAATAATTGAAACTGAAAATCCTTGTAATTTTACCACTTCTTAAATATGTAACTTTTTCAAATCCACTATAGTGCCTGGCTCTCGAATCGAGAAGAAGTGTGATAACTTGATGAGTCAATACACAATAATGTAAAGAGCATCATGCTTCAAAATATTCCTCAATAGACCTGTGGCAAAGTCCATGGAAATCTACTCCCACTTTCATATAGGTGTAAGAATAGACTATAACATACCAGTCTATCGTTGATGGTCAACCATAACCTAATGATACGTTAGACACTTTATAGTGAAATCTTCAATCTTGTGTTTCATGCATGACCACCATAAATTAGTTTTCATCACCTTGTACATTTTTTGAATTCCCAGATGAATAAACCATTTTTAATGGGGATACATCGAATGAATCTATTTCAAGAAAGATCGAGGGACTAAAATTATATTATGAAAACATAAGAAAGGGTTTACATACTCTTTCCAACCATTATAAGTATCCCCTCTATTTAGTTTTTACCTAATGGTGGTAGAATCTGGATATTCATTCTAAGTAACTTTTATAAAATAAATAATTCAAGAATAATATTAACTGGAAAGAAAACTGCATTCTCATTTTGTTTTACATAATACAAATGTGTGTTAGCAATGAAACTCATCAGTTGTCATTAGTCATAAGTTTACCTGAAAACTTCGTTATATGAATTACAACTCAAATCATCTGATAAAAATTACCTTTCCTCGACATATACACCATGTTAAAGTCAAACATTTATAGATATTTCATCCATATTCATTACCTCGAGTTCAGATATTGTTGGGAGAATATATATTTTAAACTCTTATGATCAGTGAAGACTATAAACCTCTCTCTAAAAACGTAGTGATGTAAGGACTTTAAAGCATGAACCACTATAGCTAATAACTTTTCATGTGTTGGATAATTATTCTCATGAATTTGAAACAATATCAAACCATAGTTCACAACATGGTATCCCTGCATGAAAACACAACTGAGATAGTATTCAAACACATCATAATATACCATCTTTTATGATGTGAGACATCATTTTCTTGTGTAATCACAATTTTATTACCACGTGAGAATCAAGAGTAGAATGTGTTTCTTTGGTATCAAACCATACATGCATAATAGCTGAGTTCATAAGGATGGTACCTCACACTGTAGAGGGGCTCAATAAAAGGCAATGGGATTTTAGTTGTGGCTTGATCTAGATAAATCCATGGATGGTTCTTCCTGCACTTAAAAAGGAAGAAAATTTAGGTTGTGCCTACGAGGGTTAAAATGGAATGTTGTGGGTTGATCCTTTAGTGATTAAAAATTCAATTGTAATGAGATTTGACTCTTCATCAAAATTAAATCATTCGATTTTAGTGGGTATCACCTCTATTGAAATTTAAGATAAGTGAATAGTAAACATAAGATCAAACACATCATTTAACACACACATTAATATATAATAATATAATATTTATATATAATGAGAGGGAGGTACACCCCTCTAACTCTATATTTTTATTTTTATTATTATTAAAATTATTATTATTAAAATTATTATAATTATTATAATTTTGTTTATTTTAATGTTGTCAATCAATATGTTGACATTTTTTCATTTCTTTTTTACCTTATTCATGTCCCCGGCCATGATCCTTATTCTTTATGCTACAAACACATTAATTTAATATCAATGTTTAAAAAGTAAAATCATTTTTATCTTAAAAGAAAACTTTGGGTGGTTCATATAAGATGCATTATACAAGTCCCATAAACCGATAAAGATATTTATAAATTTGAGTTCATTTTATAAAGGAACACAATAGAAATGATATGATGAAAATTAAATGAGTTAATTTTTATTTAACAATTATATTCTCATAATCTATAATCAAATCCATATCATTTTTAGAGGAAAAAAAATCAACATATGAGAATGTATTTTTAATTTCATATTAATAAATATGATCACAAATTTGGTTTTATATTTTGAATTAAAATATTTTCTATCATATAATTTATCTTTAAATAATGTATCCTATTTATTAGGATGTATATAAAATTTTATTAGGATCCATTAATATGTGTAACAATAAATTAAAATTTGAATCATTGGATAGAGTACGAGTGGCCCACATTTCCTCATCAAACCCCATAAGCAGTGAGGGGTCTGTAAATATGGGCTCTTGGTTTTACCCCAAGAAAGTGGTGTTATTTTTTCAGACTATAATTCCATATTATAACATGATTTGCAGCAGCCCAATGTCCCTCTACAGGTTTGCTGATGAAATTCGGCCTCTGGAACCAAGAAACACTAAAAAACTACTAAAATATCTTGTTTACCAAATCACTGAAAGTATATGTAGGTGTTTCTTCTTTTCTACATTTCTTCATCTTGCCTCTGGTGTGTTTTACTTTCCAACCCAACCTGATTACATTTTCTCACCAAGGCTCGGGCTCTTTTCTTATCACCCCATGCAAAAATACCAAATGCATCTATAAAGAATGAACCAATGTGAATAAAATATCCAACTAATATTCTCACACATCACATATTTATCTTTCATGGCATGATATCATACTTTGTAAAACAAGTTTTTCTCTCTCTTTTATTTTTGGTAAGCATAAAAGCTCCCGTTAAGGAAACCATGTTGTGCTTTTCACATGATTTATTGAAAATGTGTATCCTAAAAATATAGAAAGGAAATATCTTGTAAGATTCTTCTAGGATTTTATAATTTTCTAAATATCTCTACCTTTTTCCAATGTAATATTATTTTTTATGGAATGGGAAGTGTTATTGAAAATATTTTTTTAGTGGTCTATCCATGAATGGATGATATAGGTAATGGAATCCGACACATCAATGTAAAACTTAACAATGTTATTTGAAAAAATGATATTCTTATCAATGAAAACTCAATTTTTTTACATTTATGCCACTTTATATTTCTATTCAATTATACTAAATTCATTTTTTCTTATGACTTGAAATATTTTTTGGATTAAAGGAAAATTTTGGATGATTACTTAATTTTTTTCATATTTTCTAATGAGTTTAAATGTTTTATGTTATTCATCATATTACATAATTTATATTTTATGGTTATTTGTGAATTAAAGGATTTATGCTGATGTGTAAAACTTAAATCCATGTCGGATATAATTTTGGAGTCCATGGATCCAACTTGGTTTCATTTGATATCTGATGTTTAATTTCTTCATTTCCTTTTCATGTTTAATTGAGATTGAATCTATTATTACTATATGAGATCCTCGGTTTCATGTTCAACTGAACTTGGTTTCATTTGATATGATTTTTGGATTTTTCATGGATTGTATGTTGGAATTAATGAGAAGTTGTGTCCCTAAAATGTGGGAATTTGACTATTTGTGTATCATGATTCATTAAATAATTTTTTTCAACATTTTAGTTTCCATTAATTCATTATATTTTAATTTTAAAAATAATGTGATAAATTGTGTAGATGAAGAATAATTTCTTAAATAAAAATGAAAACTTTCTAGAATTCTCATCGCATATTTTATAGAATAATATAAAAATATTTTTAAATTTAATTGTGTTATTTTTGGGGTTTAGATCCATATAATTTATTTTTAAATTTATTGAAGCATAAATGTTCCAAAAAAATAAAATTCTCTTTTTTAATAAACTCATAAACAAGTTTTGATGAAAAACCTGAATGAAATGTTACGAGCATAAAAACTGTAATAATAGTCTTTCTGTGGAGCATTTAAAATTAAATGGTCAATGGAAATTAAAGAATAATGAAGGTTTTATAAGGGATCATATAAATGAGTTTAACACCATGAAATATATTACAAATGGTTGGTGGAAGTGGAATTAAAAATCTAATAAGAAACACTCAAACACACACATGTAGGAAGTCAAGAAAACTCAATCCCAAGACCTTCTCGACCACCCCACATGGCCTTATTCCACTAAGTTAGTCCCTGGGGGAACACCATGAAATATATTATCGATATTATTTATAAATGAAAAAATGTATTATATTTCCAATTATCATGAGATATATTTAAATCCAAACAATGAGATAATAAATTCAATTACAGTAGTTCCGGACAACAAAGTTAAGTCTTATACTCTAAATACAAGCATTGCGTATTCATAAAGTCAAAATATCTATATCAGAACTATATATTATAAGTTTTAAAATTTATCATTAATTAGTGTGCTAATAATTTTGTTTTTTCATTTTAAGAGAAAGAACATATTTATGATTTTTTACTACTAAACTATAAAGGGTTATTGTTATTGCATAATTTGGAACATTAAAGATTCAAGAATAAATTATTAAATCTTTGTGAGTTTTTTTATCTATCATGTGTGCAACATATTTATTATTTTTCTTACATTTATGCATTCTTCTCTTATTAAAAATCATAATAACTTCAATTCATGTCCCAACCCAAAAATTTCAGTGTATATTGGTTATCATGGTCATTCTTGGGTTAGTTATTTAAATATTTTATCACATTCTAATATATTATTTCCTAAATATTTTTATTCACCAATATTTGAATCTTATCCCTACCCCCTTGTCATATGTTGTGAATATTTGGTTGTCCCATACTGGGGATGCTTAATGGGGATCGACCCCTTTAGATCAGGTATATCTTATATGGAAATTTGAAACAGAAAAAATATATTTGTTCCAAATTCTAAAATGATTGGTGATAAAATAAATTAATTTAAGTAGACCAGCCTAAAGTTATGTTGGTCTCCTCATTAGTAAAGAAGTATTCTTTTCATTTTTTATAAAATTATTTTTGTAAAAATATATTTTTTAATTACATGATAAATACATGTATAACTTGATATCTATACTATTAAAATTATGTGTTTAATGTTTAATATTTTAAGAAAATATTTGCTTATTTTTTGGAATAATAAAGTCCACGTCACCTGGAAAGTTGAACTACTTATAATGTAAATGGGTTATAACTCATTTTTTAAATATTCATTAAATGTTTGCATAAACGAACTTATTTTCCTTAGTCCCGACCTAGTCAAATCCATTAATCATATATAACCCTTACATCTTTCATTAGTTGGTATCAAAATTTGATTGATGTGATAACAAAACCATCCTTTGATTTTATTAGTGCTTTATACTTTAACCTTGTTTATGTATTGTTTTTACTTACCAATTTAAAAAATATTTTTGTATTTCTTTGAAAACCTTTAGAATTGATTATTGTTATGAATTATTTAAAATATCCCATATAACTAATTATTCACACTTTAAAATTTTATTCAATAGAAGTAATTAATTTCCTGAAAATGAAATAATATGAATGGAAAATATTGAATATGAAAACTCAGAAGATACATTTTCTTTCCACGTATTATGTTTTAAAATATTGAGTATATTCAAGTTCTAGGTGATTTGAAAATAAAAGAAGAAAAACATTAAATATTATTATACTCACATTGTTTTACCCTCTTCATTATTAACAGATTTAATATTCTCATTCTATTACATCATTCGCCTATTTCATTTTCTCAATATCTACATTTAGATATTTTGATATTTTTTCTTACATTTATTTCTAACCTCATAAGTTATTATATTTAACTCACCATAATCATTAATTTATTTTCTCATTTCACCATTGTTTCCACCCATGTGTCGACCGATCAACCAAGACACAAGTTGTATATATTTAATGAAATAAAACTATATAAAATTATATCTTAGGCTCTCTCATTCACTTTTAATCTTATATTCAGTTCTATATTTGATTGGGACCACAAGTATTGATCAATATGTTTACAACTTCTCAGATGATGCACCACCTATATAAATCTTGGATCCAACTTGGTTTAATTTTTCCTAGTATTGAAAGTATGTGTAATTTTTTATTGGTTTTATATGATTTTTGATTTTTAATTTCTTCCATTCATTTTCATGTTCAATTAAGTTTTAATGCATTATTTTTATATGTGATCCTTGACATAATACTTGCAACTCCCATGGACCTTGGTATGTGATCAATGATAAGTTGTCTCCAAAATGATGGAATTTGTAATAATTTGAGTATTAAAAATCATTTAATAATTTGATAGGATTCAAAAACTCAATGATTTAACAAATGTAATGTTATAATAGTTTTTTTACATTAGTTCATGATTATTTTTTATTTTAATTTTTTTGGATAAATGATGTGAACAAAGGGTATTTTCTTAAATAAATACAAAAATATCGTAACATTCTCCTTATCCTTCAAAAACTAAAACATGGAATATTTTTATGAATCATATATAAATATTTTTATATTGACTTCACTACCTGTCCCTACTAATTCCTTTACTGTGTTAGTTATGAAGATAGGAGTGACCCTTGAAACTTGATGGTGCTGATCTTGATGCAAGGTCCTCATCAATACTTTTATCTCAAAGGAGAAACATAGTGGCTAACCTAGGTTGTCTTTGGAGGTGGCCACTCAATTAATTGTTTAGTATAAGAGTTTCTAATTTTTTTTGGGATTTTTCTCCATCATAATTAAAATCTAAACAATAATAGAAGAATGTGGTTTCATGTGTTATGAATTGGATAAAGTAAACTGAATAAGATAAAATAATAGAGAGAAAATAAAAAAATAAAAAATAAACAAGTGTTATATGGATGAATGAACAATACTAAGTTAGATCTTAGTTTCATGGTCATCATTAGTTAAATTGTATTTCATTCCACTTCAATGATCCGATTATATATTGTTCATCCAATCGTCTTCCACTATTTAAAGTGGAAGAGGTGAGTGCACCCAATAGACTTTAAAAGATCATTAACACACCACTTTATCCTTTGAGATTAAGTATAGAATAAACCTCTCCCAAGTTTGTAATCTAACCCAACTCTTAGCCATATCCCATGTGGTATTTAAACCCAGTGGTGCTTAAATAATCCATATACTGAGTGAAACATAATAAGGGATGTTAAAAATTATTTAATAGTGGAAGAAATAACAATTTATATAACGTGAAGCGAAGACCAAAAACCATCACTCAACTCCCACATCGCTCGATCCCTTACTTGAATTAGAAACAAATAATGACCAAAATTTAATGAATAAAACTAGGGCTATAAACCCCCTGGATAAAACTTCTTTTAGTTCTCCATAGTCATGGAGCATGAGAGGTTGATTAGGGAAGAACACAAGGTCATTTTAGTGGAAGTGTAATGTCCCGTTACTAGTTTTCAGGTACTTATAAACCTTTGTTTCGTTTATCTCCTATTTGGGGGTTATCTTAGGTTGTTTTGGATGACCTTTGGAGTTTTTTTCAAGGTTTTTGGTTTCATACATTGTTGGATCATGGTTAGTGCAAACCATGTATGTCAACCTAGGAAACCACGTGCATTGTGTTTTAATTCCGGAGGAGGGTGCATGATTAAGTGCACTGTTAGTCAAATATGCTGCCAAACAATGCAGTTTTATCTAGTATCCTAGTAAGAGGCACATATTTTGTCAAACCATGCAACAAAACCATGTGATTGGAATTAAATTCTCTAAATTTTCTAATTAATGTCTCAAGACCCCCAATTTAAATTTTAAACTCCTCCTAATCGAACCTTACTCGACCCTCTTTATTTTGGAAGCTCTCTGAAGGTGATTTTGGGTCCTCCAACCCCTTCTCTTTTCAAATCTAAGTGTCATTGGATGCATTGTATTCCTTCTGATAAGTGTAATCTCTTTGGTTTTTAATTATAATCTCTTCATATTTAACCTTCTTTGAGAGCGTTAAATCCTCATTGTTGGAGTTGTTTTCCTATAACCAACTTTTTCAGTACTTGGTCACCTATTTTCTTATTAAAGAAGTTTACTTATCACATATTGGTTACTATTATGCATGATATATGTATGTAATGATGTCCTTAGAATATATTCCACACTAAAAGGTCATATAAGTTCCCCACTATGATGAGAAACTATAGGTTCCAAGATATTATTCCTGAACCATTTCTTATGGATAGATGATATTGTCTGATGGGAGATAGAAAATATAGGATATCAGGGGTAGAAGGCTCATAAGATATTGAGAGACCTTATCATGGTGTACATCCTTGGTAATCTCCAAGATAAGAGGTTATGAGAACATGCTCGTCAATAAAAATCCACATTTCTATGTGTGATGGAATGTTCCTATCTACGAACAAGTGTGTTGATCCTTAGAGTTTATGATTAACATTAATAGAAATCATGTCTCACCTAATTTTATGTATTGATGAAAATTGTTATGACATATTCATGCGGTGAATTAAGTTATGTTGGGTGCATCATGAATGATATAACATTAATGGATAATGTGAGAATGGATTTATCCCTTTTTATCTCTTGATGAAAGATAATATCTCAAACCCATTTATGTGAATGGAACCAAATGAATAAATCCATGAACATGGTGTTAAATGGGTGAGTTCATTTTCATAAATTCCATCAAAGAGACATAAAGTGTATATCTTGATGGAACCGACATGAAACATGTTTGATTTAAGATATTGTGAGAAAAGGATTATAATACACGGTAAATGTTCGTAAGAGGTTAGACGTCATTGTAATGTAAAATTATTCCTTAATGGATTCCTTGGCATGTTTCTAGACACTAAACATGGAATTTAGGTATTTATGACTACTACCACTAAAAAAACATGCCAATATGGTCACACACTAAGTGTATCTGAAATCTCAGTTAAATTAAAATATTGAATTTAACAAGATAGAATAAATAATACTTATTCAGGTTTGGTTGATCACTATAATTTAACCACAAGTTATTCAAAATAATAAAGCGAGTTAAATAATAATAAAAATAAATATTAGTTTTGAAGTTTGAAAAATATAATATTATATATATATATCATAGAATAATGAAGTGGAATTTATTTTATTAAATAGTCATTACTCAAAGATTTATAAATGCTGACTATGGAAAGAAGACCAAGTTTAATGGTACAATTATAAATAATTAATATTTATTTACATTATTAATGTGTTTTTCATGTCAAGATATTAATAATAATAATATTATTAATGGAAATTGGTTCAATTAAGAATATTAAAAATGGTCAGGGGCTTGTGTGTGATTTTTCAACCCTAAAACAGATATAATAAATATCTAGTTATATCACATTCCCAATTAAATTTTGGTGTGCACAATAGATAAAGAGAGATTATTTCAAGACTTAGAGTGAGCTCTACCTTTCTCCTCTATAAGGACATAGAGTGAAAACCAAGGTTTCTTCATCCTTCCTACATAATATTGTTATGATCAACCACGAACAACACAAGTATTCAGGATCATTCATGCACGCACTCGACATTTCTATGGTGTTGACTAGAGATTCTAGTTCACATGTGGATCACCACTAGAGTGATTCCACAATTGAATCCTAAAGAACAGTTCCAATGTTACAAATTCTATTCCATTGGATCATCAATGAAACTGGAATTACATGTTTACATAATTCTATATCTTCCCATAAATTAATTATAAATTACATGTGAATATCATCTCCCTACAGTTCCAAAATATTAATTTAGCCCATTAATTTGCATTTTTTCATTGGACATGATCTCATGATCATGTAAAGCAACAATTACACATGATTTAAGACTAAAAGTCAGTTTGGTGATACCTTCAAAAGATGATTCTGTTGCACCTAGAAGCTATAAGAGGTATTAGATCAGCCACATGTTTAATTAATAATTATTTATTATTCATTAATTTATTGCATGTGTTGGCATTTTATTTTACTTATAATGGTTCGTTTTAATATCCGAACACCATCGTCTCTTCTCTTATTCATTCTATATAACATAACAAGTAATCGGTCAATGATTAAAAATGAAGAATAATCTGAATATTTCCATCTGAAGGTGATAAAGGTTATTCGAAGATAAAAACAAAGTACATACCGAGTAGTTAATGATTACACACCATGTACTTCACGAGTACACACTGTGTAGTTTTTCTTCACACGACCAAATATCATGATAAAGTATGATAGATCTGATTTAATGGGATCTAAGATCCCAAAAAATGATCATTGTGTGGATATAGATAGGATATAACATGTCTTGAATAACTACACATCGTGTAACCACTGTACACAATGTGTAGTACCATGTGTCTTGTGGTTGAGCACACGGGGTGTCCCAAGCGAGAAGTGTGTTAGATACCCAACATGAGGAATTCCATGACCTGAAATATGATGTTACAAACATTTCATTCCCAATACACATCATGTAACTTGAACACATCCACAATAGGAAACACAACCATACACAAGGAATGTGTTGTGGCAAGTGGCAGTATATAAGTACACACTGTGTATTTTTGTACATGCTGTGTAGTCTGATGTTGACAGTGTTCTCAAATTTTTATAGGAAAAAGAATTAAATGAATAATTAACCCTTTTTATTATGTGTTCTATGTGTTGTTCATTCTACATTACATTCCATTTCATAGGATCAATAGTTACACATTAAGTTAATTTCTGTGTTAAATTTTTGATGAACACATGAAGTTTCTTCCAAGTATCCTTGTGTACTACATTAATTTTAAATAAAGTTAATTTTATTTAAAATTATAAATGATTGTGATTTAATGATGGTTGGATGGAATTAGGATAAAATTAAATTAAGTAGATTAATTTGTGGCACATTATCTTAATGAATGAAAAATTTAAATAATTGATAACAAGATTGCCAATGTATGCTCATTGCTTGAATTGTGTATGTGTTTTTTTTGGTTTTGTTCCATATAATTTATTTTTAAGTAAATTTAAACATAAATATTTAAAATATATGTCAATATAACTTTTTTTAAATAACATGTAAACATGTTTTGATGTTGTATTCAACTATGTGGAAACCTCAAATGAAATGTTACGATACAAAAAAACATTAATAATAGTCTGTCGGTGGATCACTTGGAATTAAATGGTTAAAGAACATTAAAGAATAACGAAGTTGTAAGGATGGATTCTCTAAATGAGTTTAACACCATTAAATGTATCATCAATATTATTTATAAATGATAAAATGTATTTGATGTCCAATTATCTGAGATGTATTTTAATTCAAATAATGAGACAATAAATTAAATTATGGTATATCCGGACAATAAAGTTATGGTTGTATTCTAAATACATGCTTTGCACATTCATAGAGTAAAAAAATTAAAATCAAAACAATATAATATAAGTTATAAAATTTATCATTATAGTTCTCATAATATTTTTTTTATGTTTTTTGACTACTGAACTGTAAATGGTTATTGTCATTGTATCTTTTGGAACATTAAATATTAAAAATTCAATTGTAAAATCTTCATGAGTTTGTTTTTTCTCTATCGTGTGTGTAACATTTTTAATATTTTTCAAACATTTATGCATTATTATATTATTTATAATCACAGAAATTCCAATTCATGTCCCAACCTAAACGTGTTAGTGTATATTGGTTATCGTTTTTGTCCTTAGGCGTGCTATCTGAATATTTTATCACTCTATTATATAATGTTTCTTGATTATTTTTATTCACTAATAATTTAATATTACCCCCACCTCTTTGTAATATTTTGTGAATATGAGGTTGTCCCTTACCAGGGATGCTTAATGGGTCTCAAACCCTTTGGATCAGGTATATCTTATAGGGAAATCTGAAACAACAAAAAAATGATTTGGTGCTAAAGTCTTAAATGACTGGTGAGAAAAGACATGAAATTAAGTAGACCAACCTAAATTGATGTTGGTTGACTCATGGGTAAAGACTTTTTCTTTTAATTTTTTATAGAATTGTATTTGTAACAATTTATTTTTTAATTATGTGATAAACACTTGTATAAATTGATATCTATCAAATTAAAATTATGTGTTCAATGTTTAATATTTGTTGAAAATACGAATTTAATTTTTTTTAAGAATAACTAAGTCTCGGTCACATCATCAGTTGAAATGATTATAATTTTAATGAGTAAAAACACAATTTTTATATTTTAAATAAATATGGGTATAAATGAACCCAGTGTCTTTAGGCCTGAACTAGTCAAATCGATTAATCATATATTCCCCTTGCATTAGTGTCATGGTTATCATTAATTAAATTATATTTCATTCCACTTCAATGATCTAAATATATACCATTACTACAATCATCTTACACTATTTGATGTGGGAGTGGTGAGTGTGCGCAAGAGCCTCTAAAAGTGTGTTAACAACCAACTTTATGCTTAGATGTTGAGCATAGAATACAACTCTTTTGAGTGTGTATTCTAACCAAACTAATGATTGAATCCTACATGTCATTCAAAAACTGTAGTGATTAAATAATCTATATACCAAGTGAAAATGAAGAAGGGATGTCAGAATTGGTTTAATATTGGAAGAAATAAGGATTTAAGTAATGAGAAGTGAATAGTTAAAACCATCACTCTACTCCCACAGTGATCGTTTCCTCACTTGAATTAGAAAAAATAATGACTTAAATTAAATGAATGAAACTCAAGTTAAATTAACCCCCTTAGATTAACCATTTTTTAGTTCTCAATAACCATGGAGTGTAGGGGGTTGATGATAGAAGAACACATGGTAATTTTAGTGGAATAAGAAAAGAAATGAAATAAAAACACTTTAATCCAGAAAAAAAAGAGAGTAAAATAATAAAATTCAATAACCAACATTGTGTTTAGGTAGACTCGTAATATAAAGATCCCCACAACCCCCTTTATCCCATTAATTAGATAACCAACATTCTTTCAATTTGAAGAATAAAATAAATATGGTACCAAGAAGGTTCAACTACACTTCCATCTTTCTCCATGTGGAAAACCCTCATCATCTTCATCAAAAAGTGACAACAGAATTAGTTATGAGAATAATCAGTGGATAACTTCTCTACATTGAAGCATAGTTGAAATCCAGTGTGTTTGGAGGTCCTGCTATTGGTGTGTCTTGGGTGGAGATATATACATAAAATCTCTAGACTCAATCAGAATTTGGGTTGCAATAATATGGTTTTTCATCATTGGATCGGGATATGTTCAGTTGGTGGTTCGATTCATATTTGTATGTGGGATTAAGTACTTTCAAAATTGGCTAGTAGATGTTTCTTTGGTGAAGACTGTTTGGTTTGGATTTGTGAAAACTGTTATTCTGAATAAGTGTTTGATATTCTAGAAGGAGGGATTTTTGGGTCAAAATTCAAAACCAATGGAGGTAGTGACAATGGAACAAGGTTTTCATAACCAAGAAACAACAATGGTTCCATTCTGTATGGAGAAGTTTTGAAGGGAATGCGGATGAGTTCCAAACACTTCATTGTTCATTAGAAGAAGTTGATAGAGTTGGTGCATAAGTGGGTAGTTCATGATTTACTTGATAGAGCAATGGACGACCAAAAATATTAGAAGACAGTAAAACCGGCTAAACTAGAAAGGTTTTTGCGGAGCTTATTTATAAAAAGATGGGCATGAGATGCTTTCTCAATGTTGGATGGTTGTCATTTTGCTTTGGATTAACTAGAAAGTATGTTTTATGTTTTATCCTAGGTAGTGTTCAAGATTGGGTTCTTGTAACTCAATGATGAATTTCTCTTATTTTTATCTTCTTTTAATGTTGTAGTGTTGTCATTGAGTAAAACTTGTTCCAAACTATGCAAATTCCTAGTGTTCTATGTCGAGTGTTCTCTTTATATTATGCTTCATTCCACTTCATGAGTGAGATGAGGGTCTTGTTAAGCATCGATTTGGTGTGTGGCTTGAGTGTGAAGTTTCTCAATTCAGATACACTAAATCCATCACTTATTTTTCTATTCATATATGTTGGTTATGTTTTGTTGGATATAATTTTGGAGTCTAGGGATCCAAATTGGTTTAATTTATCTAGGTATTGAAATACTTTTTCTAATAATTATTTGGTTTCATATGATATTTGATGTTTAATTTCTTCATTTCATTTTCATGTTCAACTACATATTGGAATCAATTATAATTTTTGTCCCTCAACCGTGGTAATTTTTTACTATTTGTGTATCATGATTCATCGAATGATTGTTTTCAACAAATTGATTTTCATTAATTAATTATTTTTTTTATTTTTAAAATGATGTGATAAATTTTGTATATGAATAAAATTTTCTTGTATAAAAATAAAAGTTTATAGCATTGTCATTGTTCTTAAAATATTAAAATATTTCATATTTTTAAGAATAATATATAAATATTTTTAAATGGAATTGTGTATTTTATGTTTTTAGATCCATATAATTTATTTTTAAATAATTTCAGACATAAATATTTCAAAAAATAGACAATGTTACTTATTTTAAGACATATAAACACGTTTTGATGATTATTGTAAACTATATGACAATCTAGAATGAAATTCATTGAGGAACAAAAAGCTTTAATAATTTGATGTGAAAATATTCTAAGTGGAGCACTTGGAATTAATTGATCAAATGAAATTATTAAAAATAATGGTGTAATGAGATCATTAATAATTAATAAAGGGAAATTATAAAAAATATTTATATATATGAGATCCTTAATATAATTTTTGGAATTTTCAAGGACTCTATATTGGAATTGATGAGAATTTGTGTCCGTTAAATGTGGGAATTTTTGACTATCTGAGTATCATGTTTCAACAAATGATTCTTTTTGACATTTTGGTTTCCATTAATTCAATATATTCTTATTTTAAAAATTATATTCTAAATTGGGTATATGAAGAAAATTTTCTTAAATAGAAATAAAAAAGTTTATATCATTCTCATTGTTCTTCAAAAATTAAAATATCACACATTTTTAAGAATAATATTTAAATAATTTTAAATTGAATAGTGTTTGTGTTTTTTTGGGTTTAGATCCTAAAAAAATTGAAACATAAATATTCAAAAGAAAAATAAAATGCTATTTTTTGGAAAATAACTTGTAAACATGTTTTTATGTTGTTGTCAACTATGTGAAAACCTGAAATTAAATATTACAATGCTGAAAAAGATTTTATAATAGTCTTTGGGTGGATCACTTTGAATTAAATGGTCAAAGGACATTAAAGAATAATGAAGGTGTAAGGACGGCTCCTCTAAATTAGTTTAACACCATTAAAATTATTATATATAATATTTGTAAATTAGAAAATATATTTGATTTCCAATTATCATGAGATATATTTGAAGGTAAAGAATGATACAATAAAGTCAATTATGGAATGTCAGGACAATAAAGTTACGCTTATATTATAAATACATGTGTTAAACATTTACAATATCCAAATATTTGTGTCAAAACAATATAGTATAAGTTTTAAAAGTTAGCATTAGTGTGCTCATCATACTTTTTTATTATTTTTGACTACTGAACTATAAATGGTTAATGTTATTATATGTTTTGGAACATTAAAGATTCAAAAATCAACTGTAATATCTTTGTGATTTTGTTTTTTTCTATTGTGTGTGTAATTTTTTTATTATTTTCCTTACATTTATGCATTATTCTATTATTCAAAATCAAAAACAGTTAAATTCATGTCACAACATAAATTCATTAGTGTATATTGGTTATCATTTTCATCCTTAGGCATGCTATCTAAATTTTTTATCACTGTCTTATGTGATGTTGTCTGACTATGTGCATTTACCAATATTTGAATCTTATCTCGACCCCTTTTTCATAAGTTGTGAATAGGAGGTTTTTCCTAACTACGTATGCTTAATGGGGCTTGATCTCTTTGGATTAGGTACATATTGTAGGGTAAGCCGAAACACCAATAAAATTCTTTCATTCTAAAGTCTAAAATGATTGGTGGGAAAATACATGCGTCTAAGTAGACCGTCCTAAATTGATGTTGGTTGAATCAGGGGTAAAAACGTTTTCCTTTCCTTTTTGTTGCATTCTTTTTTAATAATATATTTTTTAATTATGTGATAAATATATGTTTACATTGATATCTATACAATTAAAATTATGTGTTTAATGTTTAATATTTATTGAAAATTTGACTTCAATTTTTATTTTTAAGAGTAACTAAGTCTCAGTCACCCAGTAAGTTGAACTGATTATAATATAAATAAGGAATAACTCAATTTTTAAATCTCCATTAAATGTTGGTATAAA
The DNA here is from genome assembly GCA_963277665.1 of Viscum album. Lineage (NCBI taxonomy): Eukaryota > Viridiplantae > Streptophyta > Magnoliopsida > Santalales > Viscaceae > Viscum > Viscum album. The sequence goes on along the minus strand of OY728153.1, from coordinate 1,680,607,363 downwards.
CGAACCTAATATCTTTAGGCTCAACCCAGTCAAATCCATTAATCATCTATACCCCATGAATTAGTTTCCTAGTCATTGTTAATTAAATGATATTTAATTCCACTTCAGTGATCAAATTATAAACCATTCCCATAATTGTATTCGACTATTCGACATGGGAGTGGTGAGTGTGCTATAAAACCTCCCAATGTGTGTTAGCAACCAACTTTATCCTTGGAAATTGAGTATAGAATACACCTATTATGAGTGTTTAATCTAACCCAACTCATGACTGCAAACAGCATGTCATTCAAAACTTTTGGTGCTCAAATAATTTATATACCAAGTGAAATAGAAAAAGGGATGGTAAAATTGATTTAATAGTAGAAAAAATAAGGATTTATGAAATGTGAAGCAGAGTGTGAAAACCATCACTCAACTCCCTCAATGCTCTCTATTTCACTAGAATTCTAAAAAAATAATGATCTAAATTAAATGAATGAAACTAGGGATACAAGATCCCTCAAATAAACCCTATTTTATTTCTCTATAACCATGGAGTGTGGGAGGTTTATAAGGGATGAACACAAGGTGATTTTAATGGAATAAATGTGAAAAAGAGAATAAGTAGAAAAAACACTTGAATCTGAAAAAATAGAGAGTAAAATAATAAAATTCTGCAGCCAACATTGTGTTTAGGTAGACTCATAGTAGAAATATCACCACAAACCAACTTTTTCACATCAATTAGACAACCAAAATGATTGAAATTAGAAGAAGAAAATGAATATTTTACCTAGAAGGTTCAACTCCACCTCCATTTTTCTCCACATATACAACCCTAGTCATCTTCATCAAACAATGACAACAGAATCAGTTTTGTGAATAATCAGTGGCTTTATATTGATACATTGAAGTATAGTGGAAATATAGAGTTCCTGGAGGTCTTGATATTAGTGTGTCTTGAGTGGAGATAAATATGTGAAAGCAATATACTCAATAATAATTTTTGTTATAATAACATGGGTTTTCATCATTAGGTCAGGATTTGTTCAGTTTGTTGTTCAAGTCATACTTTTAAGTGGGATTAAGTAATTCTTTTGCTGGTAGATGTGGATTTGGTGAAGACTGTTAGATTTGGGTTTGTGAAAAAATGTTATTGTTACTAAGTATTAGATATTCTAGAAGGAGAAATTTCGAGATAAGAATTCTGAACCAGTGGAGGTAGTGACAGCCGAACCAGGGGTTCAGAACCAAGCAAAAAAAATGGCGCCATTCAAAGTGGAAAATTTAGTAAGGGAAATTGGATGAGTTCCAAATGCTATATTGTTCACTAGAAGAAGTTGTTATAGTCGGTGCATTAGTGGGTAGCTAGAGATTTCCTAGACTGAGCATTTTACTAACACAAATATCTGAAGGTGGAAGAATCTGCTGAAATTGAATGTTTTTTGCGTATCTCCTTTGTAAATATACGCGAATGACACACTTTCTCAAAGTTGGATGGCTGTCATTATTCTTTGGATTGACTATAAAGCATATTTTCTGTTTTCTCCTAGGTAGTGTTCCAGATTGGGCACTCCTAACTCAATAAGGTCTTTCTCTTATTCTTCTCTTTTTTAAAAGTTATAATGTTGTTGTGGAGTAGGACTTGTTCCGAACTATGAAAATTCTAAGTGTTCTATATGGAGTGTTATCCTTATATTTTTCTTCATTCCACTTCGTGATTGAGATGTGGGTTTTGTTGAGCGTCGATTCAGTGTGTGGATGGAGTGTGATGTTTCTCAGTTCAGATACACTAAATCCATCACATATATTTCAATTCTTATCTATTTTTTATGTATTTTTGTATAGAATTTATGATTCTAGGGATCTAATATTGTTAAATTTTCCAGGTATTGAAAGTGTGTTTCTAATCATTCTTTTGTTTCATATGATTTTTGATATTTAATTTCATCATTTCTTTTAAATGTTCATCTGAATTGTGGAATCAATGAGATGTTTTGTCCCTAAACTATGGGAGTTTTTTAATATTTGAGTATCATGATTCATCAAATTATCATTTTCAACATCTTGGTTTCCATTAATTTATTATTACTTTTTATTTTTAAAATGGTGTGAAAAATTCTGTATATGAATAAAATCTTATTAAATAAAAATAAAAATTTTATAACATTCTCATTATTTTTCAAAATTTAAAATATTGCATATTTTTAGGAATAATATATAAATATTTTTAAATTTATTAGTGTGTTTCTTTGTTTCTAGATCCATATAATTTATTTTTAAATAATTGGAGACATAAATATTTCAAAAAATATACAATGATACTTTTTTTAAGAATTGAAAACATTTTTTGATGATTTTTTTCAACTATATGAAAACCTCTAATGAAATTCATTGAAGCAGAAAATGATTTAATTATTTTATGTGAAACTATTCTGAGTGGATCACTTACAATTAATTGATCAAATGAAATTATAAATACTAATAGTGTAATGATATCTATAATAATTGATCAAAGAAAATTTTAGAAAATAATTTTGTATTTGAGATCCTTGATATAATGTTTGGATTTATCATGAATTGTATATTGGAATTAATAAGAATTTGTGTCCCTCAAATGTGGGAATTTGTGACTATCTAAGTATCATGATTCATCGAATTATTGATTTTTACATTTTGGTTTCCATTAATTAACTATAATCTTGTTTTAAAAAAGATGTTTTAAATTGTGTATATGAATAATATTTTCTTAAATAATTTTTTTTTATCATTCTCATTTTTCTTCAAAAAAAAAATATCTCATATTTTCATGAATAATATATAAATATTTATAAATTGAATATTTTTTTTGAGTCTAGGAACATATTATTATTTTTTAAATAAATTGAAACATAAATATTTCAAAAAAATACAGTGCGATTTTTTAAAAAAAAACTATAAACATGTTTTGATGATTGTTGTCAACTATATGAAAAACTTGAATGAAATTTTATGAAGTAGAAAAAAAACTTTATTAATAATCTGTGTGAATCACTTGGAATTAAATGGTCAAAGGACATTAAAAAAAAATAGTGAAGGTGTAATTATAGATCCTCTAAATGAGTTTAATGTCATGAAATATATTATTTATCTTATTTATAAATGATAAAATAGATTTCTTGTCCAATTATCATGATATATATTTGAAGCCACATAATGATACAATAAATTCAATTTTAATAGGCCATGATAACAAAGTCATGACTTATATTCTAAATCCATGCATTTCACATTCATAAAGTCTAAATTTTTAGTTCAGAAAAATATGGTATAAGTTTTAAAAGTTAATATTAATGCGCTCATAATTTTTATTTTTTTATTTTAATATAATTGATAGATTTATGACTTTTTACTAAATAACTATAAAGGGTTATTGTCATTGTATCTTTAAGAACCTTAAAGATTCAAGAATCAATTATAAAATATTCATGGGTTTTTTTCTTTATCACGTGTGTAGATTTTTTATTATTTTATTACATTTATGCATTCTTCTCTTATTAAAAATCAGAAATATCTCAATTCTCATCCCAACCTAAATGTTCCTATGTATATTGGTTGTCATGTTCATCCTTTGGGGTGTTGTATAAATATTTTCTCACTCTCTTATATAATGTTTCTTGACTATTTGTATTCACTAATCTTTGAAACTTAAACCCAACCCATGATCATATGTTGTGAATATTAGGTTTTACCTTACTATGGATGTTTAATGTTTCTTGAATCTTTTGGATAGGTTATATCTTATGTGGTAAGACGAAACAACAAACACTACTGGAAAACTGACCTATACCCACTGTTTTAGGAGAACCGTGGGTATAGGTTTCAGGGGAAAAAAATTCACAGGAAGGACCTATACCCACAGTTCTCCGAAAACTGTGGGTATAGGTCAACCCTATACCCTCGTTTTTTTGGAGAATCTTGGGCACAGGTTTCATGAGAATTTTTTTCGGGGAAGACCTAAACCCATAGTTCTCAAAATTCATGGGTATAGGTTGGTTTACACCCCCAGTTTTACCAAACCATGGGTATAGGTTGACCAATTGTTTTTTCATGAAAAAAATATATATTTTAATATAAATATATATACTTATATTATATATGTGTATATATATATATATTATATAATAACATAAAATGTTTGATATAGTAGTGGTAAAGTCGTTGGACTATATGGGGAAGGTGAGTGGGTATTTTTTTAATAAATGAAGTATACCCACGGTTTGGAAAACAATGGGTAATGGTATGAACATAAAAAATGCCTATAGTGATAGTTTAAAAACCTCAGGTAAACAAGTTTTATTTTCATTTTTATATCATTATTTTTGTAATGATATATTTTTTAATGATGTGAGAAATAAATGTGTAAATTGATATCTATTCAATTGAAATTATGTGTTTAATGTTTAATATTTATTTAATTTTTTTTACTTTTAAGAATAAATAAGTTTGGGTCACCCTGCAAGTCAAACTAATTATAATGTAAATGTTACATAAATCATTTTTTAAAATCGGCATTAAATGTGTGATTAATAAAACCTAATGTATTTAAGCCTGACCTCATCAAATCCATTAATCATATATACCCCTTGAATCATGCATCGGTAGGTATAAAAGATTCGGTTTAGATGATCGAAAAATAGTCCTTTCATTTGATTAGTCCTTTATACTTAGCTTGTTTATGTCGTTTTTACTTACCAATTAAAAAATATTTTTTATTTCTTTGAAATCATTTAGAGTGTATTGTTGTTATGAATTATTTTAAAAAAATACTATATAACTAATTATTCACAGTTTAAAATTTAATTTAGCACAAGTAATTCATTTTATCCAAATGAAATTAGATGAATGGAAAAATTAAAGATTAAAACTTAGATGATAAATTTTATTTCCACATATTATGTTTTACAATATTGAGGAAATTCAATTTACGAATGATTAGAAAAGAAAAGAATAAAAACATTTTATATTATTCTACTCAAATTTTTTTATCATATTTATTATTATCACATTCAATTTTCTATTTCAATTACATCATTCACCATTTTCATTTTCTTAATATATATGTTTCAATATTTGGATCTTTTTCTTTAAATCTATTTCTAACCTCATGATAGATTTTAGTCAAAACACCATAGTCATTAATTTATTTTCTCATTTAACTATTGTTGCCACACATGTGATGGGTGATCAACCAAGAAATGATTCGTATGCATTAAATGAAATAAAACTATATAAAATTTTATCTTATCCATTCTTAGTCTCTTTTAATATTATAGTCACTAATATGTTTGATTGGGACCACGAGTACTGGTCAATATATTTATGCATTCTAAGATGATGAACCAACTATATAAATCTTAGAGCCATCTTGGTTTAATTATCCAAGTATTGAAAGTATGTGTAAGTGGTCCATGGTTTTATATGATTTTTGATGCTTAATTTCTTCATTTCATTTTCATGTTCAATTAAGCTTGACTGCATTATTTGAATATGAGATCCTTGATATAATATTTGTATCTCTCATGGACCTTGGTATAAGATCAATTATAAGTTGTCTCTCAAATGTAGGAATTTGGGACTATTTGAGTGTCAAAATCCATTGATTAATTTTATATGATTCATAAATATAATGATTTAAAAAAATCTAATGTTGTCATATTTTATTTTCTATTAGTTATTTTTTTATATGAATTTTGGATAAATGGTGTGAATGAAGGGTATTTTTTGAAATAAATATAAAAATATAATAACATACTTCTTATCCGTCAAAAACTAAAACATGACATATTTTCATGAATCATATATAAATATTATTATATTGTTTTCTTGAACTGTCCCCACTAATTCCCTTCCAAAGATGGTTATGAAGATAAAAGTTACGCTTGATTCTCTCTGGTGTTGAGCCTCCTGCAAGGTCATAATCATTATTTTATCCCAAAGGAGTATCATAGTGGATAACCTAGGTTGTCTCTAGAGGTGGTCACTTAATTAATCATTCATCATGGGATTCATAAGTTTTTTGGGAATTTTTATAGCTTAATTAAAATGAAAACAATAACAGATGAATTTGTTTTTGAGTGTTATGAATTGGATAAATTAAATTGAATAAGATAAAACAAAATAAAGATAAGAAAATAAATAAAAAATAAAATAGGTGTCAGATGTATAAATGATCGATCCAAAGGATGATTGTAGTTTCATGGTTATTATTAATTAAATTATATTTCATTCCACTTCAATGATATGATTATATACCATTCCTCTAACCATCTTCCTCTATTTAATTTACAATTGGGGATAACACTCAAGAGCCTCTCAAAGTGTGTTAACAAATCACTTTATCCTCAGAGATTTTGTATAGAATTCACCTCTTCCAAGTTCTTTATCTAACCCATCCCCAGACCACATCCCATATTCCATTCAAAACCTATGGAGATCAAATAATCCAAATACTGAGCTTAAGAGAAGAAGGGATGCTAAAATTGATTCAATAGTGGAAAAAATAAGGATTTATGTAATGTGAATGGAAGAGTGAAAACCGTCAGTCATCTCTAAAAAAAATCTCTCCATTAATTGAATTAGAAAAAAATAATCACCAAAATTAAATCAATAAAACTAGGGCTTTTAGAACCCCCTGGATCAACCACCTTTTAGTTCTCCATACCATAGAGTGTGAGAGGATGATGATAGAAGAACACAATTTCACATTAGTTTAAGTGAAACATATTGTTACTATAATTTAGGTTCTTCTAACCCTTTTTTAGTTATCTATTTTTTGAGATTATCTTGGGTTTTTGTTTTATAAATTTTGGAGTTTTTTTGATAGTTTTTGTGCCTATTCATGGTTGGATCACGATTAGCAAAAACCGTGTGGTTCATCCCAATAAACTGTGCACCTTGTATTTGAGTTGTGGAGGTGGGAACATGGTTAATCACATTGTTATTTTAAACTATGGTGCATAACCCCCAAACCATGTAGTTTGGGATAGTAGATCATGCATGGTTAAAACCCAATTTGGAAAACCCTACGGATAAACCATGCAACTCTATGAAATGGCCTAAAAGGGTACACATGGTTGGTGCATTATTTTTAAAATCGTGTGGCCAAACCATGCATCTTTCTATAATATCCCAGAGTAAGAGGAACATAGTTGGTCAAAACATATGGCCAAAAAATGTGATAGGAATTAAATTATATAAATATTTTAATTAAAGTTGTGATGCCATCATTTTACATTCTATTTTTGAGAATTTTATTTTTTTACTTGTGGTTTTATCCCTTATGGAATGTTTTTCATACATACTAATTATCATTTCTATCAGCTTCATTGTCATGATGAGTTTCACTTGTAGGAAAATCATTCCCTCTGGTTTTTATTTATTCCCTAGCTCTAGTTTCTAGTGCTTGGGGATCGAGAATGCCCTTCAGGCTGTGTTTGGATTGATTTAGATACTGTTTTGGTGGGTTATCTGAGTCGTTTCATGAAATACTAGTATCAAAGGTAGTCATGCCTCTTCTATGATGTCGGTATACAAATTCTGATGTATTAGTAGACATGATACCGGATTTTTAGGACATAATGGGAAGGTTATAAACAAATTCTTGTCAAGCTCTCATTGTAATGAGTCTTGAGTTACCATGGGCTATTGGAAAAAAGTGTCTTTGAGGTGTTGTTAGATAAAATATTTTCCTTTTTACAATGATTTAATTATATACTTTTGTTTTCCAATTAAATTATTATTGATATGGTTGATGATGTCTTGTCTCTTGATTGATGTTTTCCTTATTATCTATTCATAATGTGTAATACCATGACCATAAGAAGATGTTTGAACAGACCCTTGGAGGGAGCCTCTGATAAACCACAAAAAGAGAACCATCAAGTTAATCAAAGCCTTGTGGAAGTTTTTTTGAATGTGTTCCAATCACAGGTCCATATGGTTGCACCAATTAATATTCAGGTGGTAGAGGTTGTGCCCTGAAGGAAAGATTGTAGATATCATGCCCAGGAATTTCATTATATGAAGCCACTATCTTTACCGGGTACCAATGATACTCAGAAGGTACAGGATTAGTTAAATAAAATGTATTATATCTTTGAGTTTTTGGACACACTTGACTCTGTTATGGTTAAATGTGTTTCCTTCATGATTTAAGGGCCTAACTGATGGTGGTGGGACTTAATAGTTCATATGGGGATGAATGTGGAATTGGAATGAAAATACATCAGGGTATTTTTAATGAAAAAATTATATCTCGAATCATTGGTGTTGGATAAGTATATAAAGTTCCTTCAACTTGAGCAAGGTGATCAAACTATGACCTAGAATACTAACCACTTCACCAAGATTATTCATTTATCATCAAAGGTTTTAAAAAATTAGTAACTGAAACCCGAAGATTTGAGATGGGTGTTCAAAAAGGTATCCAATCTCAGGATTTCCTACTGAAACTCACCTCTTTTGTAGATGTATTGGATAGATCTTTTATGGTGTAACTTGACTTGGATAGTAAGTCAGGTTTGATGGGAGTTCCTCCTAGTCCCAATGGAAACTTGAGTAATACCTTTAAAGGGAAGAGAAATTGGTATGAATCTCATGGTGGAAACCATAGTGGTGGTGAATCCATATATCATACTTTCTATAATATTCTACAATTTCTATAAAAGTCTCATTGACTTGTTTAAAATGTTGAAAAGTTGGTAAATCAAAGCATGTTTTCATGGAGGTGCCGAAGATCTATAGCTCTTGTGGGAAGTTAGAATACTTGAAGAAGTTTATCCAAGTTTTTACAGATTTGGGTCATGGCATAGAAACCAAATCACCAAGAGGCTCTATGGTGCAGTGAGATACTTCAAAAAAACAGGGTTCCATCCATTGGAATTAGAAATGAAGCTTTTTCACGAATTTAATGATTATATAATGGAAATCGATGTGATTCATGCCACTGTAAGAGGTACCATTACAATTTCTTCGACCTCAATGTCTACTTTATTTGATATTGGTGCCTATAATTATTTAATATCTAATCATATTGAGGAATCATAAAATCTACCTATGGTAATCATGTCTTATGTTATGGATATTACTTCACCTCTTGGGATAAAGAGAGAGCATATTCTTAAATTCCCCTCTTGAACTTTTTCCTTGTGGGAAATAGAGTTTTCTTGATACTTTTCAGTTATGGATGTGAAACCTCTAGATATCATTCTTAGGATGGGCTAACCGACCACTCATAAATATCATATCAAATATTTTCTTTAATGATTCTTCTTTACTTCCCCTGATGGGGTGTGTCATTTATTTCACAAAGAATGGGAATCAAGATAAATTTGGTCCGAACATTCTCTTCTAGGGTTGGGTAGGATAATATCCATGTTTTCTTTTGAACCAAAGTTGGATTATTATGGTGGTGATCTTCCTCCCATATAATTTGAGTTTCTTGATGTGTTTCTTGCTAACTTTTCTAGGCTTCCACCAGTGATAGAAGTGGATTTTTATTTGACTTGGTACTAGGTACCCAACCAATTTTTATTCCCTCTTACTGAATAGAACTAGTTGAGCTGGAGGAGTTAAAGACGTAGCTGTATGATTTGATGTCAAAGGTACTCATTCTCCCAAAGTTTTTTGCTAGGAAGTTTTGATGATTTATTATAATAAGGCTAATAGAAACTTTCTCCTTTGTGTTTATTATAGAAAGATCAATCATTTCATGGTTAAGAATAAATATTATTTACCTCAAGTCAATGATTTTTTTTACCAAATGAAAGGGGAGAAGTGGTTATCAGATATTGATCTTCAATCTTGTTATGACTAAACATTCATTTGTAGTTATATTTGTGAAAAACACCTTGGTTTACTCTAAGACTAAGGAGGATCATATGTGTCAATTAATATTAGTTCTAGATAACTTTAGAAGTTACGTACTTTATTCCACGCTTGATAAATGTAGTTTTTGGATTTGGGAGGTAACGTTCTTGAGACATATGGTTTTCATACATGCTATTTTAGTTTTCCCTTATAAGGTGAAAGATATCATGAACTAGGGGGGACTAAGAAATTTATTTTATATTCATAACTTCTTGGGATTCGTGGTTTATTATCACTAGTTTGTGATGAATTTATAAAGATAAATTCTACAATGGCCACTCTTACTCGAAAGGGAGGGAAATTTATATGGGATTCTAAATGTGAGGCTTCATTTGATAAGTTAAAGTGTCATTTGAATTCAAATCCAATGTTAAATCTTCTAGAAGCTGATTTGGTCTATATGGTCTTCTATGATGCATCATGTTTAGGATTGGGTTGAGTCCTTATATAGGGTGATCATTTTATGTCTTATGGAACTTATAAATGTTGACTTAATGAGAAAAACTATCCTAAATGTATTCCTGAACTCATAGCTATGTTGCACCCTCTAAATAGTTGGAGACATTACCTTTTAATCAAAAGTTTTATCATATAATTTGATAATAAAATGTTGAGTTATATCTTTTTATAAGAAGATTTTAATCTTTGGATGAGACCATGGGTAGTGTACCTGAAATCCTTTGATTTTGACATTTCCTACACTCCTAGTAAGAGGAATGTTCATGATGATGCTTTAAAATGGAAATCTCTATCCCATACCATGAAAAAATCTTCCAAGGAATTGAATTTGATGTTTTTATTTTCACATATACCCTTAGGAGTTTGGTAGGATGAGATTGAGGTTGTTTTATCAAGTGTTCAATTGACTTCCGCACTTATGAAGATGGATCTTTATGAACAATAGCTTCATGATGATTTCTGAGGAATTATGGAATCTTTATATGGTGGAGAGACAATTTGTGAATGGTCTCTATCTTTAGAGTGTATTCTATTCTTCCAGAGTCATCATGTAACTCCTTTTACTTTAATGAAGGCCATGATGGGGGGTTTATATGATTCCAAGTGGAAAGTACACCCTAGCACCGTGAAGATGTTTTATGATAAGATGTAGTGTTTTTGATGCTGAGGTATAAAACAAGACATTTTTTATTTTGTTTCTAATTCGTAAACATTTCAACAGATTACGGTTGAAAAACATAAGCCTTTAAGTCTTCTTTAACCACTTCATGCATCTAATTGGAAGTGGGATAAGATATCAACATACTTTTTGGTTGGGTTACATTATACATTACAAGGAAAGAATTCAATAAGGGCGGTGATTGACTGATTACCCAAATTGTCTCAATTTATTCCAATTAGTGATATAACCAAAGTTGAGGACTTGGGGTGTTTGTATGTGTAAAATATTGTCAAATTACATGTAGTTATATAATCTATAGTTTTTGATAGGTATCCCATGTTCACTTCCCATTTTTGGAAAGGCCTCTAGGAGGTGACGGGATCCTAGGAAAAGTTGAGCATTGTGTGCCATCCTCAGATAAATATTCAAATAGAATGAGCTATAAAAAATCATGAGTACATGCTATTAGCTTATGTTTTTGACTTTGGAGGATTTTGGACTTCCACTTGGGACTGGTTGAATTTTCCAACAATAATAGTTACCATTAATCCACCAAGATAGAAACTTTTGAGGCCTTGTATGGCTAACCTTGTAGATCACCACTTTGTTGGTCAGAGATTGGTGATGCTTTTCAAGTTGGACCTCATTTGGTCTAAGAGAATAAATCAAGGACCTTGTTGATTAATTATATAATGTTAATAACATAGAGCCGATATAAATACAATATTGATATTAGATATCAAACTTTTGAGTTCTTGGTTGGTGACCATGTATTTTTGAGAGTTTCACCTCAATTGGGACATCGATGGATTGTAAAGTATGGAATTTTAGAATCGAGATATGTGAGACTATTTGAGGTTGTTGATCAAATTAGCAAGGTGAATTACCGCATGGATTTTCCATCTCAGATGATGTCAACCCATAATGATGGAATATGTGACTATTTGAGTATCATGATTCATTGAATGATTATTTTCAAAGTTTTGGGTTTCCATTAATTCATTATTTTTTCATTTTAAAAAACATGTTTTAAATTGTGTATATGATGAATACATTCTTAAATAAAAATAAAAAATTTACAGCATTCTCATTGTTCTACAAAAATTAAAATATCATATATTTTTTATAATAATATATAAATATTTTTAAATTCAATGTTGTGTTTTTTTTGGTATCGTTTAATATAATTTATTTTTAAGTAAGTTGAAATATAAACATTTCAAAAAAAAATAAAAATAAAAATATCTTTAAAAACATATAAACATGTTTGGATTTTAGTTTTCAACTATATTAAAAACTTGAATGAAATGTTATGATGAAAACAAAAGTTTAATAATAGTCTTTGTGGATCTCTTGGAATTAAATGTTCAAAGGGATTTAAAAAATAATGAAGGAGTGCTGAGATATCCTCTAAATGAGTCTAAAACAATTAAATATATTATTGATCTTATTTATAATTGGGAAAAGGGATTTTTGTCTAATTATCATGAAATATATTTAAAGGAAAATAATGAGATAATAAATGAAATCATTGTAGTTCATGACAACAAGATTAAGACATATATTCTAAATCCATTTATTGTATATTCATATGTCCAAATATTTATCTCAGAACAATATTGAATGAGTTTTAAATGCTATAATTAGTGTGATAATAATTTTGTTTTTTTTATTTTAAGAGAACTGATAGATTTATACTTTTTGACTGATGAACTATAAAAGGTTATTGTAATTATATCTTTTGAAACGTTAAAGATTCAAGAATCAATTATAAAATCTTCATGGGTTTTTTTTTCTCCATCACATGTGTAACATTTTTATTATTTTTCTTTCATTTATGCATTATTGTATATTCAAAATCAAAAACATATCAATTTCTATCCCAACCTAAATGTGTTAGTATATATTAGTTATCGTGTTCGTCCTTAGCTGCGATGTCTAAAAATTTAATCACACTCTTATATAATTTTTCTTGACTACCTGTATTCATTGATATTTGAATCTCATCCCCACACCCTTATCATATATTGTGAATATCAGGTTATCCCTTTCTAGGGATTCTTAATGGTTCTGAACTCCTTTGGATCAGGTATATCTTATAGGGCCAGTTGAAACAAAAAAAATAATTATTTTAAATTCTAAAATGATTACAGAGAAAATAAATGCCTTTAAGTAGACCGACCTAAACTAATTTCAGTTGCCTCATTGGTAAATAATTTTTCTTTTAATTTTTATACAATTTTATTTGTAATAATATATTTTATAATTATGTTAAAAATATATGTATAAATTGATATCTATGAAATTAATATTATGTTTTTAATGTTTAATATTTTTTATAAATATGCCATTTTATTATTTATTTTTATGAATAATTAAGTTTGGGTCACCTTGAATGTTAAACAACTTATAATTTAAATGGGTAATAACTCAAGTTTTTAAATCCACATTAAAAATGGGCATAAACAAAAACAATTTCTTTAGGCCTAACCTAGTCAAATCCATTAATCTTTTATACCCATTGAATATTTAATCAGTTGGTATCTATGATTTTGTTGATGTGATTGAAAAATAAGCCGTTAATTTTATTAGTACTTAATTATTTAACCATGTTTATTTCTTTTTTTTACATACCAATTCAATAATATTTTTTTCCTAGAAATTATTTAGAATTGATTCTGGTTTTGAATTATTTAAAATATATCATATAACCAATTATTCATACTTTAAAATTTTATCCATCATATGTAAATTATTTCATCAAAGTGGAATAAGATGAATGGAAATTTTGAAGATAAAAACTTAGAAGATACATGTTCTTTCCACAAACTATGTTTTACAATATTGATCATATTATGTTTTTTAGTAATTGGAATATAAAAAAAGGAAAAAATTGGGTATTATTTTAATCAAATTGTTTTATCATCTTCATTATTTGAACATAAAATTTTCTCTTTATATTATATCATTAACCTTTTTCATTTTCTTAATATCTACATTTCAATTTTTAGATATCTTTCCGTAAATCTATTTCTAACCCCACCAGTGATTTTAGGAAACACACCATAATCATAAATTTATTTTATCATTTATCCATTGTTTCCAACCATGTGTTGGGTTCTATAAGCTTATGATATAGACCAAATGAAGTGAAATTAAATAATAAATCCCGCCATGATCAACCAAGAGATGAGTTTTATGTATTAAATTAAATAAAACTATAAAAAATTATGTATCGACCTCTCTTAGTCTCTATTAATTTTATATTTAGTTGTTCATTTTATTGAGAACACATGTACCGGAAAATATATTTATGCCTTATCATATGATGCACTAACTATATGAATCCTGGATTCAATTTGGTTTAATTACCCAAGTATTTTCATTATGTGTAATTTTTTCATGGTTTTATATAATATTTGATGTTTAATTTCTTCCATTCATTTCCATGTTCAACTAACATTGAATGACTTATTTATATACAAGATCCTTGATATTATACTTGGATATCTAATGGAGAATATTATGGGTTTAATGATAAGTCATATCCTACATGTAGCAAATTGTGACTATTTGAGTTCCAAAATTCATTGAAAATTTGATTGGATTCAAAAACTCAATGATATAAAAAATCCAATGTTTTGACATTTTGTATTCATTTCGTTCATTATTTTTCTATTTTAAATAATTTTTTATAAATGGTGGGAATTCATGGTATTTATTTTAAAAAAATATAAAAATATCACAACATTCTCCCTATCCTTCAAAAACTAAAACATGACACATTTTTATGAATCATATATAAATTTTGTTATATTGATTTTGTTACCCATCTACACTAATTCTCTTCACAAGATGATTATGAAGATAGAAGTGAACCTTAAATATCAATGATGTTGGGCCTGTTGTGAATCCCTCATCAATATTTTTATCCTAAATGATCAACATAATGGTTAACCTATATTGTCTATGTAAGTGGTTACTAAATTAGTCATTATTCATGGGATTGGTCACTTTTTTTATATTTTTTGAGTTTAATTGAAATGACAAAAAAATAATAGATGAATGAGGTTTCATGTGTTATGAATTAAATAAGGTAAATATAATAAGATAAAATAGGAGAGAGAAAAGAAAATAAATAAAAAAGATAAAAAGTGATAGAATGATAAATGATCAATCCAAAGGTTGAGTTTAGTGTCATATTAATCATTAATTAAATTATATTTCAATCCAATTAAATGATCATATTATATACCAGTATTACAATATTCTACCACTATTTGATATGGGAGTGGAGATTATACTCAAGAGACTCTCGTGGTGTGTTAACAACCTACTTTATCCTTGGAGATTGATCAGAAAATACACCTCTCTTGAGTGCATAATATAACCTAACACTTGATTGCATCCCATGTGTAATTTAAAACCTGTGGGGCTTGAATAATCCATATATTTAGTGGTATAGAAAAAAGGGATGTAATTTTTTTTAATAGTTGAAGAAATAAGTATTTAAGTAATGTGTAGTGAAGAGTGAAAACCATCACTCAACTCCCACATCGCTCGTTATCTTAATTGAATTTGAAATAAATAATAGAAAATATTAAATTAATGAAACACAACCTGAAAGAACCTCCCCCTTGGATAAACCCTCTTTTAGTTTGGCATAACCATGGAGTGTTAGAGGTTGATGAGGGAAGAACACAAGGTGATTTTAGTGGAATAAAAATGAAAAATAGAATAAGGAAATATAAGAAAAACACTTGAATCTAGAAAATGAGAGTCAAATAATAAAATTCAGCTACCATAATGGAGCCTAGGTATAATCTTAATATAAAAATCCCACAATCCCTTTTCCCCTTTAAATAGATGACCACCAACCTTGAAATTAGATGAAGAAAATGAATATTGTACCAAAAATGTTTAGATCCACCTCCATCTTTCTCTATGTGTACAACCCTCATCATCAACATCAAACCACCACAATAGGATCATTTTTTGAGAATAATGAGTGTCTTAACTTATCTATATTCATACATAGTGAAAATCTGTCATTCTTTTAGGTCCCTTTGTATTTTGGATTATGTAGAGAGAAATACGTGCCAGATCTACATTCAATTAGAATTTGGGATGCACTAACATTGGTTTTCATCATTGAGTCATGATTTGTTCAATTAGTGGTTCATGTCAAACTTGTTAGTTGGATTAAGTACTTCCAAAATTAGTTAGAATATATAGCTTTGGTGAAGACATTTAGGTTTTGATACGTGAAAACAGTTTTCTGACTAAGTGTTCGTGATTATTTATATAAGGCCTCGGCCTTAAACCTTACTTAATATTGAATTAAATGAATAATTACCGTTGAGGATCTTTTCAGGTTTAGAGTTTTAGAGAATTAGAACATAACTATTACATCGCAAAAGATTACAAAGTAGTCACTTCTACTAAGTTTCCAAAAAAAAACTCTTAAAAGAAACATGTCTAGTTCCATGTTTTATATAGCATGACATTCCCATGATCCCATCCTTGACCTTATTCCACATTAAGTCCTGTGAAAAACATTTCAAAAAAACTTTGGGTGAGCATAAAATGCTCAGTAAGGGATACAGAAAGAATGAAAACTGTTAGTTTTTCAAACATCAAATAAACCATATATACTCTATCAAAGTAATACCTTCACCTTCATGAAGTAGTAAAAACTCTTCACTGAATAAAGTATCATTACTTACCTTTTTGTAACCAAAGGATTACCATAAAATCCATAAAAAGAACACATAACATATATAAAGGTAACTTGGGACATAAACATACTTAAGTGGAATAACCATACGGTCGACTTCCACACATATCACTTAATGGAATAGCCATACGGCCAATTTCCATACATACTTAATGGAATAGCCATACGGACGACTTCCATACCCAATGCATTGGAGGTTATAACGTAACCACCCGCCCTGGTATTCACGGCACCACCCGTCATATGGTTTATAACGTAACCACCCGTTAAAATGTCCAAGTACCAATATAAAATCATAAAACATAAAACCAATATAAAGGAATGATAAAATTTCCACATTTCAATCACAATATATCATAAATATATTGACATAATAGAATCCTTTATCAAAACCATTTTCAATACCAAAATACATAAAAGAGTATATGGTATTTTATTTTATTTTAAAAACATTACGGCTTGTTGAGGAAGCCAAAGACCAAATAATACTCACGGTGGCGGAAAAGGTTTTTGTCGCCGCGTACGTTAAAAGAAACATTCCTTTTTTTCGTTTTGTAAAACATTTCGTATAAAAAGATTCCTTTTGTATAAAAGTAAAAGTCAAAGGGGGTTTATACACCGTATAAAAGAAAGTTGTGTATAAAACGAAATATGCCTCAATGAAAGGAGATTGAGACGAAGTCCCTTACCTCGGGTCCGACTTGACTCGATCGTTCTTTAACGTCCTGAATAATAAACTTGAGTTAATTTATACTTGATTAAGAACCTTTTTAATGTTCATTATTCTTTTTATATCACTTATTACCATGTTATAAACATTATGTAACCATTTAAGTTAATAATGTTTGTTTTCTCAATATTTGGTTCTTAAGTCGAAAGTGGACTTCTTACAATTACATGTTGTTCGTGTGGTCAAAGGTTCTTTATATCCAGAATGAAATTCCCGATTTGGATATAATATGTATCATATATATCCAGCATATACATGTATTTATAATATTACATAATCATTTAGAGGTAAGAAATGAAATGCACCGTTCATGGAGACGGTAAGCTGTACGTACGCATGAACGCTACTTTCATTTCTTTGTCATATTAATGGAATTAAAACTAAATGAGAGGTATGTATATTTTAATTCCAGAATTATATTCATCATTTAGATATATCATTAATTATATATATCCATTATATACATGTACTTTTAATAGTACATTACATTTGGGGATAAGAAATGAAATGCACCTTTCATGGAGACGGTAAGCCGTACGTACGCATGAACGCTACTTTCATTTCTATCTCATACTTTAATGGAAAGAAATAATAATGATATATAGGTATATTATAATTCCAGTATAAAATCATATATAATAACTTTAAATCCATCCTTTACACGTCCCACATATGGCATTAACAAATCACATCACTTTGAGGGGGCGGTAGTCCGCACTTCCTTAAATGAAGATATCGTGTTTACCCATAATGGAAACCATAAAGGTATGCCCAAAATGAAAAATACAGAATCTTAAAGAAAAAAAATAGAAATATTATATATCATATATAAAACTAGTGACATCATAATGGCCACCCTTGAAGGTGTTAAATGAGTATTGAACAATCATCGTTTCGGGAGGCAGAATTTCACCATCCCCGGAAACCGTATGTTCTTTAACCATTTGATGTAGTTGTGTGAGAGTGTAGCTAGAATAAATCTTATAACAACATACTAGTATATTGAAGATACTGTTGTTGTTGCAAAAGAAGTAAATAAAAAGAGTTTAGAGGGTCGGAGAAGCAAAATAAAACAAATGAACAAGAGAGAATGAATTACCTTTAAAAGTGTAACTCCTTTTGATTTGAGACTAAAGGCTTCCTTTGAAAGGATTATTCCCAAAGGGAATCCTCTAGGATGAGGAGAGGGATGTTGAGAGAGTAAATGGGTAGGGGTTGGACGATCCAAAGGCTTGAGGAGTGTGTGAAATGAGGTAGAGGTGGGGGCCTTTTATAAGAGGAGAGGAGGGGCACTTTTGGAATGTAAAGAAATATCACTTTATTTGAAAATGTGTTTCGGTTTTAAAAGGTCCCACATTGATATAATTCGTGGATAAGGTGATAAGGGTTCGAAATCCACTCATCCAATAGGTTTTGGCCATGTTTAGGTTTTATATTGTTCATTATCTTTCCATTTTATTTAAATTGTCAAATAATGATGTCATCGCTGCATAATTATTATGTCATAAATAATTTAATTTGTTTAATGTCTAAAAATTATAAAAAAAATACTATGATGTAGGAAATCTTTTTATCTTTCCAATGACTACTTATAATCAAAAATCTGATCTTTATAACCCCATGTAAAAATTGTTTGTGTAAAACAAATTATGTTTGTGTCACTTTTTACTTTTACAATAAATAAAAAGTTATTTATGTCATTTCCCAACCAACGTGTCTCCATGGGGTCCCCAAGTTGACCCATGGCTTTTATTGGTCGGAAATGACACAACAAATGAGGGTAGGACATGTTTCAAGCTCATCTTATTTTATTAAAGCATTATTTTTACCTTAAACTACACTAATTACCACTAATCGCGATTAAGAACTTAATAAGTTACTATTCACCAAAAAATAATTATAATCTCATTGAACCACATTTCACTTCTTAATGAAAACCATGTATGTCGGATTTTTTGAAATTCAAAACACAATGATGGAAAAATTTCATTTAAAAGGAAAATCAGTCTTTATAAGTACCACTTAGTGGTTTCACTATTCATCAAAAATTGAAGTTTTTCAGAAAATTACCAAAAATTAACCCTAATCTATATTTGATATTACGAATTCAAAAATGAAGTCTATTTTACAAAATTCAAAACATATCAGTCACATTAATTAGTTTAATAATTAATTCCCGCTGTCAGAGAAAATAGCGTGTTTTTATGAAACAATAAGTATCAAAAGATTGACACTAGTTTGAGTCTGATTTCAAAGTGAAATTAATTCCAACGACCACTATAGGATTTAATGTGAAAAATATTTTCTAATTTCACTTTAAAACCAATTCAAAATATAATCTAATCATATAAATAAATTAGATTAAAAAGAGGTTTTGAATACAACATTTTACACTATTCATTAAAAAAATGAACTTTATCAGAAAGGTACCAAAAATTTACACAAAGTAAATTTTGATGTCCCGATTCTAAATTAGAGTTATATTTGGTCCAACAGAATTTATAAGATCGATCAAAACTATATTTAATGACGGTTCTCCGTCAAAAGGTGATAAGTGGACCTTTCGTGAAAATTAGGGTATAAATGCCTAAAATTGAACTCTTTCCATATTTTAAGCCTTTATATTTTATTGGGTAAATGTAAAAACATTTAAAAACATATATAATCATATTTTAGTTATTTCTATCCATTCCCACCAGTACAACGGTTACTCGTTAACTAACATTTAAAATAATATTATTTTATTACTTGTGTGCAACGTAAGTTTTCAAAGAAACTCATCGTTGCGTACCGAGTATGCTATCGAACGTAGAAACCCCTTTTAATTAAAATTAATATTTAATTCATAAATATTAATAAATATGAAAATTCATTATTCTTTATTTACCTGGGATGTTACATCCTTCCCCCCTTTTGGGAATTGCGTCCTCGCAATTTTATTCGCTTATCAAAATAAGTGGGGGTATTTATCCCTCATAGAATTTTCAGATTCCCAAGTTGCCTCTTCAATCACATGGTTTTTCCACAAAACCTTTACCTGATGAAGCACCTTATTCCGTAACACCTGCTCCCTGTGGTCAAGAATCTGGGCCGGTTGTTCCTCATAAGATAGGTTCTCTTCCAGCTGAACTACCTCTGGACTCAAAACATGAGATGGATCTGGAATATACCTTCTCAACATTGAAACATGAAAAACATTGTGTACCTGAGATAAACTCGGAGGTAAAGCCACCTGGTATGCAACTGATCCAACTCTCTCCAGAATTTCATATGGTCCAATAAACTTTGGACTCATCATTCCTTTCTTACCAAATCTCATCACACTTTTCCAAGGAGAAACCTTGAGAAAAACATGATCACCTACCTAGAAAGATAGATCCTTCCTCTGGTTATCCGCATAACTCTTCTGCCTGCTCTGAGCTGTTCTCATGTGCTTTTGAATCAACTGAACTTTTTTCTTCCATCTCTTCTACCAATTCTAGTCCCATCAGCTTCCTTTCACCCACTTCATTCCAAAATGCTGGAGTTCGACACCGATTCCCATATAATGCCTCAAATGGTGCCATCTGTATACTGGAATGAAAACTGTTATTATAAGAAAACTCAACTAAAGAAAGATGTTGGTCCCAACTTCCCTGATAATCCATCGAACAAGCTCGTAGCATATCCTCCAAGGTCTGAATTGTTCGTTCTGACTGCCCATCTGATTGAGGATGAAAAGCTGTACTAAAATTTAATTCAGTACCCAACGACTTCTGAAGGCCTTTCCAAAAGTTAGAAGTAAACCTGGGATCACGATCCGATACAATGGAGAGAGGAACTCCATGTAACCTGACTATTTCTTTAAGATACAAACAGGAAAGTTGATCAAGAGAGAAAGTATCTCGTATAGCAAGGAAATGAGCAGATTTGGTCAAGCGATCAACAATAACCCAGATTTCATTATTACCTCGAGATGTCTTCGGTAATCCAACAACAAAGTCCAAGGATATATTCTCCCATTTCCACTCTGGCACTGGTAAAGGATGAAGCATCCCTTTCGGTAACTGCCGCTCTGATTTAACCTGTTGACATGTCTAACACTTCACAGTAAAATCAGCAATATCTCTTTTCATTCCATCCCACCAGTAATACTCCCGTAGATCTCTGTACATCTTAGTACTTCCAGGATGAACTGAAAACGTGGAACTATGAGCCTCACATAACAACTCATTCTCCAACTGTGAATCACAAGGCACACATAACCTCTTCCCAAACCTCAAAACACAAACACAAACTTATCCAAGAACTCATGGAAAATTTTATTCATAAGGTCCATGAATACATCAGGTGCATTGGTTAACCCAAAAGGCATAACTACAAATTCATAATGGCCATATCTAGTACGGAACGCAGTCTTCGGAACGTCTGCTTCTTTTACTTTCAACTGATGGTACCCCAACCTCAAGTCAATCTTCGAAAAATACTGAGCTCCCTGGAGCTGATACCACTTCATTCGATGGCTCAACATCTGCTGAAGTTGTTGCAAAGGATTTCACCACCCCTTTCTGCTTGTAGTCTGGCTGCATTCCCCCAGTTGATTTCTTCTTTGGACACCCGTTTGCATAATGACCCATTTAATTACACTTAAAACATCTTACTGTTCGCTTTTCATTTCCTGCTTGATCATCTTCCTTACAGTTACGAGCAATATGACCAGACTTACCACACCGAAAGCACTTACCAGACTTGGATAAACATTCTCCAGGATGCATTTTACCACACTTCTCACAAGATGGATATTTGGTTTTCTTACCTCCTTGCTTCTTTGATGAATTCTTCCCCTTTTCCTGCCAACTAGACCTCTTATTCTGTTGTTTGTCATAGAACACCAGATCATCGGCAAACTCCATTTCCACCTTCTCCGCACATCAAACAAGTTTTTCATAACTTTTGAACTCACGAGAAGCTAAAGCCCTTCGATACTTTGGCTTTAACCCTGAGTAAAAATGGTTTATTTTACTATCAAGATCTCGTATGAAGTTTGGAGCATACCTTGACAATCGAGTGAACTTTTCTTCATAAGCAGCCACTGAATCATCCTCCTGCCTCAATTCTAGGAACTTCTTTTCCATCCTAAGACGAACCACCTTAGGAAAATATTTCTCAAAAAACATACATTTGAATTCGTCCCAGTGAAGATCCTCAATCTCATCACTATCCCTTATATTTTTCACCATCGACCACCAATGATCAGCTTCACCTTCAAAACGGTAAACAGCAAGACTAACCTTTTGATGTTCTGAACACCCCATGACATCAAAAATCTTCTCCAGTGATTTAATCCACCCTTCAGCTTGCACAGGGTCAGATGATCCTCTGAATGATGGGGGATGTTTCCTTATGAAATGTTCCACCACTGACATGTTCCTCTGCGGTTGATCTGGCTGATCTCGTTCATGGATACCACCACCATTTATAGCCTGAGTCAACTGTGCCATCACTGCAACAAACTGTTCAGTTCTGATTCCGACCATCTCAGGTTGCTGATTTGGAAGGTTATCTTCCTCCTGATGTCGTCCCAACATAGCTGCTTTGTTTCCTCTGCGGAAAACCATTCTGAACACAAAAATATCATAGGCGAAGCAACATGGTAATCCGTAAATGCTATATCATTTCAATCATATTATAATTTAACACTTTTATAACTCCTAAAGTTGTCTAAACCGACCTCTGATACCATCTATAAGGCCTCGGCCTTAAACCTTACTTAATATTGAATTAAATGAATAATTCCCGTTGAGGATATTTTCAGGTTTAGAGTTTTAGAGAATTAGAACATAACTATTACATCTCAAAAGATTAAAAAGTAGTCACTTCTACTAAGTTTCCAAAAAAAACTCTTAAAAGAAACATTTATAGTTCCATGTTTTATATAGCATGACATTCCCTTGATCCCATCCTTGACCTTATTCCACATTAAGTCCTGTGAAAAACATTTCAAAAAAACTTGGGGTGAGCATAAAAAGCTCAGTAAGGGATACCGAAAGAATGAAAACTGTTATTTTTTCAAACATCAAATAAACCATATATACTCTATCAAAGTAATACCTTCACCTTCATGAAGTAGTAAAAACTTTTCACTGAATAAAGTATCATTACTTACCTTTTTGTAACCAAAGGATTACCATAAAATCCATAAAAAGAACACATACCATATATAAAGGTAACTTGGGACATAAACATACTTAAGCAGAATAACCATACGGTCGACTTCCACACATATCACTTAATGGAATAGCCATACGGCCAATTTCCATACATACTTAATGGAATAGCCATACGGACGACTTCCATACCTAATGCATTGGAGGTTATAATGTAACCACCCGTCCTGGTATTCACGGCACCACCCGTTATATGGTTTATAACGTAACCACCCGTTAAAATGTCCAAGTACCAATATAAAATCATAAAACATAAAACCAATATAAAGGAATGATAACATTTCCACATTTCAATCACAATATATCATAAATATATTGACATAATAGAATACTTTATCAAAACCATTTTCAATACCAAAATACATAAAAGAGTATATGGTATTTTATTTTATTTTAAAAACATTACGGCTTGTTGATGAAGCCAAAGACCAAATAATACTCGCGGTGGCGGAAAAGGTTTTTGTCGCCGCGTACGTTAAAAGAAACATTACTTCTTGTCGTTTTGTAAAACGCTTCGTATAAAAAGATTCCTTTTGTATAAAAGTAAAAGTCAAAGGGGGTTTATACACCGTATAAAATAAAGTTGTGTATAAAACGAAATATGCCTCAATGAAAGGAGATTGAGACGAAGTCCCTTACCTCGGGTCCGACTTGACTCGATCGTTCTTTAACGTCCTGAATAATAAACTTGAGTTAATTTATACTTGATTAAGAACATTTTTAATGTTCATTATTCCTTTTATATCACTTATTTCCATGTTATAAACATTATGTAACCATTTAAGTTAATAATGTTTGTTTTCTCAATATTTGGTTCTTAAGTCGAAAGTGGACTTCTTACAATTACATGTTGTTCGTGTGGTCAAAGGTTTTTTATATCCAGAATGAAATTCCTGATTTGGATACAATATGTATCATATATATCCAGCATATACATGTATTTATAATATTACATAATCATTTAGAGGTAAGAAATGAAATGCACCGTTCATGGAGACGGTAAGCCGTACGTACGCATGAACGCTACTTTCATTTCTTTGTCATATTAATGGAATTAAAACTAAATGAGAGGTATGTATATTTTAATTCCAGAATTATATTCATCATTTAGATATATCATTAATTATATATATCCATTATATACATGTACTTTTAATAGTACATTACATTTGGGGATAAGAAATGAAATGCACCGTTCATGAAGACGGTAAGCCGTACGTACGCATGAACACTACTTTCATTTCTATCTCATACTTTAATGGAAAGAAATAATAATGATATAGAGGTATATTATAATTCCAGTATAACATCATATATAATAACTTTAAATCCATCCTTTACACGTCCCACATATGGCATTAACGAATCACATCACTTTGAGGGGGCGGTAGTCTGCACTTCCTTAAATGAAGATATCGTGTTTACCCATAATGGAAACCATAAAGGTATGACCAAAATGAAAAATACAGAAGCTTAAAGAAAAAAAATAAACATATTATATATCATATATAAAAATAGTGACATCATAATGGCCACCCTTGAAGGTGTTAAATGAGTATTGAAGAATCATCGTTTCGGGAGGCAGAATTTCGCCATCCACGGAAACCGTATGTTCTTTAACCATTTGATGTAGTTGTGTGAGAGTGTAGCTCGAATAAATCTTATAAAAACATCCTAGTATATTGAAGATACTGGTGTTGTTGCAAAATAAGTAAATAAAAAGAGTTTAGAGAGTTGGAGAAGCAAAATAAAACAAATGAACAAGAGAGAATGAATTACCTTTAAAAGTGTAACTCCTTTTGATTTGAGCCTAAAGGATTCATTTGAAAGGATTCTTCCCAAAGGTAATCCTCTAGGATGAGGAGAGGTATGTGGAGAGAGTAAATTGGTAGGGGTTGGCCGAGCCAAATGCTTGAGGAGTGTGTGAAATGAGGTAGAGGTGGGGGCCTTTTATAAGAGGAGAGGAGGGGCACTTTTGGAATGTAAAGAAATATTACTTTATTTGAAAATGTGTTTCGGTTTTAAAAGGTCCCAAATTGATAGAATTAGCGGATAAGGTGATAAGGGTTCGAAATCCACTCATCCAATAGGTTTTGGCCATGTGTAGGTTTTAGATTTTTCATTATCTTTCCATTTTATTTAAATTTTCAAATAATGATGTCATCGCTGCACAATTATTATGTCATAAATAATTTAATTTTTTTAATGTCTAAAAATTATAAAAAAAATACTATAATGTAGGAAATATTTTTATCTTTCCAATTAATATTTATAATCAAAAATCTGATCTTTATAACCCCATGTAAAAATTGTTTTTGTAAAACAAATTATGTTTGTGTCACTTTTTACTTTTACATTAAATAAAAAGTTATTTATGTCATTTCCCAACCAAAGTGTCTCCATGGGGTCCCCAAGTTGACCCATGGCTTGTCTTGGTCGGCCATGACACAACCAATGAGGTTAGGACATGTGTCAAGCTCATCTTATTTTATTAAAGCATTATTTTTACCTTAAACTACACTAATTACCACTAATCGCGATTAAGAACTTAATAAGTTACTATTCACCAAAAAATTATTATAATCTCATTGAACCACATTTTAGTTCTTAATGAAAACCATGTATGTCAGATTTTTTGAAATTAAAAACACAATGATGGAAAAATTGCATTTGAACGGAAAATCAGTCTTTATAAGTACCACTTAGTGGTTTCACTATTCATCAAAAATTGACGTTTTTCAGAAAATTACCAAAAATTCACCCTAATATATATTTGATATTACGAATTCAAAAATGAAGTCTATTTTACAAAATTCAAAAAATATAAGTCACATTAATTATTTTAATAATTAATTCCCGCTGTTAGAGCAAATAGCGTGTTTTTATGAAATAATAAGTATCAAAAGATTGACACTAGTTTGAGTCCGATTTCAAAGTGAAATTAATTCCAACGACCACTATTGGATTTAATGTGAAAAATATTTTCTAATTTCACTTTAAAACCAATTCAAAAGATAATCTAATCATATAAATAAATTAGATTAAAAAGAGGTTTTGAATACAACATTTTACACTATTCATTAAAAATAATGAACTTTATCAGAAAGGTACCAAAAATTTACACAAAGTAAATTTTGATATCCCTATTCTAAAGAAGAGTTATATTTGGTCCAACAGAATTTATAAGATCAATCAAAACTATATTTAATGACGGTTCTCCGTCAAAAGGTGATAAGTGGACCTTTCGTGAAAATTAGGGTATAAATGCGTAAAATTGAACTCTTTCCATATTTTAAGCCTTTATCTTTTATTGGGTAAATGTAAAAACATTTAAAAACATATATAATCATATTTTAGTTATTTCTATCCATTCCCGCCAGTAAAACGGCTACTCTTTAACTAACATTTAAAATAATATTATTTTATTACTTGTGTGCAACGTAAGTTTTCAAAGAAACTCATCGTTGCGTACCGAGTACGCTATCGAACGTAGAAACCCCTTTTAATTAAAATTAATATTTAATTTGTAAATATTAATAAATATGAAAATTCATTATTCTTTATTTACCTGGGATGTTACAATTTAAGGAGAGCTTTTTGGATCAAAATTAAGAACCAATGGAGTTAGTGAAAGTGAAACTAGGGGTTTAGAACCAAGCATCAATAATGAAACCATTCTAGATGTAAAATTATTTTTGGGAAGGTAGAGAGTTACAAATGCTGCATTGTTCACAGGAAGATGTTTATAGAGTCTATGTGTCAGTGGGTAGTAGGCGATTTTCGTCTAAAACACACATCAAATATCCAAAACTGAGAAAATGAGCTCATATTATTTTTAAATTTTATGGGAAAATATCTATAATATATTTCTAACGTATTGGAATCAACATCATGTCAATATGAAACATAATGTGGTTGGTATGACTTGAAGTGCGTGTTTTTAATATAGAACTATAAATTTAGTTTAAAACACATATCACATCGACAAAACCAAGAAAAAATGATTGGATTGTTTTCAAAATTTTGTAAAATGATATATAATTTATTATTATGTCCATGAATCAACCACATGTCAATCAAACACACGATATGGCCAGTATGAATAAAAGTTCATATTTTCAATATAAAAGTTTCATTTTTTGTTTCAAGCACATATCACATAGCCAAAACCCGGAAAACAAGATTGGATTGTTTTTAAATTTAAAAAAAATGACCCATAATATATTTCTAACATATATGAATCGCTTGAACATCAATCAGACACACGATGTGGTCAATATGACTCAAAATATTTATTTTAAATATAGAACTTTCATTTTAGTTTAAATCATGTATCACATATTCAAAACTGAGAAAAAAATTCATATTCTTTTGAAACATTATAAAAATGATCCATAATATATTAATGACATGTATGAATTGACCACATATCAATATGATGCATGATGTTGTCAGTGTGACTCAAAGTGTGTGATTTAAATATAACTATTATTTTTGTTTAAAATGCACCTGACATGGTCAAAACAAAGAAAATGAGCTTATATTTTTTTCATTTAGAAACAAAATCCATAATTAATTTGTGACATATAGGAGTTTACCTCCTTTCAATCTGACATATGATGTTCTCGGTATGACTTGAAGTGTGTGTTTTCAATATAAAAGAGTCATTTTAGTTTAAAATGTGGACCACATAGAAAAAACCAATAAAATGAGCTCTAATTGTTTTAAAACATTAGGAAAATGATTCATAATTCATTTTTAATGTATATGAATCAACCATACAATATCTGGCACACAATGTGGTCAATATGGATCGAAGTGTGTTTTTTTCAATATAAGTGCCATTTTAATTTAAATTGCATCTCACATAAACCGGGAAAACAATATTTTATTTTTTTAAAACCTTAGAAAAATGATCCATAAAATATTTATGATGTGTAGGAATCAATTGAACCTCAATCTAGCACATGATTAACTGATAAATATCATTAATATATACAGTAATTAACAATATAATTTATCATATGTGGATTATATAAAATTTAAATTATAATTTGTTTATTTTTTTATTTTATGTTATTAAAATAAACATTGGTTTTATTAGAGAGAAAAAATTTATTATAGAGGTTGATCATTGAAATGATTATTCTAGTTTTGATTTTTTATATGGGTTATAATTTTTTTTGGTTAATTTTAAATATTTTGTGTGTAAATTTTGAATTGAATTGATAGTGCAACATGTTATTTGTATTACAATATAATTTACTGTATATTTCTATTATTTTTTATGTATTCTTATTGGGCTTGATTTTATAGGGATCTTGCATAGATGTAGTAGGTTTTCAGCTATGTAACAGCTGAAATGGGCTTTATTAGTGCTTGATGAAGCACTGATAAAGGGTCCCTTTATCATCACATCATAAAGAACTCATAAAGGGTTTCTTTATCTGCTCATCATTTAGCACTCATAAAGGGTCACTTTATCAGTGCTTCATCTATCACTGATAAAGGTACCTTTTATCAGTACTAGGAAAAGCACGGATAAATGGCACCTTTATCAGCATTTTTTTTAACATCGGTAAAGGTTTTGGTATTTTAATATTAATTATATTGTCAGTTATTTTTGGTGTTGATAAAGATCAATCTTAGTGTTGCTAAAAGCATGTTTTATAGTGGTTTTTGATCTATATAGGCTACAATAATATTCATACTAAAGGTATAAATATTCCTCATAGGATATTTTCTCGTCTATATATAATTTGTATTGGTAAATGGATAAAAAATAACATCCAACTCAAGAGTAACAGGGTCCCAACTGATCACATTACTGAGATCCATGTGATAATTCTTTGATTGAGAGATGCAGAAGACATTATGGAAAACACTAAATCATATAATTAAGGCTAAAAGACATGAAACTGTACCAGTCCATTACCTAATCTCAAACAGTCTAATGTACCATGGATATAACTTCCCTTCTTTTCGCAAGCATCCATGACCATGTCTCAGTGACACTTTTAAGAAGACTTGGTCCCTCATATTGAAATATAAAGGTTGGTGATGATTATCTATATAAAATTTATATTGGTTTTCAGACATTTCCATCCACTTTTAGTCCATCTAGATCTTCTTCATAGTCTCATGGATTAAACTGGATTTAATTAGTGAATTCTCTCATATTTCCACCTAATATAAGAGATAATGATATCGATTACAAATATCAGTGTCTTTTATCAAGGGAGTTGTTCCCATGCACAATGGTGGAAATGTTTCTATCAAATTCTAGCCCTTATCTTCCTCCATCTTGTTTTGTTCTATCTTTACTGGTCTTATAAGGATCTTCCATTAAAAAAAAATTAAAATTCTAGACTATAATTCCATCTTTGGATCTCCTGAAATGAGGTGTCATTAAGTGAGGAAGAAGGTTGTTGATGAGTCTCTGTATCTTTGGAAACCTATACCACATTTTACGGACTATAATTCAATATTATAGGGATTTAAAACAACCTAATGTCCCTCTATAGGTTTTCTGATGAAATTCGTATTCTGGAATCAAGAAACACTAAAAACTCTATAAATATCTAGTTTATCAAAGAACTTAAAGTATATGTAGGTGTTTCTTCTTTAATTAATTTATTCAACTGAGCCTGAATGAATTATTATTATATAAAATCTTTGATATAATGTTTGAATTTTTCATGGACTGTATGTTGGAATTAATGAGATGATTTATCCCTAAAATGTGGGAATTTGTGACTATTTGAGTATAATGATTCATCGGATTATTGTTTTGCAAATTTTGGCTTCCTTTAATTATGTGCGGAATTGTGTAAATGAAGATTATTTTCTTAAATAAAAATAAAATTTATATCATTCTCATTATTCTTCAAAAATTTATATATAACATATTTCTAAGAATAATATGTAAATAATTTTAAATTGACCAGTGTGTGTGTGTGTTTTTTGGTTTAGATTGAAATAATTTGTTTTTAAATAAATTGAAACATAAATATTCAAATGAAAAAGACAATGTTATTATTTTAAAGAACTTGTAAACAAGTTTTGATGTTGTTTTCAACTATTTGAATACCTCGAATGAAATTTTAAAATGTATAAAAACATTTAATAGTTTTTCATGGAAGTATCCCTTGAAATTAAATGGTTAAAGGACATTAAATAATAACGAAGTTATATATAGGGAAACTCTAAATGAGTTTAACACCAAGAAATTTATCATCTATCCTATTTATAAATGAGAAAATGTATTCGATTTCCAATTAACATAAGATATATTTGATGTCAAATAATGAGATAATAAAGTCAATTACGGTATGTCAGGACAAAAAATTTGGAACTATATTCTAAATACATGTGTTGTACATTCACAAAGACCAAATGTTTATGTCAAAATAATATAATATGAGTTTAAAAAGTTAGCATTAGTGTGATAATAATATTTTTTTATGTTTTTTGACTAATGAACTATAAATTGTTGTTGACATTGTATCGTTTGAAGCATTATAGATTCAAAAATAAATTATAAAATCTACATGAGTTTTTTCTCTATCATGTGTGTAACTTTTTTATTATTTTTATTACATTGATGTATTATTATATTATTTAAAATCAAGTACATTTTAATTTGTGTCCCAACCTAGAGGTGTCAGTGTATGTTTTTTATCGTATTCGTCCTTAGGTGTGTAGTCTAAATATTTTATCACTCTCTTATATGATATTGCATGACTGTTTATTTTCACCAATCTTTGAATCTTATCCCCACCCCTTTTTCATATGTTTTTAATATGATGTTTTCCTTTATGGGGAATGATTAATGGAAATCTAACCCTTTGGATCAATTATTTCTTATAGGGAAATCTAGAACAACAACAAGATGTTTTGGTTCTAAAATCTAAAATTATTGGTTAGAAAAGACATTCATTATAGTAGACAGACCTAAATTAATGTTGGTTTACTCATGTGTAAAGATGTTTTCTTTTAATTTGTTACATAATTATTTTTTTGTAATAATATATTATTTGAATTTTTGAGAAATATATGTATAAATTTATATCTACCCAATGAAAATAATGTGTTTAATGTTTAATATTTGTTGAAAATACAAATTTAATTTTTATTTTTAAGAATAACTAAGTCCGGGTCCCCTATTAAGTTGAACTGCTTATAATGTGAATGGGGAATAACTCAATTTTGAAATCTACATTAAATGTGGGTATAAACATAACTAATGTCTTTAGGCCCGACCTGGTCAAATCCATTAATCATCTATACCCCTTGCATTAGTATCGTGGTCATCATTAATTAAATTATATTCCATTCCAATTAAATGGTCTGATTATATATCATTCCTATAATCTTCTTCCACTATTTGATGTGAGAGTGGAGATTGTGATCAAGAGCCTCTAAAAGTGTGTTGACAACCAACTTTATCCTTAGATATTGTGCGTAGAATACACAACTTTCGAGTGTGTAATATAACCCAACTTATGACTGCATCCCTCGTGTTATTCAAACCCCATGGTGCTCAAATAATCAATATTACAAGTGAAATAAATAAGGGATGTTAAAATTGATTTAATAGTGGAAAAATAAGGATTTGTGTAACATTAAGTGAAGATAGACAACTATTAATCAACTCCCACAATGCTTATTGTCTCACTTGAATATGAAAAAAATAATGACCTAAATTAAATGAATGAAACTCAGGCTTCCAGAACCCCCTAGATCAAACCTATTTTATATCTCCATAACTATGGAGTGTAGTAGGTTTATATGGGAAAAACATGAGGTGATTTTAGTGGAGTAAAAGTTAAAAAGAGAAGAATTATAAGAAAAACACTTGAATATAGAAAAAATAGAGTAAAATAATAAAATTCAACATCCAACATTGTGTTTAGGTAGACTAATACTAGAAAAATTCCCAAAACCCACCATTTACCTTTGCTTAGATAACCAACATCCTTGCAATTAGAAGAATAAAATTAATATTGTACAAAGAAGTTTCAAATTCACCTCCATCTTTCTCCATGTGGAAAACCCTCATCATCTTCATCAAATAGAGGCAACAGAATAATTTTTGAGAATAACTAGGGGTTCAACTTCTCTACATTTAAGCATAGTGGATATTTAGTGTGCTCGGAGGTAATGATATTAGTGTGGATTGGGTGTAGAGAAATACCATAGATCTCTAGAATCAATCATAATTTGGGTTTTAGAAACATTGGTTTTTTATCATTGGGTCAGTATTTGTTAAGATAGTGGTTCATGTCAAACTTGTATGTGGTTTTATGTACTTCAGAAATCGTATATTAGATGTAGCTTTAGTGAATACTGTTAGGACTAAGAATGTGAAAACTATTATTCTGACTAAGTGTTTGATAATCTAGAGGGAGATATTTTGGGATTAGAATTCAAAATCAGTGGAGGTAGTGACAGTGAAAACAGAGGTTCAGAACCAAGAGGAAACAATGGCACCATTCTAGGTGGAAATGTTTGGAAAGGAAGGAAGATGAGTTCCTAACTCTTGATTTTTCACTCGAAAAAGTTGATAGAGTCAGTGCATCTATGGGTATATAGTGATTTCCTTGATCGATAATTGAACAATCATAAATATCAGAAGGTGACATAATCGACAGAACTAAATTTTTTTTTGCCGAGATCATTTATAAATCGATGGGTGTGAGCCACTTTCTCAATGTTTGATGGGTTTCATTATGCTTTGGATTGTCTATAAAGAATTGTTTCTATTTCCTACTAGGTAGTGTTCTAGATTGGGCACTTGTAACTCAATGGGGTCTTTCTCTTATTATTATCTTCTTTTCAAGTTACAATGTTTTTGTGGAGTAGGATTTGGTCCAAACTATTCAAATTAATCATGTTCTATATTGATTGTTTTCTTTTATATTTTGATTCATTCCAGTTCGATAGTGTGGTGAGGGGTTTTTTATCATCGATTTAGTGTGTGGATTGAGTGTGAAGTTTCTTAGTTCAGATACACTAAATACATCACATATATTTCAATTATTATCTATTAGTTATGTATTGTTGGATATAATGTTGGAGTATAGGGATCCAACTTAATTTAATTTATCCAAGTATTGAAAGAGTGTTTCTAATCATTCTTTGGATTCATATTATATCTGATGTTAAATTTCTTTATTTCTTTTTCATATGCATTTGTATATTGGAATCAATGAGAAGCTTCATCCCTCAACTATGGGAGTTTTTTACTATTTGAGAATCAAGATTCATCGAATGATTGTGTTAGACAGCTTGGCTTCCATTAATTCATTTTTTTATTTTTAAAATGTTGTGTTAAATTGTGTATATGAAGAAAACACACTCTTAAAAAAATTAAAAATTTTATAGCATTCTCATTGTTCTTCATAAATTCAAATATGGAATATTTTTAAGAGTAATATATAAATATTTTTAAATTGAATAGTGTGTGTTTTTTTAGATCCGTATAATTTATATATAGATAATTTTTGACATATATATTTTAAAAAATATATAATGTTCATTTTTAGGACTTATAAACATGTTTTTAGGATTTTTTTCAATAATATGAAAATCTTGAATAAAATTCATTAAAGTATAAAAAGAGTTAATTATTTGATGTGAAACTAGTTTGAGTGGAACACTTTGAATTAATTGATCAAATGAAATTATAAAAACTAATTGTTTAAATAGATATTTAATAATTGATCAAAAGAAAATTTTAAAAAAATTGTGTATATGAGATCCTTGATATAATGTTCGAATTTTTCAGGGAATGTATATTGTAATTAATGAAACTTTGTGTCACTAAAATTTGGGAATTTGTGATTATATGAGTATCATGATTCATCGAATGATTGTTTTTGAAATCTAATAGATGACATTGTGTTTAGGTAGAATCATAATAAGAAAAATCCAACA
This sequence comes from Viscum album, assembly GCA_963277665.1. Lineage (NCBI taxonomy): Eukaryota > Viridiplantae > Streptophyta > Magnoliopsida > Santalales > Viscaceae > Viscum > Viscum album. The sequence continues at coordinate 1,680,572,741 of OY728153.1, read as the reverse complement.
ACCACCCTTTTACATTTAATGAGATAACCAAAATCCTTGAAATTAAGAGAAGAAAATGAATATTCTACCAAAAAAGTTCAATTCCCCCTCCATCTTTCTCCATGTGAAAGACCCTCATCATATTCATCAAACTATGACAATAGAACCAGTTTTGAGAATAATTAGTGGCTTCACTTATCTACTTTGAATTATAGTGTAAATATGATGTGCTTGGAGGTACACCAATTGGTGTGGCTTGGGAAAAGAGAAATATGTGCAATCTCTAGAATCAATCAGAATTTGGGTTGCACTAACACAAGTTTTCATCATTTGGTCAGGATTTGTTCAGTTTGTGGTTTGATTCATACATTTAAGTGGGCTTAAGTATATCCTTAGCCGGTATATGTGGCTTTGGTGAAGACTGTTAGGTTTGTATTTCTGAAAACTATTATTATAACAAGTGTTTGATATTCTAGGAGAAGAGATTTTGGGATGAAAATTCAGAACAATTGGAGGTAGTGATAGGGGGACCAGGGGTTCAAAACCTAGCAACAACAATGGTTGCATTCTAAGTGGAAAAGTTTGGAAGGTAAGGGGGATGAATTTAAAATGTTGTAATGTTCACTACAAGAAGTTGATATAGGTAGTGCATCAGTTGGTAGCTGGTGGTTTTCTTGACCGAGCATTGGAGGACTACAAAGATTAGAAGGTGGGATAACTGTTAGAAATGGAATGGTTTTTTTGGATCTCATTTATAAATATATGTGAATGAGCCACTTGCTCAATGTTGGATGGTTTTAATTATGCTTTGGATTGACTATAAAGCATATTTTCTATTTTCTCCTAGGTAGCCTTCTAGATTGGGTACTTATAACACAACAAGTTATTTCTCTTATTATTCACTTCTGTTAAAGTTATAGTGTTGTCGTAGAGTTGGACTTGTTCTAAACTATGTAAATTCCTTGTGTTCTATGTCGATTGTTCTCTTTCTATTTTTCTTCATTCCACTTCTGGAGTGAATGTAGGGTTTTCATTGAGCGTCGATTCGGTGTGTGGATGGAGTGTGAAGCTTCTGAGTTTAGATACACTAAGGACATCACTAATTTTCAATTCTTATCTTTTGGTGATGTATTGTTGGATAGAATTTTGGATTCTAGGATCCAACTTGGTTTAATCTATCCAGGTATTAAAAGTGTGTGTTTAATCATTCATTGGTTTCATGTGATATCTTATATTTAATTTCATTATTTCTTTTTCATGTTCAACTAAATATTGGAATCAATTAGAATTTGTGTCCCTCAACTATGGGATTTTTTCACTATTTGAGTATCATGATTCGTTGAATGATTTTTTTTGACATCTTGATTTCCATTAATTTATAATTTTTCTATTTTCAAAATAATGTGATAAATTGGTTATATAACAAAAATTTTCTTAAATAAAAATAAAAAGTTTATAGCATTCTTTTTGTTCTTCAAAAATTAAAATATATCTTTTCTTAAGATTGATATATAATTATTTTTAAATTGAATAGTGTTTTTTAGGTCTAGATCCATATAACTTATTTGTAAATAATTTTAGACATACATGTTTTATAAAATATAGAGTATGAATTTTTTAAGACTTATAATTTTTTTTGATGATTCTTGTCAACTATATGTAATGATCGAATAAAATGCTTTAAAGTAGAAAGAGATTTAATAATTTGATTTGAAACTAGTTTGAGTGGAGCACTTAGAAATAACTGATAAAAGGAAATTACAAAAAATAATGGTGTAATGAGATATTTAGTAATTGATCAAATGAAAATTTAAAAATAATTGTGTATATGAGATCCTTGATATAAGATTTGGATTTTTCATGGACTTTATATTAGAATTAATGAGAATTTGTGTCCCTAAAATGTGAGAATTTGGGACTATATGAGTATCATGATTCATCAAATGATTGTTTTTTGACATTTTGGTTTCCATTAATTCATTATATTCTTGTTAGAAAAATGATGTACTAAATTGTGTATATGAAGACTATTTTATTGAATAAAAATAAAAAATTTATAGCATTCTAATTATTCATAGAAAAATAAAGTATCTCATATTTTTAAGAATAATATATAAATATTTTTAAATTTAATAGTGTTTTTTGAGTCTAGGTACATATAACTTATTATTAAATAAATTTAAACATATTATTTCAAAAACAAATAAAAATTTATTTCTTTTAAAAAAACTACAAACATGTTTTAATGAATGTTTTCAACTATATGAAAAACTCAAATGAAAAGTTATGAACAAGAAAACACTTTAACAATTGTATGTGTGAATTTTTTGGAATTAAATGGTCAAAGGACATTAAAAAAATAATGAAGGTGTAATAAGAGCTCCTCTAAATGAGTTTAACATCACCAAATATATTATTTATATTATTTATAAATGATAAAATGGATTTTTTGTCCAGTTATCATGAGATATATTTGAATCTAAATACTTAGACAATAAAGTTAATTAGGGTAAGCTGAGATAACCAAGTTAAGAATTATATTATAAATCCATGTGTTTCAAATTCATGAATTACAGGTATTTGTGTCGAAAAATTATAATATAACATTTAAAATTTAACATTAGTGTTCTCATAATTTTGATATTTTTATTTTAATAGAATCGATATATTTTTAATTTTTGACTACTGAATTATAAATGGTTATTGTCATTGTATGTTTTGGAACCATTAAGATTCAAGAATAAATTATAAAATCCCCATCAGTTTGTTTTTTCTTTATCACATGTGTACATTTTTTATTATTTTTATAAAATATATGCATTCTTCTCTTATTCAAAATCATGAATCTCCCAATTCAACTCCAAAAATAAAAGAGTGGGTGTATATTGGTTATCATGTTAATCCTTAGGGGTGTTGTTTAAATATGTTTTCATTATCTTATATAATGTTTCTTGACTATTTTTATTCACTAATATTTTAAAATTAAACCCAACCCATTATCATATATTGTGAATATCATGTCGTACCTTGATAGGGATGCTTAAGGTTATTCAACTACTTTAGATTAATTATATATTATAGGGTAATATGAAACAAAAAAATGTCCTCGTTTGGAAGTCTGAAATGATTGGTCAGAAAAGAAATGCATTTCAGTAGACTGACCTAAACTGAGGTTGGATGATTCATGGGTAATGAATTTTTCTTTTCATTTCTTATAGCATTATTTTTGGAATAAAATATTTTTATAATTATGTGATAAGTAAATGTGTAAATTGATATCTATGAAATTAAAATTATGTGTTTAATGTTTAATATTTGTTGAAAATACGTTTTTTTATTTTTTTTTCTTTTAAGAATAATTAAGTCTGGTCCACTCCTAAATTTGAACTACTTATAATGTATATGGTACATAAATCATTTTTTTAAATCCTCATTAAATGCAGGAATAAAGAACAAAATGTATTTAGGCCCAACCTAGTAAAATCCTTTAATCATCTATACCCCTTTCATCTTGCATCAGTTGGTATAAACGATTCAGTTGATGTGATAGAAAAACCATCCTTTCATTTTATTGGTCCTTTATACTTTATCCTAGCTTATGTCTTGTTTTTACTTACCAATTTTAAAAAAATATTTCTTTGAAAACCTTTAGAATTTATTTTTGTTATGAATTATTTAAAAAAATATTGTAAAACTAATTATTCACACACTAAAATTTAATTTATCAGAATTAATTTATTGCATGATAATTAAATTAGATGAATGTAAAAATTGAAGATGAAAACTCAGAAGATACAACTAGTAGATGTCGTGAATGACATTTTATGGCTGCATCTATAGAATGAAAATATCCTCACGGGGCTAATGCAGCCCCATCATAAGTCTACATCCCTAGCACACATCAAACAAGATGGTCTAACCTCTGAGGGGTGTACTCAACACCATTGGCATGGGAAGTCGCTCTACATCTATTCCCAGAGCATGGGGAAAACTGTGTGAAACAAAGGAGTGTGATCCCCCTAAATCAAACAAAGCACAAGAAAGGGTACTAAACAAGCTGATCGTAGCTCTAATGATCTCTGGTTCTACCAGAACTGCTACCTCCGCTCCATGAAACTGAACATTCACAAATCCTCTTCCCCTCTACTAACGACTGCCCCTATGACCATTCTCGGGTCGAGGTTCCTTAGGAACACCCTAAGGTCGGCACCAACCTACTCTATCTCCCCTTGAGAGAAGAAAATGTATGTTGTCCTTGATGCTGAAACTGCTTGAATGGAAACTACTACTAAGCATGGCATTGAACCTGTCCTCCTCTACTAAACTGAGTTCAACCATCCATTGGGAACTGAATCTGAAGATGAAAGTGGACCCCACAGATGAAACGCCTCATCCCCAATCCCAAAAAAAGGCTGCGAGAACCACTATCACTAAAACGAGGAAAGGGAAATTGGTGGGTTCAAACCCTTATAGGTTGAAACCTCAACGGTCTTGGCACCTGAGACTAGCCACTGGTAACTTTTCCTCTTGAATAACTCTAATGGATCCCCTATCTTCGTAGACCACCTCAAAACTGTATCCTCTCAATCACCTATTCCTTCTTATGGACCTCTAGATATGTTGGAGACAAAAAAGGAGTGAAAACATATTGGATAGAAGGGTAGAGGTCCCCATCAAGTCATCTCGCATGAGACTCCCCCTATAGAATGAGATCTTGGGATAAGAGAAGAATATAATTGAACATGATCCCTTATTCCTGTACTAACATACTCCCCTACTAATGGGAGATTAGATCTGGCCTCTTTTCAGCCTTCATAGTTGACAAAAGGAATTCCACCAAGAATTTATTCAGAATGTCAACCTACAATATGTTTGTTTCCTTCCTATCCCCGGATAAAGCATCCACCACTAACATGTAGATCCACATATCTTAATCACTAACAAAGGAACCCAAGACTCTATCAGATCCCAAATTAAACTGACGGTGATCTCAAGATCCTTGAGCCATCTCTTCATCTCCATGTCTGAAACACTGCCGTCGTACTTTCCCAAGGATTCCAACGAGAAACTGTATAAAATTCTCTACCACTGGTCATCCTCCTCCACCAGATCAACCCTCCACCGATTAATCGGATCACCCTACTGAGCCTCAACCATATGAGCCACAAGTAGATGATGACCCGATTCCATTTCTAAAAGGTAAACGAGGAATTTATAAGCCCTAGTAGCATAAAATTTCATTTTAGATTTATTTTAATTCATTATTTTCAACCTATCCATTTTAAACTTCCCAAAACAACCCAATTAAAATAAGAACACAAGTCATTATGATGGATGTACCTTTCCTAGGTATCTACCACTAATGAAAAAAGAGCCTATACCAATGGTTTGGAACTGTTGGTATAGGTTCCAAAACCATTGGTATATCTTATACCAACGGTTTGGGAAGCCGTTGGGTGATTTGGTGTGGGGATAGATGTATCCCAACAGTTTTCCCCAAACCGTTGGGAAAGTTAATTCTAAAAAAAAGTTACAGTGGAGGTTTGAACCCATAAGAAACACGTTATATATCAATGACTCTACCACTATTCTGGGGTTACCGTTGTGAATAAATTTCGATATATATATATATATATATATGTGTGTGTGTGTGTGTAATTTATATATTTATTTATTTGATGAAATTAGATAAAATAATTCATAAAAAATAAGGATACCTATCCCAACAGTTTTAAGAATAATTGGGATAAGTGTTCTTAAACTGGTCTATCCCAATGGTTTGGGAAAACTGTTGGGATAGCCATACCCTTCCGCAATGGTTTTTTAAAGATATTGGGAAAAGTGGTGTCAAATTGGCATATCCCAAAGGTTTTTGAAAACCATTGGGATAACCATAACCTTTCCCAACAGTTCTCTCTAAACGTTGGGAAAAGTGGTGTCAAAGTGGCATATCACAATAATTTTGGAAAATCATTGTGAAATAGGACCAATACCGATTGTTTTTACAAACTATTGGTATAGGTGTGTTTGTATAGGTATGATTTCTAGTAGTGTACGTCACAAATAGTGTAGCCTCACTTAGTCGTTCAATAGGCCCAAAGTCCTTTCATCAGATAATTGGGGGGCCTAAAATCCTATGTCTTAGCTTATCTTCCCTAGCCTATGTCACACACCAAGATCACCTTATACTATTTCCCTACCAACCCATTCAATCCTCACTATTACTAACTCAAAAATACATCCTATCACACAACCACCACCTTTGATACCATTATATTAGGACACCCTCCCTCCAAATATGCCCCTCATGCGCTAGTAATGAACAGAAGGAGATAATAACGCTTGAGTCCCACCTCTAGTAGGACTCAGGGTTGTGAGCAACAACAATGGTATTGAAGTCTCAAAAAATGACAGACATTACCCTTTTTAAAGAAACAAGTTTAGGAGATAAAATGTTTCATCCCAAAAAAACATTAAGATATATATAAAATAAAAACATAATACATCCCACATGCATGTTTAAAATAAAATAGTTACTAGTGAAAAAGTCTCCAAAGTAAGTACCAAAAGTCAGCTAAAGCAGCGACTCACAAACTATCCCAAAGCCCATGACAGTAACTCCCAACATGGCCAATAACATCCTCCTAGAAACCTTACAATAGTTTTTATATACATTGGGTGAGCATACAAGTATACTAAGTAGGAAATCTAAAAGTCTATTGTTCACATGTGAAAGAAGATAACAAAGGCCCTAGTGAGAAAATAGAAGAACCAAATAGCACCTAAGAAGGTACAATAACCACCCCAACCTCACCAAGTCACACTCACCAAATAAAGCAAGTCAAGTAAAGTAATATAATAAGAACGTCAATGATAGGGTACCCCCACACCACTTTCCCACTGATTAGCCAATATCACACCCTAACAGAAAACGTCAGGGCACTCCCACCTCTTCTGAACACACCACATCACAATCCACCCATACACACCTAGGCCTCACAACCATACCTAATCCCATAAATAGGGCCAAGAGACCCATAAAATCTCACCCACAGACACCTGGGCCCCATTCCACGTCACATCCCGCCCAGAGACACCAGGGCCACATACCACGTCACATCCTAAAAACACCTAGGAAATCACAACACATCTCATCTTGAAGACTCCTAATAAAAAACAAAACATCTTATCCTAAAGACACCTATGAAAACAAAACACATCTCATCCTGAATACACCTGGGAAAACACAAAACATATTATCCCAAAGACATCTGGGAAAATACAACTCACCCACACACACCTTGGACCCCCAAACCACAACCTTATCGAGGAATCTTGGGCTACCTCCACCTGGAAGAATGAGAAGGGAAGTGTGTGTGGCCATCCATCCATCTTCCCACTAGGATGTTTGGGAAAGACACCCTCACCCATGACGATGGGGGTGTTCGAAATGTAGTTCCCCACTAGGGTGGGGTGAGTATAGATATCACAAGTAAAATACATGTATATATATACATAATACCAAACAATCCTACCCAACCTATGGGTTCTAAAAAAACCATCTTAGAAAACTGCCAACTTTTCTGCTACCTCTAAATACAATTACCACACAACAAGCCACAACTTCTTTTCAATTCACAACCAATTTTTTTAAACCATTACCATTATTTTTTCACAATTAATTTATTCATTCCATTAACCAAAATAACCCAAGCCAGTACAAAACTTTATTAATAAATAATTTTTTCAACCATTCCATTATTATCTAGGAAACTACAAAGAAAAACACATAACCAGTAACAAAACGAAAGAAAAAACATGGAGAAACTTTGGGAGAATTACCCATATCAACCAAAAGAAGTACCCAAATCTCAAAAACATCCAGTAACACAACCAAGTCACAACTACATTGCTTCCCCACTATACAAAATTTATCAACCATTCCACAATAAATCAATATCTCAACCTAAGATTCCATTACATGGTTAGCTTAATGTATCTTCTATAAGTTTATCCACCACACCGCCAAAACCAACCCACAACACAAAGTTGTGCTTCACCAACGTTCCAAAGCACAAACCAGGGCGTATCCACACATCACAACATGGACATTTCACATTCTATATACCCCACACACACAACCACACTATCCCACATGACCATCACCCCCATACCATAGCATAACACAATTCTGGATTTTATAAGGAACCCATTATTTAATTTGGTTATTAATTCATGTTTTTTCACAGAAACTGGGTAATCTTAGGGTATCTATTTATTATCCAAGTGTACATTATTTACTAGTTTCCATTTAGGGTGATACCACAGTAATAGCAACCAAATCAGCACACACATTAGATAAAACCAGTGCAAACAAATCCACCAATGACCACCATTTTCATAGGGCCTTCAACCCATATAACCACAATATCACAAACAATAAGTAGTGCTTTGAAAAGCATGAAATAAATCCCTTTACCCTTTTAATTCAATTATACAGTTATTTATATTTTATTGATCCATAAAAACCATAATTAAAGTGTAACAAAAGCAAAAACCCTCACACATGATGCACAAATAAAGAGAGACAAGGTAGTCTCTACCTCGAAGGGGTGTCAATATTAATTTCATGATAACAGATCATGTAACGGTCCTCTGATCACCTATACCGCAATATATGAATCCATTTGAGGACATTGAAACACAACCTCACCAACAAATATTGAGATAGACTCCATTAGGATTCATGAATAACCACATTCCATGGAACGATGAGGAGATATAGAAGGGAACACGACCCAAACTTAGGGAAACTGCTAGAAAATGAAGGGAGAATGTATCTTGAACCACCACATATAGGAAATGAATGATCACCAAGATTAAATGACTGAAGATGGAGGAATAGGGTTCATAGAAATCCTTAGGGCCCCTAGGTTTCATCTTGACAGAGAGGTGGGATAGAAAAAAAGATGAGTAAATGAATGTTTGTCTGAAAAGAATTTTAAAAATAGAACTGGGTCATGGTATTACATGACGTGTAATACCATTTCAAGTCATGTAATACCTGGGGTTTAGTTTCCACTGAAAAATGTGTCACCCCTTGATTTTATTTTATTTTTCAAACCCCAAAATATTATATGTTGTGAATCCCTATTTAACGTTGTGTAAAAGTTAGCACATCGTGAATCTTTCTAGGACAAACCTCAAAACCAGACATCAAATTGTGAAATCTTGTTACACAATGTGTAATCACCCTGCATCTGGATTTTAACAACAGAAATTCTCTAAACTCCCTCCAATCCTCCTCCAATCACTTACATTGACCAAACTCGCAAAGTAACAGACTAGTAAGGTGTGGACCGTTACAATCAATCTGCCACATGATTTTGTCGATATGACTCGTATTGTGTGTCTAATATACAAAAGTGGCATTTTAGTTTAAAACACACATCAAATATCCATAACTAATAAAAAGAGAACATATTATTTTCAAAATTTAGGAAAATGATCCAAAATTCATTTTTCACATGTAGGAATTTACTGCATGTCAATCCAACACACGATGTGGTCAATATGACCCAAAGTGTGTTTTTTCACTAAAAAAGAATGATTTTAGTTTAAAACACACATCCAATTGCCAAAACCAAGAGAGAAAGCTCATGTTGTTTTAAAATTTTAGGTAAATGACACATAATATATAGTTTGTGTGTTGGAATCAAAAACATATCAATCCTGCACAAGATATAGTCGGTATGACTCAAAGTGAGTGTTTTCAAAATATAAGAGTCATTTTAGTTTTAAACACATATCACATATCCAAAACTGAGAAAAAATCTCATATTGTTTTCAAAATTTAATAAAATTATCTATAATATATTTCTAATATGTTGGAATTGACTATACATCAATCCAGCACACTTTGCGGTAGATATGACCCAAACCATGTGTTTTTAATAAAAAATGTCATTTTAGTTTAAAACACACATCAAATCACCGAAATCAAGAAAATAAGCTCATATTGTTTTGAAATTTTAGGAAAAAAATATCAATAATATTTTTCAAACATGTAGGAATCAACCGCATGTCAATCTTAAATATCATGTGGTTGGAATGACTCTAAGTGCATGTTTTTAATATAGAAGTGTCATTTTAGTTTAAAATGTGTATCACATTTAAAAAACCAATAAAACATTGTCACATTATTTTTAAAATTTTGTAAAATGATCTATAATTTATTTTTTATATGAAAGAATCAACCACACATCAATCCAATACACGATGTGTCCATTATGACTAAAAGTGAATGTTTTCAATATAAAAGTGTCATTTTTGTTTAAAACACGTATCACATAGCCAAAACCAAGAAAATGATATTTGGTTGTTTTTACATTTAAATAAAATGATCCAAAGTATATTTCTAACATGCAGGAGTCCTCGGAATGTCAATTCGACCTATGATGTGGTCAGTATGACTTGAAGTATGTTTTTTCAATATATAAGTGTCATTTTAGTTTAAAACATGTATCACATATCCAAAACAAAGGAAACAAGATCATATTGTTTTCAAACATTAATAAAATTATCCATAATATATTTTTGACATGTATGAATTGAAAACATGTAAATATGATGCATGTTGAAGTCGGTATGAAACAAATTGTGTGTTTTCAATATAATTATTTTTGCTAAAAACGAACCTCACATAGTAAAAATTGAGAAAACCAGCTCATATTGTTTTTAAAATTTAGGAAAACAATCCATAATTCATTTATGACATGTAGGAATTGATCGCATGTCAATCTGAACAACGATGTGCTCAGTATTACATGAAGTGTGTGTTTTCAATATAAAATTGTCATTTTAGTTTAAAATGTGAATCACATTGACAATCCAAGAAAATGATCATGATTTGTTTTGAATCTTTAGAAAAATGATTCAAAATTAATTTTTTATGTGTAGGAATCAACCATACACCAATCTAGCACACGATGTTGTTCGTATGTATTGAAGAGTGTGTTTTCAATATAAGTGTCATTTTAGTTTAAATTTCATCTCACAAATCCAAAAATGTGCAAATGAGCTTGGATTGTTTTCAAACATTAGGTAAATGATCCATAATATATTTCTAACATGTAGGTATCGACTGCACATCAATATAACACATGATTAATTGAAAATATCATTATTATATACATTAATTAACAATATAATTTATCGTATGTGGATTATATAACATTAAAATTAATTGTTTTTATTTTTTATTTTTTATTATTAAAATAAACCTTGGTTTTATTACAGAGAAAAACATTTATGTGGAGTTAGATCGTTGAAATGAGTCTACTAATTTTGATTTTGTATATGGGTTGTAATTTTTTGGGTTAATTGTAAATATGGCATTAATGTAAATATTTTTTATGTAAATTTTGAATTGAAATGATAGTGAAATGTGTTATTTGTATTACAATTTGATTTACTATATATTTATATTCATTTTTATTTAATCTGATTAGGTTTGATTTTATAGGGATCTGGCATAGATGTTTTAGGGTTGTAGCTGTGTAGCATCTAAAATGGCCTTTACCAGTGCTAGATAAAGCGCTGATAATTTGTCCCTTTATCAATGCATCATATAGTACTGATAAAGGGTTTCTTTATCAGGGATTCATCTAGCATAGATAAGGGGTCTCTTCATCAGTTCTTCATTTATCACTGCTTAAGGCGCCCTTTATCAGTGCTAGGAAAAGTGCTCATAAATGGTATGTTTGTCAGCATTTTTCATAACCCTGGTAAAGGTTGTGAGATATTAATATCGATTATATTGTCAGAACTTTTACGTATTGATAACGTTCATTCTTAGTTTTTTTAAAAGTGTGTTTTGTAATGGTGTCTGATCTCTCCAGGCTTCCATAATATTCATACTAAAGGTACATATCTTTCCCATAGGTTCTTTTCTTGTCTTTCCATAATATGTATTATTACATGGATAAATGTCGCATCCAACTCAAGAGTAACCTGGTCCCAGCTGATCACATGACTGAGATCCATGTAATATTTCTTGAGTTGAGAGATGTGGAAGACATTATGGACAACACTAAACCTCAACGGTAAGGATAACTGATACTCAACCATACCAATCCATTCCATAATCTCAAATGGTCCAATATACCATGGATCAAACTTCCCTTTATTTCTCTAGTGTCAATGACCATGTCTCAGTGACACTTTTAAAAACATGTGGTCTCTCATATTGAATGAAAAAGGGTGGAGATGATGATCTACATAATGTTTCTATTTGATCTTAGACATTTCCAACCTCTTTTGGGTCATCTGGATCCTCTCCAAGGAATCATGGATTAAACTGGGTCCAATCAGTGAAGTATCTCATGTTTTCACCCAATATAGTGAATAATGATATAGAAAACCATATAATACCACAAATGGGACCATATATATCATCGCATGGTAATTATTATTGTTGTATAATTCTACTAAAGGAAAGTGATCTTCCCATGAGGCATAAAAAACCATGACACAAACTCTTATCATATAATCCATTGTTTTAATTGTGCATTATGATTGTCCATCCATCTGAGGATGATAAGTCATACTTATGGTCAAATGAGTTTTAAGAACCTATTTCAATGATAACCACAATCAAAAAGTAAATCAAGGATCTATATAGGAAAAAATTGAATCTTGAACTCCATGTAATTTGAAAACTTTTCAAATATATAGCTTTTTCATGTCCTCTATAGTGTTCGACTCCCCAATCAGGAGGAAATGTGCCTAATTGGTGAGTTGATCCACAATCACCCAAATCGTATCGCGATTTTGAAGATTCCTCAGTAGACCAATGACAAAGTCCATGGAAATATACTCCCACCTTCATATAGGTATAGTCATAGACTATTGCATACTACTCTAGTGTTGATGCTCAACCATAACCTACTGATATATTAGACACTTTATAGTCAAATATTCAATATTAAATTTCTTACCTGACCACCAAAAATGAGTTTTCATCACCTTGTACATTTTTTTAATACTCAAATGAAAAGCCCATTTTGAATGGGGATACACCGAATGAAACAATTCTTGGAATGATTGAGGTACTACAATTTGATTATAAAAATGTAACAAAGGGTTTACATACTCCATCAAACCACCAAAAGTCTCCCCACTATTTATTTTTGACCTAATGGTGGTGAAACCGTGATCTTCTATCTAAGGCACTTTTATAAAATTCATAATTTCGGAATAATGATATCTAGGAAGAAAACAATATTCTAATTTTTTTTGACATAATCCAGATGCGTGTTAGCAATGACACTCAAAAGCCTTCACTAGTCACATGTTTCCTTAACAACTTCTCTATTTCAATTCCAACTCAATGTATATACTATATAATTCCATTTCCCAAGCATATACACCAATTAGAATTCAAACATTTAGAGACATTTCATCCATATTCATTTCCTTGAGTTCAAGAATTCCTGGGAGAATATATATTTCAAAATTTTATGACCAGTGAAGACTATAAACCTTTCTCCAAAAAGGTAGTGATGTGAGGAATTTAAGGAAGGAACCACTACAACTAATCCTCGACCATGTGTTGGATAATTCTTCCCATGAATTTGAAACTATCACAAACCCTAGATCACAACATGATCTCCCATTATGAGAACACAAACGAGGTCGGATTCAGACACATCATAATATAACATCCTTCAGGATGTGAGACATCATTTTCACATGTAATCCCAATTATTTAACCACACAAGAAGGAATAGAATAATGTGATGCACTGGTATCAAACATGAAAAGAAAAATATCCAAGTTGAGAAGGATGGCACCTCACACTTTATAGGTACCCGATAAAAGGCAAGGGGATTTTGGTTGTGGATTGATCCGAATAAAGGCATGGATAGTTATTCCTGCAATTCAAAAGGAAGAAAAGTTAGGTTTTGACTATGGGGGTTAAAATGGAAAGTTGTGGGTTGAGCCATTAGGGATTAAAAGGCAATTATAATGAGTTGTTCCTCTTCATCAAAATTCAATGATTCCATTTTAGTGGGTGTCACCTCTACTGACATTTGAGAGAATTAAAGAGTAAACATAAGATCAACACATCATGTAACACAAAAATTAATATATCATAATATTATATATTTATATATAGTTAGAGTGAGGTACACCCATATAACTCTTTTTTATTGTTATTATTATTACAATTATTATTATTATTATTATTATTATTATTTTGTTTTTGTAAAGTTGTCAGTCAATAGGTTGACATTTTTTTCATTTCTCTATTTCCTTCTTCATGTCTCTGGCCTAGATCCATATTATTCATGTATCACACACATTAATTTAATATCAATGTTTAAAATGTAAAATCATTTTTATGTTAAAGGAAAAATTTGGGTAGTTCATATAAGATGAATTATACGAGTCCCATAACTCGATGAAGATATTTATAAATTTCAGATATTTTTATAAAAGAACACAATATAAATGATGTCATTAAAATTAAATGAGTTAATTTTTATTTTACAATTATATTTTAATACACTCAAATAATATCCATATCATTTATAGAGGAAAAAAATCAACATATGAGAATTCATGTATAATTTTGTATTAATAATCATGATCACAAATGTTGTTTTATATTTTATATTGAATAAATTTCATCATATATGTTGTCTTTAAATGATGGATATTATTTATTAGGATCCATATATAATTTTATTAGGATCCATTAATATGTGTAACAAGAATATAAAATAAAAATAATTTGATGGAGTTTGGGTGGACCAAATTTCCTCATCAAACCCTCTGAGCAGTGAAGGGTATGTAAATATGGGATCTTGGTTTTACCCCAAGAATGCAGCATCATTTTTCCAGACTTTAATTCCATCTTATAACCTAATGTGCAGCAGCCCAATGGCCCTCTACAGGTTTTTTATGAAATCTATACTTAGGAATAAATTAACACTAAAATCTCTTTAAATATATAGTTTGTCAAATCACGTAATGTATATATAGGTGTTTCTTCTTTTCTAAATTTATTTATATTTTTTTTGGTTCATTTTAATTTCCAAACCAACTGAGTCAAATTTTCTTACCAAGTCCCTAGATTTCCTCCCTTAACCCCTTGGAAAAATACCAAATGCATCTGTATAGAATGAACCAATGTGAATACCATTTCCAACTAATATTCTCACACCCCACTTGTTTATATTTCATAGAATGATATCATACTTTGTAAACCAAGATTCTCTCTATCTCTTTTATTTGCAGTAAGTGAAAAATAACCCATCACAGAAACCATATTATAACATTCATATGGTTTATTGAAAATGTGTTCCCTAAAAATATAGAACTCTTGGAATATCCATCTAGGATTTTATACATTTTTAAATATCTATACCTTTTTTAAATTAAAATAAATTTGAATGGAATGGGAAGTGGTATTGAAAATATTTTTTTGTTGGTATATCTAAGAATGGAAAATATAGGTAAGGAACCCAAACTCATAAATGTAAAACGCAACAACATTATCTGAAAAAAAATGATATTTTAATCAATGAAAAATCAGTTTTTTCACTTTTATGTCAATTTATCTTTTATTTAAATTATACTACATTGATATTTTCTTATAAATTAATTTATTTTTTGGATTAATGGAAAATTTTGGATTATTACTTCATTTTATGCATATTTTATGAAGAGTTTTAAATGTTTGATATTATTCCTCATATTCCTTAATTGTTATTTTATGGTTCTTTTTGAATTAAATGATTCATGTCGACGCATATAATTAAATCCATGTTGGATAAAATTTTGGAGTATAGGGATCCAACTTGGTTTCATTTGATATAAAATGTTTAATATCTTCATTTATTTTTCACGTTCAACTGATCTTGAATGCATTATTTGTACATGAGATCATTGGTTTCATGTTCAACTAAACTTGGTTTCATTTGATATGATATATTGGATTTTTCATGGAATGTTTATTGGAATTAATGAGAAGTTTTATCCCTCAAATGTGGGAATTTGACTATTTGAGTATCATGATTCATCAAATGATTGTTTTCAACATTTTGGTTTCCATTAATTCATTATATTTTAATTTTAAAAATAATACGATAAATTGTGTATATGAAGAATATTTTCTTAAATAAAAATAAAATATTTTTTGAATTCTCATTTAATATTTCTAAGAATACTATATAAATGTTTTTAAATTGAATTGTGTGGTTTTTTTGGGTTTAGATCCAAAGAATCTATTTTTAAATTTATTGAAACATATATATTACAAAAAAAAATCAATTAGTTTTTAAAAAAACTTATAACCAAGTTTTGAGTAAAAAATCTAATGAAATGTTATGAGCATAAAAAAATTAATTATAGTTTGTGTATGGATCATTTAGAATTAAATGGTCAAAATACATTAAAGAACACTTAAGTTGTAATGAGGCCTCTTCTAAATTATTTTAATGATAAGAAATATATTAAAAATGGTCCGAGAAATGGGATTAAAAATATACTAAGAAAAACTCAATCATACACATACAGGAAGTTAGAGAAACTCGAATCCAATACCTTCCCAGCCACTGCATAGGGCCATCTGCCACTATGTTATGCCCTGGGGGCACACCAAGAAATACATTATCTGCCTTATTTATAAATGAGTAAATGGATTAGATGTCCAATTATCATGAGATATATTTAAATCCAAATAATGAGACAATAAAGTCAATTATTGTAGGTTTGGATAACAAACTTAAGACTTATATTCTAAATCCATGTGTTTCTTATTCATAAGGTACAAATCTTCTTATCATAATGATATAATTTATGTTTTAAAAGTTAGCATTAATTTTTGTTATAAAAATTTTGGTTTTTTTCATTATGAGAGATCCAAAAGATTTATGATTTTTGACAACTGAACTATAAATGGTTATGGTTATTGCATTTTTTGGAACATTAAAGATTGAAGAATAAATTATAAAATCTTTCTGAGTTTTTTATCTATCACGCATGCAAAATCTTAATTATTTTTCTTACATTTATGAATTATTCTCTTATTCAAAATCATAAGAATATCAATTCATTTCCCATCCTAAATGTGTCTTTGTATATTGGTTATAGTGTTATTCCTTAAGCATGTTGTCTAAATATTTTATCACTCTCTTATATGATATTTATTGACTATTTTTATTCACCAATCTTTGAATCTTATCGACACCACTTTTTAATATGTTGTGAATATGAGGTTTTCCTTGACCAAGGATGGTTAATGGGGATCAACCCCTTTGGATTAGGTATATCTTATCGGGAAAGATGAAACAAAAAAAAAATTGGTTCTAAATTATGAAATTATTGGTGTAAAAAGACATGCATTTAAGTATATAGACCTAAATTGATGTTAGTTGACTCATCGGTAAAGCATTTTTCTTTTCATTTTTTATATCATTATTTTTGTAATAATATATTTTTTAATTATGTGGGAAATATTTTTATAAATTGATATCTATGAAATTAAAATTACGTGTTTAATGTTCAATATTTGTTGAAAATATGACTTTTATTTTTATTTTTAAGAATAAATAAGCTTGGGTCACCCAGTAAGTTAAACATATTATAATGTGAATGGGTAAAACATAATTTTTAAATCCGCATAAATGTTGGTATAAATGAACCTAGTGTCTTTTCTCCCAACCTAGTCAAATAGATTAATCATCTATAACCCTTGCATTAGTGTTGTGGTCATCGTTAATTAAATTATATTTCATTCAACTTCAATTATCATATTATATACCATTCCTATAAGTGACTTACACTATTTGATATGGGAGTGGTGAGTGTGTGTAAGAGTCACTCAAATAGTGTTAACAAAAAACATAATCCTTGAATTTTGAGAATAGAATACAACTCTTATGAGTGTGTAATCTAACCCAACTCATGACTGCATCTTGCATGTCATTCAAATCTGATGGTTCTCAAATAATCCATATACTGAGTGAAATAAAATAAGGGATGTTAAAATTATTTTAATAGTGTAAGAAATAAGGATTTAAGTAATGTGAAGTGAAGGGAGACAACCATCACTCAACTCTTACAACACTCTCTATCTCAATTGAATTAGAGAAAAAATAATGACCTATAAATTAAATGAATAAAACTCATGCTACAACAAACCCCCTCAGATCAACCCTCATTTATTTATCATAACCATGGAGAATGGGGGTTTATGAGGGAAGAAAACAAGTTTATTTTAGTGGAATAAATGTGAAAACTATAATAATTAGAATAAAAACACTTGAATTTGAAAAAATAGAGTGTAAAATAATAAAATTTAGTAACAAACATTGTTTATAGGTAGAATCATAATAGAAAAATCCCCACAACCCCCCCTTTACCTTTAATTAGATAATCAACATCCTTGCAATTAGAAGAAGAAAATTAATATTGTACCAAGAAGGATCAACTCCACCTTCATCTTTCTCCATGTGGAAAACCCTCATTATCTTCATCAAATAGAGACAACAGAATCCATTTTGAGAATAATCGGTGGCTCAACTTCTCTACATTGAAGTATTGTAGAGATATGGTCTACATAGAGGTATTGATATTTGTGTGGATTGGGTTTAGTGAAATATGTTCAACCTCTAGACTCAATCATAATTTTGGTTTCACTAACATGGGTTTTGATCATTGGGTTAGGATTTGATCAGTTGGTGGTTCAAGTCATATTTTTTAGTGGGATTAAGTACTTCCTTGGATATTAGATGTGGCTTTGGTGAAGACTGTTAGGTTTATGTTTGTGGAAACTATTATTCTAACTAAGTGTATGATATTCTAGGAGATATTTTTGGGATCATAATTTAGAAGTAGTGGAGTTAGTGATAGCGGGACTAGGGGTTCAGAACCAGGCAGCAACAATGGTTCCATTCTGAGTGCAAAAATTTAGAAGGGAAGGTGGATGAGTTCCAAATGCTACATTATTCACTGGAGGAAGTTAATAGATTTGGTGGTTTGGTGGGTAGTTAGTGATTTCATTTATCAAGCATTGGATTACCACAAATATCCAAAGGAGACATAACCAACTGAACTGGAATGGTTTTTGTGGATCTCATTTATAAATAATTGGGCATGAGTGACATTCTCAATGTAGGATACCTATTAATATGCTTTAGATTGACTGTAAAGCTTGTTTTCCATTTTCTCCTGGGTAGTGTTACAGATTGGGAACTTATAACTCAATGAGGTATTTCTCTTATTATTACCTTCTTTTAAAGTTATAGTGCTTCTGTGGAGTTGGTCTTGTTCTGAACTACACAAATTCCCAGTGTTCAATGTCAAGTGTTTTATTTCTATTTTTCTCTATTCCATTCGGGATTGAGATGAGGGTTTTTTGGAGAATTGATTCAGTGTGTAACTGTAGTGTGAAGTTTCTCAGTTCAGATACACTAAATATATCACTTATTTTTCAATTCTTATCTTCTGGTTATGTATTTTTGGATAATATTTTGGAGTTTAGGGATCCAACATGGTCAAATTTAACTTGGTATTGAAAGATGGTGTATAATTATTCTTTCGTTTCATATGATATGTGATATTTAATTTCTTCATTTATTTTTCATGTTCAACCTAATATTGGAATCCATGAGACGTTGTGTCCCTCAACTATAGAAATTTTTTACTATTTGAATATCATGACTCATCTAATTATTTTTTTCAACATCTTGGTTTTCATTAATTTATTATTTTTTTATTTTTAAAATGATATTCTAAATTGTTTATATGAATAAAATTTTCTTAAATAAAAATAACAAGTTAATATCATTCTCCTTTTTCTTCAAAAATTAAAATATTTTAAAATTATAAGTATACATTTTAAATATTTTTAAATTAAATGGTATGTTTTTTTGTTCTAGATCCATATAATTTTTCTGTAAATAATTTCAGACATACTTATTTAAAGAAATATACAAATTTACTTTTACGTCTTATAAACATGTTTTTATGACTATTTTCAACTATATGAAAACATCGAATGAAGTGATTTGAAGCCTAAAAATATTTAATAAGTTTATGTGTAACTAGTCTGAGTGGAGCACTAAGAATTAATTGATAAAATTAAATTATAAAAAATAGTGGTGTAATGAGATCTTTAATAATTGATCAATGGATATTTTAAAAAATAATTATGTATATGAGATCTTTGATATAATTTTTGGATTTTTTGTTGACTATATAATGGAATTATTGAAAATTCTTTTCCCTAAAATTTGGGAATTTGTGACTATCTTATTATCATGATTCATCAAATGATTGTTTTTGACATTTTTCCATTAATTCATTATATTATTGTCTTAAAAATGATGTGCTAAATTGTGTATATGAAGAATATTTTCCTAAATACAATTAAAGTTTTTATATCATTCTCATTGTTCTTAAAAAAATAAAATATCTTATACTTTTAAGGATAATATATAAATATATTTAAATTGAATATTGTTTTTTGAGTCTATGTAAATATAATTTATCTTTAAATTAATTGAAATATAAATATTTCAAAAAAATAGATTTCAATTTTTTTTAAAAACAATAAACATGTTTTGATGATTGTTTTGAACAATATGAAAAACTCAAATGAAATATTATGAAATAGAAAAATATTTAATAATAGACTATGTGGAACTCTTGGAATTAAATGGTCAAAGGACATTAAAAAATAATTAAGGTGTAATGAGAGATCCTCTAAATGAGTTTAATATCATTAAATATATTATTTATCTTATTTATAAATGAGAAAATGTATTTTTTTCCAATTATCATAATATATATTTGAAGACAAAAAATGATACTATAATGTTAATTACGATAGGCTAGGATAACAAAGATAAGAGTTATATTCGAATTCTACACATTTCACATTCATAAAGTCCAAATTTTTCTGTCAAAATAATATGGTGTAAGTTTTAAAAGTTAACATTAGTGTTCTCATAATTTTTATTTTTATTTATAGAGAATTGATAGATTTATCATTTTTGACTACTGAAATATAAATTTTTATTGTCATTTTATCATTTGTAACCTTTATGATTTAATAATCAATTATAAAATATTCATGATTTTTTTTCATTATCACGTGTGTAAATTTTTTATTATTTTTCTTACATTTATGCATTCTTATCATATTCAAAAAAAATTTGAATTCATGTCCTAACCTAAATGTTTTGGTGTATATTGGTTATCATGTTAATCCTTGGGAGGTATTGTCTAAATATTATTTCACTCTCTTGTATACTTTTTCTTGAAAATTTTTATTCACCAATATTTGAAACATAAACCCAACCACTTATCATATGTTGTGAATATCA
This sequence comes from Viscum album, assembly GCA_963277665.1. NCBI lineage: Eukaryota > Viridiplantae > Streptophyta > Magnoliopsida > Santalales > Viscaceae > Viscum > Viscum album. Next base: position 1,680,551,364 of record OY728153.1, on the reverse strand, counting down.
GGTTTTTCCATTCTAGGGATGATTAATGTTTCTCAACTCATTTGTATTAGTTATATCATATAGGGTAAGCTGAAATAACAAAAAAATGTCCTCATTTTGAATTCTGAAATGATTAGTGAGAAAATATATGCATTTAAGTTGACCGACCTAAACTGATGTTGGTTGACTCATGAGTAAATAAGTTTTCTTTTAATTTTTATACAATTCCTTTTGTAATAATATATTTTATAATTATGTTAGAAATATATGTATAAATTGATATCTATGTTATTAAAATTATGTTTTTAATGTTTTATATTTATTGAAAATATGTATATTTATTTTTTTACTTTTAAGAATAATTATATTTGGGTCACCCCATATGTTGAACTACTTATAATATAAATGGTACAAAAATCATTTTTTTAAATCATTATTAATATTGGGCATAAATGTACATAATTTATTTAGGCCCGACCTATTCAAGTACATTAATCATATATACCTCTTGCATCTTTCAACTGTTGGTATCAAGGATTCTATTCATGTGATATAAAAACCGCCATTTCATTTTATTAGTCCTTTACACTTTAACGTTTTCTATGTCTTGTCTCTAATTACCAATTAAAAAATATTTTTCATTTCTTTGAAAATGATTAGAATTTATTATCATTAAGAATTATTTTAAAAAGTACTATATAAATAGTTTTTTACACTTTAAACTTTTATTTAGCACAATTAATTCATTTCAAGAATTTTAAATTAGATGAATAGAAAAAATTGAAGAAGAAAACACAGAAGATATGTTTTCTTTCCACATGTAATGTTTTACAATATTTAGAAAATTTATGTTAGGAGTGATTTGAAAAGAAAATAAGAAAAACATTAGATATTATTCTACTCACATTGTTTTATTCTCTTCATTATTAGAACATTCAATTTTCTATTTCTATTACACCATTCACCATTTTCATTTTTTAATATCTATATTTCAAGGTATGGATCTTTTTCCTTAAATCTATTGTTAACCACTCAAGTGATTTTATCAAAAACACCATATTCATTACTTTATTTTCTCATTTCATTATTGTTTCCACCCATGTGTAGGGTGATCAACCAAAATTTGAGTCGTATACATTAAATTAAATAAAACTATATCAAATTATATATTATCCATTATTAGCCTCCTTAAATATTATATCCAATTATATGCTTTATTGGGGCCACAAGTACCGGTCAATATATTTATGCCTTCTCAGATGATTCACCAACTATATGAATCATAGATCCAACATGGTTTAATTATCTACATATTGAAAGTATGTGTAATTATTTCTTGGTTTTATATGATTTTTTATGTTTAATTCCTTCCTTTCATTTTCATTTTCAATTAATCTTCAATTCATTATTTTTATATGAGATCCTTGTTATAATACTTATATCTCTCATGGACCTTGGTATGAGATCTATTATAAGTTGTCTCTCAAATGTAGGAATTTTTTACTATTTGAGTATCAAAATCCATTTAATAATTTGATAGGATTCAAAAACATAATGATTTATCAAATCTAATGTTGTCATATTTTTCTGCTTCCATTAGTTATTTATTTTTTTAAATAAGTTGGGCTAAATATTGTGAATGAAAGTTATTTTTTTAGATAAATTTAAAAATATAAAAACATTTTCCTTATCCTTCAAAAACTAAAACATGGAATATTTTCATGAATCATATATAAATATTATTATATTGATTTTGTGACTTTTCCCCACTAATTATCTTCCCATTATGGTTATAAAGACATGATTTACCCTTGAATCATGCTAGTGTTGAGCCTTCTACAAGGTCCTTATCATTATTTTTATCCCAAAGGAGTAGCAAGTGGATAACCTAGGCTGTATCTAGATGTGGTCACTCAATTAATCATTAATCATGGGATTCATCACTTTTTTGGGGATTTTTTCTAGATTAATTAAAATGAAAAGAATAACAGAGGAATGTAGTTTCATGTGTTATAAATTGGATAAATTAAATTGAACAAGATAAAATAAAATAATGAAAATAAAATAAATAAAAAAATAAAATTAGTGTTACATTTATAAATGATTGATCCAATGTATGAGTTTAGTGTCATGTCTTTTGTTAATTAAATTATTATTCATTCCACTTTAATGATCTGATTATATACCATTACTCTAGCCGCCTTCCTCTATTTGATGCAGAATTGGTGAGCGCACTAAAGATCCTCTCAAAGTTCATTAACAGACTAGTTTATCCTTGGAGATTGTGTATATAATCAACCTCTCCCGTCTTCGTAATCTAACCCAACTCATGACTGCATACCATGTTTCATTCAAAACGTATTGTGCTCAAATAATCTAAATACTATGTTTAAAAGAATAAGGGATGTTGAAATTTATTTAATAGTAGAAAAATTAAGGATTTATGTAATGGGAAGCGAAGAGTGAAAACCATCACTCATCTCTAAAATCACTCACTAACTTAATTGAATTAGAAAAAAAATAGTGACAAAAATTAGATGAATAAAACTAGGGATTCTAGAACCTCCCCCTTTGATCAACCACCATTTAGTTCTCCATAACCATGTAGCATGAGGGGATGATGAGGGAATAACACAAGGTTATTTTAGTGGAAGTGTGACATCCCGTTACTAGGATTTAGGTACTTCTAAACCTTTTTTAGTCATATCTTTTTTAAGAATTATCTTGGGTTGTTTTGAGGTGAATTTGGGTGGTTTTTTTGAAGGTTTTTGTGCCTATTCATGGTTGGATCACGATTAGTGAAAATCGTGTGGGTCATCCCATGAGACTGTGCACCGTATGTTTGAGTTCTGGAGGTGGGAACATGATTAAGCACCCTCTTAGTGTAAACTATGGGGATTAACCCCCAAACCATGTTGTTTGAGATAATATATCATGCACAGTTGGCACACAATTTGGAGAACCCTACACCCAAACGATGATAATCTTATATGTGTCCATGGAGGGTACACATGGTTGTTGCAAAAATTTTCACACTGTGAAGGAAAAACATGCATATTTCTATAATATCCCAGTATGGGGTGCACAATTGGTCAAGCCGTACATCCGAACCATGTTATGGGAATCAAATTCTATAAATTTTTTAATTAAAGTCCTGAGACCCTCATTTTACATTATATACTCCTAAAAATTTAACGTTACTCATCCCTCTCAGTTTCAAAGGATCTCTAGAGTTGATTTTATCTTTTTCGGCCTATTCTATTCTTATATTGAAGTCCCCATGGATGTGTTGAATTACTTCTGGTATGTGTAATCTCTTTTGTTTTTAATTCTCCATTCTTCCTCTCTCACTTTCTTAGAGAGTTGTGGATCTTCATGTCATTGATGGGTCTAGATCTGTCTTTGTAGGTTTATGGAACTAGAATTATCCCTTTATCATTCTATCTTTACACTCTCCTTTTTTATTTCATGTTGGGTGTTGAAAATAATGAATTGGAGTAGTTTGTTTCGTAAGGCAATCTCTATCAATTGAAACCCTTCAATCTTTTCTATTTGAATCAGATATTGAATTTATTTCTAAATCTTGATTTGATTCTCTTGATGAACAATTTCAAAATGGCATGGTGTTGTGATGAAATCCTTAGAAAATGGATTTTGAAAATAAATTATTGATTTCAAGAAAATTACCTTTAAATTAAACAATGGTTTGAAGCATTATTTTGATGATATGAAATGGTGTGAAATAAATTATGATTTGAAATGAAATTATTTTATTTGAAATGAAAAAATATTTGATAAAACTATTTGATGTTTGTTCTGAAATAAAATTAAATGATTTGAATATTGGACTTTGGAATGATTGGAATGATGTTTTGAAAGATTTCGATATATTTTGAAATGAATGATAACCCCTTATATGTTAATTTACTTTGAATCACATGAGTTCTTGGTAAGATAAGAGCAGGATATGCACACTAGGTAAAACTGATTACCTAGGAATGATTTGATGAGGAAAATGATTCTGAAACTACTTAAGGGTGGGGGTTCGTTCTTTAGGATGGATTCATATTCCCCCTAGGATTAACCCCTAGGGATGTGTAAACAATAGGAGCTATATTTCACTAAGATTGTTTAAAACATCATAACTCAACATAACTAATCCCCAAGTCATATAACCATGGTGATATGATTGAAAATGATGATTACATGTCAATGATTATGAAATGAGTAATTTATTCTTGTCTTAATAAAATATTTTATTCATTACTGATTTGATTAAGATGATAATTTGTGCTTAATTTTAGGTAAATTCACTTCTATTCCATTTTTTACAAGCCATTGAAAGGTTTTGAAAATCACTTTTTGATATGAAATGATAAATTATTTTCTTGCCATTTTTTACTTTAAATTGAGCATATTTGGTTTATTGGTTGTATATTTATTATGAAATAATTGGTCAGATTCTACTGGGATTTTTTTCTCATAACCAACCTTTTCATTTTCATTTTTTTATATTTTTTATTCCACATCCAAGAAAATTGAAATCTCCACTCGAATGTGGTTGATGTTCTTGATTAGTGAACCATGAGAGTTGGAAGTGATTGGTGGAACGTGCAATCCAATAGTTACATGGAGTTGCTGGGTTGATGTTTGGATGGTCTCTTTTGATGAATTGGTTGGGAATTCCTATTTTCGAGACTTGTATTTGTTTACTTGTGGTTTTATCCTTTGTGGATTGTTTGTGATACTGACTGATTATCATTTTATTCACCACTTTTCCTTGATGAGTTTCACTTGTTGAAAAATCATTCCCTTTCATTTGTGTTGATTCTCCAGATCTAGTCACCATTTCCCAGGGATTGGGAATGCCCTTCGGGCTATGTTAGGATTGATTCAGTTACCATTTTGGTAAGTTATATGGGTCATTTCATGAATAACTATTATCAAAGGTATTCATGCCACTTATTTGATGTTGGTAAACAATTTGGGATATCATTATAGACATGAAACATGATTTTAGGGACTTAAGTGGTAGGTTACAAGCGAGTTCTTGGCTAACTCTAATCGTAACAAGTCTTAAGTTTCCATGGGATGTTTTGAGAAAATTTCTTTGAGGAGTTGTTTTTTCAAATATTATACTTTTTTCAAATATTTTATTCGATAATTTTGTTTTCTAATTGAATTATGATTTATAGGATTGATGATCTCATGTCACTTGATTGATGATTTCCTTATTATTTGTTAATGATGTGTCATACCATGACCCTAAGAGGATATTTGAAAAGATACTAGGAGGGAACCTTTGATAAACTAAGGAAATAGAACCCTCTAGATTATCAAAATCTTGTGAAAGTTTTTGTGAATGTGGTCCAAACTCTGGGCCAAATGGTTTCACTTGTTCCCATTCAGGCAGCATAGGTTGTTCCCTGAAGGGATGATTACAGAGATCATGCCAAGGAATTTATTCATATGAATCCACTGTCTTTACTCGGTACTAATGATCCTCAGGAGGTATAGGATTGGTTGAAGAAAGTCTATTACCTCTTTGAGTTCATAGAGACACCTGACTCTGTTAAGGTGTAATGTGTTTCTTTCAAGATTGAAAGGCCTAGCATAATGTTGTGGGACTCGATAGTTCATATGGGGATGAATGTGGGGTTGTAATGGAAATACCTCAGGGTACTTTTCATGAAATAGTTATATTGAGAATCATTGGTGTTGGATATGTATATAGAGTTCCATCAACTCATTTAAGGTGATCAAACTATGACCTAGTATGATAACCACTTCACTAAGCTTGTTCATTTATCACTAGAAGTGGTATCAAATTAGAAATTGAAATCCTAACGGTTTGAGATGGGTATTCAAAAAGATATTTAATATTAAGTCTTACTACTAAAACTCACCTCATACGTGGATTTCATGGATAGAGATTTGATGGAGCAACTTGACTTGGATGGTAAGTCAGATTTGATGGGAGTTTCTCCTACTCTTAGGGGAAACTTGAGTGGTCCCTTTAAAGGGAAGAGGAATTGGGAGAAATCTCATGGTGGAAACCATCATGGTAGTGAATCCTAGTAGAATAATTTCTCTAAATGTTATATAATGTCTCAAAAATTTTTATTGACTTGTTTCCAATATGGAAAAGTTGGTAAATCTAAGCCTATTTGCATGGAGCTTCCAATGATCTATAACTCATATGGATGGTCAAATCACTGGCAGAAATTTTTCCATATTTTTACTACTTCATGTGGTGGTGTGGGATCAAAATCACCAAGAGGATCACTCATAAATGTCATATCAAATATTTTATTTGATGATTATTCTTTACTACCCCTAATGGTCTGTGTCATGTATTTCATGGAGAATGGGACTAACATCAATTCAGGTCAAACTTCCTCTTATAGAGTTGGGTAGGATGATGTCCACGTTTTATTTTGAACCAGAGCAAGATTATTTGGGTGGTGATCTTCCTCCCGTAGAAGTGGAGTTTCTTGATGTGTTTCCTGCTAACTTTTCTCAATTTCAATGAGTGATAGAGGGGGTTTTTATTTGACTTGGTACTAGGTACCCAACCTATTTTTTCCACTCTTACGGAATGGAACCAGCTGAACTGAAAGAGTTAAAGTCATAGATTGATGATTTGATGTCAAAGGGATTCATTCTACCATGTGTGTCCCATTGAACAGTGTTAGTGATTTCCTCTAAGAAGGCTGATAGAACCCTTCTCCTTTGTATTTATTATTTAAATATCAATCAGGTCATGGTTAAGAATAAATATTCTTTTCCCAAAATCATTGATTTGTTTGACCAGATAAAATGGGAGAAGTGGTTATCAAATATTGATTTTCAATATTGTCATAAACATATTAGGATAAAAGAGTATAATATACTTAAGACAACATTTAGGATCATGTATATCCATTATGAAAACCTTTTGATACTTTTTTTTAGAAATGATCTTATGATGTTTATGGTATTGGTGAACAATATTTTCCAGTAGTATATTGACTCTTTTATAGTGGTATTTGTGAAAAACATCTCGGTTTACTCTAAGACTTAAAAGGATCATTTGTGTCACTTGAGAGTGGTTTTAGACACCTTGAGAAGTTACATACATTATGTCAAGCTTTCAAAATGAAGTTTTTGGATTTGGTAGTTAACATTATTAAGAAACATGGTCTTTTAACAGGGTATTTCAGTTTTCCATTAGAAAGTGAAAGCTGTTTTGACCTAGGAGGAACTAAAATTTTTTTATGAGATTCAAAAATTATTTGGATTAGTGGGGTATTACCACTATTTTGTGAAGTATTTCTCAAAACTGGATTCTCCAATGGCCGCTCTTACTCATAAGGGAGTGAAATTTATATCGGATTCTAAATATGAGGTTTACTTTGATGAGTTAAAGTGTCATTTGAATTCCACTCCTATAATAACTCTTCTAGAATATTATTAGATCCATATGGTCTTTTTTGATGCATAGGTTTTGGGATTGGGTTGACTCCTTATGGAGGGTGACCACATTATGGCTTATGACACTCATAAACTTTTACTTAATGAGAAAAACGATCCAACATTTGATCATGAACTCATAGATGTTGTGGATGATCTGAATAGTAGGAAACATCACCTTTTATGAAAAAAAATTAACATATACGTTGATAATAAAAGCATGATTTATATCTTCTTATAAAAATATTTGAATGTTTGGAAGAGACAATGAGTAGAGTACCTAGAATTCTTTGATTTTGAAATTTCTTACACACCTAGTAAGGGTAATTTTTGTTCTAATGCTTTAATATGAAAACTTCCATCCAAGTCCATGAAAGAATATTCCAAGGAATAGAATATGATGTTTTTATTTTCCTATATACCCTTGGGAGTTTGGGTGGATGAGCCTAAGGTTGTTTTATAAAGTGTTTAGTTGACTTCCTCAATTATCAAGATGGTTCTTTAGGAACAATATATTAATGATGAGTTTTGAGTAATTCAGGATTATTTATATGGTGTGGAGACCATTTGAAAATGGTCTCTATATTTAGAGGGTATCCTATGCTTCTAGAGTTATCATATCACTCATTTTCCTTTATGTAATTCCATGATGGGAGGTTTCTATAATTCAAAGTGGTAAGTACACCCTTGAACCATGAATATTTTTTATGATATGATGTGGTGTTTTTGGTGGTGAGGTATGAGATATAATATTGTTGATTTTGTTTCTCATTGTTATACTTTTCAGCAGATTAAGGCTGAACATCAAAAGCCTTCAAGTATTCATTAACCACTTATTGTGCCAAATTGGAAGTGGTATGAGATATCAATGGACTTTTTGGTTGGTTTGTCTCATACACTTTTAGGAAAGAATGCGATTAGGGTGGTGAATGGACGATTAACCAAATTGTATCAATTTATTCCTATTAGTGATATGGCCAAATTTAAGGACATTGGGTGTCTTTATGTATAAGAGATCATCATATTATATGGATTTATGTCTTCCATAGTTTTTGATAGGTATCCCTAGTTCACTTATCATTTTTTGAGAGGACTCCAGGAGGTGATGGGATCCTGGGTAAAGTTGATCATGGGGTACCATCCTCAAATAGATGTTCATATGGAACAAGAAATATAGATTCTTGAGTACATGCTCTGATCTTATGTTCTTGACATTGAAGGAGCTTAAGATATCTACTTAGTGTATATTGGTTATCATGTTTATCCTTAGTTGTAAATATTTTATCACAATTTTATATAATGTTTCTTGACTACTTATATTCACGGATATTTGAATCTCATCCCCACCCCCATGTCATGTATTTTGAATAATAGTTTGTCCCATTCTATGAATTCTTAATGTTTCTCAAAACCTTTGGGTCAGTTATATCTTATAGGTCCAGCTGAAATAAAAACAAAAGTTCATCTTTTTAACATCTAAATTTATTTGTGAGAAAATGAATGTATTTATGTATACCGGACTAAAGTGATGTTGGTCGACTCATGGGTAACAAATTTTTCTTTAAATTTTTATAACATTCATTTTCTAATAATATATTTTTTAATTATGTGAGAAATATAGGTATAAATTTATATCTATGAAATTAATATTATGTTTTTAGTGTTTAATATTTGTTGAAAATATGTCTTTATATTGCTTATTTTTAAGAAAAATTAAGTTTGGGTCACCTCAAAAGATTAACTATTTATAATGTAAATGTGGAATAACTCAAATTTTTAATCCACATTAAATATGGGCATAAAAAATTAATGTATTTAGTCTCAAACTAGTCAAATCTATTAATCACTTATACCCCTTTCTTCTTTCATTGGTTGGAGTCAATTATTTTGTTGACGTGATTGAAAAATCACCATTTCATTTTGTTAGTCATTTATACTTTATCCTTGATTATGTCTTGTTTTTACATACCAATTCAATTTTTTTTTAGAAATCCTTTATAATTTATTCTAGTTTTGAATTATTTAAAATATCTCATATAACCAATTATTCATTATTTAATATTTTATCCAATATAAGTAAATCATTTCATCAAAACATAATAAGATGAATGGAACATTTGAAGATAAAAAATCAGAAGATACAAATTCCTTCCACATATTGTGTTTTACAATATTGAGAATATTAATGTTGTGAGTGATTGTAATAGAAAAGATAAAAAAATATTGGATATTATTCTACTGACATTGTTTTATCCTATTCATTATTATACCATTCAATTTTCTCTTTATATTACATCATTCTCCCTTTTCATTTTCTTAATATGTATTTTTAAATATTTAAATATTTTCCCATAAATCAATTGCTAACCTCACCAATGATTTTAGGCAACACACCATAATTATTACATTATTTTATCATTTCCCCATTATGTCCACCCATGTGTTGGGTTTTATAAGCTTATGATATCTCCAAAATGAAGTTAAATTAAATACTAAAATCTAGCCATGATCAACCAAGAGATGAGTTTTATATATTAAATTAAATAAAACTATAAGAAATTATGTCTTGACCTATCTTAGTTTATATTAATCTTATATTCACCTATGAATCTGATTGAGATCACATGTAGCATAAAATATATTTATGCCTTATCAGATTATGCACTAACTATATTAATCTTGTATCCAACATGGTTTAATTATCCAAGTATTGAAATTATGTGTAATTATTTCTTGGTTTTATATGATATTTGATGTTTAATTTATTCTTTTCATTTACATGTTCAACTGAAATTGAATGTGTTATTTTTATATGAGATCCTTGATATGATACTTGGATCTCTCATGGAACATTATATAGGATCAGTGAGATGTTATATCTTAAATGCAGAAAATTTTTACTATTTGAGTATCAAGAATCATTGAATAATTTGATAGGATTCAGAAACTGAATGATATGAAAATAAAATGTTTTAAAATTTTGGTTTCCTTTAGTTCATTATATTTTTATTTAAAATAATTTTTTTTAAATGGTGTGAATGAATGTTTTTATAAATAAATATAAAAATATCATAGCATTCTCCCTGTCCTTAAAAAAAACATGAAACATTTTTATGAATCAGATATAATTTTTTTATATTTATTTTATTACCCAGCCCTACTAATTACCTTTTCGAGATGGTTATCAAGATAGGAGTGAAACTTGAAGCTCACTGATTTTGGGCCTATTTTGTAGTACTCATCAATATTTTTATCCCAAATGATAAGTGTAATAGTGAACCTATATTGTCTCTCTAGGTGGTCACTCAATTAGTCATTCTTCATGGTATTTGTCACTTTTTTTTAGATTTTTTTTCTAGTTTAAATAAAATTAAAATGATAATAAAGGAATTTGGTTTCATGTGTTATGAATTTAAAAAAGTAAATAAAATAAGTTAAAATAAAAGAAAAAAAAGAAAATAAATAAAAAAGAAAACATGTACTAGAAGGATAAATGATCGATCCAAAGGTTGAGTTTAGTGTCGTATTCATAATTAATTAAATTATATTTTAGTCCAATTAATTTATTAGATTATATACCATTAATCTAATATTCTCCCACTATTTGATGTGTGAGTGGAGAGCATTCTCAAGAGGCTCTCAAAGTGCGTTAACAACCTACATTATCCTTGGAGATTAAGCGTAAAATACTCCTATCATAAGTGAATAATCTAACCCAACACCTAACTGATCCCATGTGTAATTCCAACCCCATGGTTCTTGATTAATGAATATATTTAATGAAATAGAATAAGGGATGCTAAATTGATTTAATAGTGGAATAAATAAGGATATATGTAATGTGATGTGAAGAGTGACAACCATAACTAAACTCCCACATCGCTTGTTATCTTATTGGAATTAGAATTAAATAATGAATAAAATCGAATGAATGAAACTCAAGATGAAATAACCTCTCCCTTGGATTGACCATCTTTTATTTCTCCATAACCATTGAGTGGGAGAGGTTGATGAGGGAATAACACAAGGTGATTTTAGTGGAAGAGAAGTGAAAAAGAGAAGAAGAAAATAGAATAAAAACACTTGAATCTATGAAAAGAGGGTAAAATAATAAAATTCAGCAACCATAACGGTGTCTAGGTAGACTCGTAATAGAAAAATCCCCACAACCCCCTTTTCCATTTAAATAGATGACCGAAATCCTTGAAAATATATGAATAAAATGAATAATGAACTATGAAGGTTTAGATCCACCTATATCTTTCTCCATAGGGACAACCATCATAATCATCATCAAACAACCAAAATAGAATTAGTTTTGAGAATAATCATTGTCTCAACATATCTATATTAAAGCATAGTAAAAATTTGGCATGCTTGTAGGTCCTGATGTATGTGTTGATTGGGTGGAGATAAATATGTTCAAGATCTAGACCCAATCATAATTTTGGATTCAATAACAAGGGTTTTCATCATTAAGTCAAGATTTGTTTAGTTGGTGGTTTAGGTCAAACTTGTAAGTGGGATTAAGTACTTCCAAAATTGGCTGGAATATACAGCTTTGGTGAGGAATGTAAGGTTTGGATACATAAAAAATGTTTTCTGACTAAGTGTTTTTCATTCTAGAAGGATAGGTTTTGGGATCGGAATTCAGAACCAAAGGAGTTAGTGACAATGAAATTAGGGGTTTAGTATGAAGTAGTAACAATGGAACTATTCATGGTGGAAAAGTCTTGAAGGAAAGGTATATTAGTTCAAAATGATGCATTGTTCACTAGAAGATGTTGATAGAGTTTGTGTGTTAGTGGGTAGTAGGAGTTTTTATTATTCAATCATTGGATGACAATAAATATTAGAAGGTAAAAAAACCGGATGAACTGGAAGGGTTGTTCTAGAGCTCATTCATAGATAGATGGGAATGGTTCACTCGCTCAATGTTGGATGGTTGTTATTATGCTTTAGATTGACTATAAATTTTATTTTTCCATTTTCTCATAGATAGTGCTCTATATTTGACAGTTCTAAATCAATGATGTCATTCTCTTGTTCATGTATTGTTTTTTTAAAATATATTGTTTCTATGGTTTTGGACTTATTCTAAACCATGAAAATTCATGGTGTTTTTTGTAAAGTGTTCTCCTTCGGTTTTTCCTTGTTCTGCTTCGGGACTGAGCTGAGGGTTTTGTTGAGAAAAGATTCGGTGTGTGGTATGGGTGTGAAGCTTCTTAGTTTGGATACACCAAATACATAACTTATTTATCAATTATTATTTGTTGGTTATGTATTATTAGATAGAATTTTGGAGTTCAGGGGGTCCAAATTAGTTTAATTTATCTTTGTATTGAAAGAGTGTGTCTAATCATTCATTGGTTTCATATGATATTAGATTCATAATTTCTATATTTATTTTTCATGTTCAATTGAATATTGGAATCATTGAGAAGTATTGTCCCTCAAATATGGGAATTTTTGATTATTTGTGTATAATGATTCATCAAATGATTGTTTTTAACATTTTAGTTTCCATCAAAAATCCAAAACCAAGAAAATGATCTCAAATTGTTTTTAAACATTAAGAAAACGATCCATAATTAATTTTTCACATTTTGGAATTAACCGTACATCAATTTCACAACCCCTCACTCCAAATATTCCCCTCCTAGAATGGTAATGAAGAAAGGGAGATAATGACCCATGAGTCATGTCATTAGTAGGACCCGAGGTGGTGACCAGCACCAAGGGTATACAAGTCTCACAAAATGGTAGGTATTTCCCTTTTTAAGGAAACAATATTGGAAGATAAGATGTTTCATCTCAAAATAACTCCATGATATATATCAAAGAAAACAAAAATCTATCCCACATGCATGTTTAAAATAAAATTGTAATAAGTAAAAAAGTATCCAAAGTATGTACCAAAAGAAAGCTAAAGTAGCAACTAAACAATTGTCCCAAATCCTGAGCGAATAACACCTTGCACAGTCCATGAAATCCTCCTAGAAAACTAAAAACAGTTTTATATACATAGGGTGAGCATACGAGAATACTCACTAAGAAAGCAAAAGTCTCTCATGCACATGTGAAATAAGCATACTAATGCCCCTGGGAGAAAACATCAAAACCAAACAACACCTAAAAAGGTACAATAACCACCCCAACCTCACCAAGAAACACTCACCAAATAATGCAAGTCATGTAAAGTAATATAATAAGAACTTCGATGATAGGGTACCCTTTACCAATTTCCCACTGATTAGATACTATCACACCCTAACCAAAATGTCATGGTGCACCCACCTCTTCCAAACACACCACATCAGAATCCGCCCGCACACACCTGGGACTCACAACCACACCTCATCCCATCACCGGGGCCACGAGCCACATCACATCTCCCCCATAGACACTTGGGCCACATTCCATGTCACATCCCACCCATAGACACCTAAGTCACATACCACATCACATCCTGAAAATACATGGGAAATCACAACACATCTCATCCTGAATACACCTCGGAAAACACAACACATATCATCCAAAATAAACAGAGGAAAACACAACACATATCATTCTGAAAACACCTTGGAAAACAAAACTCTCCTGCACACACCTAGGACCCACAAACCACAACCTGCTCAAAGAATCTTGGGATACATCTACCTATAAGAAGGATCAGGGAAGTGCGGGTGGCCAACCATCCATCATCCCACCAGGGTTTTTGGGAAAGACACCCTCCCCCATGACGATGGGGGTGTTCGACACATTGTTCTCAACTAGAGTGGAGTGCGTATAGAGATCACAAGGAAAATACATGTATATATAGATATAATATCAAACACTCCTGCCCAACCTATGGGTTCTCAAACAAACAACAGGATCAAAAAACTACCAACTTCATTTATACATCTAAATGACATTACCATACAACAAGATACAACTTCTTTTTAATTTCCAACCAATTTTGTTAAATTGTTACCATTCTTCAATCACAATTCATGTATTCATTCTGTTAACCGAACCAACTCAAGTCAATCCCAAACATTATTAATCAATCATTTATTCATCCAGTCCATTACTATATGGGAAACTACCTAGAACAACACAAAACAAAAAACAAAACCAAATCACAAAAATGGAGAATCTCTGGTGAAATTACCCATACCAACCAAAAAAAGTCCCCACCCCTCAAACACATCTAGTAACACAACCAAAGCACAACCTGATTATAGCCTCATTGCACAACACTACTCAACTATTCCATAATCAATAAATCTCTCTACCTCAGATTCCATTATGTGGTCAGGTTGTTGTATTGTCTACAAGTTCATCCGCCACACTACCCAAAATAACCCACAACACACAAATGTGCTTCACAAATGTACCAAAAAACAAACCATAGTGTATCCACACATCATAACATGGCCACTTTACATTCCATCTGCCCCCACACACTATACCACACCATACGACACAACCTTCACCCCCCATACCATACCATAACACTATTTCAGATTTAATGAGGCATATCTTATTTAATTCCACTTCTTAATTCAGAGGTTTTCACAGAAACTAGGTAATCTTTGGGAATATGTTAACTTTTCAAGTGTACATGATTTACTATTTTCCATTCTGGGTGATACAAAAAATACCACAACCAAAGCAGCACACACAACAGATATAACGAGAATAAAAAAATCCACCAATGACCACCATTTTCAACAGGTTGTTCATCTCGTATAACCACAATATCCCAAACAATATGAAAATCTATGAAAAGCATGAAATACACCCCTATACCCTTTTAATTAAATTACATAGTTATTTATCTTTGATTAATCCATCACAACCATAATCCAAGTATAAAAAAAGAAAAACACCTCCCACATTATTCACAAATAAATAGATATAAGGGAATCCCCACCTTAAAGGGGTTTCAACATTCTTCACACAAGAACGGATCACATAATGGTCCTCCGATCACTTATCCTGCAAGATCTACATCTATATGAGGATGTTGTGGCACCAATACACCCACAAAAACCGAGAGAGATGCAATTAGGAATCATGGATAAGCACACGCCCTGGCATGATGAGGATATATGGAAGATAATGAGACCCCAACCGAGGGAAACTATTAGAAAACAATGGTAGAATGTAACTTGGACCACCACAAATCTCCAATGAATGATCATCAAGATTAACGAATTGAATAGGGAGGGAGAGGGTTAGAAGAACTCCTCAGGGCGCCTAGGGATCTTCTAGAATGAGAGGTGGAAGATAAAATAGTCAAGTGAATGAAATATCAGCCAAAAATAATTTTTTAAAAGATAACTGGGTCGGGGTATTACCTGACATGTAATACCCTTTCACACCATGTAATACTTAGGGATTGGTTTTCACCTAAAAATGCATCGGCCATTGATTTTATTTTGTTTTTAAAACACTGAAATATTACAAGTCTTGAATCCCTCCACTCGGTGTAAAATTCTTCATGTCATGAATCTTTCCAAGCTAAACCATGAAACCAGACTTCACATCATGAAATCATGTTACAGGACATGTAACCTCCATGCATCCAACTCTTAACAACTAATCTTCTCAAAACTCCCTCTGAGCCTCCTTCAAGCACTTCGAACAACCAAAATCACCATGTAACGAACCAAGAAGGCACGAACCATCACATTAGATATCTATCAAATGATTGTCGTCCTAGAGAATCCAAAATCAAGCCCAGGAGAAAAAGGGGTACAAACAAACACCATGTGAGATAACTCTCAAGGACATCTCTATACGTGAAACATCGCCAACAACCAAAAACATTGAAATTCAATAATAAACCACCCTATTTGAACAAGAGAACTATGTAGTTTCATCCTCCATGTCAAGATACTATCCACTATGGTAGGCACTAACTTTCCTGCATGGTATTAATCACATCGTAGTTAATACTGCTCGATAAGGAATCTCATCCTCCCCTTTCCACATGTAAGGAATTCATCACAAATTTTACCACACAGAACACTACTAAAGGAAAATAGCTCAGCACATTAAACAAGGTTCAAACATTACATTTCAAAACAAAACAGAACAAAGAAAAACTAAAAAAACTCCAAGTAATAGGCGCACATCTACGTTTCTCTCTCCCATGTACTCTCCTCCAAGCCACCATGCCTCCACAACACATGAACTAATGGAATGGTCAGTCCACACAGCACCTTCTCCCAATGATGTTGGATCTCTATAAGTCATTCCACGTATGCCGCATCATCCTCAATATCTATCTCTCCACAGTCAAGGACATGGGAGTCATCGCGAAGATACCGAAGAAGCTAAGAGATATGGAAGACATCATGGATCCTCTCCAACTATGGTAGTAATTCTAATTGGTACACCACTTTTCCAACTCATCCTAATACCTTGAAGGGTCCAAAAAATCTGGGGGATAGCTTGCTCCCTCTTCCAAAACATTGTTACCCACTTTGAGGGGAAAACTTCAAGAACACGTGGTCCACAACCTCAAACTCCAAGGGCCTCCTCCTGTGATCATCATAAAATTTCTACCGGTCCTTCAATATTTTCATCCTCTCACGAATAGGATGATCATTCTATGTCTCGTTTTTCACCATGCCCACACCAAGAATATCTTTCTCCCCAACGTCCATCCAGGAAAATAGAGAACGACATAGTCTCTAGTAAAACACCTCAATTGAAGCCATTCCAATTAAATAGTGATAACTATTATTATAAGTGAACTCTGTCAAGGTCAGATGTTGTACCCAAGATCCTCCAAAGTCTAAGACACATTACCGCAATATATCCTCCAACTTTGGGATAGTCCGCTCTATATGCCCATTTATATGGGGTTGGAAAGCAGTGTTGAGGCGTAACTAGGCACCAAAAGAAAATTTTAACACCCTCTAGATTCGTGAGATAAACCAAACATTATGGTTTGATTCAATGTACCTTGGAACTCTGTGCAACCACACCACTTCATCAACATACCTCTTGGTTAAGGAATCCATTGTGCCCAAATACTTGATCACTAATAAGTGAGTCGATTTATTTAGTTGATCCACTACTACCACGAAAGAATCCTAGCCTCCATAATCCTTGAGTAACCCTGTGATTAAATCCATTGAGATGACATTCCACTTCCACTCAGGGACATCTAAGGGATTCAATAATCCACCAGGGACATTTTTATCATCCTTTACCTGCTTCCAGACCAAGCATCTTACCACAAACTCCGCTACTACCAATTTCATCCTGATCCACCAAAACTAAATCTTCAGACAACAGTACATTTTAGAATTTCCTTGGTGTTCCACTAAAGGTGAGTTATGAAACTCATGAAGAACTCCCTCACACATTGCTACCGGAGAAAACAAACACCCATGGAACAACATCTGATTTTGACCACCCTCCGACCATCCCTCTAGAGAATCACCATGGTCAACGCAATTACACAAAACCTCCACCTCTAAGTCTCCCTACTGAGAATCCTCCACTTGCTGCATCAGAGAAGACTGAACTATCATTTGTAACAAACAACCTCTAACATCATCCATTCGTACATCTATGTGATAGGATTCCAATTCCTCCATCACTTTCCAAGAATCTATAGATTCCCAAATGACCTCCTTCCATGAATTTATACTCAAAGCACCAGCCAAGAAATTCCCCTTTCCTAAGGTGTTGGGGATCTCAAAATTATATTCCTAAAGAAACATCATCCACCTTCATTGCTGGAGATTCAGATCTTGTTGGGAAAAGATATACCTCAAATTCTTATAATATGTGAAGACCACGAAGCACTCCTCAATGAGGTAATGTCTCCAAAACTTCAGCGCAAACACGAATGTTGCTAAGTTCATATCATGGGTGGCATAGTTATGCTCTTGGGGGAATAACTACCTAAAACCATAAGATATTACTACTTTCTACTACATCAAGAAAAATCCCAAACCCAGACGTGAATTATCACAAAACACCTCAAACATCACCCCTTCCTCAGGAAACTAGAGAACCATAGCACTGACCAACTTCCACTTTAGATAACTAAATGATGTCTTACACGAATCACTCCATGATTGGTCTTTTATAGTCAGAGCTTCCAACAGAGATGTAGCTCGATAGAAATCGGGCACAAACCTCTAATAATAGTCTATGAGACCAAGAAAACTGTGATCTTCAGCCACATTCTTGGGTACTTCCCATGAAGCAACCACTTAAATATTGGATTGGTCAACTTCCAAACCCTTCTAGGACACCAACTGACCAAGGAAATGCACCTCTCGTGTCTAGAACATACACTCTGACAACTTTCCATAAAGATGGTGGCGTCAAAGAGCTTTCAGGACAGTTCTGAGATTCTCGGCGTTCTCATCCTATAACTTTGAGTAGATTAGGATATCATCGATGAATATGATGATGAAACAGTCTAGGAACTCATGAAATACAGAGTTCATAATCCCCATGAACATGGATGGTGTGTTTGTAACACCAAATGGCATGACTACAAACTTGATGTGCCCATACATTCATCTGAAAGTAGTCTTTTGGATATCACCCTCCTTTACACTCAACTGGTGATATCCAGATTCTAGATCGATCCTAGAAAACTAAATTTACCCTATCAGTTGATTGAAAAGATCATCTATCCTCAGAATAGGGTAAGGTTTCTTTAACATCACCCGATTCATCCTTCAGTATTCTATTTACACCCTTAGACTACTATCCACCTTCATTGAAAACAACACTAGAGCACCCCACGGTGCCACACTAGGCTATATAAATCTGTTATTCATCATATCATCTATATGAATCCTCAACTCCCACAATTTAGAAGGTTCCATCCGATAAGGATCCATCAAAATCAGAGAATCACCGAGCTTAATATCTATCCCAAACTCAACATCATGTCGAGGGGGTAGAGTCACAACTTCCTCGATAAAAACATCCAGGAACTACCCTAAAACTCTAGAAACCTCCACCATCTCAAAAACTGCAGATTCCATTGACATCTTAGCCAACAAGTAATGAAGCGGCTCTACTCACTGACTGCCCACCTGATAGATCTACTCACCAATGAAAACCATATGCCAACCATCCATGTATGAAAACACAAATATTCTCTAGAATAAGTAGACAATACAATGCATGGAATAAAATGAGTCGATGCCAAGAATGTCATTGAATGGATGCAATAGTAACAAAAAAAGATGCCCATGGGACTGATTCGGTCCCATTATCAGTCTGCATCCCCGAGACACATTAAACAAGTTGTCTCACCTCTGACTAGCATACTAAACACCAGGGGAATGGGAAGTCTCTCTACATCTAGTCCCAGAGATTGGGATAGACTAGGTGTAATAAAGGAGTACAGAGCTCTTGAATCAAACAAAGCACAAGAAAGGGTACTAAACAAGATGATTGTACCACTAATGATCTTTGGCCCTTCCAAAACTGCTACCTCCACTACGTGAAAATGACCACACCCATATCCTCTACCCCTATGTTGATGACCCCCCCATGACCACACCAAGATAAAGGTCCCTATAAAACACCCTAAGGTCTTCCCTTACTTGATTTATCTCCCCTCAGTGAAGAAAAGGTATAATTTCCCTACTGTTTAAACTTTATAACTAACAATTTCAGCTAAGGATGATGCTGAACCAGTTCTCCTCCACCAAACTATGCTCAAGAGACCACTGGTCACTAAATATGAAGATGGTTGTGGACCCCAAAAAAGAAACACCACATCCCTAAGCCCATAGAAATGGTATGGAAACCACTGGAACCAAAATTTCGTAAGGAAAACTGCTGAGGTCAACACCCTACTGGTCAAAACCTCAAAGGTCTTGGAACTTGAGACCTATCACTGATAACTTTGCCTCTCGAAGAACTCCATTGGATCCCCTCTCATGGTAGAACTCCTCGCGAGTTCATCCTCTCAATCACCTCCAACTTCTTATGGACCTCCAAATACATTGGAAACGTAAAAGGAGTAACAACGTACTGGATATAAGGGTGGAGGGCCTCTTTAAGCCGTCTCACATGAGAATTCTCATCCGAAAAGAGATCTAGGGTTAAGATAAGATTATCCTTGAACTTGATCCCATGTTCCTATATTGACATACGCCCCTGTTGAAGGGGGAGTATCTCTTTCCTCTTCTCATCCTTCATAGGTGATTAAAGGAACTCTACCCATAATTCCTTCAGACATTCAACCCAGAACACATATGTCTCTTTCCTCTCCCCCAGATAAATAATCCGCCACTGATGCGCATCTCCCCGCATCTAAATCACTCCCAAAGGAACCCAGTATTCTATTGGATCCCGGATCAAACTGAAGGTGATATCAAGCTCCTCGAGCCAACTCTCCATATCCATCTATAAAACACTACCCTCGTACATTCCCAAGGAATACTGCTAGAAATCTTGTAATGTTCTCTAACACTAGTCATCCACATCCATTGGATCAACCCTCTTCTGATCAACTAGATCATCATGTTGAGCCTCAACCGCCTGAGCCACATGCGGATGATGAATGGGTGCCATAGATGAAAGGTAAATAAGGAATTCCTAAGCACGAGTACTATGGAATTTTATGTAAGATTTATTTTAATTTTTTATTTTAATAATATCAATTTTAACCTTCCCAAAACAACCCAATTCAAACAAAAACACAAGTCATTATGAAGCATGTACCGTTCTTAGGTCTCTACCCTGGAAATGGTGTAACCACACTTGGTTTTTTGGTATGCTCCGAGTCATTACATCGAATCACGGGGGATCCTAAAATCCTATATCCTAGCTGGGCTTACGTAGACTATGTCATGTACCAAGATCACCTGACACTTTTCCTAGAAACCCATGAAATCCTAACTATGCCTAACTCCAAACTCCATCCTATATCTTAACCATCACCTCTAATACCATTCTGTCATGACCAACTTCCTCCAAAGATGCCCCTCTTAGGTTGGAAATGAAGAAAGGGAGATAACGACCTCTAAGTCCCGCCTCCAGTAGGCCCTGGGCTGGAGACCATCACCAAGGGTATACAAGTCTCACAAAATAGGAGAGATTTCCATTTTTAAAGAAACAAGATTGGGATATAAGATGTTTCATCCCAAAACACCTCCAAGATATATATAAAAGAAAACCAAAATCTATCCCACCTGTATGTTTAAAATAAAACTGTTATAAGGGAAAAAGTCTCCAAAGTAAGTACCAAAGGCAAGCTAAAGCAACAACTCAGAAACTGTCCCAAAGCCTGAGCTAGTAACTCCTAGAATGACCCCTGAAATCCTCCTGGAAACCTAAATTTTTTTTATATGCATAGTGTGAGTATACAAGCATACTCAGTAGTAAAACCAAAGTCTCTAGTTCCCATGTGAAAGAAGCATATTTATGCCCCTATAAGAAAATATTAGAACCAAACAACACCTAAGAATGTATACTAACCCTCACAACCTCACCAATGCACGCTAACCAAATAACGCAAGTCATGTAATGTACTATAATAAGAACAATGTTGATAGGTTACCCTACACCACTTTCCCACTAATTAGCTACTCTCACACCCTAACAGCAAATGTCCTAGCAATCCCACCACTTCCGAACACACGACATCACAATCTTCCCACACACACCAGGTCCTCACAACACACCTCATCCCATCACTAGGGTCACGAGCCACATCACATCTTACCCGTAGACACTTGGTCCCCATTCCACATCACATCCCACCTACAGACACCTGGGCCGCATACCACATCCCATCAAAAAAAACCCTAGGAAATCACAACACCTCTCATCGCAAAGACACTTGGGAAAACCCAACACATCTAGTCCAAAAGACACTTGGGAGAACACATCTCATCCCGAAGACACTTGGGAAAACACAACTCAACCACACACACTTGGGGCCCCACAAACCACAACATGCATGAATAATATTTGGCTATCTCTACCTAGAAGATGGAGCAGGGAAGGGCGGGTGGTCATTCATCCATCCCCCCATCAGAATGTTTGGGAAAGACACCCTCCCCCATGATGATGGGGGTGTTAGGCATGTCGTGATCAACTAGGGTGGGGTCTGTATAGAGATCACATGGAAAATACATGAAAATTTATATATAATACCAAACACTCTTGCACAAACTATGAGTTTTCAAACAAACAACATGCTCATAAAATCACAAACTTTGATTCTACCTCTAAATGCAATTACCACACATGAAGCTGAAACTTCTTTCCAATTCCTAACCAATTTTGTTACAACATTACCATTCTTCATTCACAATTTAGTTATTCATTATATTATCCAAACCAAACCAATCCAGTCCCAAAAATTATTAATCAATCATTTTTTCATCCATTCCATTACTATTTGGGTAACTACAAATCACATCTCATAATGAGAAACACAACCAAAGAAAAATCTTAGAGAAACATTGGCTGAATTACCCATACCAATCAAAACAAGTCCCCAACTCTCATCCACATATAGTAACACAACCAAAGAACAACCCAATTGCAGCCCCTATAAACAACACTGCTCAACCATTCCAAAATTAATCAATCTATCAACCAGATAGTCTACTACATGGTTAGGTTGATGTATCATCTATAAGTTCATCCACCTCACTGACCAAACCAACCCACATAACACTCATGTGCTTCACCAACGTACCACAGTACAAATTGGAGATTATCCACACATCACAACATGTCCACTTCACATTCCATCTTCCCAACACACACACCCACACTATCCCACACAACCATCACCCCATACCATAGAATAAAACAATTTTCGATTTAACAAGGAACCCCTTATTTAATTCCACTTGTTAATTAAATGTTTTTCACATAAAATAGGCAATCATAGGGAATCTGTTTATTATCCAAGTGTATGTGATTTATGAGTTTCCATTTAGGGTGATACCACAACAACTACAACCAAATTAGAAGACACAAAAAATATAACTAGCACCACCAAAAGACACCATTTTTTTAGGGTGTTTAGTCTATATAAACACAATATCACAAATAATAAGAAAACCTATGAAAAGAATGAAATAAACCCCTCTACCCTTTTAATTCAATTATCCATATATTTATCTGTTATTAATCTGGAACAACCATAATCAAAGGGTAACAAAAGAAAAAACACTACCCCAAGATGATCAAATAAAAAAGACAATGGAATCCCTACCACAAAGGGGTGTCAACATTCTTCTCATGATAAAGGATCATGCAACTGTTCTCCAATAACATATACCACAAGATCTTCATCCATACGAGGACACTGCAACACAACTGCACCAACAACTACCAAGAGAGACCCCATTAAGAATCATGTATAAGCACATTCCATGGCACAATGAGGAGATATGGTGGAGAACGTGACCCAAACTGAGGGAAAATTCTCGAAAACAAAGGCCGAATGTACCTTGGACCACCATGGATTTCCAATGAATAATCATCGAGATTAACATATCAAAGAGGGAGGAAGAGGGTTCTATGAACTCTCTAGGGTTCCTAGGGTTCATCTAGAACCATAGGTGTGAGTGAAAATTGTCTAGTAAATGAATTTTCGGCCGAAAATAATTTTTAAAATAGAACTGGGATGGAGTATTACACAACTTGTAATACCCTTTCACATCGTGTAATACCCGAGGTTCATATTCCATAAAAAACATGTCACCCCTTGATTTTATTTTAGTTTTCAAACCTTGAAATATTACATGGTGTGAATACCTCCTTCATACTATGTAAAATTCTGCACATCATGAATCTTTCCAGGAAAAACTGTGAAACCAAACTTCATGTCATGAAATCAAGTTACATGACGATTAACCTCCCTGCATTTGGATTTTAACAACTTAACTTCTAAAAACTCCCTCTGATCCACCTCTAAGAACGTCTAATGACCAAAATCAGAAAGTAACTGACCCAGATGGTGTGGACCATTACAATCAATCTGACACATGATGTTGTTCATATGACCTGAAGTGTGTGTTTTAAATAAAAAAAGTTTCATTTTAGTTTAGAACACACATCAAATATCCATAACCAAGAAAAAGAGCATATATTGTTTTCAAACGTTAATACTACGATCCATAATTAATTTTTCACATATAGAAATTGACCACATATCAATCCAACACATGATGTGGTCAATATGACCCAAATTGTGTGTTTGCAATACAAGTTTCATTTTAGTTTAAAAGACACTTCAAATAGCCAAAACCAATAAAAAAAGCTCTAATTTTTTTAAAATTTTAGGAAACGGTTTCATAATATATTTTTGATGTGTAAGAATTGACCACATGTCAATAAAACACATTATATAGTAGGTATGACTCAAAGTGAGTGTTTTCATTATAGAAGTGTCATTTTAGTTTAAAACACATATCATATAGCCAAAACTGAGAAAGAAATCACATACCATTTTCAAAATTAAAAAATGTTCCATAATATATTTCAAATTTGTAGGAATTTATTGTACATTAATCTGACACACTATGTGATGGATATGGCCCAAAGTGTCTATTTTTAATTAAAAAAGTGTCATTTTAGTTTAAAAAACTGATAAAATAGCCAAAATCATGAAAATGAGATCATATTGTTAAAATATTTTAGGAAAAAGTATCAATAATATATTTCTAACATGAGAAATGATTTTTATTTAATAAATTTCTTTGGGGCATGAATTGGGTGACGAATTCATGCCTCTATTTGTTTGAAAAAAAATTCATGTTAATCTGAAACATAATGTGGTTGGTATGACTCGAAGTGTGTGTTTTTAATATAAAAGGTTCATTTTAGTTTATAACGCATATCACAAATCCAAAACCAATAAAACGTGCTTGGATTGTTTTCAAAATTTCATAAAATGATATATAATTTATTTTTATGTGCAAGAATAAACTACACGTCAATCCAACACACAATGTGGTTTGTATGACTTAAAGTGTGTGTTTTCAATATAAAAGAGTCATTTTCATTTAAAAAGCATATCACGTTTCCAAACCCAAGTTGAAGAGATTGGATTGTTTTCAAATTCTAAGAAAATGATCCATAATATATTTCTGACATATAGGAATTTCCTGAATGTCAATTCGATACACGATGTGGTTGGTATGACTCGAAGTATTTTTTTTCAGTATAGGAGTGTCACTTTAGATTAAAACACCTATCACATATTTAAAATAGAAAAAACAAGCTCATATTGTTTTAAAACATTATGAAAATGATCCATAATATATTTCTGACATGCAGGAGTTGACCACACGTCAATATGATGCACGATGAGGTTTGTATGAATCAGAGTGTGTGTATTCAATATAAGTTTCATTTAAGTTTAAAACACCCCTCATATAGTCAAAAATGAGAAAAAAATTTCTCATTGGTTTTAAAATTTAGGAAAAAAATCCATAACTTATTTGTGACATATATGAATTGACTGCACATCAATTTGACAGGCGATGTTCTCGGTATGACTTGAAGTGTGTGTTTTCAATATAAAAGTTTCATTTTAGTTTAAAATTTGAATCACATAGAAAAAATCAAGAAAATGATCTTTATTTTATTGAAGCATTAAGAAAATGATTCATAATTCATTTTTCATGTGTAGTAATCAACCGCAGGTCAATTTAACACACGATGTGGTTGGTATGGATCAAAGTGTGTGTTTTCAATATAGGTGTCATTTTAGTATAAATTTAGTATCACATATCCAAAACCATGAAAAAAAATTTGGATTTCTTTCAAACATTAGTTAAATTATCCATAATACATTTATGATGTGTAGGAATCAACTACACATTAATCCAAAACATGATTAACTGCTAATATCATTAATATATACAACAATTAACAATATAATTTATCATATATGGATTATATAACATAAAAAATATAATTTTATTATTATTATTTTAATGTTATTAAAATAAACATTGGTTTTATAATAAAGATAAACTTTTATATAGAGGTTGATCGTTGAAATGAGTCTTCTAGTTTTGCTTTTTATACGGGTTGTTATTTTTTTGGTTAATTGTAAATATGAAATTAATGTAAATGTTTTTTATGTAAATTTTGACTTGAAATGATAGTTCATTGTGTTGTTTTTATTAAAATATTATTTACTATATATTTTTATTCCTTTTTATGTATTCTAATTGGGTTTGATTTTACAGGGCTCTGGCATGGATGTTATAGGGTTGTAGTTATGTAGTAGTTGAAATGGCCTTTATTAGTGCTAGATGAAGTGCTGATAAAGGGTCCCTTTATCAATGCTGCATATAGCACTGATAAAGGGTTTCTTTATTATCACTTCATCTTGTACTGATAAAGTTTCTCTTTATCAGCGCATCATCTAGCACTGATAAAGGGTCTCTTTATCAACACTTCATGTAGTAATGATAAATGTACCTTTTAATAGTTCTAGGAAAAGCGATGATAAATAGTACCTTTATCAGCATTTTCCCTAACACTTGTAAAGGCTACATGATTTTAATATTGCTTAGATTTTCAGAACTTATATGTTCTGATAAAGGTCATTCTTAGTGCTGTTAAAAGAATGTTTTTTAGTGGTGTTTGATCTGTACATGCTACCATAATATTCATACTAATAGTATGCATATTCCTCATAGTTTATTTTCTTGTCTATCCATAATCTGTATTGGTACATGGATAAACATCACATCCAACTCAAGAGTAATATGGTCCCAACTGATCACGTGAATTAGATCCACGTAATATTTCTTGAGTTGAGATATGTGGAAGACATTATGGACAACACTAAATCTCAATGGTAAGGTTAACTGATATGCAACCATACCAATCCATTCCACAATCTCAAATGGTCCAACGTACCATGGATACAACTTCCATTATTTTATCAAGCGTCAATAAACATGTCTCAGTGACACTTTTAAGAAGATGTGGTCCCTCATATTAAAAGAAAAAGGGTAGAAATGATGATCTACATACCATTTTTGTTGGCTCTGAACTATTGCTATCCACTTTTGGATCATCTGGATCTTCTTCACAGTCTCATGGATTAAACTGGGTATAATTAATGAAGTTTCATATTTTCCAGCCAATATAGTGGATAATGATATGGAAATCCATATAATGCCTCAAATGGGACCAGATATATCATTTCCTGGTAATGAATATTATTGTATAATTCCACTAAAGTCTTGTGATCTTCCCATGAGTGGAAAAAAACCATGACACAAACTCTGAGCATATCATACAATGTAGGAATTGTGCATTCTGATTGTCTATCCGTCTGAGGATGATATGTTGTAATCACAGTCAACTGATTTTCAAGATCCTATAGCAACAATATCCACATAAGAGAAGTAAATCTTGGATCTCTATTAGATATAATTGAAACTCTAACTCCATGAAATTTGAAAACTTCTCAAATATGTAGCTTTGTAAAATCCTCTACAGTGTTCGACTCTCTAATAAGAAGGAAGTGTGCCAACTTGTTGAATCGGTCCAAAATTACCCAAATAGCAACGTGCTTCTGAAGCTTCCTCGGTAGACCGATGACAAAGTCCATGGAAATATACTCTCTTATTCATATAGGTATAGGCATAAACTTTATCATACTATTCAGTCGTTGATGATCAACCATAACCTACGGATACATTAGACACTTTAATGTGTAATCTTTAATCTTTAATTTCATACCTGAACACCATAAATGAGTTCTCATAACATTGTAAAATTTTGAATACCCGGATGAATAACCCATTCTGAATGGGGATACATCGAATGAAACAATTCTTAGAAAGACCAAGGGACTACAATTCAATTATGAAAATGTAACAAAGGGTTTACATACTTTGTCCAACCATCAAAAGTATCCCCGCTGTTTAGGTTTGACCTAATGGTGGTGCAATCAGGATTTTCTATCTGAGGAAATTTTACAAAATCCATAAGTTAGGAATAAGATTAATTAGGAAGAAAACTGCATTCTCATTTTTTAACACAATCTAGATTCTTGTTATAAATGACCCTCATTAGTTTTCACTAGTAATGAGTTTCCCTGACAACTTCATTATATGAATTCCAAATCAGTGAATCTAAAAAAAATCCCTTTCCCTAGCATATACTGTAGAGACCCAAAGCCTGATGTACATGGACATTACATTACTTTTGCGGAATACTTAGTACATAACAAAAACACACACACAAGGATCGTAATAGTTTAGTGTCTTTGGAAACTCGGAATATAATCTTATAATCGTGGTGAAAGATATTCAACATCTCCCATAAAGATCTTCCTTTTTTTTACCTAAATCCTTTGTTTATATCCTGGGGAAAAGAAAACATAAAAGGGTGAGCTCAAATGCTCAGTAAGGGTAAACAAAAGAAATATCAATCACATCATATTCATAAGAACATAACATTTTGGAAATCTTAACCTGCAAAAGGGAAAATAATTTCATAACATGGGATAAATCATAGTAGTGAAATGAAATCCCAATAATCATAACATAAAACATGAAACTTTGTGGCATACACACATAATCATAGAGAATCATTTCTTGTTAGTCAAGACTCATTTCCAAGACTATCTTAGTGGACAAAGTCCCTTTCTGAACTGAGTCAACCTCGTTTCAGTCCTGTTTCACTGAACCGGTATAACCTACCGTTCCAGCCATGTCTATCTCATGAGATATAAAATCTTTACCCAATGAATTGGAGGGAGATATAGGTGCCACCCATCTCATAATGATACCATTCTTATGTGTGCCACAAAATCATAAATCATACATCATTGCATAACCCATGTAATACAAATGGGAATCTTAAACATCATGACATCATAAAACAATTCATATAAGATAAATTAATTCATAAAAATAATTCCATCACAACATAATCAAATCAATGTAATAATAGGGATAAAAACAGAACCCTTTATTATCTTATATGGAAAATAATTTTGATAAAACACTTGAACTCCATTCTAGAGGAAAATATCCTTTCTTCTTCAAAAACATTTTTCCTTTCTTAACATGTCATACAACTTTAAACTAAAAGAAGTTTATTAAAAATAAACTTGAAAACTTGTAAAGGAAGCTTCTTGGAAATAATTTTTTAAAAATCCATTCATGCCATATAATTTAAAAAAACATTCTTCTCGTACTTTTGTCGGAAAAGTCAAAAAGTACCTCGTACGAAAAACGAAAAAAGATTCCTTTCATATCTTTTACTAAAAACTCACCGAAGGGTAAAATTGGATTTAAAAAATTGTAGGTGGATGGAACTAATATTACATATTGAGCAAACATGGATGTGGATGATAAAATACACCCCAGTAAATGCGAAAGTATAAACAATCACGGATAAAAATGAGATTGTGATATTTCCCTTACCTTAGGTCTGATTTGCTTCGTAAGTGTCCGAACCTCCTGTATAATGATTTAAATAATGTCATTGACTTATTAAATAATCATATTCATTGTTATGATATCATATATGGTTCACTTATGACTTTATATTACCCGTTCTTTTGTAAATTCCATGTTAAAGAGCGTTTTGGGTAAAATTGTTTCATTTGTCATCCGTGTTTTGACTTGTAATTATTCATATGATTACTTAGATCATGATTACTTAATTCCAGAATATAAAACATGATTTATATATATATATATATTCATAATATACATATATATAATAAATCAGTAAATGGAAAGAAATACACCGTTCATGGAGACGGTAGGCCGTACGTACGCATGAACGCTGTTTTCGTTTCCTTATTGAGTTGAACAGAATTAAGTAGATGACATACATATATATACACATAAATCCAGTATCATTATTATGTAATATATTTTCATGATTACTTATTATATATACTTTTTAATCATTCATGGTGGTTAAAGTGGAGAATAAATCTCATCGCGTCGTGGAGACGGTAGTCCGTACGTACGCACGAGCGATGATATCATTCTCATGATCGTGGGAATGTATTGGAGTGTATGTATACTATTTCATAATCAATATCACTTTAAAATAATAATATATAGTTATTATTTACACCATTATACCCATCCAAGTAAGGTGGTGGTGGAAAATAGATTCCACCACGGCGTAGAGACGGTATTCCGTGCGTACGCACGCGCGGTGATTTCGTTTTCCGTAGGATGGATAGATGGTGAAATATGATTGTTTCATACTTATAATAAAATATCATTATATGAGTGATACTGATGTTATTACTTCATAATGAAACAACCTAAGAATAAGAAGTGGAAGAAGAAATAAAGGTGAAAGAATCGGTAATAGAAATTACCTCTTCTTTGAAGCGCCTCTTTGAGACCTCCTCTTAGGGCACTAAAATTGTTCTTTGAGGAAGACCAGAACCTCTAGGATGTTTCTAGGGAAGTGTAAAAGAGAATTTGGCAGGGGTTGTCCGAGCTTGAAGGCTCAAAGTTGTGTGAGGAAGAGAGGGAGGAGGTGTCCTTTTATAAGGGAGGAGAGGGGCACCTTTGGAATAACTAAAAATATTATTTTATTATAAAGTCATGTTCGGTTTTAAATTGCTCCAAATTGATTTATTTCGTGGCTAAGGTGGGGATGGGTCTAAATCCTCTCATAAAATATAATTTAGAAAAGTTTAGGTTCCTATTTTAACCTTATCATTTAGATTTAACATTAAGTTAAATAATTTTACTTTTACCGTTTCTTCTGCTGTTCTTATACTATAAGGTTAATAAACTTACTATAATAAGCCAAACTAACCCCAAGTTGTTTATTATTAATATATATAACCTTATATATGTCAATTGGCAGAACCTAAGATTTTTAGGAATAAAATAACAATTAATAATATAATATATTTTTTAAAAGTATTTTATGTCAATTTTGACACTATTTAGTAATTGTTTTTTGTGAAAATCATAACAGAATTATAAGTTCGAAAAAAGTTAATTAAATCAATAATAACATGTCATATTAACATATAAAATTAGTTTAATTCATAAAAAGTCTCAAATTATATTTATTTGGGTATTTATAACATCAATTATGTCAATATTTCATTAATAAGATAATTACGGCATCATCGTTGTGTCATAAATAAATTAAATTATTTAATGTCTAAAAATTACAAATAAAATACCATTATGTAGGAAGTCGTTTTATATTTATAATGAATATTTATAGTCGAATTTATCTTATGTATAACCACATATTAAAAATGTTTTAGTAAATAAACATTGATTTTAACTCTTTTAACCCTTCTTTAAATAAATTAATAATGAATGTCCTAATCTAATCCAAGTGGGCCTAAATGGTCATATTTTATTCCTAAGTTTGCTTTTGGTCGAATTACACTTGTACAATAAAATTAGGACATGTGTTATGGTAATAATAATATCATTTCTACCCTTAATTACCCTATTTACTTTTGACTGTGGTAAAAAAAGTAAAAAGTTACTATTCACCAAAAAATTATTTTCATCCCATTGAACCACATTTTACTTACTGAAATCAACCGTGTCTCTCGGATTTTTGAAATTCCACTCACAGAAGTGGTAAAATTAAGTTTTATGAACAATTCAGTTGTTTTTAACTACCACTTAGTGGTTTCACTATTCATCAAAAATTGAAAGTTTTCAGAAAAATACCAAAAATTAGGCCTAAGCTATATTTGATATTATGAACTCAAAAATTATTTCTATTTTACCATATTCAAAACATATCAGTTGCATTAATTAATTTAAAAATTAATTCCCGTCATCAAAACAAAAGGCGTGTTTTTAAGAGATAATAACTATCAAAAGATTGACACTTGTTTATAACTGGTTTAAATGTGAAATTACATCCAATGACCAAAATTGTATTAAATTGTAAAAATATATTCTAAATATACTTTAAAACCACTCAAATTAATAATTTATCACTATTAATTATTTTGATTGAAAAAAATTGTTTTTAATTAAAATTTAGTAGTTTTCACTATTCATCAAAATATGAAAGTTATCCGAAAATCACCAAAATTTCACCCTAAGCCAATTTCGATATTCCGAATCCAAAAATGAAGTCCATTTTGAAAAATAAAATTTACAAAATTTCAAAAAGTGGTTATTACTATTCATAACGGCTAGTTTTAATAATATTTTAACAGCATATCGTTGTTTAGTGAAACTTGGTTTTGCGTACAACACACGCCATCAAGGAAGGTCGCGATTGTGTGTAATGAAAGGCAAGTCAAGGATGTGTGTTGTGCATTCTCCGTTTGGTGTAGCGTACAACACAAGACATTAATGAAATTTAAAAGAATATTTTTCATAAAATCTCGTGGTGTTACATTCTACCCCCCTTAAAATGAATTTCGCCCTCGAAATTCATCGGGGTTATAAATGGTTTACTATTTGAAAGTTTCTTTAATCTAAACCCACATCGTAAATAGGAATACCAAAACCAATTTTTAAAAACAAAAGTATGAAACGTAACGGTTACCCAAATAAACTAATCACTGGGTTTCCACATAGGTGAAAATATGGATATGGAAGAGAAATCTAACCATCATGTTCTGATGGAGAGTGGTAGAGAACATGGCTATGGAAAAGCTAGCAATCACAAAGCCATAAATTTGTGACGATCTAAGGTACCATCTGATTCATCAGATATAAGGGCACTAGGACAACATTTCTGGTTTTCAAGATCATTTCCCTAAAGTTGAAGAATTTGAATTAGAATAAATACTTACTTTATTTTGGTACAATCTCACTGTTGTTCGTTCCTTGAACAATTTCCACTTAATCTCTTAAATAAATGAAGTTGAATTTGTTATTCGTGAAGTGTTAGAAGATCATGTGATAGAATGACAGGTCATCCCATCTGTCTCAAACAAAAGGTTAGAAAAGTTATCAAAAAATACATAAGTCCATCTATAGTGAGATTAATGATATATGGTTCCTAAAATGGACTTATACTTCATATATAATACTTCTTAATATAATAAAACTAGTTTCTACTAAATAGGGACTTTTTGTAGGCCAGGGGTAGGTGATAAAGACCAGTCGCACTTCGGTTGTGGGTTCAATTCCCACAGCCTTGTCCGACGCGATGGGTTGTCGCCCGTCCTGCAGGTTGTCCTTTTTCTAAAACTATATTACTATAACATCCCATCAATAATATCGAAAAAACTTCTATCCTTAAACAATACTAACTTATGTCCAACATAATCTATTCCAATATTTAGGCTTATCCATAATACTGCAGTCCACTCTCATAATATAGTGAAAACGATTACCAGAGATTTAATACCATCGTCGGTCCCCATATATCATAAGATATGTCTTGTTGGTCACATTCCAAACATTCAAAGGCCTTAATCATGTATTCTCTTGAATACCCATTGAACCTTAGTGAAAACATGAATTCAGTTAAAAGTTAACACTTTCCACATACCAAAATCCTCAAAATTCTATATACTCAAACCATGATATCACTTAGTCCTTATATCAATCATGAGCTCATGAATACTGTAAAACATTTCATTTTCTCCTTATCCCTTCATTATGTGCATATCATCTACTTTCCAAAATATTTGAATCACTTTTCATGGTTACTGGTACCTTAAAATTATTGAAAACCACAATAGACCAATACATAAATATTCCAATATTCCACAATACTATATACAACACTATTTTGGAATCCCATTACATAAACACTTAATCATTCCACCACATCGTTGTCATATTCAACATCGCCAATAGTGATCGCATGTGAATTCCCTTTGTCCTTTGCCTTAAGCGGTTGCTCATGTCGATCATCACTAACCCTTGGATTTGGGAATTTATTAGCATAATGCCCCATTTCCTTGCACTTGAAGCATTGAACTGTTGGTGGTGCGTTCTCTGCAGTGTTTGCTTTATTCACATCATTAGAAACCCTTTTTCCATTACTTCGACACTCAGCTGCTCGATGACCTTCTTTTCCGCACTTAAAACATTTTCTAGTCCCTTTAAGACAATCTCCACCATGCTTCTTTCCACACTTTGAGCATAAGGAAACATTCATCTTCTTTTCACCATTATTCTGAGATTTCTCCTTGAACTCCATCTTTTGTTTCTTGTCAAAACCATGAGATTGATATGTAACACCAACTTCCATTTCTACCTTGATAGCACAACGCACAATTTCTTCATAGCTACTGAAGTCTCTTATAGCTAATGCCCTTCAAAGACTTGGTTTTAAGCAACTGAAAAATCGATCAACTTTACTTTCAGGTTGGATGATAATGCCAGATGCATACCTTGCAAGTCTTGTAAAATTCGCTTCGTATATACCAACAGATTCATCATCCTTCTACCTCAGCTCAATAAACTCCTTTTCCATCTTTGTTCGAAGAATACGAGGGAAGTACTTACTGAAAAACAAGTTCTTGAACTCGTCCCATTCCATGGACTCAATTTCATCTTTTGGCCTCATATTCTTGATAAGATTCCACCATTGATCAGCTTCACCTTCCAAACGATATACTGCAAAGATGACTTTATCATGTTCAGAACATTGAAGAACTGAAAATATCTTCTCAGTGGTACTGAACCATTGTTCAGCAACAAGTGGATCGGAAGTCCCACTGAAAGAAGGTGGGCGTTGCCTCATGAAGGACTCAATAGAATATTGTTCCCTTCTCAGCTCATTTGGAAGTCCAGAATGATTCATAGCTTGTGTAAGTATAGAAATAATATTTTGCACTCCATCTCCCATAACACTTGTTTGTTCAGGAGGACAATCATTGCATTGTCCATTACATTGATCAACACGGTTCCTTCTGGTTCCAACCATCGTCTAAAACCCAAAAAGAATAGTGTGAGAGGAAAAAATCATAATAAAGGGGGATTAACTTCAATATCTAACATCTTTGGTTTAATCTAATATCGTTACCATAGTTCTAGGACTATATCCTATACGTATACTTATCCTTAGGGATATCCCTAGAAAAACCTTATAAATATCTCTAGGGATCTCACTAAAGTTCTCGCATCCTAGTTTCCAAAGGTTGACTAAACCTTTCCTCTGATACCAACTCTAGAGACCCAAAGCCTGACGTACATGGACATTACATTACTTTTGCGGAATACTTAGTACATAACAAAAACACACACACAAGGATCGTAATAGTTTAGTGTCTTTGGAAACTCGGAATATAATCTTCTAATCGTGGTGAAAGATCTTCAACATCTCCCATAAAGATCTTCCTTTTTTTACCTAAATCCTTTCTTTATATCCTGGGGAAAAGAAAACATAAAAGGGTGAGATCAAATGCTCAGTAAGGGTAAACAAAAGAAATATCAATCACATCATATTCATAAGAACATAACATTTTGGAAATCTTAACCTGCAAAAGGGAGCATAATTTCATAACATGGGATAAATCATAGTACTGAAATGAAATCCCAAAAATCATAACATAAAACATGAAACTTTTTGGCATACACACATAATCATAGAGAATCATTTCTTGTTAGTCAAGACTCATTGCCAAGACTATCTTAGTGGACAAAGTCCCTTTCTGAACCGAGTCACCCTCGTTTCAGTCCTGTTTCACTGAACCGGTATAACCTACCGTTCCAGCCATGTCTATCTCATGAGATATAAAATCTTTACCCAATGCATTGGAGGGAGATATAGGTCCCACCCATCTCATAATGATACCATTTTTATGTGTGCCACAAAATCATAAATCATACATCATTGCATAACCCATGTAATAAAAATGGGAATCTTAAACATCATGACATCATAAAATAATTCATATAAGATAAAGGAATTCATAAAAATAATTCCATCACAACATAATCAAATCAATGTAATAATAGGGATAAAAACAGAACCCTTTATTATCTTAGATGGAAAATAATTTTGATAAAACACTTGAACTCCATTCTTGAGGAAAATATCCTTTCTTCTTCAAAAACATTTTTCCTTTCTTAACATGTCATAAAACTTTAAACTAAAAGAAGTTGATTAAAAATAAACATGAAAACTTGTAAAGGAAGCTTCTTGGAAATAATGTTTTAAAAATCCATTCATGCCGTATAATTTAAAAAAAACATTCTTCTCGTACTTTTGTCGGAAAAGTCAAAAAGTACCTCGTACGAAAAACGAAAAAAGATTCATTTCATATCTTTTACTAAAAACTCACCGAAGGGTAAAATTGGATTTAAACAATTGTAGGTGGATGGAACTAATATTACATATTGAGGAAACATGGATGTGTATGATAAAATACACCCCAGTAAATGCCAAAGTATAAACAATCTCAGATAAAAATGAGATTGTGATATTTCCCTTACCTTAGGTCTGATTTGCTTCGTAAGTGTCCGAACCTCCTGTATAATGATTTAAATAATGTCATTGACTTATTACAGAATCATATTCATTGTTATGATATCATATATGGTTCACTTATGACTTTAGATTACCCGTTCGTTTGTAAATTCCATGTTAAAGAGCGTTTTGGGTAAAATTGTTTCATTTGTCGTCCGTGTTTTGACTTGTAATTATTCATATGATTACTTAGATCATGATTACTTAATTCCAGAATATAAAACATGATTTATATATATATTCATAATATAAATATATATAATAAATCAGTAAATGGAAAGAAATACATCGTTCATGGAGACGGTAGGCCGTACGTACGCATGAACGCTATTTTCGTTTCCTTATTGAGTTG
Organism: Viscum album; assembly: GCA_963277665.1. NCBI lineage: Eukaryota > Viridiplantae > Streptophyta > Magnoliopsida > Santalales > Viscaceae > Viscum > Viscum album. Next base: position 1,680,514,187 of record OY728153.1, on the reverse strand, counting down.
AACGGAATTAAGTAGATGACATAGATATATATAAACATAAATCCAGTATCATTATTATGTCATATAGTTTCATGATTACTTATTATATATACTTTATAATCATTCATGAATGGTTAAAGTGGAGAATGAATCTCATCGTGTCGTGGAGACGGTAGTCCGTACGTACGCACGAGCGATGATATCGTTCTCATGATCGTGGGAATGTATTGGAGTGTATGTATACTATTTTAGAATCAATATCACTTTAAAATAATAATATATAGTTATTATTTACACCATTATACCCATCCAAGTAAGGTGGTGGTGGAAAATAGATTTCACCACGGCGTGGAGACGGTATTCCGTACGTACGCACGCACGGTGATTTCGTTTTCCGTAGGATGGATAGATGGTGAAATAGTATTGTTTCATACTTATAATAACATATAAGTATATGAGTGATACTGATTTTATTACTTCATAATGAAACAACCTAAGAAGAAGAAGTGGAAGAAGAAATAAAGGTGAAAGAATCGGTAACGGAAATTACCTCTTCTTTGAAGCGCCTCTTTGAGACCTCCTCTTAGGGAACTAAAATTGGTCTTTGAGGAATACCAGAACCTCTAGGATGTTTCTAGGGAAGTGGAGAAGAGAATTTGGTAGGGGTTGGCCGAGCTTGAAGGCTCAAAGTTGTGTGAGGAAGAGAGGGAGGAGCTGTCATTTTATAAGGGAGGAGAGGGGCACCTTTGGAATAACTAAAAATATTATTTTATTATAAAGTCAAGTTTGGTTTTAAATAGCTCCAAATTGATTTATTTAGAGGATAAGGTGGGGGTGGGTCTAAATCCTCTCATAAAATAGAATTTAGACAAGTTTAGGTTCATATTTTAACCTTATCATTTAGATTTAACATTAAGTTAAATAATTTTACTTTTACCGTGTCTTCTTGTGTTCTTATACTATAAGTTTAATAAACTTACTATAATAATCCAAAAGAACCCCAAGTTGTTTATTATTAATATATATAACCTTATCTAAATCAATTGGCAGAATCTTAGATTTTTAGGAATAAAATAACAATTAATAATATAATATATTTTTTAAAAGTATTTTATGTCAATTTTGACACTATTTAGTAATTGATTTTTGTGAAAATTATAACAGAATGATAAGTTCTAAAAAAGTTAATTAAATAAATAATAACATGTCATATTAACCTAGAAAATTAGTTGAATTCATAAAAAGTCTCAAATTATATTTATTTTGGTATTTATAACATCACTTATGTCAATATTTCATTAATAAGATAATTACGGCATCATCGTTGTGTCATAAATAAATTAAATTATTTAAGGTCTAAAAATTACAAATAAAATACCATTATCTAGGAAAACCTTTTATCTTTCTAATTAATATTTATAGTCGAATTTATCTTAAGTATAACCCCATATTAAAATTTTTCTAGTAAATAAACATTGATTTTAACTCTTTTAACCCTTCTTTAAATAAATTAATAATAAATGTCCTAATATGATCCAAGTGGGCCTAAATGGTCATATTTTATTCCTAAGTTTGTTTTTGGTCTAATTACACTTGTCCAATAGAATTAGGACATGTCTTAGGGTAATAAGAATATAACTTCAACCCTTAATTACCCTATTTACTTTTAACCGTGGTAAAAAAAGTAAAAAGTTACTATTCACCAAAAAATTATTTTCATCTCATTGAACCAAATTTTACTTACTTAAATCAACCGTGTCTCTCGGATTTTTGAAATTCCACTCATAGAAGTGGTAAAATTAAGTTTTATGAACAATTCAGTTTTTTTTAACTACCACTTAGTGGTTTCACTATTCATCAAAAATTGTAAGTTTTCAGAAAAATACCAAAAATTAGGCCTAAGCTATATTTGATATTATGAACTCAAAAATTATTTCTATTTTTCCAAATTCAAAACATATCAGTTGCTTTAATTAATTTAAAAATTAATTCCCGTCGTCAAATCAAAAGGCGTGTTTTTAAGAGATAATAACTATCAAAAGATTGACACTTGTTTATAACTGGTTTAAATGTGAAATTACATCCAATGACCAACATTGTATTAAATTGTAAAAATATATTCTAAATATACTTTAAAACCACTCAAATTAATAATTTATCACTATTAATTATTTCGATTGAAAAAGTTGTTTTTAATTAAAATTTAGTAATTTTCACTATTCATCAAAATATGAAAGTTATCCGAAAATCACCAAAATTTCACCCTAAGCCAATTTCGATATTCCGAATCCAAAAATGAAGTCCATTTTGAAAAATAAAATTTAAAAAATTTCAAAAAGTGGTTATTACTATTCATAACGGCTAGTTTTAATAATATTTTAATAGCATATCGTTGTTTAGTGAAACTTGGTGTTGCGTACAACACACGCTATCAAGGAAGGTAGCGATTGCGTGTAATGAAAGGAAAGTCAAGGATTTGTGTTGTGGAAGCTCCGTTTGGTGTAGCGTACAACACAAGACATTAATGAAATTTAAAAGAATATTTTTCATAAAATCTCGGGGTGTTACATATACACCAAGTCAAAGTCAAAAATTTAGATATATTTCATCCATATTCATTGCCTTGAGTTGAAATATTGTTGGGAGAAGATATATTTCAATCTCTTATGGTCAGTGAAGACTATGAACCTTTATCCAAAAAGGAAGTGGTATCGAGACTTTAAGGAATGAAACACTACATTTAATCCTAGTCCATGTGTCAGATAATGATTCTCATGTGTTTGCAACTATCTCAAACCATAGGTCACAACATGATCTCCCTGCATGAGAACAGAACTAAGACCGGATTCAGACATATAATAGTATACCATCCTTCACGATGTGAGACATAATTTCCATATGAAATCCCAATTGTTTAACCATGCGAGAGGCAAGAGAAGAATTTGATGCATCATTACCAAACAAGACATGCATAATTGTTGAGTTCATAAGGATGGTACCTCGCACTGTACAGGTACCCGGTAAAAGGAAAGGGAATTTTAGTTGTGGATTTATCCGAATAAAGTCATGGATGGTTATTCCGGGACTTTAATTGGAATCAAAGTAAGGTTGTTCTTTTGGGGGTTAAAATGGAATGTTTTGGGTCGATCCTTCAGGGATTAAAACGGAAATTGTAATAAGTTGTGATTATTCATCAAAAATCAAAGATTCCATTTTAGTGGGTGTCACCTCTCTTGAAGTTTGAGAGAAGTAAAGAGTAAACATAAGATTTAACACATCATGTAAGACACATTAATATACAACAATATATAATTATATATATATATATAATGCGAGAAAGGTATAACCCTCTAAATATATTTTATTATTTTTATTATTAATATTATTATTATTATTTTGCTTTTTTAATGTTGTTAGTTAATAAGTTGGAATTTTTTCACTTATGTTTTTCCCTCTTCATTTATCGAGCCTTGGTCCTTATTATTCATGTAACACAAACATTAATTTCATATCAATGTTTAAAAAGTAAAATCATTTTTAAGTTAAAAGAAAACTTTGGGTGGTACATATATTATGCATTATACGAGTCCCATAAATTGATGCATATATTTATAAAATTTGAGATAATTTTATAAAATAACAAAGTATAAATTATAAGATGAAAATTAAATGAATTAATTATTATTTAACAATTATCTTCTAATACGCTCGAATCATATCCATATCATTTATAGAGGAAAAATCACCATATGAGAATGCATAAATAATTTTTTTATTAACAAACATGATCACAAATTTTATTTTATATTTTCTATTGAAATATTTGTCATCATAGGTTTTTTATTTAAATGATGGATCTTATTTATTATGATGAATATAAATTTTATTAGGATTCATTAATATGTGTAATAGTAAATTAAAAGACAAAACATTGGATGGAGTTTTGGTGGCCTGCATTTCCTCCTCAAACCGCATAAGCAGCGAGGGCTCTGTAAATCTAGACTCTTGGTTTTACCCCAAGAAAGCGGCGTCGTTTTGCACTGTTTTTCTTCCCTATAAAAAGAAGATCCACTTTTGTCCTTCTCTATAACTCTACCGCATTTGACGCAGCCATGGGACCCGTAGGATTAGCAAATTTCTTCCTCCTTCCATCATAGTTTTATCTCATGCGCTCCCATGTAGACCCTAAGATTCCTTCTATCATCTTTCCTTGTAATACTACGAATACATATAGACTCATATCTTCAAATACATCTTAAAAAATTGGAATGGTATAGAGAATATTAGGATGACCCCTATGCAAGGATAACACACCAAAATTGAGAAATGGAACAAAATTTTTCCCTAGAACTCCTCCTCATTCTCACATTCTACTTCATTATGATATTTTTTCAAAATATTGAGGTAAATTTATTTTATTTTTTAGTGGTTTCTATCTTTGTGTGAGTTAAACTCGGGAAGTATCATTCTTTAGTTTTGCAATTTTTTTCTACCCTCACCATTGAAATGAACATTTCACTCATCTATATACCATGTTCCCTTGCATGGACGATTCTTCCATTTATGGTTTCTTTTCCCGATCCCCCTGCTATAGAAACCTAGTGATGAGAATAAAGATATTGAATTTTTCATTCATTGTCATTAGTGATGAAGTTTGATTATGAACTTTTAGTTGTGTATTTAAGAGCTTATTATTAGGGAGAATTGTTGTTTTAGAAACATATTCCAAAGGGTATTCATTGGAATCATATCATACCAAGGCTCTAACAGCCGTTGATTCCTACCTTTACCAAGGATTTCGAGAAAACCTAATTGGAAACTGCAAATCTCAAAGCTTCATCTAGAAAGAAGTTGATGGGATGAAAGTGGAGGGTTGGCCATCAAAGGAAAATAGTTTCATTAATTTAAATAATATTATGCATTATCCTCTATAAATTCCTAGAAAATAAAAGGCATGTTCTTATATTCAAGATATATAGTGATCACCTATTCCATGATTAGTAATTTAAATTTGTATCCTTTTCATTTATACCATGTCCTAAACTTCATATCATCATAATTATTTTGTTGTTTATACATCATGCATGAGTCCATATGTGAGTCCCTAGAATCGAATTCTTCGTGACCACAATAATACATTCTTACATGCCAATAACTTATTGTTAGTGGCGGTATCCATGTATCGTAAGATCAATAGATATAAATCATTGGATTACAAATGGAAATGTATTTTATCGTGGGAATTTTTCCCATGCACAATGGGGGAAATGTTGCAATCATATTATGCCCCCTCTCATCCTTCATGTTGTTTTGGTCTCTCTATAATGGTCTTACTAGGATCTTCCATTCACAATATTAAAATTCTTGACTATAATTCCACCTTTGGAACTCCTAAAATGTGGTTTCATTAAGTGAGGAAGAAGGTTGTTGCTGAGTCCTTTTACCTTTGGAAGCCCCTGTTGGGTTTTGCAGACTGTAATTCCATCTTATAACCCAAAGTTTAGTATCCCAACGACCCTCTACAGGTTTGTTGATGAAATCTAGAATCTTTACTCAATAAACTATAAAAACTCCTTCAATATATAGTTTATCAAAGAACTAAAAGTATATTTTGGTGTTTCTTATTTTCTCAATTTCTTGATCTTGACTCTGGTTCATTTCACTTTATAACCCAATAGTGTTACATCTAGCTTTCCTCCCATCACTCCATGGAAAAATACCAAATGCATCTATATAGAATGAACCTATCTGAATACCATATCCAACTAATATTCTCACACTGCACTTATTTATCATTCATGGCATGATATCATACCTTGTAATCCAATATTATCTCTCTCTTTGATTTGTAGTAAGTGGAAAATGCATCATGGAAACCATTTCATGCCTTTAACATAGTTTATAGAAAATATGGGCCCTGGAAATGTAGAAAAGAAAGATCTCGTAATATCCATCCAGGTTTTTCTAATTTTATAAATATCTCTTCCTTTTTGTTTCTATGTAATAGAAATTTGAATAGAATGGGAAGTGGTATTGAAAATATATATTTGGTTCTATATCTAAGAATGGGTGATATAGGTAATGAACTAATACACATAGATGTAAAACAGAATAATGTTATTTGGGAAAAAATGATATTTTTATCAGTTAAAACTCATTTTGTTCAGTTTCATGTCACTTTATCTTTCAGTTCAATTATACTGCATTCTTGTTTTCTTATGACTTGAATTCTTCTTTGGATTGAGGGAAAATTTTGGATTATTACTTCATTGTATGCATATTTTCTACAAAGTTTTAACTATTTGATGTTATTCATCACATTCCTTAATTATTATTCTATGGTTCTTTGTGAATTAAAGGATTAATGCAGATGTGTAAGACTTAAATCCATGTTGGATAGAATTTTGGAGTCCAGGAATCCAACTTGGTTTCATATGATATTTGATGTTTAATTTCATAATTTCATTTTATGTTCAACTCACCATGAATGCATTATTGTTATATGATATCCTTGGTTTCATGTTCAACTGTACTTGGTTTCATTTGATATGATGTTTGGATTTTTCATGGATTGTATATTAAAATTAATGATAATTTATGTCCCTCAAATGTAGGAATTTGACTATTTGAGTATCACAATTCATCGAATGATTGTTTTTGACATTTTGGTTTTTGTTAATTCATTATATTTCAATTTTAACAATAATTTGATAAATTTTTTAAATGAAGAATATTTTCTTAAATAAAAATAAAAAGTTTCAAAAATTCTCATCGCATATTTTTAAGAATAATATATAATATTTTTAATTTAATTATGTGGTTTTTTGGGTTTAGATACATAGAATTTATTTTTAAATGTAGTGAAACATAAATATTTCAATAAAAATACATTTCTTTTAAAAAAACTCATAAGAAACTTTTGATGAAAAACTTGAATAAAATGTTACAAGCATAAAAAACATTAATAATAGTCTGTGTTTGGATTATTTGGAATTAAATGGTCAAAGTACATTAAAGATTAATCATGGTGTAATGAGTTATCCTATAAATGAGTTTAACACCATGAAATTTATTACAAATGGTCGGGGAAGTGGGAGTACAAATCTATTAAGAAACACTCAAACACACACATACAGGAAGTCGTGAAATCTCAAACTCGAGGCCTTTCCGGTTACCCCACAGGATTTTCTACCACTAAGTTAGGCCCTGTGGGCACACCTTGAAATATATTATCTATCTTATTTATAAATGTGAAAATGGATTAGATGACCAATTATCATGAGATATATTTGAATCTAAAGAATGATACAATAAACTCAATTACAAAAAACTTAAGGATTATATTCTAAGTCCATGAATTACACATTTATAAAGTCCAAATCTTTATGTCTTGATGATATAGTATAAGTTTTAAAATATTTCCTTAATTAGAGTGTTGCTAATTTTATTTTTTTCCTTTTAATATAACTAAAATATTTATGATTTTTCACTATTGAAATGTAAATTCTTATTGTTATTGTATCTTTTTTAACATTAAAGATTCAAGAATTGATTATATAATCTTTGTGAGTATGTTTTTTTCTCTATCATGTGTGAAATATCTTTATTATTTTTCGTAAATTAATGAATTATTATCTTATTCAAAATTAAAAGCATCTCAATTAATGTCCCAACCTAAACGTGTCAACTGTATATTGGTTATTGTTATTTTCCTTGGGTGTGTTGTCTAAATATTTTATCACTATCTTATATAATGTTTCCTGACTATTTGTATTCGCCTATCTTTGAATCGAATCCCCACCCCCTTGTAATATGTAGTGAATACCAAGTTGTACCTTATTAGGGATTCTTTATAGGACTATACCCCTTTGGATTAGGTATATCATATAGGGCAAGCTGGAAAAAAAAATTCCTCATTATGAAGTCTGAAACAATTGGTGAGAAAATAAATGCATTTAAGTATACCAGAGTAAAGTGATGTTGGTTGACGCATTTTTAAAGAAGTTTTCTTTTAATTTTTTATAACTTTCTTTTAGTAATAATATATTTTTTAATTTTGTGAGAAATATATGTATAAATTTATATCCATGAAATTAAAATTATGTCTTAAAGTTTAATATTTGTTGAAAATATTCCTTTTTAATTATTATTTTTATGAATAATAAAGTCCATGTAACCCAGCAAGTCAAACTAATTAAAATGTAATTGAGAATAACTCTTTTTTTAATCCACATTAAATGTGTGCATAAATGAAACAAATTTCTTTAGGCCCGACCAAGTGAAATCCATTAATCATCTATACCCCATACATCATTCATCGATTGGTATTTAATATTCAATTGATGTGATAATAAAAACATCCTTTAATTTTATTAGTACGTTATACTTTAACCTTGTTTATTTCTTGTTTTTACTTACCAATTAAAAAATAATTTTGTATATCTTTGAAAACCTTTAGAATTTATTATTGTTTTGAATTATTTAAAATATCTCGTATAACTAATTATTCACACTTTAATATTTTATTAAACACAAGTAATTCATTCCATTAAAATGAAATAAGATTAATGGAAAAATTTGAAGATGAAAACATGGAAGATACATTTTCATTCAGCATGTTATGTTTTAAAATATTGAGTATATTCAAGTTCTGAGTGATAGTAAAACAAAATAATAATGGCATTGGATATTATTTTACTCACATTGTTTTAACCTCTTCATTATTAACACATTCAATATTATATTTCAATTATATTATTCTCCTTTTTCATTTTCATAATCTCTATGTTTCAATATTTTGAAATTTTTCTTTAAGTTTATTAACCTCATAATTGATTTTAGTTAACACACCATAATCATTACTTTATTTTCCAATTTCATCACTGTTGCCACCCATGTGTTAGGTTATCAACCAAGAGATGATTTGTATATATTAAATGAAATAAAACTATAAAAAATTATATCTTAGCCTCTCTTAGCCTCTTTTAATATTATATTCACTTCTATGTTTGATTGGGACCACAAGTATGGGTCAATATATTAACGTCTTCTAAGATGATGCATAACCAATATGAATCGTGAATCTAACTTGGTTTAATTATCTAAGTATTTAAAGTATGTGTAATAATTTCTTTGTTTTATTTTATTTTTTATGTTTAATTTGTTCCTTTCACTTTCATGTTCATTTAATTTTGAATGCATTATTTTTATATAAAATCCTTGATATAATACTTGGATCTATCATAGACCATGGTATGAGAGCAAGGATAAATTGTATCTTAAATGCAAGAATTTGTGACTATTTGATTATTAAAAATCATTTAATAACTCGATAGGATTCAGGAACTCAATTATTTAACAAATGTAATGTATTCATAGTTTTTTTCCATTCGTTGATTATTATTTATTATTTTAAAGAATTTGTGATAAATGGTGTGAATGGAGGGTATTTTCTTAAATAAATATAAAATGATCATAAAATTCTCCTTAAACTTCAAAAAACAAAAACATGGAATATTTTTATGAATCATATATAAATATTTTTCTATTGATTTCATGATTTTCCCCCACTAGTTCCCTTCCTAGATTAGTTATGAAGATAGGAGTGACCATTTAAGCTCACTAGCGCTGAGATTGTTGGAAGGTCCTCATCAATACTTTTATCTAAAAGGAGTATCATAGTGGAAAACCTAGGTTTTATTTGGAGGTTTCCACTCAATTAATCATTCATTATGGGAGTTTTCAATTTTTTTTGGGATTTTTCACTGGCTTAATTAAAATGAAAATAAGAATGGAGGAATTCAGTTTCATGTGTTATGAATTGGACAAAGTAAACTGAATAAGATAAAATAATAGTGAGAAAATAAAAGAAAATAAAACATGTGTTGTATGGGTAAATGAACAATCCAGAGGCAAAGCATAGTGTCCTGGTCATCGTCAGTTAAATTATATTTCATTCCACTTCAATGATCCGATTATATACCATTCATCTAATCATCTTCCACTTTTTGAAGCAGAAGTGGTGATCACACTCAAGTGCCTCTTAAATTGAATTAACAAACCACTTTATCCTTGTAGATTGAGTATAGAATACAACTCTCCCATGTTTGTAATCTAACCCAAATCCAGACTGCATCCCATGTGTCATTCAAAACTAGTGGTGCTGAAATAATCCAAATACAAATCGAAACAGTATAAGGGATGCTAAAATTGATTTAATAGTGGAAGAAATAACAATTTATGTAACATGAAGCGAAGAGCGACAACCATCACTCAACTACCACATCGCTCAGTCACTTACTTGAATTAAAAAATATTGACCAAAATTAAACGAATAAAACTAGGGCTACAAGAACCCCCCTTGGATCAAACCTCTTTTAGTTCTCTATAATCATGTATTACGAGTGGTTTATGAGGGAAGAACACAAGGTCATTTCAGTGGAAGTGTAACATCTCGTTACTAGTTTTCAGGTACTTCTAACCCATTGTTTTGTTTATCTCTTGTTTGGGGATTTTCTCGGGTTGGTTTTGGTTACTTTTGGTGTTTTTTTAAATGTTTTTGGGTCTGTACATGGTTAGAGCATGGTTAGTACAAACCGTGCAGGTCAACCCAAGAAACTGTGTGCGTTTTGTTTGAATTCTGGAGGAGGGTTCATGATTAAGTGCACTGTTAGTGTAAAGTAGGTGTCCTAACCCCCAATCCACATGGTTTGGGACAGTGGATCATGCATTATTGATGCAAGATTTATTAAATCTTGTGAAAAAACTGTGAAACTCTTCCCAGAGACCTAGGATGGGGCACACTATTTGTCAAATCAAGCATCCAAACAATGAAGCTTGATCTAGTATCCTAGTAAGAGGCACATAGTTTGTCAAACAGTGCGAACAAACCATATGATAGAAATTAAATTCTCTAAATTACTTAATTAAAGTCTATAGACCCCCATTTTAAATTTTAAACTTCTCCCAATCGAACCTTACTCGACCCTCTCGATTTTGGAGGCTCTATAAATGTGATTTTGTATCCTCCAACCACTTCTTTTCTCAAATCAAATTGTCATTAGATGCATTGTATTCCTTCTGATAAGTGTAATATCTTTGGTTTTGAATTATCCTTTATTCATATCTCACATTATTTGAGAGTGTTGGGTTCTTATTGTTGGAGTTGGATTCATAGAACCAACTTTTTTAGTACTTGATTACATGTTTTTATTGTTAAAGAAGTTTACTTATCACATCTTGGTTATTCTTCTACATGATATCTATATGTAATGATGTCATTATAATATATGTCACACTGAAAGGTCATACCAGTTCCCCACTATGATGAGAACATAGAGGTTCCATGATATTATTCTTGAACCTAGTTTTATAGATAGATGATATTGTCTAGTGGGACACAAACAATACAAACTATCAAGGGTAAGAGTCTCATAAGATATTGAGACACCTTCTCATGGTGTACTCCCTTGGTAATCCCCAATATATGAGGTTATTAGAACATGCTCATCAATAGGAAATCCACATTTCCATGTTCCATGGAATGTTCCTATCTATGAACATGTGTATTGATCCATAGACATTAATACTAACATTAATAGACATCATGCCTCGTGTAATTTTATGTATTGATGAAAACTATGATGAAATATGCTTGCGGTGAAGTAGGATATGTTGTGTGCATCACGGATGATATAACATTAATGTATAATGTGAGAAAGGATTTATCACTTTTTATATCTCAATAAAAGTTAATATCTCATACCCTTTGATGTGAATGGAACAGCATGAATAAATCCATGAACATGGTGTTTGATGGGTGAGTTCATTTTCAGAAAGTCAAATAAAGAGACATCAACTGTATAACTTGATGGAACCAACATGAAACCTACTTGATTTAAGTTATTGTGGTAAAAGGATTATATTACATGGTAAATGTTCATAGGAGATTGAACACCATTACAACATTAACTTATTTCTTTATGGATTCCTTGGCATGTTTCTAGACACTAACCATGGACATTAGGTGATTATGGATACTACCACTATAAAACAAGCATAGAGGGTCACACAAAAAGTGTATCCGAAATCAAAGTTAAATTCAACTGTTGAATTTAACAAGATAAAATAAATAATACTTATTCAGGTTTGGTTCATCTCCATAATTAACCAAAATTTATTGAAAATAATAAATCAAGTTAAATAATAATAATAAATATTAGTTTTCATGTTTAGAAAATATAATATTTATTATATATATCATAGAATAGTGTAGTTTCATTTATTTAATTAAATATTCATTATTCAAGGATTGATAAATGTTGACTATGGAAAGCAGACCATGTTTAATGGTTCAATTAGAAATAATTAAAATTTATCTATATTCTTAATTCATTATGCATGTAAATCAATTAATAATATTATTATTATTAATGCACAAGGGTTCAATTAAGAATATTAATGATGTTTGGGGGATTTTGTGTGATTTTCCAACCCTAAAACAGATATAATAAATATCTAGTTATATCACTACACCAATTTACTTTTGGTGTGCACTACAAATAAGGAGATATTGGTTCAAGACATAGAGTATACTCTCCCTTTCCCCTCTCTCAAGACTTCGAGTGAACACCAAGGGTTCTTCATCCTTCATAAATAGTATTTTTGTGATTAACCTCGAACAACACAAGAAATCAGGATCATCCATGCTATTACTCGACATTTCTTTGGCACTGATCAAAGATTCTGGTGCATATGTGGATCTCCACTAGAGGGATTCCAGACTTTAATCCTACATCACAATGCCAATGTTAAAAATTATATTCCATTGGATCATCAATGAAAGTGGAATTACATGATGACATAATTATATATCTTCCTATAAATTAGTTATAAATTTCTTGTGAAGATCATCTCCCTACAATTCCTATATATTAATTTATTCTATTAATTTATTGTTTTTGATTGGACATGATCTCATGATCGTGTACAAAAATGATTACACATGATTTAAGACTAAAATTTGATTTGGTGATGCCTTAAAAGGATGATTCCATTGCACCCAGAACCTATAAGTGGTATTAGAGTAGTCACATGTTTAATTTACAATTATTTATTATTCATTGATTGATTGCAGGTGTTTGTATTTTCTTTTACTTAAAACAATTCGTTTTAATATACGAATGTCCTCGTATCTTCTCTTCTTCATTATAGATAACATAACCAGTAATCAGTTAATGATTAAAAATGAAGAATCATCTGAATATTTCCATCTAGAGGTGCTAAAGGTTCTTCCTAGAGAAAAAAATTACACACTGAGTACTTCATGAGTACACACCATGTACTTCATGAGTACACACTGCATAGTTTTTCATCACATGAACTAATCTCATGAAATAGTATGATAGATCTGATCTAATTGGATCTAAGATCCAAAAAAACTGATCATTTTGTGGATCTAGATAGGGTTGAACGTGTCTTGAAAACTACACATCATGTAACCATTGTACATGATGTGTCATACCACGTGTCTCATGGCTGACCACCTAGGGTGTCCCAAGAAAGCAGCGTTTTGGATACCCAATACAAGAACTGCCAAGACATGAAATATGAGGTTACACACCTTGTATTTCCAAAACACATTGTATACCTTGAACACATCCACAATAGAAAACACATCCATAGACAATGCATGTGATGTGGGCACGGATAGAAGATAAGTACTCATCGTGTATTTTTGAACACATCGTGTAGTATGATGACGACAGTGTTCTCAATTTTTTTGTAGGAATAAGAATTGAATGTATAATTAAACATATTTATTATGTGTTCCATGTGTCTTTAATTCGACATTACATGACATGTCATAGGATTAATAGTTATACCTACAGTTAATTTCTGTGTTAAATTTTTGATGAACAAATGAGGTTGCCTCTAAGTACACTTGTGTACTACATTAATTTTAACAAACATTAATTTTATTTAAAATTATATATAATGGTGAGTTAAGTATGGTTGGATGTAATTAAGATGAAATTAAATTAATTGGATTAATTTGTTTCACATTATCTTAATTAAAGAACAAATTTAAATAATTGATAACAAGATTGCAAATGTATGCTCATTACTTGAATAGTGTCTGTGTTTTTTTTGGGTTTAGATCCATATAATTTATTTTAAAATAAATTGAAACATAAATATTAAAAAGAAAACGACAATAAATTTTTTTTTAAATAACTTGTAACCAATTTTTGATGTTGTACTCAACAATGTGAAACCCTCAAATGAAATGTTACGATGGAGAAAAAACTTTAATAATAGTTTGTGGGTGGATCTCTTGGAAATAAATGGTCAAAGGAAATTAAATAATAATAAATGTTCAAGGAGGGATTCTATAAATGAGTTTAACACCATGAAATGTATCATCTATATTATTTATAAATGAGAAAATGGATTTGATGTCCAATTATTGGAGATATATTTGAATTCAAAGTATGAGACAATACATTCAATTATCGTATGTCAGGACAACAAAGTTATGACTATATTCTAAATACATGCATTTAATATTCATTATAATATAAGTTATAAAATTTATCATTAGTGTACTCATAATATATTCTTAATGTTTTGTGACTACTAAACTGTAAATAGTTATTATTATTGTATCTCTAGGAACATTAAATATTCAAAAATCAATTATAAAATCTTCATGAGATTTTTTCCTCAATCGTGTGTGTATCATTTTTATTATTTTTCTTACATTTTTGCATTATTCTCTTATTTAAAATCACAAAAATTTAAATTAATTTCCCAACATAAATGTGTTAGTGTATACTGGTTATCGTGTTTCTCCTTAGGATTGCTATATGAATATTTTATCACTCTCTTATATGATTTTTATTGACTATTTTTATTCATCAATCATTAAATCTTATCCCCAACCCTTTCTAATATGTTGTGAATATGAGGTTTTTCCTTTATTGGCGATTCTTAATAGGAATCGACCCCTTTGGATTAGGTATATCTTATAGGGAAATCTAAAACAATAAAAAAAATGTTTTTGTTCTGAAGACTCAAATGATTGGTTAGAAAAGAAATTCATTTAAGTAGATCGACCTAAATTGATGTTTGTTGACTCATGGGTAAAGAATTTTTATTTTATTTTTTTATAAAATTTTTTTAGTAACAATATATTTGTTAATTACATGAGAAATACATGTACAAATTGATATCTGTGCAATTAAAATTATGCATTTAATGATTAATATTTTTTAAAAATACGACTTAAATTTTTATTTTTAAGAATAAAAAAGTCTGGGTCACTCTGTAAGTTGAACAGTTTATAATGTGAATGGGGGAAAAATCAATTTTTAAATCTATATTAAATGTGGGTATAAATGAACCTAGTGTCTTTAGGCTCAACCTAGTCAAATACATTAATCATATATACCCCTTGCAATATTGTGGTGGTCATTATGAATTAAATTATATTTTATTCCACTTAAATGATCGTATTATATACCATTCCTACAATCTTCTTCCACAATTTTATGTGGGAGTGATGAGTGTGTGCAAGATCCTCTCAATGTGTGTTAATAACCAACCTTATCCTTGGATATTGAGCATAGAATAAACCTCTTTTGAGTGTATAATCTAACCCAACTCATGATTTCAACCTTCGTGTCATTAAAAACCCATGGTGATTAAATAATACATATACTAAGGGAAAATGAATAAGGTATGTTAGAATTGAATTAATAGTTGATAAAATAAGGATTTATATAGCATTAAGTGAATAGTAATAACTATCACTCGACTCCCACAATGATTGTTGTCTAATTTGAATTAGAACAAAATAATTACCTAAATTAAATGAATGAAACTAAAGCTGCAAGAACCCCCTCAGATAAACCCTATTTTAGTTATCCATAACCATGGAGTGTGGGGGTTGTTGTAAGAACAACAAAATGTTATTTTAGTGGAATAAGACAAGAATTGTTAGAAAAACACTTGAATCTAGAAAAAAAGAGTAAAATAATAAAATTTAGTAGCCAACATTGTGTTTAGGTATACACTTAATAGAAAAATCCCCATAACCCTCCTTATCCCATTAATTAGATAACTAACATCCTTACATTTAGAATAATAAAATTAATATTGTACCAAGAAGCTTCAACTCCACATCCATCTTTTTCCATGTGGAAAACCCTCACTATATTCATCAAATAGAAACAACAGAATCAGTTTTGAGAATAATTAGTGGCTAACATTTCTACATTGAAGCATAGTGGAAATCTAGTGTGTTTAGAGGTCCTGATATTGGTATGTCTTGGGTGGAGAGAAATACATTCAAGCTCTAGAATCAATCCGAAATTTGGTTGCAATATTATGGGTTTTCATCATTAGGTTGGGATTTGTTCAGTTGGTGGTTCAAGTCATATTTGTAAGTGGGATTATGTACTTTCAAAATTGGCTGGAAGATGATGCTTTGGTGAAGACTGTTTGGCTTGGGTCTGTGAAAACTATTATTCATAATAAGTATTTGATATTATAGAGGGAGAGATTTTGGGATCATAATTCAGAACCAGTGGAGTTAGTGAAAACATAACCAAGGATTTATAACCAAGCAACAATAATAGTGACATTCCGAGTGAAAAAGTATAGAAGGTAATGCAGATAGGTTCCAAACACTTCATTGTTCACTAGAAGAAGTTGATAGAGTTGATTTATAAGTAGGTAGTTAGTGATTGTTTTCTCTATCATTTGTGTAATATTTTTTATTATTTTTCTTTCATTTATTTATTCTCTGCTTATTCGAAATGACAAAGATTTCAATTCAGGTCCCAAAAAAACATGTCAATGTATACTGGTTATCCTATTCGTCCTTAGGTGTTCTGTGTAAATACTTTATCATTGTCTTATATGATGTTTCTTGACTATTTTTATTCACCAATATTTGAATCTTATCTCGACCACTTTGTCATATGTTGTGAATAGGAGGTTTTCCCTTACCTGGGATGCTTAATGGGGGTTGATCCCTTTGGATTAGGTACATATTATAGGGAAAGCCAAAAGAAAAACAAAATGTTTTTGGTTTAAATTCTAAAATGATTGGTGAGAATATACATGAATTTAAGCAGTCCATCCAAACTTGATGTTGGTTGACTCAAGGGTAAAAAAGTTTTCTTTTCATTATTTATAGCATTGTTTTTGTAATAATATATTTTTCTAATTATGTGAGAAATATATATACAAATAAATATCTATGAAATTAAAATTATGTGTTTAATTATTAATATTTTTTGAAAATACGACTTTAATTTTTATTTTCCAGAGTAACTAAGCCTCATTCACCCAATCAGTTGAAATTCATATAATGTAAATGGTGTATAACTCAATTTTTAAATATACATTTAATGTTTGTATAAACAAACCTAATATATTTAGTCTCGACCTAATCAAATCCATTAATCATCTATACCCCATGAATTAGTTTCATGGTCATTGTTAATTAAATTATATTCATTCCACTTCAATGGTCAAATTATAAACTATTCCCACAATTTTATTCCACTATTTGACATGGGAGTGGTGAGTGTGCTCAATAACTTCACAACGTGTGTTAACAACCAACTTTATCCTTGGAGGTTGAGCATAGAAAACACGCCTTCTAAGTGTGTAATCTAACCCAACTCATGACTGCATCCCTTGTGTCATTAAAAACTATTGGTACTCAAATAATCCATATACCGAGTGACATATAATAAGGGATGTTAAAATAGATTTAATAGTAGAATAACTAAAGATTTATGTAATGTGAAGTGAAGTGAGACAACCATCACTCAACTCCCACAATACTCTCTATCTCACTTAAATTAGAAAAAAAATAATCACCTAAATTGAATGAATGAAACTCAAGATGTAAGAACCCTCGGATCAACCCTCTTTTAGTTCTCCATAACCATGGAGTGTGGGAGGTTGATGAGGGAAGAACACAATGTGATTTTAGTGTAATTAAAGTGAAATAGAGAAGTAGAAAAAAAACCTGAATCTGAAAAAAGAGAGAGTAAATTAATAAAATTTAGTAGCCAACATTGCGTTTAGGTAGACTCATAATAGAAAAATCCCCACAACACTAATTTTTTCCTTTAATTAGAAAACAAAAATCCTTGAAATTAGAAGAAGAAAATTTATATTGTACCAAGATGATTCAACTCCACCTCCATATTTCTCTATATGGACAACCCTCATCATCTTCATCAAACAATGACAACATAATTAGTTTTGAGAATAATCAGTGGCTCTATATTTACACATTGAAGTATAGTGTAAATCTAGTTTGAATGGATGTACTTCTATTGGTGTGTCTTTGGTGGAGATAAATATGAGAAAACACTTGACTTATTCATAATTTTGGTTTTACTAACATTGGTTTTCATCATTAGGTTGGGATTTGTTTAGTTAGTTGATTGAGTCATACTTGTAAGTGGGATTATATAGTTATTTGGCTGGAAGATGTGGCTTTTTTGAATACTTTTAGGGTTGGGTTTGTGAAAACTATTATTCTGAATAAGTGTTTGATAATATAGAAGGAGAGATTCTAGGATCAAAGTTTAGAACTAGTGGAGGCAGTGATAGTTGAACCAGGGGTTTATAACCAAGCAACAAAAATGATTCCATTTTGAGTGGAAAATTTTGGAAGGGAAGGTGGATGAGTTCCAAATGATTCAGTGTTTAGTGGAATAAGTTGATATAGATGGTGCTTCAGTGGGTAGCTGGAGATTTCCTTGATCGAGCATTAGATGACTGAAAAGATCCAAAGGCAGCAGAATCAGCTGAACTCGAATGGTTTTTGGGGATCTTGTTTTTAAATAGATGTGAATGATACACTTTCTTAATGTTGGATGGTTGTCATTATGATTTGGATTTAATATAAAGCTTGTTTTCTATTTTCTCCTATGTAGTGTTCTATATTGGGAACTTACAACTCAATGAGGTCTTTCTCTTATTCTTTTCTTCTTTTAGAGTTACAATATTGTCATGGAGTATGACTTGTTCTGAACTATGAAAATTCCAAGCGTTCTATGTCGAGTGTTATCTTTCTATTTTTCATCATCCCACTTCTGGATTGAGCTATGGGTTTTATTGAGCATTGATTTGGTGTGTGAAGTTTCTCAGTTCAAATACACTGAATCTATCACTTATTTTTCAATTATTATATATTTTTTATGTATTTTTGGACAGAATTTTTGAGTCTATGAATCCAAATTTTTTAAATTTATCTAGGTATTTAAAGAGTGTGTCTAATCATTCATTGATTTCATATGATTTCTGATATTTAATTTCTTCATTTCTTTTTCAGGTTCAACTGAATAATAGAATCAATGAGAAGTTGTGTCCCTCAACTATGGTAATTTTTTACTATTTGAGTATCATGATTCATCAAATGATAATTTTAAACATCTTGGCTTCCATTAATTTATTATTTTATTTACTTTTAAAATTATGTGAAAAATTGTGTATATGAAGAACATTTTCTTAAATAAAAAAATTATTGCATTCCCATTATTCTTCAAAAATTAAAATATTGCATATTTTTTGGAATAATATATATATATATTTCAATTCAATAGTGTGTTTTTTTGTTCTAGATCCATATAATTCATTTGTAACTAATTTGAGACATAAATATTTCAAAAAATAGACAATTTTACTTTTTTAAGACTTAAAAATATATTTTGAAGATTTTTTTAACTATATGAAAAGATCGAATGAAATTCTTTGAAAAAGAAATTTTTTTAATTTTTTGATTCTCAGTGGAGCACTTGAAATTAATTTATCAAATGAAATTATATATAATAATGGTGTAATGATAGCTTTAATAATTTATCAAAGAAAATTTTGAAAAATAATAGTGTATATGAGACCCTTGATATAATTTTTTGGATTTTTCATGGATTATATATTGGTATTAATGATAATTTTTTTCCCTGAAGTGTGGGAATCTGTGAATGTTTAATATCATAATTCGTCAAATGATTGTTTTTGACATTTTGGTTTCCATTAATTAATTATATTATTGTTTTAAAAATGATGTTCTAAATTGTGTATATGAATAATATTTTCTTAAATAAAAATAAAAAGTTTTTTACATTCTCATTGTTCTTCAAAAATTAATTTATCGTATATTATCAATAATAATATAAAAATATATTTAAATTGAATAGTGTTTTTTGAGTCTAGGAACATATAATTTTTTTTAAATAAATTGAAAAATAAATATTTCAAAAATAAAGACAATCCTATTTAAAAAAAAACTATAGACAAGTTTTGATGATTGTTGTCAACTATATGAAAAACTCGAATGAAATGTTATGAAGCAGAAAAAGACTTTATTAATAATATTTGTGGATCTCTTGGAATTAAATGGTCAAATGACATTAAAAAATTAATGAAGGTGTAATTAGATCTTATCTAAATTAGTTTAATATGATGAAATATATTATTTATCTTATTTATAAATGATAAAATGTATTTCTTGTCAAATTATCATGAAATATATTTAAATCCATAGAATGATACAATAACGTCAATTATGATAGGATATGATATAAAAGTTATAACTTATATTATAGAGTCACGGACATCACATTCATAAAGTTCAAATACCTATGTCGGAATAATATGGTATATGTTTTAAAATTTAACATTAGTATTCTCATAATATCGATTTTTTATTTTAAGAGAATTGATAGATTTATGCCTTTTGACTACAGAACTATAAATGGTTATTTTCATTGCATCTTTTGGAACCTTAAAGATTCAAGAATAAATTATAAGATATTCATGAGTATTTTCTCTTTATCATGCGTGTAAATTATTTATTATTTTTCTTAAATTTATACATTATTATCATATTCAAAATCATAAATATCTCAATTCATATCCCAACCTAAATGCACCAGAGTATATTGGTTATAATGTTCATCCTTGGGGGTGTTGTCTAAATATTTTTTCATTCTCCTATATAATGTTTCTTTACCATTGTTTCTCACCAATATTTGAAACCTAAACTGAACCCCTAATCACATGTTGTGAATATCACGTTTTCCCTTGTTATGGATTCTTAATGTTTCTCAACTACATTGCATTAGTTATATCTTATATGGTAAGCAGAAACAACAAACACTACTGGAAAACAGACTTATACCCACAGTTTTAAGAGAACAGTGGGTATAGGTTTCATGGGAAAAAACTTCATGGGAAAGACCTGTAACAATAGTTCTCTTAAAACTGTGGGTATAGGTCAACCCTATACCCATGGTTTCTGGAGAATCATGGGCATAGGTTTCGTGGGAATTTTTTTGGGGAAGACCTGTACCCATAGTTCTCGAAAATCATGGGTATAGGTTGACCAATTATTTTTTCATAAAATTTAAAATAACAATAAATATTTTAATATAAATATATAAATTTATAATAATATATATATAAATATATATATTTTTTGTATATAAGAACATAAAAAGTGCGATAGAGTAGTGGTAAAGTTGTAGGACTATAAGGGGAAGGTGAGAAGGTATTTTGTTTAATAAATGACCTATACCCAGGGTTTTCAAAACAATGGATATAAGTATAAACATACAAAATGCATATACCAAGGGTTTAAAAACCTTGGGTAAAGAAGTTTCCTTTTAATTTTTTAGCACTCTTATTATAATGTTATATTTTTTAATTATGTGAGAAATAGATGTGTCAATTGATATCTGTGCAGTTGAAATTATGTGTTTAATGTTTAATGTTTAATATTTATTGAAAATATGTATTTTTTATTTTTTTCTTTTATGAATAATTAATTATGAGTCCCCCCACAAGTCAAAATACTTATAATGTTAATTTACATAAATAATTTTTTTTTAAATATGCATTAAATGTAGGCATAAATGAACCTAATTTATTTACGCCTAACCTAGTTAAATCCATTAATCATATATACCCCTTGCATTCTGTATGTGTTGGTATCAAATATTCGGTTAAAGTGATAGAGAAACAGTACTTCCATTTTATTATTCCATTATACATTAACATTTTTGATGTAATTTTTACTTACCAATTAAAAAATATTTTTTATTTCTTTTAAAACATTTAGAATTGATTTTTTTTTATGAATTATTTAAAAAAATACTATATAACTAATTATTCACACTTTATAAGTTTATTCAGCCCAAGTAATGCATTTCATCAATATGAAATAAGATGAATGTAAAAAATTGAAAATGAAAACACAAAAGATAATTTTTTTCCCACATATTAGGTTTTACATTTTTTAGGAAACTCAAGTTATGAGTTATTTTAAAAGAAACGAATAAAAACGTTATATATTATTCTATTCACATTGTTTTATCCTCTTTATTATTATCACATACAATTTTCTATTTCTATAAAATAATTCACCCTTTTCATTTTCTTAATATCTACGTGTAAATATTTGGATCTCTTTCCTTAATTATATTTCTAACCTCACAAGATATTTTAGCCATCACAATATAGTCATTAATTTATTTTCTAATTTCACTGTTCTTGCAACCCATGTGTTGGGTGATCAACCAAAAGATGAGTCGTATAAATTAAATTAAATAAAACTATAGAAAATTATATCTTATCTATTCATAGGATATTTTAATATTATATTGACTTATATGTTTGATTAGGACCACAAGTACTGGTAAATATATTTAGTCCTTCTCATATGATGCACCAACTATATGAATCTTGGATCCAACTTGGTTTAATTATCTAAGTATTAAAAGTATGTGTAATTGTTCCTTGGTTTTATATGATTTTTTTAATTTATTCCAATCATTTCCATGTGCAATTAAGCTTGAATGCATTTTTTTATATGAGATCCTTGATATAATACTTGGATCTCTCATGGACCTTGGTATGAGATCAATTATACGTTGTATCTCCAATTCAGAAATTTGTGACTATTTGAGTATCAAAATCTATTAAATAATTTGATAGGATTACAAAAAATAAATGATTTAAAAATCTAATGTTGTTATACTTTTTTCTATTAGTTACTTATTTTTTTATTTCAACGAAGTAGGGATAAATGGTTTGAATAAAGGGTATTTTTTAAATAAATATAAAAAATTAACAACATTATCCTTATCCTTAAAAAACTAAAACATGACTTTTTTTCATGAATCATATATAAATATTATTATATTGATTTCCAGACATGTTCCCACTAATACCCTTCCCATTATGGTTATGAAGATATGAGTTACCCTTAAATCTCCCTGGTGTTAATCCTACTACAAGGTCCCCATCGTTATTTTTTTCCCAAAGGAGAAGCAGAGTGGCTAACTGAGGTTGTCTCTAGAGGTGGTCACTCAATTAATCTTCCATCATGGGATTCATCACTTTTTGGGGGATTTTTTCTAGATTAATTAAAATTAAAACAATAACATAGGAATTGGTTTCTTATGTTATGAATTGGATAAATTAATTTGGATAAGATAAGATAAAAGAAATAAAAGAAAATAAATAAAAAATAAAATAAGTGTTAGATGTATAAATGATCGATCCAAATGATGAGTTTAGTGTAATGTTTATTCATAATTAAATTATATTTCATTCCACTGCAATAATATGATTATATATAATTCTTCTAGTCACCTTCCTCTATTTGATTTAAAAGTGGTGAGCACACTCAAGAGCCTCTCAATGTGCATTGAAAAATCACTTTATCCTTGGAGATTGTGTATAGAATTCACCTATCCCAAGTTCATAATCTTACTCAACCCCAAACTATAGCCCATATTCCATTCAAAACCTATGGTTCTCAAATAATCCTAATAATGAGTGAAATAGAAGAAGAGATGTTAAAATTGATTTAATAGGGTAAAAATAAGAATTTATGTAATGTGAAGTGAAGAGTGGAAACCATCACTCATCTCCAAAAGCATTATCTCCCTTACATGAATTAGAAAAATATAATAACCAAAATTAAATGAATAAAACTAGGGCTGCTAGAAACTACTCTTTAGATCAACCCCCTTTTAGTTCTCCATAACCATAGAGTGTGAGAGGCTGATAAGGGAAGAACAAAAGGTCATTTTAGTGCAAGTGTAACAACGTGTTACTAGAATTTAGGTACTTTTAACCATTTTTTATTCATCTCTTTTTTTTGATTATCTTGGGTTGTTTTTGGATGAATTTTGGAGTTTTTTGAAGGATTCTAGGACTATTCATGGTTGGAACTAAATTTGTGAAAACTGTGTGGGTCATCCTAGGGAACCATGCACTTTGTGTTTGAGTTTTGGAGGTGGGAACATGAATAAACACATAGTTAGTTTAAATAGTGGGGCCAAACCCCCAAACCATGTGGTTTGGGATAGTAGATAATTCATGGATTCAACACAATTTTCAAACCCTATAGGCAAACCATGAAACTCTTTCCAGTGGCCTGGGAGGGTACACATGGTTGGTGCCTGATTTTTAAAACCAAGTGGCCAAACTGTTCATCATGCTATAATATCCCAGAGTAAGATGCACATAGTTGGTCAATCCATGTGGACAAACCATGTGCAAGGAATTAAATTATATAATTTTTTTAATTTAATACCTGAGAACCTCATTTTACCTTCTATTTTTGAGACTTGTGTTTGTTTACTTATGGTATTATCCCTTGTGTATTTTTTATCATACTGACTGATTATCATTTCTATATTTTTCATTGTCTTGATGGGTTTCACTTGTAGAAAAATCATTCCCTCTAGTATGTATTTATTCCCTAGCTCTAGTCTCTAGTTCCCGGGGATCGGGAATGCCCTTCGGGCTGTGTTAGGATTGATTCAAATACCATTTTGGTGGATTATCTGACTCGTCACATGAAAAAGTAGTATAAAAGGTAGTCATGCCTATTATTTGATGTTGGTTTACAATTCCAGATGTCATAGTAGATATGATACATGATTTTTAGGGCTTAAGTGTCAGTTTACAAGTGAGTTCTTGGCTAGATCTCATTGTAACGAGTCTTGAGTTACCATGGGATATTGGGAAAAAGTGTCTTTGATGAGTTGTTTGATCCATTCTTCACCTTTTCCCAAAGATTTAATTCAAGACTTGTGTTTTAAAATTAAATTATGATTGATATGGTTGATGATCTCATGTCTCTTGATTGATGTTTTCTCTATTATATGTTGATGATTTGTAATACCATGCCTACAAGAATATATTTGAGAAGACCCTAGGAGGGAGCCTCCAATAAACCACAAAAAGAGAACCCTCTATTTAATCAAAACCTTATGGAACTTTTTGTGAATTTGGTCCAAGAACTGGGCCAGATGGTTGCACCTTTTCTTATTCAGGAGGTAGAGGTTGTGCCCTGAAGGGTAGATTGTAGAGATCATTCCTATGAATTACTTCATATGAATCCACTATCTTTACGAGGTACCAATGATCCTCGGGATGTATAGGATTGGTTGAAAATTTTGATTATCTCTTTCAGTTCATGGAGACACATGACTTTGTTAAGGTTAAATGTGTTTCCTTAATCTTGAGAAATGTGATCAAACTATGAAATAGTATGCTAACCCCTTCCCTTTGATGGTTTAACTTTACTTGGATGGGTTTTCAGGTTTTATGGGAGTTCCTTCTACTCCTAATGGAAACGTGAGTGGCCCCTTTCAAGGGAAGAGGAATTGGGATGGATCTCATGGTGGAAACCATAGTGGTGGTGAATCCCAATAGAATACTTTCTATAAATATTCTAAAATGTCAAGAAATTTCCCATTGACATGTTTTAAAAGTGGAAAAGTTGTAAATCGAAGCGTGTTTTCATGGAGGTACTGAAGTTCTATAGCTCTAGTGGATGGTCAGATTACTTGCAGAATTTTTTCTTTTTTTTACTACTTTGGGTAGGGGCATGGGATCAATATCACCAGGAGGCTCTATGGTGTAGTCAGATACTTCAATAATATTGGGGTTCCATCCATAGAAATTATAAATAAATCTTCTTCACGCAGTGGATGATTCTATAATAGAAATCGATGCGAGCCCTGCCAGATTGGGAGGTACCGTTACAATTAATTCGACATTAGTGTCTACTTTATTTGATATTAGTTCCTATACAATTTTTTATCTACTCATATTGTGTAATTATAAAACCTACCTATGGTTATCATGTATTATTTTATGGATATTACTTCACCTCTAGGTATAATGATAGAGTAGATTCTTCAATTCCCCTCTTGCACTTATTTCTTTGTTGGAAATAGAGCTTTCTTGATAATTTTCAGTTATTGATGTGAAACCTCTATATATCATTCTTAGGATGTGTTATCTAATCACTCATAAATCTCATATCAATTATATTCTTTAACAAGTCTTCTTTACCTACCCGGATGGGGTGTTTCGTGTTTTTAACGGATAATGGGACTCAATATAAATACAGGTCGAACATCCTATTCTAGAGTTGGGTAAGATAATATCCATGGTTTCTTTTGAACTAGAGTAGGATTATTTGGGTGGTGATCTTCCTACCATATCATTTTAGTTTCTTGACTTGTTTCTTACTAACTTTTATGGGCCTCCACCAGTGAGAGAGGTGGATTTTTCTTTGACTTCGTACTAGGTACCCAACCTATTTTTATTCCTTCTTACTGAATGGAACCAGTTGAATGGAGGAATTAAAGACGTAGCTGGATGATTTGATGTCAAATGGAATCATTATACTTAAGTGTTTCCTTAACCAACATTAGTGATTTCTTCTAAGAAGCCTGATAGAACCACTCTCCTTTGTGTTGATTATTGAACGATCAATCAGTTCATGGTTAAGAATAAATATTCTTTGCCTCGAATCAATGATTTTTCTGACCATATAAAAGGGGTTAACAGGTTATCAGAGATTGATCTTCAATCTTGTTAAGAATAAATATTCTTTTGTAGTGGTATTTGTGAAAAACATCTTGGTTTATTCAATGAATTAAAAGGATCATGTCTGTCACATGAGATTAGTTCTAGAAATCTTTAGAAGTTACATAATTTATTCCAAGATTGATAAATGTAGCTCATAGATTTGGGAGGTAATGTTCTTGAGACGCATGGTTTTTAAACATGGTATTTCAGTTTTCCCTTAGAAGGTGAAAGCTATTATGACCCAGGGGTAACTAAAAAGTGTCTTTTATATTCATAACTTCTTGGGATTAGTGGGGTATTACAACTATTTTGTTAAGGATTTAAAAAGCTAGATTCTTCGATGACAACTCTAACTTGAAAGGGATTGAAATTTATATGGGATTCTAAATTTGAGGATTCCTTTGATGAGTTAAAGTGTCATTTGAATTAAAATCCTATGTTAAATATTTTACAAGCTGATTAGGTCTATATGGTCTTTTATGATGCATCATTTTTTGGATTGGGTTAACTCATTATAGAGGGTGATCATGTTATGTCTTATGGAACCTGTCAACATTTAAATAATAAGAAAAACTTTCCTAAATGTGATCTTGAACTTGTAGCTCTATTGCACACTCTGAATAGTTGGATACGTTACCTTTTAAGAAAAAGTTTTACCATATAATTTTTTAATAAAATCTTCAGTTATATCTTCTTATAAAAATATTTGAATCTTTAGAAGAGATGATGGGTAGTGTACCTTAAATACTTTGATTTTGACATTTCCTACAGTCCTAGTAAGGGGAATATTGGTGACGATGCATTAAAATGGAAACCTCCATCCCATGACATGAAATAATCATCCAATGAATATAATATGATGTATTTCTTCTCTCTTATACCCTTGGAAGTTTGGGAGGATGAGGCTAAGGTTGGTTTATCAAGTGTTAATTTGAATTACTCACTTATCAAGATGGTTCATTAGTAAAAATAGATTGATGTTGAGTTCTGAGTCATTAGAGATTCTTTATATGGCGGGGAGATTATTTGTGAATGGTCTCTATCTTTAGTGGGTATCATATGATTCCAAAGTTATAATGTAACTCATTTTCCTTTAAGGAAGTCCATGATGGGGGATTTATATAATTCCTAGTGGGAAGTAAACCCTAGCACCATGAAGATGTTTTATGAATGATGCAGTGTTTCTGATGGCGATGTAAGAAACATGACATTGTTGATTTTGTTATTCATTAATATACATTTCAACATATTAAGGTTGAACATCATTAGACTTTAGGACTTATTTAACCACTTCATGTGCCGAATTGGAAGTGGGATAAGATACCAATGGACTTTGTGGTTGGGTTACCCTATACACCTTGAGGAAAGAATTCAATATTGGTGGTGATTAACTGGTTATCCTAATTGTCTCAATTTATTCCCAATAGTGATATGACCAAATTTGAGGATGTGGGGTGTAGGTATGTGTAAGAGATTATCATATTACATGGAGTTTTATCTTCCATATTTTTTGACAGGTATCCCAACTTCAATTCAAATTTTTGAGACGCCTCCAGAAGGTAATGGGATCCTAGGTAAAGTTGAGCATAGTGTACCATCCCTGGATTGATGGTCAGACAGAATGGTCTATACAGATTCTTAAGTACGTGATCTAAGATTGTGTTCTTGTCTTTTGAGGAGCTTGGGACTTCCAATTGGGACTAGTTTAGTTTTAAAACAACAATAGTTACCATTCATACATTAAGACTGAAACTTTTTAGGTATTTTATGGCTAACCTTGAAGATGTCCACTTTGTTGGTCAAAGATTGGTGAATCTTCTCTAGTAGGACCTTGTTTGGTCCCATAGATGACATCAAATAATTAGTTGACTCATCATAGAATTATAATGACATAGATATGATATAAATACTATACAGATCTTCTATATCAACATTTTGAGTTCTGGGTTGGTGACCTGGTGATTTTGATAGTTTCACCTCAATTGGGACATCGATGGCTTGGAATGTATGGAAATTTAGAAACGAGATATGTGAGCCTATTTCAGGTTGTTGATCAGATTAGAAAGGTGGATAACTACTGGGATTTTCCACCTCAGAGGATGTATTTCCATTATGTGGGAATTTGTGAATATTTGAGTATCATGATTCATTGAATGATTATTTGCAACATTTTGGCTTCCATTAATTCATTATTTTTTTATTTCAAAAATCATGTTCTAAATTGTGTATATAAAGAATATTTTATTAAATAAAAATAAAAAAATTATATAATTCTCATTATTCTTCATAAATTAAAATATCACATATTTTTAAGAATAATATATAAATAATTTTAAATTCATAGTGTGTTTTTTTGGGTCTCAGTTCATATAATTTATTTTTAAATAAATTGAAACATAAATACTTCAAAAAAAGAAAATTATAATTCTTTTAAAAAAATTATAAACATATTTTGATTTTAGTTTTCAACTATACAAAAAAATCGAATGAAATATTATGAAGAAAACAAGATTTAATAATAGTCCTTGAGGATCGCTTGGAATTAAATGGTCAAAGGGATTTAAAAATTAATGAAGGTGTAGTGACAGATCCTCTAAATGAATCTTTCATAATTAAAGATATTATTGATTTTATTTATAAATGAGAAAACGGTTTTGTTTTCCAATTATCATGAAATATATTTGAATCCAAGGAATGAGACGATAAAGTCGATTATGGTAGTTCAGGACAACAAGGTTAATACTTATTTTCTAAATCCATTCGTTTCACATTCATATTTTCAAATATTTATGTTAGAACAATATAGAATAACTTTTAAAAGTTAGCATTTTTGTGCTAATATTTTTTATTTTTTTATTTTAAGAGAATTGATAGATTTATGCTTTTTGACTACTGAACTATAAAAGGTCATTGTCATTGTATCTTTTGGAACGTTAAAGATTCAACAATCAATTTTAAAATCTTCATGGGTTTGTTTTTTTCTCATTTTCATGTGTAACATTTTTATTATTATTATTTTCATTTATTCATTTTGTATATTAAAAATTACAAACATCCCAATTCTTATACCAACCTAAATGTGTTAGTGTATATTGGTTATCTTGTTCATCCTTAGATGTGATGTCTAAATATTTTATCACACTCTTATATAATATTTCTTGACTACTTGTATTCACTGATATTTGAATCTCATGCCCACCCCCTTGTCATATATTGTGAATATCAGGTTGTCCCTTTATAGGGATTCTTAATGGTTCTCAACTCCTTTGGATCAGGTATATCTTATAGGGATAGCTAAAACAACAACAAAATTACATCATTTTAAAGTCTAAAAATATTTTTGAGAAAAGACATGAATTTAAGTAGAGCTACCTAAACTAATGTTGGTTGACTCATGGGTAAATAAATATTCTTTTATTTTTTATAAAATTATTTTTATAACTACATATTTTATAATTATGTGAAAAATATATGTATAAATTGATATATATGAAATTAAAATTATGTGTTTAATGTTTATTATTTTTTGAATATAAGTCTTTTTATTATTTATTTTTAAGCATAATTAAGTTTGGGTCACCTAGAAACTCAAACAATTTATAATTTAAATGGGGGATAACTCAATTTTTTAAATACATGTTAAATATGGGTATAAATAAACCTAATTTATTTAGTCATGACCAGGTGAAATACATAAATCATTTATAACACTTGCACCTTTCATCGATTAGTATCAAATATTTGGTTGACATGATTGAAAAATCATCCTTTCATTTTATTGAGTTCTTTATTCTTTAACCATGTCTATGTCTTATTTTTACATAACAATTCAAAAAAAAATTATTTCTTATAAATCCTTTAGAATTGATTCTTATTTTAAATTATGTAAAATATCCTATATAACCAATTAATTATACTTTAAAATTTTATCCAGCATAAGAAATTCATTTCATTAAAGCATAATAAGATGAATGGAAAATTTAAAGATAGAAACTTATAATATACATGTACTTTCAACATATTATGTTTTACAATATTGATCATATTAAGGTTTTGAGTGAATAAAACAGAAAATAAGAAAAACATTGGATATTATTTCACTCACATTGTTTTATCATCTTCATTATTAGCACATCAAATTTTCTATTTATATTTTATCATCAACCATTTTTATTTTCTTAATATATACATTTAAATTTTTAGATCACTTCCCTTAAATCTATTTCTAACCTCACCAGTGATTTTAGGAAACAATCCATAATAATTAACTTATTTTATCATTTCTTCATTGTTTCCACCCTTGTGTTGAGTTCTATAAGCTTATGACATAGCCCAAATGAAGTGAAATTAAATAACAAAATCCAGCCATGATAAATTAAAATATTATTTTTATATATTAAATGAAATAAAACTATAACACTTTATGTCTCGACCTCTCTTAGTCTCTATTAATCTTATGTTCAGTTGTGAATTTTATTGAGAAAACATGTACCATAAAATATATTTATGATTTATCAGATGATGCACTAAATGTATGAATCTTCGATCCAATTTGGTTTAATTATCCAGGTTTTTACATTATGTGTAAATGTTTCTTGGTTTTATATGATATTTTATGTTTAATTTCTTCCATTAATTTCTATATTCAATTTAACTTGAATGCATTATTTATATACAAGATCATTGATATTATACTTGGTTCTCTCATGGAGCTCAGTATGGGATAAATGAGACGTTATATCCTAAATGTTTGAAATTGTGACTATTTGAGTATCTAAATTCATTGAATAATTTGATAGTATTTAAAAACTCAATGATATAAATAATATAATGTTTTGAAATTTTAGTTTCCTTTAGTTAATTATTTATTATTTTAAATTATTTTTTCTAAATGGTGTGAATGAATGGTATTTTTTAAAAAAGTATAAAAATATCACAACATTCTCTCTATCCTTCAAAAACTAAAACATGACACAATTTATTGAATCATATATAAATTTTTTTATATTTATTTTGTTACCCATGGCCACTAATTCCCTTCCTGATCAATGTAATGGTTAACCTATATTTTCTATATAGGTGGACAATCAATTAGTCATTCTTCAAGGTAGTTCTCACATTTTTTGATATTTTTTCTTGTTTAATTAAAATGAAAAAATAATAATAGAGGAATGTGGTTTCATGTGTTATGAATTAAATAAAGTAAATAAAATAATATAAAATAAATAAGAGAAAATAAAATAAATAAAAAAATAAAACAAGTGCTATAATGATAAATGATCGATCCAAAGGTTTAGTTTAGTGTTGTATTCATAATTAATTAAATTATATTTCATTCGACATAAATGATAAGATTATATACCATTCCTCCAATATTCTTCCACTATTTGATGGGGGTGTGGAGAGTGTGCTCAAGAGACTCTCAAGGTGTGTTAATAGGATACTTTATCCTTTGTGATTGAGCATAAAATACACCTCTCTGGAGTACATAATCTAACCCAACACCTAACTGTATCCCATGTGTAATTCAGAACCTGTGGTGCTTGAATAATCCATATATTTAGTGAAATAGAAGAATGATGTTAAAATTTATTTAATAGTGGAGGAAATAAGTTTTTATGTAATGTGAATTGAAGAGTGAAAAGCATCACTCAACTCCCACATCTCTCGTTATCTTAATTGAATTAGAACAAAATAATGACCAATATTAAATGAATAAAACTCAAGCTAAAAGAACCACACCCTTAGATCAGCCCTCTTTTAGTTTCCCATAACCATGGAGTATTAGAGGTTTATGAGGGAAGAACACAAGGTGATTTTAGTGGAAGAAAATTGAAAAAGATAATAAGGAAATAGATGAAAAATACTTGGACCTGGAAAAGAGAGAGTAAAATAATAAAATTCAGCTACCATCCTAGTGTTCAGGTAGACTCGTAATATAAAAATCCCCACAACCCCCTTTTCACTTTAAATAGATGACCACCATCCTTGAAATTATATGAAGATATGAATATTGTAAAAAATATGTTTAGATCCACCTCCATATTTCTCCATGTGGTCAACCCTCATCAACATCATCAAACAACCACAATAGATTCAGTTTTGAGAATAATCAATGTCTCAACATATCAATATTCATGCATAGTGAAAATATTACATTATTTTAGGTATTAATGTATTTTTGGATTTCATGTAGATAAATAAATGAAATATCTAGAGGAAATTATAATTTGGGATGCACTAACATGGGTTTTCATCATTGGGTAAATATTTTTTCAGCTAGTGGTTCAGGACAAACTTTTTAGTGGGATTACATACTTAAAAAATTAGTTGGAATATGTGGATTTCATTAAGACTGTTATATTTTCATATGTGAAAATAGTTTTCTGATAGGGTGTTTGTGATTCTAGAAGGAGATATTTTGAGACCAGAATTAATAACCAGTGGAGTTAGTGACCGCGAAACCTATGGTTTAAAACTAAGAAGCAATAATGGAACCATTCTAGATGGAGAATTCTTTAAGGGGATGTAGATGAGTTCCAAATTCTTCTTTGTTCAAAGAAAGATGTTGATATTTTATGTGTGTCAGTGTGTAGTAGACGATTTCCTTAATCAAGCATTATATGAATGAAAAGATCAAAAGGTAGAAAAACTAAATTAATTTGAAGGATTGTTACAGATCTTATTTATAAATATATTGACATTTTTCACTCTGTCAATATTAGATGGTTTCCATTATGATTTGGATTGAAAATAATGTTTATTTTTTCATTTTCTCCCAGGTAGTGTTCCAGATTTGGCACTTCTTATAATGCCCCGACCCCAGAAGCCCAGAGCTAGTGCATTATTTTAATACGTTGGCATGATTACAAGGAACCAAGTCCTGAAGGACTGATCAGTTTAGTAGTCTTGGAAAATAGATTACATACATGAACGTTACATTACATTATAAAATGAAAAACAACAATAAAATTGTCCCCTTTGTAACACATTCATATCCCTTAGCCTATCCGTATACGTCAACCACAAAATACTTCTTCACATCCTGGAAAAAATAAAACATAGAAAGGTGTGAGCTCAGATGCTCAGTAAGAATAACAATATAGTGGAAACTTTCAAAAATAATCATAAACATTTAAAGAAATGACTAAAACAAAATCCTTTTAATCTTAAACTTCAGCATAATATGGAAAAATTAAAATCAAGTCATGTCATTTACTTATTCACATGGATATTCTACATTTTGAATAATCACATGAAATATCAATAGACAATTTCATAATGATGGAATACATAATGCTAGAATTCATAACCACATAGTCAAGGCCTTGTCCCAAGACTACAAATAATATTTTTGAAAGGTCTTTTGGCAAGACACTAGTTTTTCTCATGAGACCTACCGATGCATCGAGGAGCTATAACAAGATCCACCCATCACTTACTATGTCCACTGCATTCTTCAAATGAAAAGGTTTAAAAATAACATAAACATTTGTATTTAAACTAGCATAAAAATGTCAATACTTTATCCATAAACCATGAATGGTATAAAAATAACACATCAAAAGTCAAACATATCACAAAACCTTCAATACAATATGCAATATTTGTATCATAATAAATCAACTTCAAAAAAATTTAAAATCCATCAAAGGGTGTTGACATAGATGAAAATGATTTGTAAAACACTTTGAGAGAAATATCTCTTTTTCATGAAAACATTTAAAAGTCGCACAATTTAGAAATGACGATTTTTAAAGACATTTTTGAATCAATGTGTCCCATACCAATTTGAAACTTTTGAAAGGAATTTAAATTTTAAAAACATTCATGTCTATATACATAAATCCTTAAAACCCATTATGAAAACATGGACATTAATGAGAATGATTTAGAAGAATAAATATTTAAAACATTTAAAATGATGTTTTAGTAAAAAAATCCCTTAAAAATAATTGCTTTGAAAACCCTTTTATGAAACATGGACATGGATAATAAATATTTCCCAGTAGATACTTACGTAAAGACAACCTTGGATAATAAAGAGATTGTGAAATTAACCCTTACCTTGCACTTTCCTTTGGTCGAGGGTATGTTTAACCTCCTGTATAATGACCATAGTATGTTATTAAATTATACCAGAACCATATTTATATTTATTATATCATAAATTATTCATTTATAACTATATACTACCCATTTAATAATGATTTCCGCGATAAATTAACATATTAGTTAATAATCCCTTTCTTTATCGTAAGTATTTTAACTTGTTATTATTGATCATATCATTTAGATCATGATTTAAATACTTCCATAATAGAAATCTTGATTTATATATCATATATATTTAGCATATAAATATTTATAATAGATAGATATGTGAAATGGAAGGCATCGTTTATGGAGATGGTAGGTCGTACGTACGCATAAACATTGTTTCCATTTTCATATCGTATTGAACGGAAGTAAGTGAATAAGATATATGAATATACTTACATAAATATATATATATACATCCAGTAGAATTATTATGTCATATATTACATACTTATTAATAATATATATTTTTATAATCATCATTGAATGGTGAACGTGGGAATGAATCTCATTGCGTCGTGGAGACGGTAATCCGTACGTACGCACGAGAAAAAGTATCCTTATATAGACGGTGAAATCATATGTAATTTGATGGTATATCATATATACAGAATCATTAACATGTTATAATTATTATTTAAATTAGTTATATTCATTATTATACCCATCCAAATATTGAAGTATTTTAATAACAAACTACACCACGATGTGGAGAAGGTAAGTCGTACGTATGCACGTATGGTGACGTTGTCATTCATGTGATGGATAGAATAATGAATATGGTTGTACCATTTTTATAATAACATCATAGTATATAGAAGATACTAGAGTTATTATTTTAGAATGTAAACAACAAAGAAAGAGAAAGTGTAAGAAGAAACGAACCTGAAAGAGGTGATGAAATATTTACCTCTTTTTCGGGTTCTTCGTTTTGATTTGATCAAAAGGGCTCATTAGGTTGGCTTTTTGACCCAATTAAGGCCACTAGGATTTAAGGGATAATGTTGGGATAATATTTGGGCAGGGTTTGGATGATCCAAATGGTTTTGGAGGTTTGAAATGAAGAGAAGGGGACGTACCCTTTTATAAGAGAGGTGATGGTCACTTTAGGAAAACCTTGAAATATTATTTTATAATAATGTCATTTTCAGTTTATAATTTCTTTAAAATAATTTATTTAGAAGATAAGGTGGGGATGGGTCACAAACCACTCAACCAATAGGTTTTATATAGATTTAGGTCACCATATTAACCTTATTGTTTAGATTTAACTCTTAGTTAAATATTTTCACTTTTACCGTGTCTTCTTGTACTATTACACTATATGGTTAATAAGAATACTCTAAATATACAAAAGAACCAAAAGTGGTTCATTAATGACATATATACTATTATTTAGTCCCTTTTCCCGAACCTTATATATTTAGGAATATTATATCAACCAATAATATAGTATTTGTTTTAAGAATTAATTTATGTCAATTTTGATATTATTTGGTTTTTGGTTTTTCTGAAAGTCATCACAACATGATTACTTAGAAAAAGATACTTTGAATCAACCCTAAAATTTCATATTCCCCTAGAAAAGTCTTTTATGTCATAAGAACTTTAAAATTATATTTATTTTAATATTTATAATACTATTTATTTGATTGTTTCATTAATAAGGTAATTATTGCATCATCAATTTGTCCTAAATAAATTAACTTATTTAATTTCAAAAAACAATAAATAAACTACCATTATGTAGGAAATATTTTTATATTTCTAATTAATATTTATATTCGAATTTATGTTGTGTGTAACCCTATATTAAAAATGGTTTAGTTATTAAACTTTGAATTTAACTCTTTTAACTCTTCTTTAAAGAAAATAATAATAAATATCCTAATATAATCCAAGTAGACCTAAAGGATCATATTTTATTCCTAAGGTTGTTTTATGTTTAAATACACTTATCCAATATAATTAGGAAATGTGTTAGGGTAATTATAATATCATTTTTACCCTTAATGACCCTATTTACTTTTAACCGCAGTGAATAAAAGTCAAAAGTTATTATTCACCAAAAATTATTTTCATCTTATTAAACCAAATTTTACATAATGAGGTTAACCGTGCCTCTCATGTTTCTTAAATTCAACTCACAGAAGTGGTAAAATTATCTTTTATGAAAAATTTCAAATGCTCCTCGAAGGTGGGTAAAAGACGGTAAAAAGTTCAATAAAATTTTATATATCTAAAATTATTATAAAATGACTCCAATTAATTACAATGAACATATATAGGTATTGTGTATCTATTTTAACCTAAAATAAGTTAAAATAAAATGAATAATTATTTAAATAAAAAGTCAATTTTAAACAATAACATTGTGTTTTTCACCATTAATCAAAAATTGAATGTTTTCAGAAAAATACCAAATATTCACCATAAGATAATTTTGATATTAAGAATTAAAAAATTAATTCTATTTTACCAATTTAAAAAAATATAAGTTTCATTAATTAATTTAATATTAATTTCCTTTGTCAAAACCAAATAATGTATTTTTAAGAAACAATAAATATCAAAAGATTGACACTTGTTTATGTCCAATTTCAAAGTGAAATTACATCCAATGACCAAAATTTGATTAAATGGTAAAAAAATAATATAATTACACTTCCAAAACATTCAAATGTATAATTAAACACTATAAAGTTTTTGGATTAAAAATGTTGTTTTCAGTTAAAATTTAGTATTTTTCGTTATTCTCGCAAATATGAAAGTTATCAGAAAAACACCAAAAATTTATTGAAAATGAATTTTTATATCCCAATTCTAAATATGAATTTTATTTTGTCAAATTTAATATATATAAGTCTCAAATTTTGGATTTAAAAATGGTTCGACATTAAAAGGCAGTAAAATTGCATTTTTTGAAAAATACTTCTTTTATCTGAAAAAAATGAATTTGTTCTTACATTATGTCTAAGAAACTCATAATATGTGTTCTAAAATTATAAGGATTATATAAAATTCAAATTTTAGTTACTACTATTCATAACCTCTTTTGAACGGCTAGTTTGGTAAGTCGTGGTACACTTGAACTCGGTGTTGTGTGTAGTGCAAGATGTTGAATTACTTTGAATAAATAACATACTATGAAATCTTGGGGTGTTACATTCTCCCATCCTTCAATAAATTGTGTCCTCACAATTTTAAAATTTTATTCAAAAATAAAAAGTTAAAAATTGATAATACCTTTGTGGAAAACCCACATCAGAAATAGGGTTAATAAAATTTAGTCTTAATAAGAGGGGGAGGGAAATGAAAAAGATACCACAAAATCATTATCTCTATTAAGAGAACATTGGTGGAAATTTAAAACACATAATTAGAGGGAAAATGTAAATATTTATAGTGAGTGATTGTGGTCATCAACCACAAACAAGTGTAAAATTGAGGGCCTCAATCCGTCAATCTATAATGATTTAAAATATCATCGGTTCAACAAAACATAAGGTATTAGGATATCAGAATTTTGGTTTTAAGATCCCTTCCCTAATGTTTAAGAATTAATTTATTCATAGAATAAGAGGGAAAATATATATATACTTGACAATTAGAGTTTCATCCTTTAACTAATTCCTACTACAAACTCACCTTTCATTCCAAAAGACAATAGAATTCAAAAATATTCTATTTATTCTAATCTTATAGGGTTAAAAATGAATTTATATTCCTTTGTCAGACTATTTGAAAAATACATTATACAAACCAGGACATCACGTAGGCTAGTGGTAGGTGATGCACCCTTTTCGCCCTTTGGTTGGGGGTTCAAGTCTCGTGGCCTTGCTGGATGCGTTGGGTTGTCGCCCGACCTTCGGGTTGTCATTTTTATGACAATCCAAAAATAATCTCAGGAAATGATTTAACCTTAATATTAGTATCTAATTTCAAACTTAATCGATTCCAACCTTTAGACTTATCCAAAATACTTCTATCCAAACTCACTGTCAAAAATTTATAAGGAAGGTAAACATAATGAAGATCCTTTTTTCCACGTAATAACATCTGGATATCTTTATCATGTATTCTTTTAAAACACTGTAACACCCTGAATTATCATATAACCTTATTAATTACATTCATGCTCCCTTATTCCTTAAAAAATACTGGATATACTCCTTATATCCAAAACTTTTGTAAACTCCAACAATGATGGAATATACAAATCATTAATCAGTTTTAAGGTAGTCAAGAATATCAAATATAATTTATCCAAATCAATCATATCTTATTCCAAAATCACTACCTCAGTATCTGAATCATATTTAGGTTTATCTTTCTCTCAAACATATATTTTCCAAAAATTTATCCTGCTATTGAGTCACTTTTCTTGGTTCCACACAATCTCAAGTCCTTAATGAAATAGTACTGTAGTATAATCCTTATATAATCTATAATTCAAATTACATGTAAATCATTAATACAATACTTAAATGGAATAATACTTTAATAAAAACATAAGAACTCTTAATCATTCCTCTTCATCTTCAGTAGTATCATAACTTGATTATTATCCAATAGCATCATTTGGGGTATACTCTGTTGATTTGGACATTGATTTGCGTAGTGTCCCAACTCCTTGTAGATGAAGAATTGTACGTTTGAAACCTTTTTATTACCCTTGAAATCACGTACTTAGTGTATTTTTTCTCCACACTTATAACAAACTCCCTTTCCCTTCAAGAATTTACTAAGGTGATTCTTTCCACAGTTTTCAGATATAGGAAAATCCCTCTTTCCCTTATTCCCTTTATCCATATTTCTTTCTACCATCCTTTTCTTCTCTGGCTTCCCTTCAAATCCATAGGACTCATAGAATTATTTATTTATCTTATTAACACATGATACTATTTTTTCATACGATGATAATATATGGGAGACTATTTCCTTTCTTAATGTTGGCTGAATACCAGGAAATATATGATCCTTATTACTCTTTGGATCATACATATTACTGAAGTTCTCATTCCTTCTACTGGGCACCATTTCTAAACAATGGAATACACTAGGTCAGTTTATGAATCATAATTCATAATTCCAAACTTGTAAAATACCTAACGCAAATTGAACAGTTAATGGATATAATCCATAATCATAAAAAAAATTCTTTGAGGAAGTATTTACTCCTAAATCCTTTATAATGGATTGTAATGAAAATGTAAATTATCCTAAGAATATCCCCTAGGAGTGTTGTAACCAAGAGTACAACAAGGCCCATTATCGGGCACCAGTTCTCGTTTGAGTCTATCTCAAAGCGGTGTTTTCGGGTTTTACACCTTTGAACATATGTGCCAGAGCAGCCTCTACTTGCTCATATTCAGACAAAGATGTATTAATTTGAAAACACACAAAATCTCTATTGTTACAAAATTCTATGAATTTTTTCTATACTAATCCTCAAAGTCTATCTTAGGGTAATGTTCACTAATCAGAGTTTATCTAAATCTATTTACAAGGTTGTTTCTAAACTTCCTCTAATACCAACTGCAATACCCCGACCCCAGAAGCCTATATTCGATGCATTATTTTAATACATTGGAATGATTACAAGGAATCAAGTCCTGAAGGACCGATCAGTTTAGCAGTCTTGGAAATTATATTACATACATGAACGTTAAATTACATTATAAAATTACAAACGACAACAACATTTTCTTCTTTTGAACACAGTCATATCCCTTATCATATCTCTATAGGTGAACTATAAAATACTTTTTCACATCCTTGAAAAAAAACATAGAAAAGGGTGAGCTCAGATGCTCAGTAAGGATAACAATATAGCGGAAACTTTTAAAAATAAGCATAAACATTTAAGGAAATGAATAAAACAAAATACTTTTAAACATAAACTTCAGCATAATATGGAAAAGATAAAATCAAATAATGACATTTACTTATTCACATGGATATTCATCTAGTCTAATAATCACATGCAATATCAATAGTCACTTTCATAATGATGGAATACATAATGCCAGACTTCATAACCACGCAGTCAAGTCCTTGTTCCAAAACTACAAATAATATTTTCTCAAGGCCTTGTGATAAGACACTAGTTTGCCTCATGAGACCTACCGATGCATCTAGGATCTATAGAGGGCTCCACCCATCACTTACTAAGTCCAATGAATTCCTCAAATGAAAAGGTTTAAACATAATATAAATAGTCATATTAAAACTAGCATATGAAATGTCAATACTTTTTCCATTAACCATTAATGGTTTAAAAATAAAAAATCCACAGTCAAACATATCACAAACCATTCAATAAAATATGGATGATTTGTATCATAATAAATCAACTTCAAAAAAATTTAAAATCCATCAAAGGGTGTTGACATAGAGAAAAATTATTTTTAATGCTATTTGAGAGAAATATCTCTTTTTCATGAAAACATTTAAAAGTCAAACAATTTAGAAAGGATGAAATTTAAAGAAATTTTTGAATCAAAGTGTCCCATACCACTTTGAAATGTTTGAAAGGAATTAACATTTTAAAAACATTCATGTCCTTATAAATAAATCCTTAAAAACCATTTTGAAAACATAGACATTAATGAGAATGATTTAGAATAATAAATATTTAAAACATTTAAAATGATGTTTTAGTAAAACATTAACTTAAAAATAATCCCTTTGAAAAATCTATTATGAAACATGGACATGGATAATAAATATTTCCCAGTAGATACTTACGTAAAGACAATCTCGGATATTAAAGAGATTGTAAAATTAACCCTTACCTTGCACTTTTCATTGGTCAAGGGTACGTTTAACCTCCTATATAACAACCATAGTATGATATTAAATTATAACATGACCATATTTATATTTATTATATAATAAATGATTCATTTATGACTTTATACTGCCCATTTAATAATGATTTCCATTTTAAATTAACATTTTAGGTAATAATCACTTTCTTTATCGTATATGTTTTAACTTGTTATTATTGATCGTATCAATTAGATAATGATTTTAATACTTCTAGAATAGAAACCTTGATTTATATATCATATATATTTATCATATAAATATTTATAATAGATAGATATATGAAATGGAAGGCACTGTTTATGGAGATGGTGGGCCGTACGTATGCATAAACGTTGTTTCTGTTTTCATATCGTATTGAACGGAAGTAACTGAATAAGATATATGTATGTACATACATAAATACATATATATATATATATATATATATTTATATTTATATAAAGTAGAATTATTATTTCATATATTACATACTTATTAATAATATATATTTTTATAATCATCATTGAATGGTGAAAGTGGGAATGAATCTAATCTTGTCGTGGAGACAATAATCTGTACGTATGCACGAGTGACAATATCATTATATAAATGGTGAAATAATATTTAATTGGATGGTATATCATATATTCAGAATCATTAACATTTTATATTTATTATTTACATTAGTTATATTTATTATTATACCCATCCAAATAATGAAGTGAATTAATAACAAACTACACCACGACGTGGAGACGGGAAGGCGTACATACGCACGTAGGGTGACTTTTTCATTCATGTGATGGATAGAATAATGAATATGGTTGTAACTTTTTTATAATAACATAATATTATATAGAATATACTGGAATTATTATTTTATAATGGAAACAATATACAATTATGATGTGGAATAAGAAAAGAACTTGAAAGAGGTGGTGAAATATTTACCTCTTTTTCGGGTTATTCTTTTTTATTTGATCAAAATGGGTCCTTAGGCTGGCTTCCTGACCAAATTAAGGCCTCTAGGATGAAGTGGTTAATTTTGGGAGAATAATTGGTCAGGGGTTGGCTGATCTAAATGGATTTGGAGGTGTGAAATTGAGATAAGGGGAGGTAACCTTTTATAAGAGAGGTGAGGGTCACTTTATGAAAACTTTAAAATATTATTTTACAATAAAATAATTTTAGGTTTATAATGGCTCCAAAATAATTTATTTAGAATATAAGGTGGTTATGGGTCTAAAAAATTCAACCAATAGGTTTTATTAAGGTTTAGGTCACCATATTAACCTTATCTTTTAGATTTAACTCTTAGTTAAATATTTTAACTTTTACCGTGTCTTCTTGTATTATTACACTATATGGTTAATAAACATACTCTAAACTTCAAAAAGAACCTAAAGTGGTTCATTAATGACATATACAATATTATTTAATCCCTTAGTCTGATCCTTATATTTTTAGGAATATTATATCAACAAATAATATAGTATTTGTTTTAAAAATTAATTTATGTAAATTTTAATATTATTTGCTATTTGGTTTTTGTGAAAGTCATAAAAACGTGATTAATTAGAAAAAGATACATTTATTCAACCCTATAATGTCTTATTAACCTAGAAAATTCGTGGATGTCATAAAAACTTTGAAATTATATTTATTTTAATATTTATAATACCATTTATTTGAATGTTTTATTATTATGGTAATTACTCCATCATCATTGTGTCATAAATAAATTAA
Source organism: Viscum album (assembly GCA_963277665.1). NCBI lineage: Eukaryota > Viridiplantae > Streptophyta > Magnoliopsida > Santalales > Viscaceae > Viscum > Viscum album. The sequence goes on along the minus strand of OY728153.1, from coordinate 1,680,470,621 downwards.
ATTATTTAATATCTAAAAATTAAAAATAAAATACCATTATGTAGGAAATAGTTTTATATTTCTAATGAATATTTATTGTAGAATTTATATTTTGTGTAACTCTATATTAAAAATGGTTTAGTTATTAAACATTGAATTTAACTCTTTTAACTCTTCTTTAAATAAAATAATAATAAATGTCCTAATCTGATCCAAGTTGACCTAAAGGATCATATTTTGTTCCTAAGGTTGTTTTTGGTCGAAATAAACTTATCCAATATAATTAAGACATGTGTTAGGGTAATTATAATATCATTTTTACCCTTATTTACCCTATTTACTTTTAATCGTGGTAAATAAAAGTCAAAAGTTACTATTCACCAAAAATTATTTTCATATTATTGAACCCCATTTTACTTAATGAGATTAACCGTGTCTCTCGGATTCTTGAAATTCAACTCACAGAAGCGGTAAAATTATGTTTTATGCAAATTTTCAAATGCTCCTAGAAAGTGGGATAAGACGGTTAAAAGTTCAATAAAATTTTATATATTTAAACTTATTATAAAATGAATAAAATGAATTAAAATGAACATATATAGGTATTATGTATATATTTTGAAATAAAATAAATTAAAACAAAATAAATAATAATTTAAATAAAAAGTCAGTTTTAAACAATAACACGGTGTTTTTTCACCATTCATCAAAAACTGAATGTTTTCAGAAAAATACCAAAAATTCACCCTAAGATAATTTTGATATTATGAATTAAAAAATGAATTCTATTTTACCAATTTCAAAACACATAATTTGCATTAATTAATTTAAAATTAATTCTCGTTGTCAAAACCAAAAAAGCACATTTTTAAGAAATAATAACTATCAAAAGATTGACACTTATTTATGTCCAATTTCAATTTGAAATTACTTTCAATGACCAACATTGGATTAAATGGTAAAAATATAATCTAATTATATTTCCTAACCATTCAAATTTATAATTGAACACTATAAATTATTTTGATTAAAAAATTTGTTTTCAGTTGACATTTAGTATTTTTCATTATTCGCCCAAATATGAAAGTTATCAGAAAAAACACCAAAATTTTATTGAAACTAAATTTTTATGTCCCTATTATAGATAAGAAGTTTGTTTTTTAAAATAAAATATATAAAAGTTTCAAATATTGGATTTAAAAATGGTTCTCCATTAAAAGGCGGTAAAATTTCATTTTTTCAAAAATACTTCTTTTATCTGAAAAAAATAAATTTATTCTTATATTATAGCTAAAAAACTCATAACATGGATTCTACAATTATACGGATTATATAAAATTCAAAATTCAGTTAATAATATTCATAAAATCCTTTTAACGGCTAGTTTGGTAAGTCATGGTGCGCTTGAACTCAGTGTTGCGTGTAGTGCAAGTTATTGAATTACTTTGAAGAAATAACATACTATGAAATAATGGGGTGTTACAATTCTAACTCAATGAGGTATTTATATTACTCTTACATTTTTCAAAAACATATAGTGTTTACATTGTGTAGGAATTGTTTCAAACTATGAAAATTCCTGGTGTTTTTTGTCAACAGTTCTCTTTTAGTTTTTCCTTGTTCTGCTTCAAAAGTGAGCTAAGGGTTTTGTTGATCATTGAATCGGTGCATAGTTGGGGCTTGAAGCCTCTTAGTTTGGATACAATAAATTTGTAACTTATTTTTCAATTATTATTTCTTTTTTATGTATTATTGGATAGAATTTTGGAGTCCAGAGGTCCAAATTAGTTTAATTAATCTACATACTGAAAGACAGTGTCCAATCATTCTTTAGTTTAATATTATATGTGATGTTTAATTTCTATATTTCTTTTTCATGTTAAATAGAATATTGGAATCAATGGGAATTTGTGTCTCTCAAATGTGGGAACTTGTGACTATTTGTGTATCAAAATTCATCAAATGATTGTTTTTGACATTTTAGATTCCTTAAAACATCCAAAACCAAGAAAACAATCTCAAATTGTTTTCAAACTTTAGGAAAATTATCCATAATTATATTTTCACATGTAGGAATTGACCATACATCAATTTGACACATGGTGTTGTCGATATGACCTAAAGTTCATGTTTTTAATACAAAAGTTTTTATTTATTTTAAAACACATATAAAATAGTCCTAAATAGGAAAAAGGGCATATATTTTTGTCAAACTTTAGGACAATGATCCATAATTCATTTTTCACATGTAGGAATTGACCACATGTAAATCCAACACATGATGTGGTTGATATAACCTGAAGTGTGTGTTTTTAATAGAAAAGTGTCATTTTATTTTAAAACACACATAAAATATAAAAAACCAAGAAAAAAGATCATATTATTTTAAAATTTTAGTAAAATGATCCATAATATATTTTTTGGCATGTAGGAATCGACCGCATGTCAATGAAACACATGATATGGTCGATATGACTCTAAGTGAGTGCTTTAAATATAGTAGTGTAATTTTAGTTTAAAACATGTATCACATAGCCAAAACTAATATAAAAATCTCATATTTTTCAAAATTTAATAAAATGACCTATAATGTATTTCTGATATGTCGAAATTAATTGTACATCAATCTGACACACTATGTGGTAGATATGACCCTAAGTGAATGTTTTTAATAAAAAAAGGTGTCATTTTATTCTAAAACACACATCAAATAGAAAAAACTGAGAAAATGAGCTCATATTGTTTTCAAAGTTTTGAAAAAATATCAATAATATATTTCTAACATGTAGGAATCGATCGCATGTCAATCTAAAACATGATGTGGTCGGTATGACTTAAAGTGCATGTTTTTAATATAGAAGTGTCATTTTAGTTTAAAACATGTATCTCATAGACAAAACCAAGAAAACATGATTTAATTATTTTCAAAATTTTGGAAAATGATCTATAATTTATTTTTGATGTGCAAGAATCAACCACACATCAATCCAACACACGATATGGTCGGTATGACTCAAAGTGCGTGTTTTTAAAATGAAAGTATCATTTGTGTTTAAAGCACATATCACATATCCAAAACCAATAAAACAATCTTGGATTGTTTTAAAATTTTAATAAAATGATCTATATTATATTTTTTTCATATAGGAATTACCTGAACATCAATCTGACACACGATGTAGTCAGCATGACTTGAAGTATGTGTTTTCAATTTTGAAGTTTCATTTTAGTTTAAAACACGTATCATGTATCTAAAACTGAGAAGAAAACTCATTTTGTTTTCAAATAATAGAAAAATGATTTGTAATATATTTATGACATATAAGAATTGACCACATGTCAATCTGACACATGGTGTGGTTGGTATGAATCAAAGTGTGTGTTTTTAATATAACAATCATTTTAGATTAAAATGTGCATCACATAGTCAAAACCATGAAAACAAGCTCAGATTGTTTTTAAAATTTAGGGAAAAATCCATAATTCATTTGTGACATATAGGAATTGACTGCACATCAATATGATAGATGATGTTAACTTTATGGCTTGAAGTGTGTGTTTTCAATATAAAGTGTCATTTTAGTTTAAAATTTATATCACATAGACAAAACCAATAAACTGAGCTTGAATTGTTTTAAAAATTTAGTAAAATGATTCAGAATTCATTTTTAATGTGTACAAATTGATCTTACATCAATCTGACAGACAATGTGGTCGATATGGATCGAAGTGTGTGTTTTCAATATAACTGTCATTTTAGTTTAAATTGCATATCACATAGCCAAAATTGAGAAAACGATCTTGGATTGTTTTCAAAATTTATGGAAATGATCCATAATATATCTATGACATGTAGGAATCAATTTCACATCAATAATACACATGATTAACTAATAAATATCATTTATATATACAGTAATTAACAATATAATTTATCATATGTGGATTATATAACATCAAAATTATAATTTTTTTGTTTTTATATTTAATATTATTAAAATAAACATTGGTTTTATTAGAGATAAAAACATTTATATAGAGGTTGATCATTGAAATGATTCCTCTAGTTTTGATTTTATATATTGGTAATAATTTTTTTGGGTTAATTGTAAATATGAAATTAATGTAAATATTTTGTATGTAAATTTTGAATTGAAATAATAGTGCAATGTGTTATTTGTATTAAAATATGATTTATTGTGTATTTATATTCCTATTTATGTATTCTGATTGGGTTTGATTTTACCAGGCTCTTGCATGGATGTTGTGGGGTTGCAGCTCTGTAGCATCTGAGTTTGCCTTTATCAGTGCTAGTTGAATCATTGATAAAGGGTCCCTTTATCATAACATTATATAGAATTCATAAAGGGTTTATTTATCAGCACTTCATCTATAAATGATAAAGGGTCTCTTTATCTATACTTCATCTACTACTGATAAAGGTACCTTTTATCAATTCTAGTAAAATCACTGATAAATATTACCTTTATCATATTTTTTCCTAACACTTGAAAAGGTTTTGGTATTTTAATATTTCTTAGATTTTCAGCGCTTTTAAGTGTTGATAAAGATCATTCTTAGTGCTGTTAAAAGCGTGTTTTGTAGTAGTGTTTGAACCATCCAGGAGGTCACAATATTCATACTAAATGTATACATCTTCCCCATAGGATATTTTCTTTTCTATCCTTAATTTGTATTAGTAAATGGATAAAAGTCACATCCAACTCAAGAGTAACATGGTCCCAACAGATCACATGATTGAGATCCATGTGATAGTTCTTCAGTTGAGAGACGTCAAAGAAAATATGGAAAACACTAAATCTTAGTGGTAAGGATAATAGATATGAAACTATAACAATCCATTCCATAATCTCAAATGGTCCAACATACCATGGATACAACTTCCCTTATTTTCCCAAGAGTTAATGACCATGTCTCAGTGACACTTTTAAGAAGACTAGGTCCCTCATATTGAAAGACAAAGGGTGGCGATGATGATTTATATAAAATTTCTATTGGATCTGATCCATTTCCATCTTCTTTTAGATCATTTAGATCTTCTTTAGTCTCATGTATTTAATTGGGTCCAATTAGTGAAGACTATCATATTTCCACCCAACATAGTGGAGAATGATATGTGTAACACCCCAAGATTTTATGAGAAATATTCTTTTTAATTTATTTGTTATATTTTGTTATATTTTACATCAATATTATCTTTCTCTACATCCAACACTGTATTAGCTTATAGTATATGCAAACACTATTTTGGCTTGTGTTGCATGCAAGAGCGACCTTCCTCGATAGCATGTGTTGTACACAATACCAAGTTTCACTAACCAATGATATATTATTATGAACTAGCCATTATGAATAGTATTAACTACATTTTGAATTTTATTACATAATAATTCATCTTATAAATATTCTAGAACTTGGTATGAGAACAAAAAACATTCGGGTAAAATAAGTTTTTTTTCCAAAAATGCAGTTTTGTTGCCTTTTGATGGCGCACCCAATTTAAATCTATTTTTAACATGTTTATAAGTTAAATTTGACAAATTAAACTTCTTCCTTGGAATAAAGATAAAAAAATTTACATTTTATAAATTTTTAATATTTTTATGAAAAGTTTCTTATTATGATGAATAGTAAAAATACGCTAAATGTTAATTGTAAACAATTTTTTTCATTAAAATAATTTATATGGTAAAAATATATTATTGAATGGTTTTAATGTATAAATAGAATATATTTTTACCATTTAATATAATTCAAGTTATTATCATTAATTTTACATAGAATTCATAGGTTAAAACATTTCAATCTTTTGCAATGTTTTAACTATTAAAATCTGTTTTCTCAACAGCGGGATTAATTTTAAATTAAATACTGAAACTTCTGTGTTTTTAATTTGGAAAAATGGATTCTATATTTGGAATAAGTAGGTCCAAATTATGTTAATAGGATACTTTTTATTTTTAGACATTATGAATAGTAACTATGGTAAATTTTATTTACTATAGTGAAAGGTGAATTGGGTAATTAATGGTAAAAATAAGATTATAAAATTATCCTAACACCAGCCAAAATTCTATTGGATGAATTAAAGTATAACAATATCACCTAAGGGTATGAATAAATTCATTTAATGGACTTTTGACTATGAAATAGATGTAATTATTATTAAAACAAAAGAAAGTGACAACATGTCACTCTCTTATATCTTATAAGTGTAATAATTTTATTTTTGAGATAAACATCATAAAACTTCAAAAATAAATATTCACCAAAAAGATAATAAAATTATATACATCATGCAAATTTATTTAAAATTTTTAGGGATTAAATAATTATTATTAATGGTGACACAATAGTGATGCGGAAATTGTTTATTTAGTGAAAAATCAATAATACAGTTTTTATTTAACTAATAGTGACCAGAAAAGGCACAAACAACTGACCAAAACTTATTGGTCATGTACATGTAATCCATTATCATAAAATAATCTAATATTTGACTATTTGGAGGCTCATAAAAGATATTATGACACTTATATTATTTTATTTTAAATGATGTCAATGTTGTCACCTTCATAATTTAATAAATATAACAATTTAAATGTTGTGATTTTAATAAGATAAATTGGAGTAAAAGTATTATTATGGAATATAGTATATTTATCTTGATCATAGTATTTTATTTTTAATTTTTATGCAACAAATAAGTATATTAAATAATTATACGAGAATGTTGTAGTAATTATTTTATGAAGCAAAATATCAAATAAATGGTTCTGAAAATATTAAAATAAATGTTATATGAACAAATTAATGTGATACATGAATTTTTTAGATTAATATGACATGTTATGAATGTATTAAATATTTTTTTTGAATATATATTCTATAGGTATTTAATTTAAATTCAAATAATTGAATAGTGTCAAAATTAACACTATTGATATTTTATAAAAATAACTTATTATTAAATTGTTTAAAAATCACAAAAATATTTAAAATTTAAAAATTGATGATTATATGGTCTAAAATGTAATAATTTATCTAATTATGGAAAATTAACAACACATAAGTAAGTATTTATAACCATTTAAAATTTAGAGTATTATTACCACAAATAAAATTAAATAGGTTAAATAAGGATAAATCAAAATGATAAGGTTTAAAATAAAATAAAAACATGTATAAATTTAATTGGATGATGGTATTACTACCCTATATTACCTCAAATCCTAATTTGAGTCACTTTAGATGTTTTTAAGGGTGGTTTTATTTTATTATTAATTAATATTTTTGAGGATTCCAAAAGTGCCCCTCTCTTCTCTTATAAAAGGTCACCTCCTCCCTCTCCTCCTCACAACATTTTGAGCCTTAATTCTCGGCCAAAACCTATAAATTTATTTTTTTACACTTCCCTAGAAACATACTATAGGTCTTGGTCTTCTTGAAAGACCAACTTTAGTGCCTTAAGAGGGGGTTTAGAAGAGGCGTGTCGAAGAAGAGGTAATATCCATTACGTATTCTTTCAAATTTAATTCTTCTTCTACTTACAGTTATTTATTTTTTTAATTATAAAGTAATAACATCAGTATAAATAATATACTTATATGTTATTATAAATATGAAACAACCCCATTTCACCTTCTATCCATCCTATGGAAAACGAAATCACCGTGCGTGCGTACGTACGGAATACCGTCTCCACGCCATGGTATAATCTGTTTTCCACCACCCCCTTACTTGGAAGGGTATAATGCTGTAAATAATAGCTATATATAATTATTATAAGATGATACTAATTATGATATATTATATCATCCACTCCAATACCATTCAACTGGGAACGATATCATCATTCGTGCGTACGTACGGATTACCGTCTCCACGATGCGATTAGATTCATTCTCCATGTTCACCAATCAAGAATGATTATAAAGTATATATAATGAAAAATAATGATATATATGACATAATAATTCTACTGGATTTATTATATATATATATATATATATATATATATATATATATATATATATATGTCATCTACTTACTCCCATTCATGTCAATAAGTAAAGGAATACAACGTTCAGGTGTACGTACGAATTACCATCTCCATGAACAGTATATTTCATTCCATTTATCGATATATTATATTTTAAATATATATAAATCATGTTTTACATTATAGAAGTATTTAATCATGATCTAGGTAATCATATGAATAATTACAAGTCAAAACACATACAATAGATGAAACAATTTTACACAAAACGCTGCTTTAACATGGAATTGACAAATGAATGGGTAATATAAAGTCATAAGTGAATCATATATGATATAATAAATATTATTATGGTTATGTTACAAGTTAATAATATGTTTAAACCCACTATACAGGAGTCTTGGACACATATAGAATAAATTGGACATAAGTTAAGGTATAATTTTTCAATCTCATTTTTATCCAAGATTGCTTATACGTAAGTATTTACTGGGGTTATATTTTTCATCCATGTCCATAAAAATGTTTTTCATAAAGTGTTTAATATTATTCCATGTATGTTTAAAGTCATGTTTACCTCTATTTTACTTTTTCTTTGTGTTATGGAAGGAATCTTTCTTTTGTTTACAATACATAGTACTTTTTGACTTTTCCATTAAAAGTACGAGGATAATGTTTTTTTAACATATACGACATGAACGGATTTTTATGATTTCATAAAGCCTTATTTACATAAATCTTTCTCTAAAATATTTCATAATTATTTTCAACAAAATTATTTTCTTTTAAATTTCATGTCATTTTGAGAAAAGAAAATGATTTGGAAGAAGAAAGAATATTTTCCTCAAGAATTCATTTCAATTGTTTTATCAAAACTATTTCCCATCTATGATGACATTATTTAATATGTATATGTTTCAATTATAATGTCTCTATAATTTAAATGGTTTGATTTTTCTTATGATGAAATGATATCCATTTGTTTTATATGGATTATGTTATGATGGGATGATGTTTATGAACTCCATTTTATTCTTTGGGTTATGATGAATGATTTATGTTTATTTTGTGTGCACACGTAAGAATGATTTCAATATGATATGGGTGGGACCTATATCTCCCTACAATGAATTGGGTAAAGATTTATATCTAATGAGATAGACATGTCTGAAACGGCAAGTGAATATGGTTCAGTAAAACAGGGCTGGAACGACAAGTAAACCCAATTCAGTAATGGAATTTGTCCACTATAATGGTCTTGACATCAATTCCTTGGCTAATATGGAAATCATATCATGTGTATAATGGATTGACACAATTACATGTTTTATTCCTATGATATTTTATCAGTATTAATGTTTTTTTATGATTTATGCCTTGTGTTCTGCCATGATTTATTTCACGACTCAAGATTTTTATGTTTAAACATTATCTTCATGTTTTTAAGTTCAAATGTATATGGTTTGTTTTATTTTATCCATGCTTACCCTTGCTGAGAATTTGAGCTAACCCTTTTTATGTTTTCTTTTCCACATGATATAAAGAAAGGTTTTAGGTAAGAAAACAAGAGGGGAAGATATTTATGGGAGATGTTGAAGATCTTTCACCATGATTAGAAGATTTTGTTCCGAGTTTCCAAATACACTATACTATTATGGTCATTGGGTGTCTGTTTTTGTTATGTATTAAGTATTCCGCAAAAGTAATGTAATTTCCATGTACGTCAAGAAGGTTCAACCCCACCTCTATATTTTTCCATGTGGACAACCCTCATCAACTTCATCAAACAGTGACAATAGAATCATTTTTGAGAATAACCAGTGGCTCAACTTCTCTACATTTATGCAAAGTGTAAATATAGTATTCTTGGAGGTAATGATATTGGTGTGCCTTTTGTGTAGAGAAATACGTTCAAACTCTAGACTAAATTAGAATTTGGGTTTAACAAATATGGGTTTTCATTATTGGGTCAGGATTTGTTCAGTTGGTGGTTCAAGTCATACTTGTTTGTGGGATTAATTACTTTCAAAATTAGATGGTAGATGTGGATTTGGTTAAGACTGTTAGATTTAGGTTTGTGAAAGCTATTATTATGACTACATGTTTGATATTCTAGAAGGAGATATTTTGGTATCAGAATTTGGAACTAGTGGAGGTAGTGAAAGTGAAACCAAAGGTTTAGAGCCAAGAGAGAATAATGGAACCATTATAGGTGGAAAAGTTTAGAAATGAAGTCAGAAGAGTTCCTAATACTGCATTGTTCACTTGAAAAGTTGATATAGTTAGTACATCTATGGGTAGCTAGAGATTTCTTTGATCAATCATTGAATGATCACAAAGATCGAAAGTTAAAAGAATCAGAAGAACTGAAAATGTTTTTGCAGAGCTTGTTTATAAATAAATGGGTGTGAGTCACTTTCTCAATGTTTTATGGTTGTAATTATGCTTTGGATTGACTATAAATATTGTTTTATATTTTCTACAAGGTAGTGTTCCATATTGGGAACTTGTAACAAAATGGGTTATTTCTCTTATTCTTCTCTTCATTTAATGTTACAGTGTTTTCATGGAGTAGGATTTGTTCCAAACTATGCAAATTTCATGTGTTCTATATCAAGTGTTCTATTTCTATTTTTCTTCATTATACTTTGGGAGTTAGATTATTGTTTTTTAGCTTCGATTCAGAGTGTTTCTTGAGTGTGAAGTTTCTTAGTTTAGATACACTAAATCCATCACTTGTTTTTCAATTCGTATTAATTTGTTATGTACTGTTGAAGATAATTTTGGATTATAAGGATCCATCTTGGTTTAGTTAATCTAGTTATTAAAAGAGTGTTTATAATCATTCTTTGGCATCATATGATATCTGGTTTCTAATTTCTTCATTTATTTTTTATATTCAAATGTATATTAGAATTAATGAGATGTTGTGTCCCTCAACTATGGGAATTTTTACCTATTTGAGAATCATGATTCATCGAATGATTGATTTTGACATCGTGGTTTCCATTAATTCATTTTTTTAATTTTTAAAATGATTTGGAAAATTGTGTATATGAAGAAAAATTTCTTAAATAAAAATAAAAAGTTTATATAATTCTCATTGTTCTTCAAAATTTAAAATATTTCATATTTAAAATAATAATATCTAAATATTTTTAAATTGAATAGTGTGTTTTTTTTAGATTCATAAAATTTATTTGTAAATAATTTGTGACATAAATATTTTTAAAATATAGACAATTTGAATTTTTTTACTTATAAACATGGTTTCATGATTGTTTTAAACAATATGAAAATCTATAATGAAATTATTTGAAGTAGAAAACACCTTAATAATTTGATGTGAAACTAGTCTGAGTAGAGAACTTGGAATTAATTGAACAAAGGAAATTATAAAAAATAATGGTGTATGAAATATTTAATAATTTATCAAATGAAATTTTAAAAAATAATTATGTATATGAGATCCTTGATATAATTTTTGGATTTTTCATGGACTGTATATTTGAATTAATGGGAATTTGTGTCCCTCAAATGTGGGAATTTGTGACTATATGAGCATCATGATTCATCTGATGATTTTTTTTGAAATATTGCAGCCAACATTGTGTTTAGGTAGACTCATAATAGAAAGATCCCCACAACCACCCTTTTCCCATTAACTATATAACCAACATCCTTGCAATTAGTAGTAGAAAATGAATATTGTACCAAGAAGTTTCAACTCTCCCTCTATCTTTCTATATGTGGAAAAATCTCATCGTATTCATCAAATAGTGACAACAGAATCAGTTTTGATAATAATTAGTGGCTCAAATTCTCTACATTTAAGTATAGTGGAAATATGGTGTGCTTGGTGGTCTAGCTATTAGTGTGGCTTGGGAAAAGGGAAATATGTGAAATCTATAGACTCAACCAGAATTCGGGTTGCACAAACATGGGTTTCCATCATTGTGTCAAGATTTGTTTAGTTAGTGGTTCCAGTCATACTTTTATGTGGTCTTAAATATATCATTGCCTAGTATATGTGGCTTTGGTGAAGACTGGCAGGTTTGGGTTTGTGGAAACTATTATTATGACTGAGTGTTTGATATTATAGAAGGAGAGATTTTGAGATCCAAATTCAGAACCATTAGAGGAAGTGATAGAGGAACCAGGGGTTCAGAACCAAGCAGCAACAATGGTGCCATTCTGAGTGAAAAATTTTGGAAGGGAAGGTGGATGAGTTTCAAACGATGTAATGTCACTAGAAGAAGTTGATAGAGTTAGTGTGTTAGTAGGTAGCTGGTGATTTTCTTGATCAAGCATTGGATGACCACAAAGATCAAAATGTGTGAGAACTGACAAAACAAGAAAGGTTTTTGTGGATCTTATTTATAAATAGATGGACATGAGCCACTTTCTCAATTTTTTATGGTTTCCATTATTCTATGGACTGACTATAAATCATATTTTCCATTTTCTCTTAGGTAGTGTTCTAGATTGGGTACTTATAACATAATATGGTATTTCTCTTATTATTCTCTAATTTTAAATTTGCAGTGTTTCTATATAGTAGGACTTATTCTGTACTACATAAAATCCTAGTGTTCTATGTCGAGTTTTCCCTTTCTATTTTGCTTCATTCTATTTCAGGAGTGAGTGGTTTGTTTAGTTGAGCAATGATTCGGTGCGTGGATAGAGTTTGAAGTTTCTCCATTTAGATACACTAAGGCCATAACTTATTTTCTAATTATTATCTATTGTTTAAGTATTGTTGGATATAATTTTGGATTCTAGGGATCTAACTTGGTTTAATTTATCCAGGTATTGAAATATTTTTTTAATCATTCATTGGTTTCATATGATATCTTATGTTTAATTTCTTCATTTCTTTTTCATGTTCAATTGTATATTTGAATCAATGAGAATTTTTGTCCCTCAAATATGGTAATTTTTGACCATTTGAGTATCATGATTCATCGTATGATTTTTTTGACATCTTGATTTCCATTAATTTTTATTTTTTTTATTTTTAAAATAATGTGCTAAAATGTGTATATGAAGAAAATTTTCATAAATAAAAATAAAACATTTGTAGCCTTATCATTGTTTTACAAACATTAAAATATGTATTTTTTTAAGAATAATATATAAATATTTTTAAATTGATTAGTGTTTTTTGTCTCGATCTATATAATTTAATTGTAAATAATTTTAGAAATAAATATTTCATAAAATATAAAATGTTACTTTTTTAATACTTATAAAATGTTTTGATGATTGTTGTCGAATATATGAAAAGATCAAACGAAATGCTTTGAAGTATAAATAAATATAATAATTTGATCATAAAATTTTTTGAGTGGAGAACTTATAATTAATTGATAAAAGGAAATTATAAAAAATTATGGTGTAATGAGAGCCTTAATAATTGATCGAAATTTTTTTAAAAATAATTGTGTTTATTAGATCCTTGATATTATGTTTGGATTTTTCATGGACTTTATATTGGAATTAATAAGAATTTGGGTCCCTTAAATGTGGTAATTTGTGACTATCTGAGTATCATGATTCTTCAAATGATGGTTTTTGACATTTTGGTTTCCATTAATTCATTATATACTTATTTTAAAAATGATGTGATAAATTATGTATATGAAGAAAATTTTCTTAAATAAAAATAAAATTTTATAGAATTCTCATTGTTCTTAAAAAAATAAATTATCACAATTTTTTAACAATAATATATAAATATTTTTAAATTGAATATTATTTTTTGAGTCTAGGAATGTATAATTTATTTTTATATAAATTTAAACATAAATATTTCAAAAAAATACATTTCTTTTTTAAAAATACTATAAACATGTTTTGATGATTGATTTCAACTTTATAAAAAACTTGAATGAAATGTTATGAAGTATAAAAAACATTAACAATAGTCTGTGTGGATGTTTTGGAATTAAATGTTCAATGGACATTAAAAAAATAATGAAGGTGTAATGACAAATATTCTAAATGAGTTTAACATCATGAAATATATTATTTATCTTATTTATAAATGAGAAAATGGATTTTTTGTCCAATTATCATGAGATATATTTGAATCCAAAGAATGAGACAATAAATTCAATTATGATAATCTAAGATTACAAGGTTAAGACTTATATTCTAAATCTATGTGTTTCACATTCATAAATTCCAAGTATCTGTATCAAAAAAAATATAGTATAAGTTTTAAAATTTAACGTTAGTGTGCTCGCAATTTTGATTTTTTTATTTTAATAGAATCGATAGATTTTTACTTTTTGACTACTGAACTATAAATGGTTATTGTCGTTGTATCTTTTGGAACCTTAACAATTCATTAATCAATTATAAAATCCTCCTGAGTTTGTTTTTTCTTTTTTACATGTATAAATTATTTATTATTTTTATAACATATATGCATTCTTATCTTATTCAAAATCACAAATCTCTCAATTCATCTCCCAACATAAATGTGTTAGTGTATATTGGTTATCATGTTCATCCTTGGGGATGTTGTCTAAATATTTTATCATTTTCTTATATAATGCTTCTTCATTATATTTATTCACCATTCTCTGAAAATTAAACCCAACCCCATATCATATGTAGTGAATATCCGGTTGTCTCTTTCTAGGGATGATTAATGTTATTCGAATCCTTTATATCAATTAAATCTTATATGGTATGATGAAACAAAAAAAAATTCCTCGTTTTGAAGACTGAAATGATTGGTCAGAAAATACATGCATTTAAGTAGACCGACCTAAACTGATGTTGGTTGATTCAAGTGTAAGGAATTTTTATTTTCAATTTTTATAAAATTATTTTCATTATAATATATTTTGTAATTATGTGATAATTTATATGTAAATTGATATATAAGAAATTAAAAATATGTTTTTAATGTTTAATATTTGTTGAAAATATTTCTTTTTATTTTTCAATTTTAAGAATAATTAAGTCTGGGTCACCCCTTAAGTAGAACTACTTATAATGTAAATGGTACATAAATCATTTTTTTAAATCTGCATTAAATGTAGGAATAAACGAATCGAATGTATTTATGGACGACCTAGTAAAATCCATTAATCATCTATACTCCTTGCATCTTGCATCGGTTGGTATCAAAGATTCGGTTGAAATGGTAGAAAAACCATCATTTAATTTTATTAGTCCTTTATACTTTAACATTGTTTATGTATTGTTTTTACTTACCAATTAAAAAATATTTTTTATTTCTTTAAAATCCTTTAGAATTGATTGTTGCTATGATTTATTTAAAAAAATATTATATAACTAATTATTCATACTTTAAAATTTTATTTATCACAAGTAATTCATTTCATTATAATTAAATTAGATTAATTGAAAAAATTGAAGATGAAAACTCAAAAGATAAAACCATTCGACATCAAGAATGACATTGTATGGCTGCATCTTTAGCAAGAAAAGATCCTCACAGGACTGATGTGGTCCCATAATCAGTCTATATCCTTAGAACACATCAAACCAGTTGGTTTGACCTCTGAGTGGCGTACTCAACACTAGGGGCATGGGAAATCTCTATACATATATTCCCAGAGAATGGGCTAGATTGGGTGCAACAAAGGACTGTGAATCTCATGAATCAAACAAAGCACAATAAAGGGTACTAAACTAGCTGATCGTACCACTAACGATCTCTGGTCCTATCGAAACTACTACCTCTGCTCCCTGCAACTGACCATGCCCAACACCTCTGCCCCTCTACTAAATACCGCCCCTATGACCATGACCGGGTTGAGGTCCCTAAGGAACACCCAAATGTCAGCCCCTACCTACTCTATCTCCCCTTGGTGAAGCAAAGTCATATTGTCCTTGTTGCTGAAACTTCCTGACTGGAAACTGCTCCTAAGGATGGAATTGAACCTATCCTACACCAACAAACTGAGAAAAAACATCCATTGGGCACTGAATCTAAAGATGGATGTGGATCCCATAGAAGAAACACATCATCCCCAATCCCATAGAATCGGTACGAGAACCATTGGCACCAGAAGGCTGGAAGGGAAACTGCTGAGGTCGACCCCCTACCGGTTGAAACCTCAAAGGTTCTGGCGCCTGAGACTAGACACTAGTAACTTTACCTCTTGAATAAATATGTTGGATCCCCTATCGCATTATACCTCCTCACAAGTTCATCTTCTCAATCACCTATATCTTCTTATGGACCTCCAGATACATTGGCAAAATAAAAGGAGTAACAACATACTAGATAGAAGGGTGGAGGGCCTCCTCAATCCATCTCACATGACACTCCTGATAAAGCTCACATTTTCATATATTTTATACTGTAAATCATTGTTTATAATCCCACCATAGTGTTACTGTATGGATGATTGTCACGTGTTTAGGTTTTAGTGTCATTTTGAGCCTAAATGCAAAAATGGCCTAATTTTGCAATTTTAACATATTGTTATCATAGGGGTATTTTTGACATTTATCATAAAATATATGTCCAAATTTTGTGAAACAATTTTTTTTATAATCCTATTTTTATTTACTCCAATTGTGTATTCTTTACCAGGAGTTTATTCAGCCATATAAATGGCCTAAAAATAAATTAAATTACATATTTTTTCGGGCAGACAGCATAGACCCCACCACCATAACGGAACCCAAACATGGCCTACACACCTCCAAATGAGGTGATTATACCTGGGATAGCACGAGGACAGATAGATATGACTATAAAACAAATTAAGGGGAGTTTTGAATACATTAAGGCTCCCATTAAATGTTTTACATTTGGAGGAACCTTCCTGGAAGCTTCGTCCAGAAAAACATAACCTCCAATGAAGAATCCATAACTCCTTTATCCTATGTCCAAATGCACTGAAATTTTGATGCTGAAAGTTCAACACATTTATGAAAAACTTTTATGAAGGGGTCCATGCATGAAACAGACATTTATGGGGACAACAACACGAAAATATTCAGAGTCCTGAATTCTACATATAAAAGGAGGCCCTCACCTCCTTCCAAAATCATCCTATTCTCCATCAATTCCTTCAAGGAACCAAGGATGAGATCTCCAATGGGGTAGGCTGGCCACACATCTTCCCAATTTCATTTTTATTTATTTATTTTCTTTATTTTTATTTTAGTTTTCTATTGTAATTTATATTTCTAATAAAATTCATGCATTGTTTTTATTATTGTGTCCACCCATCCACCCTCTTTTATTCCTCTCATCTTACAATCATGAACTATAATACTCATGATCATGAGTAACTAATCTGAGGAATATCCCTAGGGATTAATAAGGTTCTTGAACAAAAGACCATGTTTTTAATATTCTTTGAGTTAATTATAAGGAAAATTTATCGTGGGTGTAATCCTCAGTGTGGCTGTCTAAAGATTAGCTTGTTAATCTACAACCATTTTCCCTCGATTGAGGAGGTGGATGGAGGGTGTTCTTGGGGATTGCTAAGTATATTTTTCATTCATAATTGGGGTAGAATAAGGTGTGCACACATATGATTGATTTTTTTCCCTTAGAATATTTGAAGCTGGCCAATGAAGGTTCTCCCTGAAAGTTCTCTCAGGAGAACTTCCTTTCTTCTATAATTCCATTCTGTTTAGCATTGCGTGTGAATTTATAATTGAATGTTAGTTTCATATTATTTTTCATTTCAATTATTTTATTAAATTCAATTTATTTCATAAAACATAAAAAAATAAAAATAATTACTTCTTAGGTGAATTAAATTAAGTAGGTGAACGAACTAAGAAATCTCCTCAAGTGAGACATCCCTGGTCAACCACTGTGCTACACTAGGAAAAAAAAATTCTTTTGCCACGCCCTATGACAGAGATGCTTCAAAACTGGCATTGTTGTCAAGGATCCAATAATTTATTCATTTAATTTTTCTATTTTCACATGTTAGATAGATTTCATTTTTTTAATAAAAAAAACATTAAAAAATCTCTTTTGTTCATGATGTATTCAAATTGTGATTATTATGCATGAACTGACCGATATAAAGTTCATGAAAATGTTTACAATGAAATTGATGCTCAGTTTAATAGGATTAGTGATAAAGTTCAAAACCTGGAGATCCAAATAGAATGGATTGCTGAATATGTACGTACATCCCAAGAGCAATCCAAACATGAGAAAGAACCAGAACCAGAACGAGTGGTGGAAGAGATTTCACCAATCATTTTTATGATAAATAACCTTAGGACGGTGAGAAATAACTTATAAAGCAATTAATAACATAATCCCGCACTCAACCATTGCTCGAGGAGGTCCCATAATTACACATTCCAGCTGATGCACTCATGGGAGATCAACATTTTTTGGAAGAATCTTGGAATAACATTGTCAAAGATAACATGAAACATGATCTTACCATCCTTGATGATGAAAAATCAGAAAAATTATACCTCCCTCTTGCTTTGGAAGATAATGAAGAAGATTCACCTGCTGAGATTGAGTTGCCAATGGTTATGCCTAAAGAGATCAATTACCAAGATGACTTACTTAAAAGGGAAGATTTATTTACTAATTCCCCATGTTTTAATCTTATTCAAGCTGAATTGTTTTCAAAATTCTCTTTCTCTGAAATTTTTGATACAACACAATTAGATCAGACCTTGGATGTTAAATAACATACCACTCAGGTGGTGGTTATTGAAGTAGAAGAGACGGAGAAGATGGTGGTGTGACTAAATCCTCAAGAAAAATTTTCATACCATATAGAAGAGGACACCACAAAAATTAACAGGGAGCACCCCTATATTCTACTCCCTCCCACTCTGGCCCTTAATTTCTCTCTTTATTATTTCTGTGGGGTTGGGAACTATCTTTTCTTCTTTGGGGTTATCTACTTTCAATGTTTACTCACAGACATTGGTAAAACTCACATGTGGTGGTTCATCTTAAAGAAACCACACCCACCTTCTGATTGGGGATAATCCACTGAAAATACCCGACTAGGGGCAGTAAAAACCTAGCCCCCCCCCCTTGGGGGTCTAAACCAAGCATTATCTCCTTTCAATTCCCTTTCTTCTTGTTTTTTTTATTTTTTCTTATATATTATCATTACGTTCTGGTATTCTTGATGTGGTAGATTCTATGAGAATAACTAAACGAATCCCTTAAAAAATAATGTCAGGTTGTATCTTTCCTTCTCTTGGATTTTCAACCTTTATATTTATATTTTGCTAAGTTTAAATGAGGGGTAGTAAAATATAAGTATGGGGGAGTGTAAACATGTTAGTTTTTCTTGTGTTTATATTTTATTTTATTTATTTTTAGGATTTTTGAGCTTAAGTGAATATTCTTATCACTTTACACACATCAATTGATTTTGAAATAAATGAAATGATTTTTGAAATAATTTATTTTAAATGATTTTTGCTAAGAATTCTTTTTCCTTGAAATGAATTTTCAAGAATTTTTATGAGGTCGACTGATTTTTGAAATCCATGCCCATAAAACATTAAATCAATTTTTTTTCTAATACTGTGAGGTATTCTAAACCAATTTTACATATTCTTCTTAATACCTACACTTTCTTGAGGGAAACATGAATTTTGAGTTAGAACTAGAATTTGTGAATATTCTATTTCGAATATTTTGATTTCATGGAATGTATTTGAAATGATTGGGGCATATATTTGGCTATCCACATTTTATCTTGAGACCCACTTTTACATTTATCCTTCATAAGCCCATAGATGCTTGGAATTTCCTTATAGGTTTAAGACACATTACAATCCAATTTTCCCTTACCTACCTGCACTTTTAGTATCTTTTTCATGGATATTTCAAGTTTGAGTGTGGGGGAAGGGCCTTTCGTGTGCATTCATTGGGATGTGTATTATTTATGGGGTTGCAATGTTTGTGTGAATATTTTGGGTAGTGTACAATAAGATAATTGGGTATGTGTCATCATTTCATTGTGCTTTATTTGTTTTTATCCATTTCTCTTTCAAAAAAATGAAAAACAATAGAGATTAGCTTGAATTCCTCATTATACATTATTTTATGACTTATGTCCCTCTCAAAAATCAAGGGAATGTATTTTCATTCATTCATTGTATTTAATTTTCAACACAACTTCTATGAGAAATAAAATAAAAAAAAGAAAATAAAAAGAAAATAAAGTTGTGCCTTTCTAGAGATTTGAAAAAAAAAGTAGAATTTAGATGATATCATTCATTGTAATCACTTCTTTGCTCATATATTATGTCATAAAAGGGTGTGGTTTTTTTTCACATTTACATGTGGTATTGAGAGATGAATTTTTTTCTTTCTCACTTGAATTAATCATGCATTCTACTTAAGAGTCTGACCTCCTCTTTCTAGCCTGGAACTTTTTTCAATAATTTTCCCACCAACCCTAAGACACAGAATCATTTGAACCATTAATTAAAGCCATCAGGATTGAATTCATTTTCATGTTTCACACTATGGAGAGACAAGAATTTTCACATACCTATGATGATACATGTTACTTTCAAGTATGAGCATAACTCAAGATTCAATTTCTCTTGAGTGAAGAGTGGCATAAACTTCAATGTGAGGTAGATTTTGATTGGGACATGGATTGATTAATGAGGTTGATCAAATTTTAATGATTGAAATAAAAATGAGAGATACTTTTTTTTAATATATGATACATGACGGACTTCTATTTTGGATATGATCGTTGACATTTTCTTATTTTTGATTGTTGTGTGGATTTTGATTTAGATGTTAGATGATTGCCCAGGAGTGAAATGTTTAAATGTGGGGGAGTGATGAAGCACACATTTTCATATATATTTTTACTATAAATCATTGTTTATAATCCCACAATAGAGTTATTGAATGGGTAATTGTCACGTTTTTAGGTTTTAGTGTTATTTTGAGCCTAAATGCAAAAATGGCCTAATTCTACAATTTCAACAGATTGTTATCACAGGGGTATGTTTGTCATTTCTCTTAAATTATAAGTCCAAATTTTATGATTAATTTTTTTTCGAATCCTGATTTTATTTCCTCCAATTTTTTTTTGTTGACTAGGAGTTGATTCGGCCATCTAAAGTGCTTCAGAAATCAATTAATTTACTTATTTTTTCAGGAAGATACTGTGGACCCCACCACCATAACAGAACCAATATTTGGCCTACACACATTAAAGTGAGGTGCTTCCACCTGGGATAGCACGAAGACAGATAGGTCCAGCTCTAACACAATTTTTGGGTAGTTTTTTAGTCATTAAGGTTTCCATTGAATGTTATACATTTGGAGGAACCTTCTTGGAAGCTTCATCCAGAAAAAGAAACCTCCTATGAAAAATTCATAACTCCTTCTTCTGGTGTACAAATTTTATTAATGTTTGGGGGTGAACGTCCAACAAATTGATTAATATCTTTTATGAAGGGGAACATGCATGAATCATCCATTTATGGGGAAAACAACGTGCAAACTATCAGAGTCCATAATTCTACCTATAAAAGGAGGCCCTCACCTCCTTCCCAAATCATCCCATTATCCATACATTCCTTAAAGGTACCAAGGAGGAGATCTCCACCGAGGTAGTCCAGCCACAAATCTTCCCCATTTAATTTTTATTTATTTATTTTCTTTATTTTTATTTAATTTTTCTATTGTAATTGAGATTTCTAATAAAATTCATGAATTGTTTTTATTATTGTGTCCACCCATCCACCCTCTTTTCTCCCTCTCATCTTACCATCTTGAACTATAATACTCATTATCATGATTAACTAATCCGAGAAATATCCCAAGGGATTAATCATGTTCTTGAACCCAAGACCATGTTTTTAATATTGTTTGAGTTAATTCTTAGGATAAATTAAAGTGGTTGTAATCCTTACTATGGTTGTCTAAAAATTAAATTATTAGTCTTCAACCATTTTCCCTCAATTGAGGAGGTTGATGGAGGGTGTGCTTGGAGATCGCTATGTAGATTTTTCATTGATAACCAGGGTAGAATAAGTTGTGCACAAATACAATGGAGTGTGTTCACTAAGAATATTTGAAGCATGCCAATGAAGGTGCTCCCTGAAAGTTCTCTTGGGAGAACTTCCTTTCTTCGATAATTCCATTCTGTTTAGCATTGCATGGTAATTTATAATTGAATGTTAGTTTCCTATTATTTTTAATTTCAATTATTTTATTAAATTCAATTTATTTCACAAAACATAAAATAAAAAAAATTACTTCTTAGGTGAATTAAATTAAGCAGGTTAACGAACTGAGAAAGCTCCTCAAGTGAGACGACCCTAGTTTGCCACTATGCTGCACTAGGAAAATTAAATTGCTTTTGCTGCACCCTATGACAGGCGTGTGTCAACTCCTCATCTATAAAGAGTTTTAGGGATAATAAAATAATATCCTTGAACTTGATCCCAAGTTCTCGTACTGACATACTACCCTTGTGAAGGGATAATAGATCTTGCCTCTTCTCAGCCTTCATAGTAGACAAAAGGAACTCTACCTAGAATTCCATTAGAAAGTCAACCCACAACATGTTTGATTCCTTAATCTCCCCCCAATATAAGGCGTCCACCACTAACATGTAGCATCACACATCTGAATCACTACCAATGGAACCCAATACTCTATTAGAGCCCAAATAAAATTAAAGCTGATCTCAAGCTCCTTGATCCAACTCTTCATCTATATGTCTGAAACACTACCATTGTAATTTACCAAGGATTTTCACTAGAAAATCATGGAACATTCTCTACTAATGTTCATCCTCTTCCACTAGATCAAACCTCCACTAATCAACCGGATCAGCCTGCTGAGCCTCAACCATTCGAGCCACAAGAAGACGACGACGGGGTTCTATAGCTGAAAGGTGAACTAGGAATTTCTAAGCCTGAGTATTATATAATTTTATTTAAGATTTATTTTAATTCATTATTTTAATTATATCCATTCTAACCTTCCCAATACGAACCAAGTAAAATAATAACATGAGTCATTAGGATGCATGTACCTTCCCAAAGTCTCTACCACTAATGGAAAAATAGCTTATACCAATGGTTTTGAAATGTTGGTATAGGTCCCCAAAACATTGGTATAGCCTATACCAACGGTTTTGGAAGTCATTGGGTGATTTGGTATGGGTATAGACCTATCCCAATAGTTTTTCCAAACTATTGGGATGGGTAAATCTAAAAAAAATTACAGTGGAAGTTTGAACACACAACCTTCACATTATATATCAAAGACTTTAACACTATCCTACAGTTACCTTTGTGAATATATTTATATATATATATATATATATATTTGTGTGTGTAATTTATATATTGATTTATTTGATGATATTTGACAAAAAAATTACTAAAGAATAAGGGTAACTATAAGAATGGTTTTCCAAAACTGTTGGGATAGGTGTTCTCAAACTAGTCTATCCCAACGGTTTTCAAAAACCGTTGGGATATCCATACCCTTTCCCAATGGTTTTTTAAAACTGTTGAGAAAATTGGTGTCAAAGTGGCCTATCCCAATAGTTTTTTAAAACCATTTGGATAGTCATACCCTTTCTCAATGGTTTTCCAAAACTATTGGGAAAAGTGGTGTCAATGTCGCCTATCCCAATAGTTTGAAAGGGGACCTATACCAATGGTTTTTACAAACCATTGGTATAGGTGCATTGGTACATGTAGGATTACTATTAGTTTACCATGAAAATAATGTTTCCTCACTTGGTTTTTTGGTAGGCTTAGATTCCTTTCATCAGATCACGGTAGGCCCTAAAATTCCATATCCTAACTAGACTTCCTTGGCCTATGTCACACACCAAGATCAACTTATATTATTTCCATACCAACCCATGCAATACTCACTATGCCTAGCTCCAAACTCCATCATGTCTCTCAACCATCACCTCTGATACCATTCTATCAGGACCCCTCCCTCTAAATATTCCCCTCTTAGGCAGGCAATGAAAAAAGGGAGATAATAACCCCTTAGTCCCACCCCCAGTAGGCCCTGGGGTGGTTAGTAGCACTAAGGGTATACAAGTATCAAAACATGAGAGGCACTAATTTTTTTGAAGAAACAAGTTTGGGAGATAAAAGTTTTCATCCAAAAACAACTCCAAGATATATATAAAAAAGAAAACCATAATCCATCCCACATGCATGTTTAAAATAAAATTGTTATAAGTGAAGAAGTATCCAAAGTATGTATTAAAAGTAAGCTAAAGTTGCGACTCAACAACTATCCCAAAGCCCGAGCTACTAATTCCTAAAATGACCCATAAAATTCTCCTAGAAACCTAAAAATATTATATATATATGTAGGGTGAACATACAAGTATAATCAGTATAAAAACCAAAATTATCTTGTCTACATGTAAAAGAAATATAAAAATTCCCCTGTGAGAAAATAGCAGAACCAAACAGCACCTAAGAAGGTATAATAACCACAACGAACCTCACCAAGGCACCCTCACAAAATAAGAAAAATAAAGTAAAGTAATATAATAAGAACATCGATGATAGGGTACCCCCACACCACTTTCCCACTGATTATCTGCTCTCACACCCTAATGAAAAATGTCTTGGCACTCCCGCCTCTTCTGAACAGACCACATCACAATCCTCCCACATACATCTGGGCCTCAAAACCACACCCCATCCCTTCACCAATGCCTTGAGACACATCACATTTCACCCATAGACACATGGGCCCCATTCCACATCACATCCCGCCCGTAGACACCCGAGCCTATACCACGTCA
Organism: Viscum album; assembly: GCA_963277665.1. Classification (NCBI taxonomy): domain Eukaryota; kingdom Viridiplantae; phylum Streptophyta; class Magnoliopsida; order Santalales; family Viscaceae; genus Viscum; species Viscum album. The sequence continues at coordinate 1,680,445,844 of OY728153.1, read as the reverse complement.
CATCCTGAAAACAACTTGGAAATCCCAACACATCTCATCATGAAGACACATGAGAAAACAAAATTAATCTCATCCTAAAGACACCTAGGAAAACAAAACACATATCGTCCTAAAAACACCTGAGAAAACACAACACATCTCATCCTAAAGACAGTGGGGAAAACACAACTCAATCGGACACACCTAGGACCCACAAACCACAAATTGCTTGAATAATATTGGGCTACCTTCACCAGGACGAAGGAGAAGGGAAGAGTGGATGGTCATCCATTCATTCTCCCACCAGGATGTTTGGGAAAGACACCCTCACCCATGACGATGGGGTTGTTCATGATGTACTGCCCTACTAGGGTGGGGTTAATATAGGGATTAAAAGTAAAATAAATGTATATGTAAACATAATTCCAAACAATCCTACCCAACCAATGGGTTTTGAAACAAACAACCATCTAAAAAAACTTCCAACTTCACTGCTACCTCCAAATGTAATTTCCACACAACAAGCCGTAATTTCATTTCAATTCACAAACAATTTTTTTAAACCATTACCATTATTCAATAACAATTAATTTATTCATTTTGTAAATCAAACCAACCCAATATAGTCTCAAAATGTATTAATGAATCATTTATTAATGCATTCCATTACTATCTAGTAAACAAACCAGCACAACAGATAACCAACAACACAAAAAAAATCACAAACACGGAGAAACTCTGGGAAAATTACACATACCAATCAAAATAAGTCCCCAACTCTCCACCACATCCAGTGACACAACCAAAGAAAAACTCGTTTGTCGCCCTGTTGCACAACACTTCTTAACCATTCTATAATCAATCAATCTCTCAACCTGATATTCTATTACATGGTTAGGTTGGTGTATCATCTACAAGTTCATCCACCACACCGCCTAAACCAACCTACAACGCACACTTGTCCTTCACCAATGTACCAAATCACAAACCAGAGCACACCCACACATCACAACATGGACATTTCACATTCCATCTTCCCCATACACACAACCACACTACCTCACACAACCCACACACCCATAGCATGGAATATTTTGTTTTTGGATATACCAAGGCATCCCTTATTTAATTATAGTTATTAATTCATGTGTTATCATAGAAATTGGGTAATATTGGGGAATCTGCTTATTATCCAAGTGTATGTGATTTACCAGTTTCCATTCAGTGTGATAGCACAATAACCACAACCAAAGAAGCACACATAATAAAAAACATGTGCAAACAAAGCCACCAACAACCACCATTTTCCGGGATGTTCATCCAGTATAACCATAATATCACAAAAAAATATGAAAACCTTCTAAAATCAAGAAATAAATTCCTATACCGTTTTAATTCAATTATCCAGTTCTTTATATTTGATTAAGTCATCACAACCATAATCTAAGGTTAACAAAATGACAACCCCTCCTGCATGATTCACAAATAAAGAGAGATAAGGTAATCTCTACCTCAAACGGTTGTCAACATTCTTTTCATGATAATGGATCATGTAACAGTACTCTAATAACCTATCCCACAAGATATGTATCCATTTTAGGACACCGAAACAACACAGCACAAAAAATAATTGAGATAGACCCCATTATGAGTCATGGATAACCACATTCCATGGTACGATGAGAAGATATGGAAGATAATTTGACCCAAATTGAGATAAACTGCTAGAAAATGAAGGGAGAATGTACCATGGACCACCAAATATAGACAATGAGTGATCGACAACATTAACAGATTGAAGAGGGAAGAAGATGGTTCAATGAAATCCTTAGGGCACCTAGGTTTCATCTGGAAATAAAGGTGGGAGAGAAAACATCTAAGTGAATGAAAGTTTGGCTGAAAATAATTTTTAAAATAAAACTGGTTCAGTGTATTACACAACGTGTAATACCCTTTCATTTCATGTAATACCTAGGGTTTAGTTTCAACTGAAAAATGCGCCACCCATTGATTTTATTTTATTTTTCAAACCTTGAAATAATTACACATTGTGAATCCATCCTTCACATTGTGTAAGTTACCTCACGTTGTGAAGATTTCTAGGAAAACCTATGACACAAATATTCACATTGTAAAATCAAGTTACATGACGTGTAACCTCCCTGCATCCATATTTTAACAACTGTACTTCTCCAAAATCCCTCCAATACTCTTAAAATAACTTCTAATGACCAAACTCTCTATGTAACAGACTGGGAAGGCATGGACTGTTACAATCAATCTGACACATGATGTTATCGATATGACCTGAAGTGCATGTTTTCTATACAAAAGTACCATTTTATTTTAAAACACACATCAAATATTCATAACTAAGAAAAAGAGCACATATTGTTTTCAAAAATTAGAACAATGATCAACAATTCATTTTTCACATGTAGGAATGGACCGCATGTCAATCCAACGCAAGATGTGGTCGATATTACCTAAAGTGTGTGTTTTCACATCAGAAGCATTATTTTAGTTTAAAACACACGTTGAATTTCCCAAACCAAGAAAGCAAGCTCAAGTTGTTTTAAAATTTTAGGAAAACTACCCATAATATATTTTTGATGTGTAGGAATCGACCGCATGTCAATATCGTACTTGATATGGTCGGTATGACTCTATGTGAGTGTTTTTAATATATAAGAGTCATTTTAGTTTAAAACACATATCACATAGCCAAAACTAAGAAAAAAATCTCATATTGTTTTTAAAATTTAAGAAAATGATGTATAATATATTTATTTTATGTATGAATTGACCATACATCAATCGAACACACTATGTGGTAGATATGACCCAAACTACATGTTTTTTAAAAAATAGTGTCATTTTAGTTTAAAACACACATCAAGTAGACAAAATCAAGAAAACGAGCTCATATTGTTTTCAAATTTTATTAAAAAATATCAATAATATGTTTTAACATGTAGTAATAGACCACAGGTCAATCTTAAATATGACGTGGTTGGTATGAATCTTAGTGCGAGTTTTTAATATAAAAGTGTCATTTTAGTTTAAAACATGAATCAAATTTACAAAACCCATAAAACAAGCTTAGATTTTTTTTAAAATTTTGTAAAATGATCTATAATTTATTTTTGATGTGCAAAAATCGGCCACACATCAATCCATCAAATGATGTGGTTGGTATGAAGAAAAGTGCGCATTCTCAATATAAAAGTGCCATTTTTGTTTAAAATGCATATCACGTTGCCAAAACCAAGAAAAAAATCTTGGATTGTTTTTAAATTTTAGGAAAATAATCCATAATATATTTATGACATGTAGGATTCCCCTGAACGCCAATCTGATAGACGATGTGGTCGGTATGAATCGAAGTATGTTTTTCAATATGTAATTGTCATTTTAGTTTAAAACATGTATCACATATCCAAAACTGAGAAAACAAGCTCATTTTTTTTCAAACATTAAGAAAATGAACTATAATATATTTTTTCTATATTGTAGTTGACCACATGTCAATATGAAGCATGATGAGGTCGGTTTGACACAAAGTGTGTGTTTTCAATATAATTTTCATTTTAGTTTAAAACACACCTCACATAGTCAAAACAGATAAAAAGATCTTATATTGTTTTTCAAATTTAGGAAAAGAATCCATAATTCATTTGTGACATGTAGGAATTGATCGCACATCAATCTGACAAACGATGTTCTTGTTATGACATGAAGTGTGTGTTTTCAATATAAAAGTGTCATTTTATTTTAAAATGTGAATCACATTGACAAACCCAATAAAATGATCTCTAATTGTTTCAAAACTTTAGAAAAATGATTCATAATTAATTTTTTTATGTGTAGGAATCGATTTCACATCAATCTGGCACACAATGTGGTTGGTTTTGATTGAAGTGTGTGTTTTCAATGTTAGTTCCATTTTAGTTTAAATTGCATCTCACATAGCCAAAACCATGAAAATGAACTTGGATTGTTTTCAAAATTTAGGGAAATGGTCCATAATATATTTTTGACATATAGGTATCAATTTCACATCAATTCAACACATGATTAACTGATAATATCATTAATATATACTGTAATTAATAATATAATTTACCATATGTGTATTATATAACATTAAAATTATATATTTTTTATTTAATATTATTAAAATAAAAATTGGTTTTATTATAGGGAAAAACATTTATATAGTTTTTGATTGTTGAAATGTGTCTGATAATTTTGATTTTGTATATGGGTTGTAATTTTTTTGGTTAATTGTAAATATGACATTAATGTAAATATTTGTATATAAATTTTGAATTGAAATGATAGTGAATTTTTTTTGTATTATAATCTAATTTATTGTTTATTTATATTCTTTTTTATGTATTCGGATTGGGTTTTATTTTATAGGGATCAGGCATGGCTGTTGTAGGGTTGTAGCTGTGTAAGAGAAGAAATTACCTTTATCAGTGCTAGATGAAGTGCCGATAATGGGTCCCATTATAAATGCTACATATAGTATTGATAAAGGGTTTTTTATTAGTCATCCATCTAGAATAGATAAAGGTTCTCTTTATCATCACTTCATTTAGCACTGATAAAGGTACCTTTTATCAGTGCTAGGAAAAGTGCTGATAAATGGTACATTTATCAGCATTTTTCATAACACTAGTAAGGGATGTGGGATTTTAATATCACTTAGACTGTCAGCACTTTTAAGAAATGATAAATATCATTCATAGTGTTGTTAAAATCATGTTTTGTAGTGGTGTTTGATCTGTCCATGCTGCCATAATATTCAAACTAAAGGTATATGGATAAATGTCACATCCAACTCAATAGTAAAATGGTCCCAATTGTTCACATGACTGAGATCCATGTGAAAGTTCTTGAGTTGAGAGACCTAAAATAAATTAGGGACAACACTAAATACCAATGGTAATTCTAACCGATATGCATCTGTTCCAATCCATTCCACAATCCCAAATGGTCCAACATACCTTGGATCCAACTTCCCTTATTTTCTAAAGCGTCAATGACGATGTCTCAGTGAAACTTTTAAAAATATTTGGTCCCTCATATTAAATGAAAAAGGGTGGAGATGATGATATATGTACATTTTATATTGGTTCTTAGTCATTTCCATATGCTTTTGGGTCATTTGGATCTTCTTCAAGAAATCATGGATTAAACTAGGTCCAATTCCTGAACTCTATCATGTTTCCACCCAACATAGTAGAGAATGATATGGACAGTCATATCATGCCTCAAATAGGTCAATATATATCATCTTATGGTAATTATTATTGTTGTATAATTCCACTAAAGTCATGTGATCTTTCCATGAGCCGCAAAAAATAACGAAAAAAACTCTTAACATATCATCCAATGTTTGAGTTGTGCATTCTGATTGTCCATACATATGAGGATATTATGTAATACTCATAGTCAAATGAGTTTTGAGAACCTATTACAATGATCGCCACAATCAAGAAGTAATTTTAGGTTCTATATTGGAAATTATTGAAACTTGAACTCTTTATAATTAGACCACTTCTCAAATTTATAGCTTGTCAAATACTCTAATGAGTTCAACTCCCAAATTGGGAGGAAGTGTCCTAAATTAGTGAGTCAATCTAAAATCACCTAAATATAATCGCTCTTTAGGAGCTTCCTTAGTAGAATAGTGACAAAGTAAATAGAAATATACTCCAAATTCCATATAGGTATAGGTATATACTATAGAATACCAGCCTATCGTTCATGCTCAACCATAACCTATGGATATGTTAGACAATTTATAGTGAAATATTAAATCTTTCATTTCTTACCTAACCACCAGAAATGAGTTTTCATCACCTTTTACATTTTTTGAATACTCGGACTAACAGCCCATTTTGAATGGGGATACACCGAATGAAACTATTCTTGGAAAGACTGAGGGACTACAATTCGATTATGAATATATAATAAAGGGTTTATATACTCTATCCAACCATCAAAAGTCTCCTTGCTATATAGTTTTGACCTAATGGTGGTGCAATCAGGATTTTCTATCTAATATTCTTTTATAAAATCCATAATTCTAGAATAATATTAACTTGGAAAAAAAATTTCATTCTCATTTTCTTTCACACAATCTAGATGTGTGTTTGCAATGACACTCATAGGTTGTCACTAGTCAAAATTTTCCTTCAAAACTTCGTTATGTGAATTCCAACTCAAAGAATCTACTATATAATTCCAATTCCCAGTCATATACACCAAGTCTAATTAAAACATTTAGAGATATTTCATCCATATTCATTGACTCTAGTTCAAATATTTCTCATATAATATATATTGCATACTCTTATGATCAGTGAAGACTATAAACCTTTCTCCAAAAAGGTAGTGATTGAGGACTTTAAGGCATGAACCACTACAACTAATCCCAGACCATGTGTTGGATAATGCATCTCATACATTTGAAACTATCACAAACCATAGGTAACAACATGATCTCCATGCATGAGAACACAAACGAGGCCAGATTCAGACACATCATAATATACCATCCTTCATAATATGAGATATCATTTTCACATTTAATCCCAATTATTTAACCATGTGAGAAGAAGTAATAGAATAATGTGATTCACAGGTATCAAAAAAGACAATCATAATATCCAAGTTTAGAAGGATGGTACCTCACACTGTAGAGGGACCTAATAAAAGGCCAGGGGATTTCGGTTGTGGCTTGATCCTAATAAAGGCATGGACAGTTATTCCTACACTTCAAAAGGAATAAAAGTTAGGTTGTGCCTACGGGGGTTAAAATAGAAATTTGTGGGTTGATTATTTAGGGATTAAAAAGGAAATTGTAATTATTTGTGTCTCTTCATCAAAATTCAAGGATTCCATTTTAGTGGGTGTCACCTCTATTGAAATTCTAGTGAATTGAAGAGTAAACATAAGATCAAACACATCATGCAACACACACATTAATATATAATAATAATATATATATATATATAATGAGAGGGAGGTACACCCCTCTAACTATTTTATTATTATTATTATTACAATTATTATTATAATAATTATTATTATTATAATAATTATTTTTATTTTTATTCTTTTCTTTTATAAATGTTGTTAGTCAATAGGTTGATATTTTTCTCTTTTTTTTTCTTCTTCTTGTCTCCGGCCTTGATCCTTATTCTTCATGTATCACACACCTTAATTTCATATTATTGTTTATAAAGAAAAATAATTTTTAAGTTAAAACAAAACTTTGGGTGTTGAATATAAGATGCATTATAAGAGTCCCATAAATCGATGAAGGTATTTATAAATTTGAGATTATTTTTTAAAATAACACAATATAAATGATATGATGAAAATTAAATGAGTTAATATTTATTTAAAAATTATCTTCTAATATGATCAAATCATATATGTATCATTTAGAGAGGAAAAAACTCAACATATGAGAATTCATATATAATTTTGTATTAGTAAACATGATCATAGAATGTTGTTTTATATTTTCTATTGAAATATTTTTCATCATATATGTTTTATTTTTATGATGGATATTATTTATTAGAATTCATATATAATTTTATTAGGATCCATTAATATGTGTAACAATAAATTCAAATACAAACCATTGGATGGATTTTGGGCGGCTCACATTTTCTCATCAAACCATGTAAGCATCGAAGGGTCCGTAAATATGGGCTCTTGGTTTTACACCAAGAAAGTGGAATCATTTTTTCAGACTATAATTCCATCTTATAACCTCATGTGCAGCAGCCCAATGGTCCTCTACAGGTTTATGGATGAAATTTAGCCTATGTACTCAATAAACACTAAAAAATATTCAAATCTCTAGTTTATCAAATCATTGAAAGTATATGTGGGTGATTATTATTTGCTCAATTTATTTATCTTGTCTCTGGTGCTTTTTAGTTTCAAACCCAACCGTGTTGCATTTTCTCACCAATTATTTGGCTTTCCTCCCATCACCCCTTGGAAAAATACAAAATTCATCTACGCAAAATGAACCAATGTGAATACAATATCCAACTAAAATGCTCACACTCCACTTTTTTATCTTTCATGGAATGATATAATACTTTATAAACTAAGAATCTCTATTTCTATTTTCTTTTAATTAATCAGAGAAGCACCCATCAAGGAAACCATGGCATGCCTTTCACATGGTTTATCGAAAACGTGTGCCCTAAAAATATAGAAAAGAAAGATCTTGGAAGATCCCTCCAAGATTTTATGATTTTCTAAATATCTCTACCTTTTCGTTTCAATGTAATAAAAATTTTAATGGAATGGTAAGTGTTATTGAAAATATTTTTTTATTGGTATATCTAAGAATGGAAAATATAGGTAATGAACTTAGACACATAAATGTAACATGCAACAATGTTATTTGAAAAAAATGATATTTTTATCAATGAAAAACCCATTGATTAAATTTCATGTCATTTTATCTTTCCTTTCAATTATACTACATTCATTTTTTCTTATGAATTGCATTATTTTTCGGATTGAAGGAATATTTTGGATCATTACTTCATTTTATGCATATTTTCAAATGAGTTTTAAATTATTGATATTATTCATAATATTCCTTAATTGATCTTTTATGGTTCATTTTGAATTAAATAATTAATGTCGATGTGTAAGAATGAAATCCATGTTGGATATATTTTTGGAGTCTAGGGATCCAACTAGGTTTTATTTGATATAATATGTTTAGTTTATTAATTTCATTTTCATGTTCAACTGATCTTGAATGAATTATTAGTATATGAGATCCCTAGTTTCATGTTCAACTGAACTTGGTTTCATTTGATATGATGTATTGGATTTTTCATGGACTGTATATTGGAATTAATGAGAAGTTGTGTCCCTCAAATGTGGGAATTTGACTATTTGGGTATCACGATTCATTAAATGATTGTTTTCAACATTTTGGTTTCCATTAATTTATTATATTTTAATTCTTAAAATAATGTGCTAAATTTTTTATATGAAGGATATTTTCTTAAATAAAAATAAAATATTCTAGAATTCTAATCAAATATTTTTAAGAATAATATATAAATATTTTTAAGTTGAATTGAGTGGTTTGTTTTTTGGATTAGATCCATGGAATCTATTTTTAAATTTATTGAAACATAAATATTCCAAAAAAATAAAATTCTTTTTTTAGATAAATATATAAACAAGTTTTGAGGAAAAAATATAATGAAATGCTATGATCATAAAAAACATTAATAACAGTTTGTGTGTGGATCATTTGGAATTAAATGGTCAAATGACATAAAATAACAATGAAGGTGTAATGAGGGATCCTCTAAATGAGTTTAACACCAAGAAATATATTACAAATAGTTAGGGAAGTGGGAGTAAATATATAATAAGAAACAATCAAACACACACATACAGGAAGTCGGGGAAACTCAAACTTGAGACCTTCCTGGCCACCCCATAGGGCCTTCTGCCACTAATTTTGGCCCTAGGGGAACACCATGAAATATATTATCTATCTTATTTATAAATGAGAAAATGGATTAGATGTAAAATTATCATGAGATATATTTAAAGCCAAAGAACGAGACAATAAAGCCAATTAGATGGTTAGGACCATAAACAAATGATTTATATTCTAAATCCATATGTTTCTCATTCAAAAAGTCCAAATATTTATATTGTAATGATATAGTTTATGTTTTAAAAGTTATCATTAATTATTGCTCTAATAATTGTTTTTCATTTTAAGTGAACCAAAAGAGTTTTTATTTTTTTAATATTGAAATATTAATGTTTATTGTCATTGTATCTTTTTTAACCTTGAATATTCAATAATCAATTATAAAATATTCATGATTTTGTTTTTATTTATCACGTGTGTAATTTTTTATTACTTTTTTTATATTTATGATTTCTTATCATATTCAAGATGAAAAATATCTCAATTCATTTCCCAAAATAAATGTCTCATTGTATATTGGTCATCACGTTCATCCTTGGGGGTGTTGTCTAAATATTTTTTCACTATCTTATATAATTTTTCTTGTCTATTTGTATTCACCAATCTTTGAAACTTAAATGAAACCCCTTATTATATGTTGTGAATACTAGGTTTTCAATTTCTAGGGATGCTTAATTTTTATCAATTCCTTTGTATTAGTTATATCATATAAGGTAAGATGAAAAAACAAAAAAAATTCCATATTTTTTATTTTGAAATGATTAGTGAGATAATACATGCATTTATGTAGGCCAACCTAAACTGATGTTGGTTGACTCATGGGTAAATAAGTTTCCTATTAATTTTTATAAAATTATTTTTTTAATAATATATTTTATAATTATGTGAGAAATATATTTATAAATTGATATATATGTAATTAAAATTATGTTTTTAATGTTTAATATATACTAAAAATATGTATTTTTATTTTTTTACTTTTAATAATAATTAAGTTTGGGTCACCCCGCAAGTCAAACCACTTATAATGTAAATGGTACATAAATCATTTTTTTAATATTCATTAAATGTGGGCATAAATGAAACTAATATATTTAGTCCCAAACTATTCAAATCCATTAATCATCTATTATCCTTTCATCTTGCATCGGATGGTATCAATGATTCGGTTTATGTGATAGAAAAATAGTCCTTTTCGTTTAATTTTTCCTTTATAATTTAACTTTTTTATGTCTTGTTTTTTTACATACCAATTAAAAAATATTTTTTATTTCTTTGAAAACCTGTAGAATTGATTATCATTATATATTATTTTAAAAAATACTATGTAAATAATTATTTACACTTTAAAATTTTATTCAGAACAAGTAATTCATTTCAAAAAAATGAAATTAGTTGAATTGAAAAAATTGAAGATGAAAACTAAAAAGATACATTTTCTTCCCACAAATTATGTTTTACAATATTTATAAAATTCATCTAATGAGTGATTAGAAAAGAAAATAAGAAAAAATTAGATATTATTCTTCTCAGATTGTTGTATCCTCTTCATTATTATCACATTCAATTTTCTATTTATATTACATCATTCACCCTTTTCATTTTATTAACATCTATGTTTCAATATTTGGATATTTTTAATTAAATCTATTGTTAACCTCACAATATATTTTATCCAACACACCATACTCATTACTTTATTTTCTCATTTCACTATTGTTTCCACCCATGTGTTGGGTGATCATCCAAAAGATGAGTTGTATACATTAAATGAAATAAAACTACAAAAAAATTATATCTTATCCATTCTTAGCCTCTTTTAATATTATATTTACTTCTATTCTTTATTGGGACCACTAATACCGGTCAATATATTTATTCCTTTTGAGATGATTCACCAAAAATATGAATCTTGGATCCAACTTGGATTAATTATCCATGTATTGAAAGTATGTGTACTTGTTTCTTGGTTTTATATGATTATTGATGTTTAATTTTCTCTCATTTTCATGTTTAATTAATCTTGAATGAATTATTTGTATATGAGATCCTTTGTGTAATACTTGGATCTCTCATGGACCTTTGTATGAGATCAATTATAAGTTGTCTCTCAAATGAAAAAATTGGGGAATATTTGAGTATCAAAATCCATTTAATAATTTTATAGGATTAAAAAACTTAATGATTTAACAAATATAATGTTTTCATATTTTTGGTTTCCATTAGTTCTTTATTTTTTTAAATAAGTTGGGATAATTGGTGTTAATTAAGGGTGTTTTTTAAATAAATTTAAAAATATAAAAACATTCTACTTATCCTTCAAAAACTAAAACATGGCATAATTTCTTGAATCCTATATTAATATTATTATATTAATTTCATGACTTGTACCCACTAATGGTATTCCTAGGATGGTTATGAAGATATTAGTAACCCTTTAAGCTCACTGGTTTTGATCTTGGAACAAGTTCCTCATCGTTATTTTTATCCCAAAAGAGTATCATAGTGGCTATCCTAGGTTGTATCTAGTGTTGGTCACTCAATTAATCATTCATCATGGGATTTGTCACTTTTTTGAGGGATTTTTTCTAGTGTAATTAAAATGAAAACAATAACAGAGGAATGCGGTTTCATGTGTTATGAATTAGAAAAATTAAATTGAATAAGATAAAATAGAATAAGGAAAAGAACATAAGTGTTAGATGAATCAATGATCGATCCAAATTATGAGTTTAGTGTCATGGTCGTTGTTAATTAAATTATAATTCATTCCACTTTAATGATATGATTATGTACCATTCCTCCAACCACCTTCCACTATTTGATTTAGAATTGTTGAGCACACTAAAAATCCTCTCAAAGTGTGTTAACCACTTTATCATTGGAGATTGTGTATAGAATTAACCTCTCCCATGTTCGTAATCTAACCAAAGTCTTGACTGCATCCCGTGTGTCATTCAAAACATATGGTGCTCAAATAATCCAGATACTGAGTGAAACAGAAGAAGGAGTGTTAAAATTTATTTAATAGTGGAAAAAAAAGGATTTATGTAATGTGAAGCGAAGATTGAAAACCATCACTCATCTACAAAATAACTCACTCCCTTACTTGAATTAAAAAATAATAATGACCAAAATTAAATGAATAAAAATAGGTATGTTAGAACCTCCCCTTGGATCAACCCCCTTTTAGTTCTCCATAACCATGAAGTGTGAGAGGATGATGAGGGAATAACACAAGGTCATTTCAGTGGAAGTGTGACATCTCGTTACTAGCATTTAGGTACTTCTAAGAATTTTTTAGTCATCTCTTGTTTGGGGACTATCTTGGGTTGTTTTTGGGTAAATTTTGCATTTTTTAAGGTTTTCAGGATATTTCATGGTTGGATCATGATCAGTGAAAACTGTTTGGGTCATCCCATGAAACCGTGCACCTTTTGTTTTAGTTATGGTGGTGGTAACATGATTAAACACACTCTTAGTGTAAATTGTGAGGCTTAACCCCCAAACATGTGTTTTAGGATAATAGAGCATGCACAGTTGGCACACAATTTGGAAAACCCTATAGCCAAACCATGCTACTCTTTCATGTGTCTAAGTAGGTACACACTGGTGGTGCACTATTTTTCAAATCGTGCTGCTAAAATGTTCATCTTGCTATAATTGCCTAGTAAGAGGCACAAAGTAGGTAAATTCGTACAACCAAACCATGTGATAGGAATCAAATTCTCGAAAATTTTAATTAAAGTTATAAGACCCTCATTTTACATACTATACCCCTAATAATTGATCTTAACACATCTCTCTAGATTTAAAAGTCTCTTTAGAGGCGATTTCAGCTCCTCAGACCTCTTTTATTCTTATATGAAAGTGCCCATAGATGTGTTGAATTACATTTAGTAAGTGTAATCTATTTGGTTGTGAATTATCCTTTATTCCTCTCTCACTTTCTTGGAGAACAGTGGATCCTCATGTAATTGATGGATCTATATCTGTCTTTGTTGCATTATGGAATTGGGATTCCCCCTTGATCAGACTATCTTTAGACTCTCCTTTTTAATTTCATATTGGGTATTGAAAATCATGAATCTGGGTATGTGGTTTTGTAAGGCAATCTCTATAAATTGAAACCCTTGAAACATGTCTATTTGAATTATATATTCAATTTAATTCTAAATCTTGATTTGATTCTCTTTATGAACGATTTTTAAAAGGAAAGGTGTGTGCGATGAAATCCTTAGAAAATGGACTTTAAAAATAAATTATTACTTTCAAGAAAATGATATTGAAATTAAATGATGGTTTGAAGCATGATTTTGATGAGATGAAATGGTATGAAATAAATTATGAATTTAAATGAAATGATTATATTTTAAAGGAAAATATTTGATAAAACCATTTAATGTTTTTTTCTAAAATGAAATGGAATGTTTTGAATATTGAACTTTGGGGTGATTGAAATGATGTTTTGAAAGTACTTGATATATTTTGAAATTAATGATAACCCCTTATATGTTCATTTACATTAAAGCACATGTGTTATTGGTATGTTAAGAACAAGATATACACACTTGGTAAAACTGATTACTTAGGAATGATTTGATGATGAAAATGATACTAAAAGTACATAAGGATGGGGGTTCGTTCTTTGGGATGTATTCTTATTTTCCGTAGGCTTAATCCCTATGGATTTGTTCACACTAGGAGATATATTTCACTTAGATTGTGTAGAACCTCATAACTCGACATAACCAATCCCCAAGTGTTATAACCATGGTGTTATGATTGAAAATTATGATTACATGTCAATACTTATAAAATGAGTTATTTATTATTGTCTTAATAAGATAGTTTATTCATTCCTATTTTGATAAATATGATTATTTCTGACTAATTTTAGGGAAAGTAACTTTTATACTAGTTTTGTACTAGCCAATGAAATGTTTTGAAAATCATGTTTTGATATGAAATGATAAATTGTTTCCATGACATTTTTTACTTTAAATTGATCATATTTGGTATATTGATTGTATATTTTTTATGTAATGGTTGGAAAGATCCTAATGGGATTTTTCTCTCATAACCTACCTTTTCTTTTCCATGTTTTTTAATTTTTTTATGACCGATCCATGAAAAGGGAAAGCACCACTCGAAGGTGGTGGATATTCTTGATTAGCAGACCATGAGAGTTGGAAGTGATTTGTGGAATGTGAAATCCAATTGTTACATGGAGTTTCTAGGTTGATTTTTGGATGGTCTCTTCTGATGAATTGGTTTGGAATTCATATTTTAAAGACTTTAATTTTTTTTACTTGTGGTTTTATTCCTTTTGGATTGTTTGAAATACTGACTGATTATCATTTTTATTCAGTTCTTTGTCTTGATGATTTAAACTTGTAGAAAGATCATTCCATCTTATTTATATTGATTCCACAGATCTAGTCACTAGTGCCTAGGGATCTGTAATGCCCTTCGGGCTATGTTAGGATTGATTCAGTTTCCATTTTTGTGGGTTATCTGGGTCATTTCATGAAAAACTAGTATCAAAGGCAGTCATGCCTCTTATTTGATGTTGGTAAATGATTTAGGATATCTTTCTATACATCAGACAAGATTTTAGGGACTTATGTGGTAGGTTATAAGCAATTTCTGTGCTAGATCTCATCGTAACGAGTCTTAAGTTACTATGGGATGTTGGGAAAAAATTTATTTGAGGAGTGGTTTTATCCAATCTAATACTTTTTCCAAATTTTTGATATAAGAATTTTGTTTTCCAACTGAATGATGGTTTATAAGATTGATGATCTCGTGTCACTTGATTGATGCTTTCCTTATTATCTATTGATTATGTGTCATACCATTCCCCTAAGAAGATTTTTGAACAAACCCTTGGAGGCATCCTTTGATAAACCACATAAATAAAACACTCATGTTTATCAAAACTGTGTGGAAGTTGTTGTAAATGTGGTCCAAACTTTGGGCCTGATGGTTGCAAATGTTTTCATTCAGGTGGTAGAGGTTGTGCCCCAAAGGGAAGATTACAGAGATCATGCCTAGGAATTTCTTTATATAAATCCACTATTTATAATTGGTACCAATGAAACATAGGAGGTATAATATTGTTTGAAGAAATATGATTACCTATTTGACTTCTTAGATACACATGACTCTATTAAGGTGAAATGTGTTTCTTTCAAGATTGAAAGGCCAACCAGAAGGTGGTGGGACTTGATAGTTCATATAGGAAAAAATGTGGGGTTGTAATGTAAATACGTCAGGGTAAATTACATGAAATAGTTATATCTAGAATCATTGGTGTTTGATAAGTATATATAGTTCCTTCAACACATTCAAGGTGATTGTACTATGACCTTGTATGCTAACCACTTCACTAATATTGTTAATTTATCACCAGAGGTGGTATCAAATTAGAAATTGGAAGCTCGTAGGATTGAGATGGGTCTTCAACAAGATATCTAATCTGAGGTATTCGTGATGAAACTCACCTCATATTTGGATGTATTGGATAGAGATTTAATGGTGTAACTTGAATTTGATGGTAAGTCAGGTTTGATGAAAGTTTCTCCAAATCCTAGTGGAAACTTGAGTGGTCCCTTTAAAGGGAATATGAATTGGTGTGAATCTCATGGTGGAAACCATAGTGTTAGTGAATCCTAATAAAATAATTTCTCTAATTTTTCTATAATGTCTATAAAAGTCACATTGATTTGTTTCCAATATAGAAAATTTGGTAAATTGAAACATATTTTCATAGAGGTTCCGAAGATCTATAGCTCTTGTGGATGGGCAAATCACTTAAAGAAGTTTTTTTGTTTTTTACTACTTCCTGTAGTAGCATGGGATCCAAATCACCAAGTGGGTCTATGTAATAGTCAGATGCTTCAAGGATAATGGGGTTCCATCTGTAGGAATTAGAAATGAATCTTCTTCATGCAGTGGATGATTATATAATGGAAATAAATGTGAGCCCTACCACACCGATAGGTACCATTGTTATTCTTCGACATTATTGTCCGATTTATTTCATATCGGTGTCTATCATTCCTTCTTATCTACTGGCATTGTCCAATTATAAAATCTTTATATGGTGCTCATGGCTTATGTTATGGATATTACTTCACTCCTTTGGATAAATAGAGATCGTATTCTCCGATAACCCTCTTGCACTTTTTCTTTGTCAGAAATCGATCTTACTTGATACTTTTTAGTTATGGATGAGAATCCTCTAGATATAATTCTCGAGATGAGTTTACTGATCACTCATAAATTTCATA
Source organism: Viscum album (assembly GCA_963277665.1). NCBI lineage: Eukaryota > Viridiplantae > Streptophyta > Magnoliopsida > Santalales > Viscaceae > Viscum > Viscum album. The sequence continues at coordinate 1,680,429,053 of OY728153.1, read as the reverse complement.
TCAACTATTTTCTTTAATGATTCATCTTTACTGCTCCCAATGGGTTGTTTCGTGTCTTTCATAGAGAATGGGACTCAAGATCAATTCAGGCAGAACTTCATCTTCTTGAGTCGGGTGGGATGATATACATGTTTTCTTTTGAACTTGAGCAGGATTATTTGGGTAGTGATATTCCTCCTATAGTTGTTGAGTTTCTTATTGTGCTTATTGCTAACTTTTTTAGGTTTCCATGAGTGATAGAGGCATATTTTTCTTTGACATAGTACTAGGTACCCAACCTATTTTTATTCCCTCTTACTGAATACCACCATCTAAACTAGAGGAGTTAAAAACTTAGCTGGATGATTTGATTTCAAAGGGATTCATTCTCCCTAGTGTGTCTCCTTGGGCAGTGTTAATGATTTCTTCTAAGAATGTTGATATAACAATTTTCTTTGTATTTATTTTTGAAAGATCAATCAGGTCATGTTTGAGAATAAATATTCTTTCCCCTGAATCGTTGATTTTTTCGACCAGCTAAAAGGGGTGAAGTGGTTATCAGAGATTGATCTTCAGTCTTGTTATCACCTTCTTAGGATCAAAGAGTATAATATCCCTATGACAACCTTTAGGAGTACTTATAGCCATTATGAGTACCTTTTTATACAATTTTTTTCATCAATGATCATGTGGTGTTTATGGTATTGATGAACAGTATGTTCCACAAGTATATCGACTCTTTTCTAGTTTGACTTGTGAAAAACATCTTGGTTTAATATAAAACTTATGATGATCAGTTGTGTCACTTGAGAGTGGTTCTAGACATCTTGAGATGTTACATACTTTATGCCAATATTACTAAATGTTGTTTTTGGATTCTTGGGGTAATGTTATTAGGACACACGGTTTTCAAACATGGTATTGCAGTTTTCCCTTAGAAGGTGAAAGCTATTATGACATAGGAGGAACTAAAAAATGTCTATGAGATTCAGAAATTCTTGGGATTATTGGGGTATTACTGCCATTTTGTGTAGGATTTCTCAAAAGTAGCTTCTCCAATGACTGCTCTTACACATAAGGGAGTGAAATTTATATGGTATTCTAAATATGAAGGTTCCATTAATGTGTTAATGTTTCATTTGAATTAAACTCCAATGTTAACTCTTACAGAAGTTGATTGGGGCTATATGGTCTTTTTTGATGCATCGGGTTTAGGATTGGGTTTATTTTTTATGGAGGGTGATCATGTTATGTCTTATGGTACTCATCAACTTTGACTTAATGAGAAAAACTATCCCACATGTGATCTAGAACTCATAGTTGTGTTGCATGATCTTAATAGTTGCCAACATTACATTTTAAGAAAAAAAATTACCATATACCAGAAAAATTCAGGATCAATCTCACTCGACACTAAAAATTATTATTAAAAATTAAAATGCACATAGAAACAATACATGTGGTATATAAAAATACCACCAAAGCAAAACACCCCCACACAAACAAACAAGATTGCCAATTAAAACGCGGGCTACACATCCCCAATAAAAATGATACTCCATCCGAGCCTGTAGTCACCATTCTCTACATCCATGCCGATAGAGACCTTTCATAGCATCTCGAGGTCCACCTCACATCCCAAGGTTTCCCTCTCACATTTTGAAGAGTATCACGCCTTAAAATTGTCCCTGCAACATGAACGACGCGCCACCTGTCCCACACCTCGAGGTCAACCATACAGTGCACATCGTGCTCGGAATTCACCCCTTGTCATCGCCGGCATAATTCTGATCGTCACAGCCTCTATCAGGCTTGTCGCCCGTCATCACCAACCATCGCTCGAAGTAGAAACGTTATCATGTTCCTAAAAACTAGATTTTTCCCGAAATGCGACTAGGTCACCCACGAAGACATCCCATGAACCAAGATCATCATGGGATCCATGGTAATCGCCATCTAGTAAATGAGTTCACTGCCGGTATCCTCAACATTTCTAGCTGCAAGATCTAGACGGCCATCCCTGCCATCAAGCATGGCCCCTGTCATCATCCACCATCATCTGAAGTCGATGTTGTCCGACTCCCTGCATCCTCACATCATATTTCCATCACCAACCCTGTCACTGAGGTAGGTCTCCTTTGTCATCTGAGTGATGCGAAAACCTTCCATAATCACAAGGTTTTTCGATGGGAAATTCCCCCTTAAACTAGGCCACATATTCTGCAGACCTTCGGATGTCAACCCCACAATAAAGGCAGTGCTCCTGCCATTAGGCCTACGAAGCATGGGTGCTCCACCAGCCTCACGTCGAACCAAGTCACAACCAGGGTCCCAAATACCACGTCGGTCAACACCGCCCACCACGTGGTCATTGTCACCCTTCATGCCATCCTCACCATCGGAAAAGGCCTCCTAACTAGTCTGACAGTGGGAGCACCCACCCTCGGATTCTATAACACTAGCATCTATGTAGATTTCCACAACCAGGGTTCTATCTGAAACCGTTGTACATGCTGGTGAAACCTTAGGCTCAAAAAAGAGCGTACTTGATTTGAGATCACAATTACCTCTCATTCTAGGGAAGAACCAAACACTTTCATCACCATTAATCGTCTGATCATAAGTCTGAAATTTTTTGAAGCCACATGCTGAAAACATCTCATACAGGCCAAAAATTTTATCAAGAAAAGTTCCGCATGGGATAATAAAATCTTGAGTTATATCTTCTTATAAAAATATTTGAATATTTAGAAGAGACAATGGGTAGAGAACCTGGAATCGTTTGATTTTTAAATTTACTACTCTCCGAGTAAGGGGAATGTTGGTGCTAATGATTTAAGATGGAAACTTCTATCCAATGCCATGAAAGAATATTTTAAGGAATATAATCTGATGTTTTTATTTTCCCGTATACCCTTTTGAGTTTGGGAGGATGAGACTGAGGTTGTTTTATCAAGTGTTTAGTAGACTAACTCACTTATCAAGATGGTTCTTTAGGAACAATATCTTAGTTATGTGTTCTCAGTAATTAGGGATTCTTTATATGGTGAGGATTCCATTCTCTAATGGTCTCAATCTTTAGAGGGTATCCTATGCTTCTAGAGTTATCATGTCACCCCTTTTCCTTTAACAAAGGCCATGATGGGAGGTTTATATAATTCCAAGTTGGAAGTACACCCTAGCACCATGAATATGTTTTATGATATGATGTGGTGTTTTTGGTGGTGAGGTATGAGATAGGGCATTGTTGATTTTGTTTCTCACTATTATACTTTTCAGTAGATTAAGGTTGAACATCATAAGCCTTCAGGTATTCTTTTACCACTTCTTGTGCAAACTTGGAAGTGGGATGAGATATCAATGGACTTTGTGGTTGGGATGTCTCATACACCTTGAGGAAAGAATGTGATTAGGGTAGTGAATGAACTATTAACCAAATTTTATCAATTTATTACCATTAGTGATTAGAAAACATTTGAGGGATTTGGGTGTCTTTATGTATAGGATATCATCAGATTACATGGATTTATTTATTACATAGATTTTGATAGATATCCCCAGTTCACTTCTCATTTTTGGAGAGGCCTCTATAAGGTGATGGGATCCTATGTAAAGTTGATCATGGTGTACTATCATCAGATAGATGTTTATATGGAATGGGCTATACAGATTCTTGAGTACATACTCTGAGCTTGTGTTCTTGAATTTATAGGAGCATAAAATTTCTACTTAGTGTATATTGGTTATTGTGTTCATCCTTAGTTGTGATGTATAAATATTTTCCACACTTTCATATAATGTTTCATGACTACTTATATTCACTAATATTTGAATCTCATCCCCACCCCCATGTTATATATTGTGAATAACAGGTTGTACCTTTCTAGGGTTTATTAATGTTTCTCAACCCCTTTGGGTCAGGTATATCTTATAGGGACAGCTGAAACAACAACAAAATTTCATCATTTTAATGTCAAAAATGATTAGTGAGAAAAGTTATGTATTCTTGTCTAATGGCCTAAACTGATGCTAGTTGACTCATGGGTAAAGAAGATTTATTTTAAATTTTATAGAATTCTTTTTGTAGTAATATATTTTTTAATTATGTGGAAAATATATGTATAAATTCATATCTATGAAATTAAAATTACTTTTTTAATGTTTAATATATGTTGAAAATATACATTTTTGTTGTTTATTTTTAAGAATAATTAATCTTAGGTCACCTCAAAAGTTGAAATATTTATAATGTAAATGGGGAATAACTCAATTTTTTTGATCCACATTAACTATGGGAATAAATCAACCTAATTTCTTTAGGATTGACCTCATCAAATCCATTAATCACTTATCCCACTTGCCTCTATCATTGGTTGGTATCAATGATTCTATTGATTTGATTGAAAAATCATCATTTCATTTTATTAGTCATTTATACTTTAACCTTTTTATGTCTTTTTTTACATACCAATTCAAAATATATTTTTTTATTTCTTATAAATCTATTATAATTGATTGTAGTTTTGAATTATTTAAAATATCTCATATAACCAATTATTCATAATTTAAAAATTTATCCAGCATAAGTAATTCATTTTATCAAAAAAGAATAAGATCAATGGAAAATTTTAAGATAAAAACTAAGAAGATACATGTTCTTTCCACACATTATGTTTTACAATATTGAGTATATTAAGGTTTTGAGTGATTACAATAGAAAAGAAGAAAAACACCGGATATTATTCTACTCAAATTGTTTTATCCTCTTCATTATTATCCCATCCAATTTTCTATTTATATTACATCATTAAACTTTTTCATTTTCTTAATAAATATATTTAAATATTTAAATATTTTCCTTAAATCTATTTCTAACTTTACCAGTGATTTTAGGAAAAACACCACAATCATTACTTTATTTTATCATTTCCCAATTATTTCCACCCATGTGTTTGTTTTTATAATCTTATGATATAGCCCAAATGAAATGAAATTAAATAATAATATATAGCCATTATCAACCAATATATGAGTTTTATATAATAAATGAAATAAAACTATAAAAATTAGGTCTCAACCTCTCTTAGTCTATATTAATCTTATATTCACATGTGTGTTTGATTGAGAAAACATGTAGTAGAAAATATATTTATTCCTTATCATATGAGGCACTAACTATATTAATATTGAATCCAACATGGTTTAATTATCCATGTATGGAAATTATGTGTAATTGTTTTTTGTTTTTATATGATATTTGATGTTTTATTTCTTCCTTCCATTTACATGTTCAACTGACCTTGAATGCATTATTTATATATAAGATCCTTGATATGATACATGGATCTATCATGGAACATATTATGGGTTTAATGAGATGTTATATCTCAAATGTAGAAAATTGTGACAATTTGAGTATCAAAATTCATTGAATAATTCGATAGGATTCCAAAACTCAATGATAAAAAAATATAATGTTTTGACATTTTGGTTTCTTTTAGTTCATGGTTTTTTTCGTTTTAAATATTTTTTCTCAATGGTGTGAATGAATCATATTTTTTAAATAAATATAAAAATATCATAGCATTCTCATCATCCTTCAAAAACTAAAACATGAAACATTTTTATGAATCATATATAATTTTTTTATTGGTTTTATAACCCATACTTATTAATTCCATTTCTGATATGGTTATTAAGATAGGATTGAAACTTCAAGCTCACTAATTTTGGTCCTATTTTGAAGTCCTCATCAATATTTTTATCCCAAATTATTGGTGAATTGGGGAACCTATATTGTCCCTGGAGGTGGTCATTCAATTAGCCATTCTTCATGGGAGTTCTCACTTTTTTAGATTTTTTCTACTTTAATTAAAAGTTAAATAGTAAAAAATTAATTTGGTTTTCTGTGTTATGAACTAAATAAAGTAAATAGAATAAGGTAAAATAAAATATAGAAACAAAAATAAATAAAAAATAAAACAATTTCCATAAGGAGAAATGATCGATAAAAAAGTTGAGTTTAGTGTCATATTAGTCATTACATAAATTATATTTCATTCAACTTAAATGATTAGATTATATAATATTCCTCTAATATTATTCTAATATTTTATTTGGGAGTGTATATCAAGTTTAAGATCCTCTAAAATTGTGTTAACAACCTACTTTATCCTTAGAGATTTAGCATAAAATATACCTCTCCAGATTTCATAATCTAACCAAACGCCTGACCGTTCCCATGTGTAATTCAAAACCCATTTTCCTTTAATAATAAATATATTTAGTGAAATAAAATAAGGGGTATTAATATTGATTTAATAGTTGAATAAATAAGGATTTATGTAATGTGAAGTGAAGAGTGACCACCATAACTCTACTCCCACATCCCTCGTTATCTTACTTGAATTAGAATGAAATAATGACCTAAATTAAAAGAATGAAACTCAAGATGAAAGAACCACCCCCTTGGATCAACCATATTTTATTTATCTATAACTATGGAGTGGGAGAGGTTGATGAGGGAGTAACACAAGGTGATTTTAGTGGAAGAGAAGTGAAATTGAGAAGAATCAAATAGAATAAAAACACTTGAATCTAGAAAAAGAGAGAGTAAAATAATAAAATTCATCTACCATCATAGTGTCTAGGTAGACTTGTAATAGAAAAATCCCCACAACCCCCATTTCCATTTAAATAGATGAAAAAAATCCTTAAAATTAGATGAATAAAATGAATAATGTACCAATAAGGTTTAGATCCACCTCTATCTTTGTCCATGTGGACAACCCTAATCATCATCATGAAACAAAAAAAATAGAATCAAATTTTAGAATAATCAATGTATCAACTTATCTATATTTCAACATAGTGAAATAATTTCATGATTTTAGGTCTCAATGTATGTGTGGATTGGGTGGAGAGAAATACATGAAATACCTAGATCCAATCATAATTTGGGATGCACTAAAATGATTTGTGATCATTGGGTTAGGATTTGTTCAGCTGGTGGTTTAGGTCAGACTTGTAAGTGGGATTATGTACTTCCAAAATTGGTAGGAATATGTGGATTTGGTGAATACTGTTAGGTTTGGATATGTGAAAAAAAATTCTGACGAAGTTTATTTCATTATAGAATGAAATATTTTGGGATTATAATTCAGAACCAGTGGAGTTAGTGGTAGTGAAACTACGGGTTCAGAACCAAGTAGTAACAATTGAAGCATTCCATGTGGAAAAGTCTTGAGGGAAGGTAAATGAGTTCCAAATGTTGTATTGTTCACTAGAGGATGTTCATAGAGTTTCTGTGTCAATGGGTATCATAATTTTTTCTTAATTAAGTATTGTATGACCACAAATATTAGAAGGTAGAAAATATGGATGAACTAGAAGGGTTTTTATATTGATCATTCAAAAATAGATGTTCATGGTTCACTCGCTCAATGTTGGATGGTTGTTATTATAGTTAGGACTGACTATAAAGTTAATTTTTCCATTTTCTCCTAGTTAGTGTTCCATATTTGGCAGTTCTAACTCAATTATTTCATTCGATTATTCTTCTCATTTTTTAAAATTACAATTTTTTTATGGTGTTGGACTTATTCTGAACCATGAAAATTCATGGTGTTTTTTCTCAAGTGTTCTCCTTTGGTTTTTCCTTGTTCTGCTTCAGGTGTGAGTGAAGGGTTTTTTTAGGATTGATTCAGTGTGTGGTAGGAGAATGAATTTTCTCATTTTGGATACACTAAATCCATAACTTATTTTTCAATTCCTATTTGTTCTTTATGTATTGTTGGATAGAATTTTTGAGTTCAGGGGTCCAAATTAGATTAGTTTATCTTGGTATTTAGAGAGTGTTTATAATAATTATTTGGTTTCATATGATACGTGACTCTTAATTTCTACATTTATTTTTCATGTTCAATTGAATATCAGAATCAATGAGAGGTTTTGTCTCTCAAATATGGGAATTTGTGATTATTTTTGTATCATGATTCGTCAAATGATTGTTTTTGACATTTTAGTTTCCATCAAAAATCCAAAACCAAGAAAACAATATCAAATTGTTTTCAAACATTAGGAAAATGATACAAAATTAATTCTTCCAATCTAGGAATTGATTGTACATCAATTTCATGACCCCCTCCCTCTAAATATTCCCCTCCTGGGATGGAAATGAAGAAATGGAGATAATGACCCCTGAGTCGCACATCTAATAGGACCCAAGGTAGTGACAAGAACCAAGGGTATACAAGTCTCACAAAATGAGAGGTATTTCCCTTTTTAAAGAACAAATATTGGGAGATAAGTTGTTTCATCCCAAAAAACTCCATGATATTTATAAAAGAAAGACAAAATCCATCTCACATGCATGTTTAAAATAAAACTGTTATAAGTGAAAAAAGTATCCAAATTAAGTACCAAAAACAAGAAAAAGTAGCGACTCATAAATTATCCCAAATCCTGATCTAGAAATGCCTAGAAAATTCCAAGAAATCCTCCTAGAAACATGAAAATAGTTTTATATACAAAGGGTGAGCATAAAAGTATACTCAGTAAGAAAAAACGTCTCTCATGCACATGTGAAAGAAGAATACTAATGCCCCTGTGAGAAAACATCAAAACCAAACAGCACCTAAGTAGGTATACTAACCACCCCAACCTCACCAAGGAACACCCACCAAATAATGCAAGTCAAGTAAAGTAATTTAATAAGAACATTGTTTATAGGGTATCCCACACCACTTTACTACTGATTATCAACTATCATACCCTAACATAAAATGTCTCGGTGCTCCCACCTCTTCCAAACACACCACATCACAATCAGCCCACACACACCTGGGACTCACAACAAAACCTCTTCCCATCCCTGGGGCCATGAGCCACATCACATCTCTCCTATAGAAACCTAGGCACTATTCCACATCACATACCACCCATAGACACCTGGGCCACATACCACATCACATCCCAAAAATACCTGGGAAATCATAACACATATCATCCGAAAGAAACATGGGGAAACACAACATCTCTCGTACTGAAGACACCTAGAAAAACAAAAAAACATCTCATCCTGAAGACACCTTGGAAAACAAAACTCTCTCGCACACACCTAGGCCCCACAAAATACAACCTGCTCAAAGAATCTTGGGCTACCGCTTCCTGGAATAAGGAGCATGGAAGAGTGGGTGTCCATTCATCTTTTATCCCACCAGGTTGTTTGGGAAAGACACCCTCCCTCATGATGATGGGGATGTTCGACTAGGGTGGGGAGTATATAGAGATCCTAAGAAAAATACATGTATATATAGATATAATATCAAAAACTCTTTCTCAACCTATGGTTTCTCAAACAAAAAACGGGATAAAAAAATTAACAACTTCTTTGCTACCTCTAAATGCAATTACCCCACTACAAGCCACAACTTATTTCCAATTACCAAATAATTTTGTTAAACTGTTACCATTATTCATTCACAATTCATTTATTCATTCTGTTAACCAAACCATCCCAAGATAGTCCCAAACATTATTAATCAATCATTTATGCATCCATTACATTACTATCTACGAAATTACTATGTACAACACATAACAAGAAACACAACCAAATCAAAAAAATGGAGAAACTCCAGGCAAATTACCCATACCAACCAAAACAAGTATCCAACTCCCAACCACATCCAGTAACATAGCCAAAGCACAACCCAATTATAGCAACATTTCACAACACTAATAAAACATCCCAAAATTAATCAATCTCTCAAACTGAGATTTAATTACATGGTTAGGTTTATGTATCATCTACAATTTCATCTACCACATCGCCCAAACCAACCCAAAATACACACATGTTCTTCATCAATGTACCACAACACAAACCTGTGCACATCGACACATCACAACATGAATACTTCACATTCTATCTTCTCCATGCACATAACTGCACTATCCCACATAACCATAACCCCCATACCATAATATAACACAATTCCAGATTTAATGTGGCATCCCTTATTTAATTCCATTTTTTAATTTAGAGCTTTTCATAGAAACTAGGTAATCCTGGGGAATCCATTTATTATCCCAGTGTACGTGATTTACCAGTTTCCTTTTTGGGTGATACCACAAAAACCACAACCAAATAAGCACACACAACAGATATAACCAGCGTAAACAAATCCACCAATGACCACTATTTTCAACAGGGCATTCAGACCATATAACCACAATATCACAAACAATATGGAAATCTATGAAGAGAATCCAATAAACCCTTATAACCTTTTAATTAATCTATCTAGTAATTTACCTCTGATTAATCCATCACAACCATAATCCAAGTCTAAAAAAATCAAAACACCTCCTGCATGATGCAAAAATGAAGAGAGATAAGGGAATATGTACCTCGAAGGCATGTCAACATTCTTCACATGAGAACGGATCACGTAATGGTTCTCAGATCACCTATCCTGCAAGATCAACATCCATATGAGGATGTTGTGGCATGAACAAACAAAAAACAACCAAAAGAGACCTTATTAGGAATCATGGATAAGCCCACACCATGGCACAATGATGAGATATGGGAGAGAATGAGACCCAAACCGAGGTAAACTGTTATAAAACAAAGTGATATCGTACCTTGGACCACCATAGATCACCAATTAATCATCACTAAGATTAATGGATTGAATATGGAGAAATATGGTTAGAATAACTCCTCAGGGCACCTTAAGTTCATCTAGAATGGGAGGTGGAAGTGAAAATGGTAGAGTGAATGAAATTTCAGCCAAAAATAATTTTTAAAACAGAACTGGGTCGGGGTATTACATGACGTGTAACACCCTTTCATGCTGTGTAATACTCGGGGTTCAGTTTTCACCTAAAAATGCATTGCCCCTTGATTTTATTTTATTTTTCAAACCCTTAAATATTACATTTTGTGAATCCATACTTCACACCGTGTAAAAGTATTTACATAGTGAAGCTTTCCTGGACAAACTGTGAAACCAAACATCACATCGTGAAATCATGTTAAATGACGTGTAACCTCCCTGCATCTGACTTTTAACAATTAAACTTCTCAAAACTCCCTTTGAGCCTCCTTAAATCACTTACAATTACCAAACTCACAAAGTAATAGACCGGAAAGGCACAAACCATTACATTAGATACCAATCAAATGATTCTCATCCTGGAGAATCCAAAATCAATCCTAGGAGAAAAAGGTGTCAAAACAAAAACCCCATGAGATACCTCTCAAGGATCTCTCTATACTTGGAACACTGCTAAAAACAAAAAAACATAAAAATTGTACAACAAACCATCTTTTTCGAACACAGGAACCCTAAATTTTCATCCTCCATGTCAAGATAAAATATTCTCTAGGCGGCACTGAATCACGCACATGGGATTAATCACATCGTAGATAATGTGTCTCGATTAAGAATCTCATCCTCCCCTTTCTACATGTTCGGACATCATCACACATTGTACCACACTCAACACTACTAAGGGAAAATAGATCATCACATAAAAAAAACGATCAAACATTACATTTCAAAACAAAATAGAACAAAATAAAACTCAAAACAACTCCATGTATTGGGAATGCATCTACATTTCTTTCTCCCAAGTACTCTCTTCAAGGCCACCATGCATCCACAAAACACAAACAAATGGAATGGTCAGTCCAAAAATAACCTTCTCCTAAAGATGTTGGATATCTATATGTCATTCAATGTAAGTCGCATCTTCCTCAATATCTAGATATACCTAGTTAAGTACATGGGAGTAATCATGAATATACCAATGAAGCTGAGATATGTGGAAGATATCATGGATCCTCTCCAACTACGGTGGCAACGCCAACTGGCAGACCACTTTGCCAACTCATCCCAACACCTCGAAGGGTCCAACAAATCTAGGGGAAAGCTTGATCCCTCTACCAAACCTCTGTTGTTCATGTCGAGAGGAAACCTTCAAGAACACATGGCCCAACCTCAAACTCTAAAGTCCTCCTCCTGTTATTGGCATACAACTTATGCCGATCCTACACTACTTTCATCCTCTCTCAAGAAATATGATCCTTCTACGTTGTGTTGTGCACCATGCCTAGAACAAGAATAGCTTTCTCCCCAACCTCTGTCCATCACAACATAGAAGGAAACTATCTCTGGTACAACACATCCAATAGAGCCATGCTAATGGAAGAGTGATAACTATTATTATAAGTGAACTCTACCAAGGTCAGGTGTTGTACCCAAGATCTGTCGATGTCTAAGATGGATGCCCACAGCATATCCTCAAGCTTTTGGATAGTTTTATCTGTCTTCCCATCAATCTGGGGGTGGAAAGTAGTGTTGAGGCATAACTTGGTTCTAAAATCATGTTGTAATCCCCTCTAGACTCGTGAGATAAACTGCATGTTCCGGTCTAATACCATGTACCTTGAAACTCTATGAAACCACACCACTTCATCCACATACCTCTTGGTTATGGAATCCATTGTGCCCAAATCCTTGATAACTAATAAGTGACTCGATTTCATTAGCTGATCCACTACTACCCAGATAGAATTGTAGCCTCTATGATCCCCGAGTAACCCTATGACTAAATCCGTCGAGATGTCATCCCACTTCTACTTAGGGACATCCAAGGGATGAAATAAACCATTGGGAACATGGTGCTCATACTTTACCTACTGGAAGATCAAGAGTCTTACCAAAAACTCTTATACTACCCATTTCATCCCAATCCACCAAAACTATATCTTCAAACCACAATACGTTTTATAATTTCCTGGGTGTACCACTAAAGGGGATTTATGAAACTCATAAAGAACTCCATCATGCATTTCTATTTGAAAAAACACCCTCCCATGGAACAAAATATGATTCTGACCATCCTTTGACCATCCCTCGGGAGCATAACCATGGCCAACAAAATCACAAAAAACCTCCATCTCTAAGTCTTCCCACTATGACTCCTCCACTTATTGCATTAAAGAATACTGCACTGTCGTCTGCAATAAATATCCTCTACCACAATCCATTCCTACATCAAAGTGCTAGGATTCCAATTCCTCTATCACTTTCCAAGCGTCTTTAGATTCCAAAAAAACCTCCTTCCATGAATTTCTACTCAAATCATCATCCATGACATTATACTTTCCTAAGGTGTAGGAGATCTCCAAATCATAGTCCTGATGAAAATCCAACCACCTATGCTGTCGCAGATTCATATCACGCTGAGAAAAGATATACCACAAACTCTTGTAATTTGTAAAGACCACAACGTTCTCCCCAATTAGGTAATGTCACCACAACCTCAGTTAAAACATGAACATTGCTAATTTCATATCATGGGTGTCATAGTTACACTCTTGGGGCATAATCTCCTAGACCCATAAGTATCACGGCTTGACGCTGCATCAAGAAATGTCCCAAACCCAAATTGGAAGCATCAAAAAACACATCAAACATCATCCCTTCCTATGGAAATTGGATCACTAGATCACTAGCCAAATTCCCCTTTACATAACTGAATTCTATCTTACACTGCTCACTCTACACAAAAACCTTGGTACTTTCTAGTCATAGTAGTCAACAGATCCATAACTCGAGATAAATCTAGAAAAAACCTTTGATAATAGTCTATGAGACCAAGAAAACAGTGAACTTTAGCCACATTCTTGGAAACTTACCAAGAAAAAATATCTTCAACCTTTGAGGGGTCAACTTACACACCCTACTGGGACACAAAATGCCCAAGGAAATTCACCTCTCATGTCGGGAACTTACACTTGGAAAACATTCCATAGAACCAGTGGCGTCAAATAACTTTCAAGATAGTTATGAGATAGTTAGTGTGATCCTCCCCTTATATTAAGTAGATCAAGATATCATTGATCAATATGATGATGAACCAGTCTAGTAACTCATGAAAGACAGATTTCATAAGCCCCATGAACATGGATGGTGTGTTTGTAACACCAAATGTCATGACTAATAACTTGTAGTGCCCATACCTGAATTAGAAATCACTCTTTAGGATATCACCCTCTTTTACCCTCAACTGGTGATATCCAGATTATATATCATTCTTAGAAAACAAAATTTCACCTCTCAGTTGGTCAAAAAGATCATCTATCCTCGGAAGAGGGTAAGGATTCTTTACCATCACCTAATTCAACCTTCGGTATTTTATATACAACCTTATACTGACATCCACCTTCTTTTAAAACAATACTAGAGCACCCCACGGTGACACACTAGGCCAGATAAAGCCATTATTCATTAAATCATCTATCTGAATCCTCAACTCTCATAGATCAGAACGTTTCATCTGATAAGGATCCATTGAAATCAGAGAAGCACTGGGTTGTAAGTATATCCCGAACTCAACATTATGTTGATGGGGTAGGGTCAAAACCTCCTTGATAAAAACATCCTAAAAATCCCCAATAACTCTAGAAACCTCCACTATCCCAACAACTTCTGATTCTATTGATATCTCATCCAATAAGGAATGAAGAGTCTCTACTCACAAACTGCCCACCTAACAGTTCTTCTCACCAATGAAGACCATAGTCCGACCATCCATGTCTTAAAACACAAATCTTCTCCAAAGGCATTTCATAATATCATGCATGGAATACAACCACTCAATACCAAGAATCACATTTTATGGCTACATCTTTAGAAAGAAATGATCCCCATGGTACTAATTCTGTCCCATTATCGGTATGCATCCCCGACACACATTAAACAAGTTTTCTAGCCTCTGATTGGCATACTCAACACCAGGGGAACGGGAAGTCTCTCTACATCTCGTCCTAGAGCATGGTCTAGACTATGGGAAATAAAGGAGTCTGAATCTTCTAAATCAAAAAAAATAACAAGAAAGGGTACTAAACAAGTTGATCGTACCTCTAACTATCTTTGGTCTTTCCGAAACTGGTACCTCCACTCTGTGAAACTGAAAACACCAATCTTCTCTACCCCTTTACTAAAAACCTTGTAAGAGTTGGTGTCTTAGAACCAACTTTTTGTACTTTGATAACATGAATATTGAATATGTTTAAATATTAAACATCTTATTACATAATTTTCATTTTTCAGCAAGACTAAAGTGTAATAATGTCCTGGAGTATTTTTTGCATTGACAAGGCCATAGTAGTTCCCCGCTATGATGATAACCTTGAAGTGCTATGACAATATTCATAAATATAGTTATTTTATTGGATTACATACTATAATGGGACACATAGTGTACATATCGTTAGGAGTGAGTACTCATAAGCAGATGACACTTCCTCTCATGAAGTTTGCACTTGGTAATCTCTAATACAAGAGATTATGAGAATAGACCTGCCAATAGGAATTCCGCATGTTTTGGTTTCATCGGATATTCCTATATGAGAGTGTGTGTAGTGATCCTTAGAATTTAATATTATCATTAATATGTTTTAGGACTCAAGCACTTTGATTTTCTAACTAAAACCTCCATGCAGACAGTTGGTGGGAAGTAGGGTACATTGGGTGTGTCGTGAATGACATGTTATTAATGGATAATTCGAGGAAGGATTTGTCCCTTCCATTTATGGAAGTTGATATGTCATCCCTTTGATTGAAATAGGACCGTCAAATGAAATTCCATGGCCATGGTGTGATGATGAGTTTATTTCAGGTAGTCAAAGAACGACGTATGAAGCACAAAGTTTGATGAAACTATCATGAAACCTGCTTGATGAGATTTTGAGATAAAGGAATTATATTACACAGTGAGCATTCATATGTGGATGGTTCTATTGTTACTTTATGTTCTTTCTCTTGGGTTCCTTGACCCATTGCTAGATAGTACTCTTGTACTTTAGGCAAGCCCGCCTAATTCCAATGAGGAAGAATCCTAGAGGGTAACACACTAAGTGTTTCTGGTAGTCTCGGTTAAATTCTATTTGAATTTAATTTATGAAATTAATATTATTCTCAAGACTGTGGAATAATTTTATTCGAGTTAAAATGACCATATAAATTAAATAAATATTTATTCACTGGAATTTGAGTAAAATATATTTATTTATTTTGTTAAACATGTAATAAATATTTATTTACTAGTTTGTAAATAAAAAAATTATTTAAGAGAATAAATTGTTAATTTATTTATCTAGCTGTTCAATAAATGGAAGTAGAGTTCAAGTGGACCAAGGCTGGTCTAGTAGTAAAATAATTATTTGCAAGAGAGTAAATATTATTTAACTAGTTGGTATAATTTAAAATAATAATAATCTTGTTATTATTTTGTGATGCATAATTTTATTTATAATTCTATTTTTGAAAAGTTGGTGCACCATAAATAATGATGCGGTATTATTATTAAAATCATGGGTTTTCTCTAAGTTTATGAATTTTTATAATTAATGTTATGAAATTAAATATTATAATTTAATCCCCATGTTGATAAATAGATAGGTAAGTCTATTATGCCATGTACCAAACTGCACACCCAGTGAATTGATAATTGTTGATCTAAAAAATTTCTATCTAGAATCCTCTGCCCCCCCCCCCCTCACAAATGAGAGGTGTTCTTAAATACTAAAGAACAATCGATAAAGAACGACTGAAACAAGATACTTGCTTCATCGTGCTAGAACCCATAGAACGAGTGGTGTCAATCAGATTCCATCAAAGCATGTGTGGATCCCTACTACAGGGAATCTGGTTCGGATCCTCATAAGTGCAACGAGAAAATAGATAAGGGTCATTCCAGATGACCAACATCATCAACAAAGAAATTACCAAAGATCCATGTATTATTTTCTTTATAAAATTAATAAATTAATTATAAACACGATGCGCAAGATCCTCTCTAAAGGTTTCGGGCCTCTTCCTTCTTTATCTAAATCTTTGATTCTATTTTTGGGAGATTGGCATTTATCAGCGTATTGATACCAGAATAATCATTTGTCATGGTAAAAAATTAACCTTGGGCACCGACCCAACCGCACTTCTGCTACACCCAGAACCAACAAGTGGTATCAGAGCGGTTACAATATAGTTTATAATTATTTAAATAATTCGTTGATTATTTACTATTTAATAATTTCGTTTTTCAATTCAAGGTTAATCATTCTTGTAATCTGGATTTCGAGATTTGTTCTCCCTCTTTTTGTTTCTCATAGATTTCATAGAAAAAAAGGATTTTTTAATTAAAATTTAAACTAAAAACTTGTTAGTAGGCACCGAAGATTCTACTTAAGTGACACGAAATTATATGTTGTGTGCTCATACTTACATTCTATATTTTATTCCATACACAATGTGTAATCCTGACTACACATCGTGTAGTCGTGGTCAGCGCATTGGGAGTAATTCAGCAATTACTCAAGTCATGTTCATTTATTGCACTTTTTTTTTTAATTCTACACCGTGTATTGACTGGGACAGATAGGCACATGCTTACCAGATTACACGCCATGTGCCCAATTGCACATGGCGTGTAGTCCCTTTGGATCAGGGGCCAAACTGTGTATCCCATACATGGTTAAGACAACCGATAAACATGTAATGTGGAGAAAACATGATGTGTATCCCACTTTACACATCGTGTACTCTGAAATTTCTGAAGTACGTTTCACATGGTGAGTCCCTAGGTGTGTACTTTGGGATAGACGGTGAAGGTAGTACATGTCATATAGTCAAAACTACACTCCATGTACTTTACCAGATTACACAAAATTAAAACATTAATGTTTCTGTAACGTTCAAAACTACACATCATGTATAAATCGTACTATAGGCTTTTACTCTATGCATTGAAACCTCTTGTATTCCATATGTCATAAGAGTAAGATATTATGTGAATATAATACATATTGGGTATATTCGAAGGGGTATTCACTAGGATACCTCCAAGGAGTATTTATGTACAAATATGAGAATCTTAGGGGAATTCAAAAAAGGATTAAGATAATATGATAGATTAATTAAAGATAATAATTAATCGATTAAAGAGAAATTTATCTTAATAATGAACAACTAACAAATTGAATACTAGTTTTATTAAATGTGTACCTCATTGCAAGTATGTGGGTGATCATGAGCAAGACCAAGAACTTTGAATGTGATTGGTTTCCTTTTAATTTATTTATTAACTTAATTTTTGGTCTGCAAGCCATCATTCATCATTAATATGTAGGGTATGCGTGCCCATGGTTTTTTTATGTAAACCCCCCTTTTACCCCTCACATGCGTGTGAGTTATAAAATCATATGTAATGGATGAAACTTTCATTCTGGTGGAGGTGGTTCAAGATGGACCCGAGACGAAACCAATACCAGGAGATACAGAGGTGGACGAGTGGAAATATGTAAACACGAACCCAAAAGGTTCAAGGTGTTTCTTCCATAAGTTAGAGTTAGTTTATCAACCTCTAGATAAAATAACCATTAGAAAATCTCTTGATCATTCCTTTTTCTGTATTTTATTTTTTTCAGTTTCATGGTTTATCATTATGGATGTGTTTTTGTGATCACATAATTAATGAACTAACAAGCATGAAATATGGAATTAAAATAAACTAGGATTATGCGTAAATATTATCAAGACATGGTTAATCACTTAAGTAAGTTCCAATTAATATTAACAAGAATGTGCTAATGATAATAAGTAATTCACACATAAGTGATAAAAATCCCTCAAATAAAATATTAACTTAGTCTAATCCTTCCGTTACTTGATTAAGGGAAAAAACTCAACAAATCTATGTGTTTGACCAACCCTTGCTGGGAAACATACTTTTTTATAGGAATCCCTTATGAAAGGTTTCTGGTTGACTTAAACATATTACATCAAGAGGAGTATCCCTTGCTAGACTTGGTGTAATATTGGAGGCATAGTTGATGAAATTCAAAGTTAGGATTTCAGGATTGGGGAGTCCACTCAGCAGATCAAGGAGGTACAAGACCACAGTTGTCAAAGAACTGTCTACCTAAATACATTCAAATTGCTTAACCAAACCTTGTTGGGGTTATACGATGAAAAATACGGATCCTTTCCACTTGAATATCATGTAACATGGACATTCTGAGTTCAATGGTGAGGGCCATTGGGACTTGATAAAATAGTGAGATACTTAATAAAATTAATTTATTATAAAATGTAATCAAGAAAGTACTAAATATATGATATTTTATTATAGAATAAAAATGAAAATCTCATCAACCACACTATCCATGTGATAAATTCTGGATAAAGACAACATCATCACTGTAAGTAACTTCCAAGAATGGTTTAGACGCCTTCGGGATATCCTATGCCCTGAACGAATGTCTTACATGTTGGAGTTAGCATTACATGATCTATCTTCCAAAGAGGTGACTGATGAGGATTTTCAATTATATGAGGAACATATGAGTGATGTGGTCGATGTTATCATCAATGTCTAGTGAGCTCATGAAGTCTCACAAAAACATGGATTCTAATAGCATGCTCGAGCATCTCCATGGTCTTTACCAGGAGAGAGAAAGACAAGAAATGTTTGAGATCTCCAAGGCACGCTTTCAGAGTAAGGTTGGAGAGGGTGCCCCAAATGGGCCTCATGTAGTCATGATCATTGGGTACATTGAGAACCTAAAAGTTCTAGGGTTTAAACTCCCCAAAGAACTGGGAACCGATCTCATTCTTGAATCACTCCCTCATAGTTTCTCTAACTTTGTTGTAAATTTCAATTTGAACAAAATTGAGAAGTCTCTATATGATCTTTTTACCCTCATTCTCCAAGTGGACAAAGATATGAAGCACAAAAATCCTTTTATACTTATGGTTATTAAAAGGAAAGGGAAAGAAAAGAGCATTAATCCCAAAGTTTATTCACTCCCTTATAATAAAAATAATATCAATGGGGAGGCAAGGGAACATGAGGTTGTTTATTTTTCATGTGGCAAGAAGGGCCACTAGAAGAAAAACTACACCCAGCCTAAGAAGCAAGGGGAATATTTAGGTGTATTTTTTATCAAATGAAATATATCTGTTTCTACAAATTGGGTATTAGATACAACTTTTGGTGATCACATATGTATCCAAATATAATAACCAAGTAGAATCAGGAAGATTGACTGAGGGGGGTAATCTACAAGGAGCCAACGGTGATAGAATTTCTGCTATAGTTGTCGGGGACTACCACCTCACATTTCCTACTAGAATGATCTTGGTGTTAAAGGGTTTTTATTATGTGTTTTCTGTTACTAAAAACATCATTTCTATATCCAGATTAGATATAGATGTGTTTTTTTCACGTTTGGAAATGAATGCTTCTTATTTTAGAAAGATAGAATTTGTTTTGGTATGTCACATTTATACAACGGTCTTTATGTGTTGGATTATACAAACCAAGTAATGGAAATAGATAAAAAAGACACTTTGTTTGGCATCACCAGCTAGGTCATGTAAACAAGAAACACTTGACAAAGTTACATCTAGATGGATATTTAGATTCTTTCAAACTAAAACCACTTGGCGTATTTCATGCATGTTTACAATGAAAAATGACCATAGCCCCATTTATTGGGAAAGGTGAAAGGGCTGAATAGATTCTTTAATTGGTCTATAACAATGTTTTTGGACCGTTTTTAGTTGAAGCAATGGGAGGGTACTCATACTTCATAACTTTTTCTGATGATTTTAGTGGATATGGATATATCTTCTAAATGTGGTATAAGTAAGATTCATTTGATAAGTTCAATGAATACAATAGTGAAGTTGAGAACCATCTTGGTAATAATATTAAAAAACTCCGCTCAGATCAAGGTGGATAATATCTTAATCAAGACATCATTGATTACTTATAAAAGTTTGGGATCCTATCCCAACTCAATCATCCTTACACGCCCTAGTGGAATAGTGTGAATGAAAGGAGGAACCGCACATTGTTGGAAATGGTGAGATCAATGATGAGTCATGCGATTCTTCCATTTTCCTTTTGGGTATATGAGTTATAAACAATGGCACACTTACTAAACTAAGTACCAACTAAATTAATAAAGGGTATTCCATAAGAGTTTTGGTGTGCACAATAGATAAGGATAGATTGGTTCAAGACATAGAGTGTGCCCTCCCTTCCTCCTCTCTCATGCCTTCGAGTGAAAACCAAGGTTTATTCATCCTTTATAAAGAATATTGTTGTGCTGAACCATGAACAACACAACTAATTAGGATCATCCGTGCAAGAACTTGATATTTCTATGGCATTGATCAAAGATTATAATCACATGTGGATCGCCGCTAAAGGGATTCCGCACTTGAATCATGCAACACAAAACCAATGTTACAAATTCCATTCCATGATATCATCAAGGAAATTGGAATTACAAGTTGAAATAATTCTATATCTAAACATAAATTAATCTTAAATTAATTGTGAAGATCATCTCCCTATAGTTCAAACATATTAATTTAGTCTATTAATTTGTTGATTTTCATTGAAAATGATCTCATGATCATGTAAATAAACTACTACACATGATTTAATACTATAAGTAGATTTGGTGATACCTTCAAAAGATGATTCAACTATGTACAGAACCTACAAGAGGTATTACAGAAGTCACATGTTTAATTTATAATAATTTATTATTCATTTATTGATTGCAAGTGTTTGTATTTTATTTTACTTAAAATGATTCATTTTAATATCCAAATGTCAAACCCTCTTCTATTCTTCATTGTAAATAACATAACTAGTAATCGGTTAATTATTAAAAATGAAGAATCATCTGAAGATTTCCATATGGAGGTGATAAAGGTTTTTCCTAAGAGAAACAAAGTAAACACCGAGTACTTAATGAGTACACACTATGTACATCATGAGTACACACTGTGTAGTTTTTCTTCACATGACAAAATTTCATGATGAAGTATGAAATATACAATGTAATCAGATATAAGATCCAAAAAATGATCATTGTGGGGATCAAGATAGGCTATAAAATATCTTGAAGAATTACACACTATGTAACCACTATACACGACGTGTAGTAACATGTGTCTTGTGGCTGAGCACATGGCGTGTCCCACGTGAGAAGTGTGTTGGATACCCAACATGAGTACTACCAAGACATTAAATATGAGGTTACATGCCTTGTATTCCCAATAAACATCGTGTACCTTGAACACATCCACAATAGGAAACACACCTATACCCGAGGCATGTGTTGTGGGCACAGGAAGAAGATAAGTACACAATGTGTATTTTTTTACACGTCGTGTATTCTGTTGTCGACATTGTTCTCAAATTTTTACAAGAAAAATAATTAAATGTAAAATTAAACCTATTTATTATGTGTTACATGTGTCACTCATTCGACATTACGTGCCATTTCATAGGATTAATAGTTATACATTAAATTAATTTCCGTGCTAAATTTTTGATGAACACATGGGGTTGCCTCCAAGTACACTTGTGTAGTATATTAATTTTAAATAAAGTTAATTTTACTTAAAATTATAGATGATGGTTAGTTAAGGATATTTTAATGGAATTAATATTAAACTAAATTAATAGGATTAATTTTGTGGAGCATTATATTAATTAAAGAAAAAATTGAAATAATCGATAACAAGATTTCAAATGTATGCTCGTAACTAGAATAATGTATGTGTTTTTTTTGGGTTTAGATCCATATAATTTATTTTTAAATAAATTGAAACATAAATATTCAAAAGAAAAATACAATTCTATTTTTTAAAAAATAACTTGTAAACATGTTTTGATGTTCAATTATGTGAAAAACTCAAATGAAATGTTACAATGCAGAAAAAACGTTAATAATAGTTTGTTGGTGGATCTCTTTTAATTAATTGTTTAAAGGACATTAAATAATAAGGAAGGTGTAAGTAGGGCTTATCTAAATGATTTTAACACCACAAAATGTATCATCTATTTTATTTCTAAATGAGTAAATGGGTTTTGATGTCCAATTATATGAGATATATTTTAATTCAATGAATGAGAGAATAAATTCAATTATAGCCTGTCAGGAAAACCAAGTTATGACTATATTCTAAATACATGTGTTGCATATTTATTAAGTACAAACCTTTGTGTCAAAAAAATATAATATAAGTTATAAAATATAGCGTTAGTGTGCTCGTAATATTTTTTTATGTTTTTTGACTACTGAACTATAAATTGTTATTGTCATTATATCTTTTGGAACACTTAAGATTCAAAAATCAATTATAAAATATTCATGAGACTGATTTTTCTATATCGTGTATGTAAATTTTTTATTATTTTTCTTAAGTTTTAAAATTCTTTAATTATTCAAAATCACAAATATTCCAATTGATGTCCCAACCTAAACGTGTTGGTGTATATTATTTATCATTTTCATCCTTAGGTGTAACGCCCCGACCCCAGCTACCCAGAGTCGGTGCATTACTTCGTAACATTGGCATGATCACAAGAATGATCAAATCTCGAATGACCGATTGGTTTAGTAGCCTTGGAAACACTAGATATAATCATAAAGTTTTACATTACATTTCAAAGTGAAAAACTACTACAACAACAAAGTCTTCATATCCACACTATTAACCCCTCATAATATCCCTGCAAGTCATTCATAATTTACTTCTTCACTACCTTGGAAAAATAAAACATAGAAAAGGGGTGAGCTCAAATGCCCAGTAAGGATAACAATATAGTGGAACATTCAAAATAATCATAAACATTTAAGGCAATGAATTACTAAAACAAAAGCCTTTTAAAATTGAACTTCAACATAGTATGGCAAAAGTAAAATGAAATAATGCCATTTACTTATTCACATGGATATTCTACTAATCGAATAATCACATGCAATATCAATAACCACTATCATAATGTTGGAATGCATAATGCCAGACTATCATAACCACATAGCCAAGGCCTCGTGCCAAGACTACAAATAAGATTTTGTCAAGGCCTTGTGCCAAGACACTAGTTTGTCTCATGAGACCTACCGATGCATCGAGGAGCTATAGCGGGCTCCACCCGTCACTTATTAAGTCCAATGCATTCCCATATGAAAAGGTTTAAACATAACATAAACATTCGTATTAAAACTACCATACGAAATGTCAATAATTTCACCATAAACTATGAATGGTATAAAAATAGCACATCCATAGTCAAACATATCACAAAACCTTCAATACAATATAGAAGTTTTGTATCATAAAAAATCAACTTCAAATAATCTTAAAATCCATCAAAGGATGTTGACGTAGATGAAATCAAAACACTTTTTAGAGAAATATCTCTTTCTATTTTTGAAATCATTTAAGAGTCATATAAAATAAAACATTTTCTTTGAAAATATTCTTATAAGCTTGTAAGGAAAGCTTTGAGGATTTTATAATGGCGTAAAATAACCGCACCCGCCGTATAAGTTAAAAAAAACATTCTTACCTCAATTCTGTCGAAAAGGTTAAAAAGGACCTTGTTTTGAAAACGACGGAAAGATTCCTTTATAAAAATATTATAAAAATTCAAACAAGGGTATAAATGACTTTAACCCATATTCTTATAAATAGTAAAAATGTTTTGAAATACATCTTTAAGAAACATGGATGTGGATGATAAAGATATCCCAGTAGATTATTACGTATAAACAACCTCGGATAATGAAGAGATTGTGAAATAACCCTTACCTTGTACTTTTCCTTGGTTGGGGTAGGTTAACCTCCTGTATAATGGTGAAATAATTGTTATTAAATTATACAAGAATCATATACATTAATATGATATCATATATGATCTTTTAATATTGATTTGATAATAATATCTTAGTATTATCGCCGTTTCGGGTGTTAACTTACTCATTTTCTTTTATATGTTTTGTTACATAAGTCATGTTTGTTGTATCTTATTCATATCCAGAATGATATCAAGTCCTTAAATATCATTTTTAAATCATTAAAT
Organism: Viscum album; assembly: GCA_963277665.1. Classification (NCBI taxonomy): domain Eukaryota; kingdom Viridiplantae; phylum Streptophyta; class Magnoliopsida; order Santalales; family Viscaceae; genus Viscum; species Viscum album. Next base: position 1,680,404,102 of record OY728153.1, on the reverse strand, counting down.
GATAATTATACTTGAATGGATACGATGGAGAATGAATCTCATCGCGTTCGTGGAGACGGTAGTCCGTACGTACGCACGAACGCTATTTCCATTTAATTTTTATTTTAAAAGAATCGAATCCAAATGATACATAGGTATATTACTATTCCAGTATAATATAATATTTTATATATGTTACTTAAGTTCATTAACACCATCCTTTATACGTTCCATGTGTGGTATGAACGAGTCATATCATTTTAAGGGGGCGGTAGTCCGCACTTCCTCAAATGAAATTATCGTATGTATATACAACATGAAACGAATAATGGTATGAAATAAAATGGAATTACAGAAGCTTATATATAAAATATATATCATTAATATCATTTTTAGTTACAGTGCCATCATAATGGCCACCATGAGAGGCGGTAAGATGTATTTGAACAATCATCGTTTCGTGAGGCGTTAGTTTGCCATCCACAGAAACATTATGTTCATCATCCATTAGATGGATTTGTGTGTATGTGTAGTTTGAATACTTCTTATAACAACATCCTAGTATATTTAGTATACTGGAGCTGTTACAAAAGAAAGGAAATAAAAAGAATTTGGGGGTTGAAGAAGCAAAATAAATGAAAATAATTTAAGAGAAATCGTTATCTTTAATTTAGGTAACTCACTTTGGTTGGAACCAAAGGACTTCTTGAAAAGCTTTCTGCCTAAGGGGAAGCTTCAAGGATGAGGATAGGGATGTGGGGAGCTTAGTTGGGCAGAGTTTGGACGAGCCAAGTGGCTTGAGAGGTGTGAGGAAATGAGAAGGAGGAGTGCCCTTTTTATAAGAGGGGTGAGGGGCACCATTGGAAAAGCTAGAAATATTAATTTATAATAAATTCATATTCGGTTTCCAATGGATCCAAAGTTGACTATTCAAATTTTGAGGTGGGGATGGGTCGAAAACAACTCATCCAATAGAATTTAGACAGGTTTGGGTACTTATATTAACCTTATCTTTAAGTATTAACTCTAAGTTAATTAGTTTCACTTTTACAAAGTCTCTTTGTATTTTTATATAATATGGTTAATAAACTTACTATATACATCCAAGAGACCCCCAAGTGGTCCATTAATGATGAACCTATCATTATATAAGTTTCTTGGCCGAACCTTAGATTTTTAGGAATTTAATATCAATTAATAATATAATATTTGTTTTAAGAACTCTTTTATGTCAATTTTGACACTATTCAATAGTTGATTTTTGTGAAACTCATAACAGATTTATTACTTCGAAAAAAGTCAATTAAATCAATCCTAATATATCATATTATCCTAGAAAATTATTTTAATTCATTAAAAGTTTCATATTATATTTATTTGGGTATTCATAATATCAATTATTTTAATTTTTCACTATTATAGTAATTACTGCATCATCATTGTGTCATAAATAAAATAAATTATTTAATGTCTAAAAATTATAAATAAAATATCATTATGTAGGAAATCTTTTTATCTTTCTAATTAATATTTATAATCGAAAATTCAACATGCATAACCCTATGTAAAAATTGTTCTTCTAAAAGATGTAAGCTTATGCCATTTTTATTTTTATTTTAACTTTATTAATATAATGTGTCCCTACCACATACAAGTGGCTCCAAGGGGTCCCCAAATTGACCCAAGGATTCCCATGGTCGGATATGTGTCCACCAATAAGGTTAGGACACGTTTTAGGGTAATTTTGTATTATTATAATATTATTTTTTAACCCTTATTTACCGGATTTACCCTTTAACCATGGTAAATAAAATATTTACCACAGTAACTATTCAAAATGTCTAAAAATAAAAGTTACCTATTTACACAATTTGAACATCCTGATTCCAAATATGGAATCCATTTTCCTAAATTCAAAACACAGAAGTGGCAGAAATTAATTTAAAATTAATTCCCGCTGTCAAAACAAAAAGCGTGTTTTTAAGAGATAATAACTATAAAAAGATTGACACTTGTTTATGTTCGGTTTAATTGTAAAATTATGTCCAATGACCAACATTATATTAAATGGTAAAAATATATTCTAAATATACTTTAAAACCACTCAAATTCACAATTAATCACTATTAATTATTTTGATTAAAAAAGTTGTTTTTAATTAAAATTTAGTAATTTTCACTATTCATCAAAATATAAAAGTTATCCGAAAAGTACCAAAATTTCACCCTAGGCTAATTTCAATATTCCGAATCCAAAAATGAAGTCCATTTTCAAATATAAAATATATATAATTTCAAAAAGTAGGTATTACTATTCATAACGGCTAGTTTGATTAGTTATGGTGTGTGTTAGAACTCGAGGTTGCGTACAACACACGCTATCGCATTATTCGAAGGGAAACGTACCGTGGAAGCTTGGAGTGTTACATTCTCCCCTCCTTCAAATAATTGCGTCCTCGCAATTTCTAGGGTATTACTGCATAAAATTACTCGGGTGGTTCTTCATCATAAGTTCCTCGGGTTCCCACGTTGCCTCTTCCATCTTATGATTTCTCCACAAAACTTTTACCAGACGCGTCGTCCGATTTCTCAGCACTTGTTCTCTCGTATCAAGAATCTTGACGGGCTCTTCGCAATAAGACAGATCGGGTTCCAGTTCTAATTCCTCATAGGTGAGTACATGCGTTGGGTCAGGCATGTATTTTCTCAACAGAGATACGTGGAACACATCGTGAACTTTGGAGAGACTTGGCGGAATTTCCAATCGGTAAGCTACAGCCCCAATTCATTCTAGAATTTCGAAAGGTCCGATGTACCTGGGACTCAATTTACCTTTCTTACCAAAACCTATGACTCCCTTCCATGGAGATACCTTTAGGAAAACATGATCACCGACCTGAAATTCCAAATCCTTCCTTCGATTATCGGCATAGCTCTTCTGCCTACTTTGAGCTGCTTTGATGTGATTTTGGATTACCTTCACCCTTTTCCACCGTTTCCTCCACCAGTTCTGGGCCTACAAGTTTTTTTTCACCAACGTCATCCCAACAGGTTGGTGTACGACATCTCTTTCCGTATAACGCTTCATATGGTGCCATCTGAATACTCGAATGGAATATATTGTTATAGGAAAATTCTACTAGTGGTAAATATTGATCCCACATACCCTGAAAATCAAGTGAGCAAGATCTCAACATGTCTTCTAAGGTCTGAATAGTCCGTTCTGATTGTCCGTCTGTCTGAGGGTGGTAAGCAGTGCTCAAATGAAGTTCAGTATCCAGGGATTTCTGAAGACTTTTCCAAAATCTTGAAGTAAAACGGGGATCACGATCAGAAACAATCGATAGGGGTACTCCATGAAGTCTCACAACTTCATTAATGTATAGTCTTGCTAGACGTTCCAGGGGTAGATCTTCTCTTATAGCAAGAAAATGTGCTGACTTGGCAAGACGATCAACAATAACCCATATTGCATCGTTCCTTCTAGGAGTCTTTGGTATCCCCATGACAAAGTCCATCGTAATATTGTCCCATTTCCACTCCGGTATGGGAAGAGGTTGCATGACTCCTCCAGGCTGTTGCCTTCCAGCTTTCACTTGTTGACAAACCATACATCTTGACACAAAATCAGCAATCTACCTCTTCATGTTGTCCCACCAAAAATGTTGCTTCAAATCTCTATACATTTTGGTGCTCCCAGGGTGTATAGAGAAATTGGAACTATGAGCATCATCCAGCAATTCCCTTTTTAGATCAGGTATATTGGGAACACAAAGTCTCTTCCTGAATTTCAAAATTCCATCTTCATACACAAAGTCTCTCAATCTCCCATCATTCACAGCTTTAATCTTCTTTTGGAATTCTTCATCATTGGTCTGAGAACTCTTAATCCTTTCTATTAAAGATGGTTTGGCAACCATTTGAAAAGGCATTGATTTTTCACCTTCCCTGGTTATACCCATGTCCATCCTTACTAGATCCATGAAAATTGGATCCCTTTCCATTCTCATCATGTTCAAAACTCCATGGTCTTTTCTACTCAAAGCATCTGCCACCTTGTTTGCTTTCCCTGGGTGGTAGTGTATCGTGCAATCATAATCCTTGAGTAATTCAAGCCATCTCCTTTGCCTCATGTTGAGTTCTTTTTGTGAGAAAATATACTTCAAACTCTTGTGATCAGTATAAATCTCACATTTTTCACCATAGAGGTAGTGCCTCCATATCTTCAAAGCAAAGATCACAGCTGCTAACTCAAGATCATGAGTAGGATAGTTTTGTTCATGAATTTTCAACTGTCGTGATGCATAGGCAATAACTCTATCATTCTGCATAAGGATACAGTCAAGTCCTTTCTTTGATGCATCACTATAAATAACGAACCCATCATTCCCCGATGGTAGAGTCAATATAGGAGCATTGACTAATCTTCTCTTCAGTTCTTCGAAACATTCTTCACACTCTTTTGTCTAAAGAAATTTAACCCCTTTACGTGTGAGCTTCGTTAATGGGTTATCCAATCGGGCAAAATTCTGGACGAAATGTCGATAATAACCTGCCAAACCAATAAAACTACGTACCTCAGTTATACTCGTAGGTGCTGGCCATTCTTGGATTGCCTTGGTCTTAGAAGGATCAACAGAGATTCCATCTTTAGAGACAATATGTCCAAGAAAATAAATCTCCTGAAGCCAGAATTCACACTTGCTAAACTTTCCTTATAATTCATGCCTCCTCAGAGTCTTCAAGATAATGCGCAAGTGATTTTCATGATCTTCGTAGGTTTTGGAGTATACCAAGATATCATCAATAAATACCACCACAAATTCATCGAGATACTCCTTGAAAACTCTATTCATTAGATCCATGAATACAGAGGGTGCATTAGTCAATCCAAACGGCATTACAGTAAACTCGTAATGCCCGTACCTGGTTCGAAATGCTGTCTTCGGAATGTCTTCCTTCTTTACACACAACTGATGGTATCCAGATCGAAGGTCAATCTTTGAAAAGTATTGAGCTCCATGCAGTTGGTCAAATAAATCATCAATACGAGGTAGGGGATACTTGTTCTTTATCGTTATAGCATTGATTTCCCTGTAGTCGATACATAACCTCATAGATCCATCTTTCTTTTTAACAAAAAGAACAGGGGCTCCCCATGGAGAAACACTAGGGCGAATAAATCCCTTATTACTCAATTCCTCTAGTTGTTTCTTTAGTTCGACTAACTCTACAGTGGCCATTCTATAAGGGGGCTTCGATATAGGCCTTGATCCAGGAATCAAATCAATAGAAAACTCAACTTCTCGTTCTGGAGGATGTCCAGGTAAATCTTCCGGAAATACATCTACAAATTCTTTCACAACAGGTACATCCTCTATTTGAACATTCCTTTCCTCACCGACAGTTATTTCATTCTCTTCCTCCCCAATAATTGAATTTAGTTGAGCTATTGACGGTGGATCTAAATAAGAATTAGGTGGTGACGATTCTGCTCTAAAAATAAGGTGTTCCTTATCATTATCATCAAGAATCGTAACCTCTTTCTTCTTACAATAAATCTTCGCATCATAGTCCGAAAGCCAGTCCATACCGAGGATTATATCAAACTCAATCATAGGTATGACGATGAGATCAGCAGATAAAGAAAATTTATGTTCTCTAATGGGGACTGATTCACAAAACTTTGTTGCAACGATACTTCCCTTAGGAGTTTTAACTGACAACTCCCTTATTAAATCAAATTGGAAATATCTAATTTTCTTAGCAAACTGGGAAGATATGAAACAATGCGATGATCCAGAATCAAATAATGCATTTGCTAAACTTGAGGAAACCATTAAATTACCTGCCACCACATCTTTCGGAGCTTCTACCTCAGCAGTACTGATAGCATAAGCCTGGCCTTGATCCCTTGGCCTTTTCTGAGGTAAGTTCTCCTGACGCTTAGGACAGGCATTTGCATAATGTCCCATCTCCCTGCAATTGTAGCACTGAACGTTGGTAGCTTCCTTCTTCCCCTTGCAATCATGAGCTTGGTGGCCTTTTTCACCACACTTGTAACAGACTCCCATTCCCTTCAGGCAAGCACCGGGGTGTTTCTTCCCGCATTTACCACAAGATGGATATTCAACCTTTCCCTTCTTCCCCTTATTTCCATTCCCAGATTGATCAGCAGGTCTCTTCTTCTCTTGCTTCGCTTTAAAGTCATAAGACTTAGAGAATTCCTTTTCGGTCTTGATAGCACATGAGACAATGTCTTCGTACGATGAAAAGGATTGTGAGACTAATGCTCGACGGAGAAATGGTTTTAACCCATCAAAGAAACGATCAATCTTACTTCTTGGGTTGCGTATATAATCTCCAGCATACCTCGCTAACCTTGTAAAGTTAGCCTCATACTTTGTGACATTATTATCCTCCTTTTGTCTCAGACTTAGAAATTTCCTTTCCATATCCGCTCGATGGTCGCGAGGGAAGTATTTTTCTAAAAACAGATCTTTGAACTCCCTCCATTCCATATTTGATACTTCATCATCTTCCTTCATGTTTTGAATCAATGACCACCATTGATCAGCATCTCCAGTGAGGCGGTAAACTGCCATGATAACTTTTTCCCTTTCACTGCTCCCCAAAGCCTGAAATATTTTCTCTAGGGAAAATATCCATTGCTCAGCTACTAATGGATTTGTATTCCCGTTGAAAGTTGGTGGTTGTTGCCTCATGAATCGATCTAACAATGATCCTCCACGCTGCGGATCAGGGTGCTCCATATGGGTAAGGTTATTATTCATAACCTGAGTAAGTTGTCCCAGTATGGTGATTAGCTGATCGGCACCAGTTGCATCACCAGCCCCACTATAATTATCTTGAGCAGGAGGGCAATCCCTACATGGAGTGCGTGCATTGATACAGTTTCCATTTCTTCCACTAGGCGCCATTTCTAAACAATGGCATAAACTAGATCAGTTTATGAATCAAAATACATAATCCCATACTTATAAAACACTTAACATAAATTGAACTATTTATGGATATAATCCATAATCATAAAAATGTTTTCTTTGAGGAAGTATATACTCATAAACCCTTCATAATGATTTGTAAAGAAAATGAGAATTATCCTAAGAATATCCCCCGGGAGTGTCGTAACCAAGAGTGCAGCAAGGCCCGTTGTCGTGCACCAGTTCCCGTTCGAGTCTAGCTCAAAGCGGTGTTTTCGGGTTTTACCCCTAGGTACATCTGTGCCAGAGCCGCCTCTACCTGCTCGTATCCAGACAGGGATGTATTGCTCGGAAAACTCAAAAAATCTCTACAATACAAAAATTCTAGGAAGTTCTTCTATACTAATCCTCAAAGTTCATCTTAGGTCTACATGCTCTAATCAGAGTTTATCTAAATCTAGCTTCCAAGGTTTGTACTAAACTTCCTCTGATACCAACTGTAACGCCCCGACCCCAGCTACCCAGAGTCGGTTCATTACTTCGTAACATTGGCATGATCACAAAAAAGATCAAATCCCGAAAGACCGATTGGTTTAGTAGCCTTGGAAACACTAGATATAATCATAAAGTTTTACATTAAATTTCAAAGTGAAAAACTACTACAACAAAAAAGTCTTCATATCCACACTATTAACCCCTCATAATATCCCTGCAAGTCATTCATAATTTACTTCTTCACTACCTGGGAAAAATAAAACATAGAAAAGGGGTGAGCTCAAATGCCCAGTAAGGATAACAATATAGCGGAACATTCAAAATAATCATAAACATTTAAGGCAATGAATTACTAAAACAAAAGCCTTTTAAAATTGAACTTCAACATAGTATGGCAAAAGTAAAATGAAATAATGCCATTTACTTATTCACATGGATATTCTACTAATCGAATAATCACATGCAATATCAATAACCACTTTCATAATGTTGGAATGCATAATGCCAGACTATCATAACCACATAGCCAAGGCCTCGTGCCAAGACTACAAATAAGATTTTGTCAAGGCCTTGTGCCAAGACACTAGTTTGTCTCATGAGACCTACCGATGCATCGAGGAGCTATAGCGGGCTCCACCCGTCACTTATTAAGTCCAATGCATTCCCATATGAAAAGGTTTAAACATAACATAAACATTCGTATTAAAACTAGCATACGAAATGTCAATAATTTCACCATAAACTATGAATGGTATAAAAATAGCACATCCATAGTCAAACATATCACAAAACCTTCAATACAATATAGAAGTTTTGTATCATAATAAATCAACTTCAAATAATCTTAAAATCCATCAAAGGATGTTGACGTAGATGAAATCAAAACACTTTTTAGAGAAATATCTCTTTCTATTTTTGAAATCATTTAAGAGTCATATAAAATAAAACATTTTCTTTGAAAATATTCTTATAAGCTTGTAAGGAAAGCTTTGAGGATTTTATAACGGCGTAAAATAACCGCACCCGCCGTATAAGTTAAAAAAAACATTCTTACCTCAATTCTGTCGAAAAGGTTAAAAAGGACCTTGTTTTGAAAACGACGGAAAGATTCCTTTATAAAACTCTTATAAAAAGTCAAACAAGGGTATAAATGACTTTAACCCATATTCTTATAAATAGTAAAAATGTTTTGAAATACATCTTTAAGAAACATGGATGTGGATGATAAAGATATCCCAGTAGATTATTACGTATAAACAACCTCGGATAATGAAGAGATTGTGAAATAACCCTTACCTTGTACTTTTCCTTGGTTGGGGTAGGTTAACCTCCTGTATAATGGTGAAATAATTTTTATTAAATTATACAAGAATCATATACATTAATATGATATCATATATGATCTTTTAATATTTATTTGATAATAATATCTTAGTATTATCGCCGTTTCGGGTGTTAACTTACTCATTTTCTTTTATATGTTTTGTTACATAAGTCATGTTTGTTGTATCTTATTCATATCCAGAATGATATCAAGTCCTTAAACATCATTTTTAAATCATTAAATGATAATTATACTTGAATGGATACGATGGAGAATGAATCTCATCGCGTTCGTGGAGACGGTAGTCTGTACGTACGCACAACGCTATTTCCATTTAATTTTTATTTTAAAAGAATCGAATCCAAATGATACATAGGTATATTACTATTCCAGTATAATATAATATTTTATATATGTTACTTAAGTTCATTAACACCATCCTTTATAAGTTCCATGTGTGGTATGAACGAGTCATATCATTTTAAGGGGGCGGTAGTCCGCACTTCCTCAAATGAAATTATCGTATGTATATACAACATGAAACGAATAATGGTATGAAATAAAATGGAATTATAGAAGCTTATATATAAAATATATATCATTAATATCATATTTAATTACAGTGCCATCATAATGGCCACCATGAGAGGCGGTAAGATGTATTTGAACAATCATCGTTTCGTGAGGCGTTAGTTTTCCATCCACAGAAACATTATGTTCATCATCCATTAGATGGAGTTGTGTGTATGTGTAGTTTGAATCCTTCATATAAAAACATCCTAGTATATTGAGGATACTGGTGTTGTTACAAAATAAAGGAAATAAAAAGAGTTTGGGGGTTGAAGAAGCAAAATAAATGAAAATAATTTAAGAGAAATCGTTACCTTTAATTTAGGTAACTCACTTTGGTTGGAACCAAAGGACTTCTTGAAAAGCTTTCTGCCTAAGGGGAAGCTTCAAGGAGGAGGAGAGGGATGTGGGGAGATTAGTTGGGCAGAGTTTGGACGATCCAAGTGGCTTGAGAGGTGTGAGGAAATGAGAAGGAGGAGTGCCCTTTTTATAAGAGGGGTGAGGGGCACCATTGGAAAAGCTAGAAATATTAATTTATAATAAATTAATATTCGGTTTCCAATGGATAAAAAGTTGACTATTCAAATGTTGAGGTGGGGATGGGTCGAAAACAACTCATCCAATAGAATTTAGACAGGTTTGGGTACTTATATTAACCTTATCTTTAAGTATTAACTCTAAGTTAATTAGTTTCACTTTTACAATGTCTCTTTGTATTTTTATATAATATGGTTAATAAACTTACTATATACATCCAAGCGACCCCCAAGTGGTCCATTAATGATGAACCTATCATAATATAAGTTTCTTGGCCGAACCTTAGATTTTTAGGAATTTAATATCAATTAATAATATAATATTTGTTTTAAGAACTCTTTTATGTCAATTTTGACACTATTCAATAGTTGATTTTTGTGAAACTCATAACAGATTGATTACTTCGAAAAAAGTCAATTAAATCAATCCTAATATATCATATTATCCTAGAAAATTAGTTTAATTCATTAAAAGTTTCATATTATATTTATTTGGGTATTCATAATATCAATTATTTTAATTTTTCACTATTATAGTAATTACTGCATCATCATTGTGTCATAAATAAAATAAAATATTTAATGTCTAAAAATTATAAATAAAATATAATTATGTAGGAAATCGTTTTAGCTTTCTAATGAATATTTATAATAGAAAATACAACATGTATAACCCTATGTAAAAATTGTTCTTCTAAAAGATGTAAGCTTATGCCATTTTTATTTTTATTTTAACTTTATTAATATAATGTGTCCCTACCAAATACAAGTGGCTCCAAGGGGTCCCCAAATTGACCCAAGGATGACCATGGTCGGGTATGTGTCCACCAATAAGGTTAGGACACGTTTTAGGGTAATTTTGTATTATTATAATATTATTTTTTAACCCTTATTTACCGGATTTACCCTTTAACCATGGTAAATAAAATATTTACCACAGTAACTATTCAAAATGTCTAAAAATAAAAGTTACCTATTTACACAATTTGAACATCCTGATTCCAAATATGGAATCCATTTTCCTAAATTCAAAACACAGAAGTGGCAGAAATTAATTTAAAATTAATTCCCGCTGTCAAAACAAAAAGCGTGTTTTTAAGAGATAATAACTATAAAAAGATTGACACTTGTTTATGTTCGGTTTAATTGTAAAATTATGTCCAATGACCAACATTATATTAAATGGTAAAAATATATTCTAAATATACTTTAAAACCACTCAAATTCACAATTTATCACTATTAATTATTTTGATTAAAAAAGTTGTTTTTAATTAAAATTTAGTAATTTTCACTATTCATCAAAATATAAAAGTTATCCGAAAAGTACCAAAATTTCACCCTAGGTTAATTTCAATATTCCGAATCCAAAAATGAAGTCCATTTTCAAATATAAAATATATATAATTTCAAAAAGTAGGTATTACTATTCATAACGGCTAGTTTGATTAGTTATGGTGTGTGTTAGAACTCGAGGTTGCGTACAACACACGCTATCGCATTATTCGAAGGGAAACGTACCGTGGAAGCTTGGGGTGTTACATTAGGCGTGATATATGAATATTTTATCACTCTATTATATTATGTTTCTTGAATATTTTTATTCACCAATCATTTAATCTTTTCCCCACCCCATTACAATATGATGTGAATATGAGGTTGTCCCTTACCAGGGATGCTTAATGGGGCTCGACCCCTTTGGATCAGGTATATCTTATAGGGAATGATGAAAAAAAATTATTTGGTTCAAAAGTCTCAAATGATTGGTGAGAAAAGAAATGAATTTAAGTATACTGGCCTAAATTGATGTTGGTTGACTCATGGGTAAATAAGTTTTCTTTTCATTTTTTATAACATTCTTTTTTGTAACAATATATTTTTAATTATGTGAGAAATACATGTATAAATTGATATCTATGAAATTAAAATTATGTGTTTAATGTCTGATATTTGTTGAAAATAAGACTTCAAATTTTATTTTTAAGCATAATTATGTCCGGGTCACCCAGTAAGTTGAACTGTTTATAATGTGAATAGGGAAAACTCAATTTTTGAATTTTCATTACATGTGGGTATAAATTAACCTAGTTTATTTAGGCTTGACCTAGTCAAATCCATTATTCAGATATACCCCTTGCATTAGTTTCATGGTCATTTTTAATTAAATTATATTTCATTCCACTTCAATGATCGGATTATATACCATTCCTACAGTCATCTTCCGCTATTAGATTTGGGAGTGGTGAGTGCGTGCAAGAGCCTCTCAAATTATGTTAACAAACAACTTTATCCTTGGATATTGAGCATAGAATACACCTCTTTTGAGTGTGTAATCTAACTCAACTCTTGATTGAATCCTACGTGTCATTCAAACCCCATGATGATTAAATAATCCATATACTGAGTGAAAATGAAGAAGGGATGCTAAAATTGATTTAACAGTGTAAAAAATAAGTATTTATATAAAGTGAAGAGAATAGTGACAACCATAACTCAACTCTTTTAACGATCATTGTACCAATTGAATTAGAAAAGAATAATGACCTAAATTAAATGAATGAAACTCAGGCTACAAGAACCCCCTTAGATCAACCCTCTTTTAGTTCTCTATAACCATGGAGTTTGGGAGGTTGATGAAGGAAGAACAAAAGGCGATTTCAGTGGAATAAGAGAAGAATTGGAAGAAAAACACTTGAATCTGGAAAAAAAGAGTAAAATAATAAAATTTAGCAACAAACATTGTGTTTAGGTAGTCTTGTAATAGAAAAATCCATGTAACCCCCTTATCTCATTAATTATATAACCAACATCCTTGCAATTAGAAGAAGAAAATGAATATGGTACCAAGAAGGTTCAACTCCACCTCCATCTTTATCCATGTGTAAAACACTCATCATATTCATCAAATAGCAACAGCAGAATCAATTTTGAGAATAATCAATGGCTAACTTCTCTACATTGAAGCATAGTAGAAATCAAATGTGGATGGTGGTACAACTATTGGAGTGAATTGGTGGAGATAAATACATGAAATATATATAATTAATCATAATTTGGATTACAATAATATGGATTTTCATCATTGGGTTGGGATTTGTTCAATTGGTGGTTTGAGTCATATTTCTAAGTGGGATTAAGTACTTTCAAAATTGGCTGGTAAATATTGCTTTGATGAAGACTGTTTGGTTTGGGTCTTCGAAAAATATTATTATGAATAAGTGTTTGATATTATAGATGGAGAAATTTTAGGATCAGAATTCAGAACTAGTGGAGGTAGTGACAAGAGAATCATGGGTTCATAACCAAGCATTAATAATGGCACCATTCCGGGTAGAAAAGTTTGTAAGCGAATGCAGATGAGTTCCAAACACTGCATTGTTCACTAGAAGAAGTTGATAGAGTCAGTACATAAGTGGTTAGTTGGTTATTTCCTTAAAATATAATTGAACAACCAAAAATTTTAGAAGGTGGAAAATCCTACAGAACAGGAATGGTTTTTCTGGAGCTTATTTATAAATATATGGGCGTGAGCCACTTTCTCAATGTTGGATGGTTGTTATTATGCTTTGGATTGACTTTAAAGAATGTTTTCTATTTTCCCCTAGTTAGTGTTCTAGATTGGGTTCTTGTAACTCAAAGAGGTCCTTATCTTACTCTTATTTTATTTTATAGTTACACTGTTGTCGTGGAGTAGAACTTGTTCTCAACTATGAAAATTCCCGGAGTTCTATGTCGATTGTTCTCTTTCTCTTTTTCTTCATTCCACTACAAGAGTGAGTTGAGGGTTTGTTTAGCACTGATTCGGTATATGGCTTGAGTGTGAAGTTTCTCAGTTCAGATATACTAAATCCATCACTTATTTTTCAATTCTTATTTGTTTTTTATGAATTGTTTGATAGAATTTTGGAGTCTAGGGATCCAACTTGGTTTAATATATCCAATTATTGAAATATTTTTCTAATAATTCTATGGTTTCATATGATATATGATGTTTAATTTCTTCATTTAATTTTCATGTTCAATTGAATATTTGAATCACTGAGAATTTGTGTCACTCAACTATGGGAATTGTTTACTATTTGGGTGTCATGGTTCATGGAATGATTGTTTTCTACATGTTGGTTTCAATTAATTCATTATTTTGTTATTCTTAAAATGATGTGCTAAATTGTGTATATGAAGAACATTTTCTTAAATAAAAATAAAAAGTTTATAGCAATGTCATTGTTCTTCAAAAATTAAAAATTTATTATTTTTAAGAGTAATATATAAATATTTTTAAATTTAATTGTGTGTTTTTTGGTTATAGATCCATATAATTTATTTTTAAATAATTTGGGACATAAATATTTCAAAAAATAGACAATGTTACTTTTTAAGACTTGTAAACCATTTTGATGATTGTTGTCAACTATATGAAAAGATAGAATGAAATGATTTAAAGTATAAAAATCATTAATAATTTGATGTGAAACTACTCTGAGTGGAGAACATGGAATTAATTGATCAAATGAAATTATGAAAAATAGCAGTGTAATGAGAGATTTAATAATTAATAAAAAGAAATTTTAAAAAATAATTGTGTATATGATATCCTTAATATAATTTTTGGAATTTTTGTGGACTGTATATTGGAATTAATTAGAATTTGTATCCCTCAAATGTGGGAATTTGTGACTATTTGAGTATCATGATTCATCGAATGGTTGTTTTTGACTTTCTAGCTTCCATTAATTCACAATATTCTTATTTTAAAAATAATGTGCTAAATTGGGTATATGAAGAATATTTTTATTAAATAAAAATAAAAAGTAAACAGCATTCTCATTGTTATTCAAAAACTAAAATATCACATATTTTTAAGAATAATATTTAAATACTTTTAAATTGAATAGTGTTTGTGTTTTTTTGGTTTTAGATCCATATAATTTTTTTTTAAATAAATTGAAACATAAATATTCAAAAGAAAAATACAATTCTATTTTTTTAAAAGAACTTGTAAACAATTTTTGATGTTGTTTTCAACTATGTGAAAACCTCGAATGAAATGTTACGATGTATAATAAACTTTAATAATAGTCTCTGGGTGGATCACATTGAATTAAATGGTCAAAGGACACTAAAGAATAATTAAGTTGTAAGGAGGGCTCCTCTAAATGAGTTTAACACCATGAAATGTATCGTCTATCTTATTTTTAAATTAGAAAATGGATTTGATGTCCAATTATCATGAGATATATTTTAAGGAAAATAGTGAGACAATAAAGTCAATTACCGTATGTCAGGACAACAAAGTTACGACTATATTCAAAATACATGCGTTTCACATTCATAAATTCTAAATATTTGTGTTAAAACAATATAGTATAAGGTTCAAAAGTTAACATTAGTGTTCTCATAATATTTTTTTACGATTTTCGACTACTGAACTACTAATTTTTATTTTCATTATATATTTTGGAACATTAAGGTTTCAAAAATCAATTATAAAATCACCGTGATTTTGTTTCTTCTCTATCATGTGTGTAACATTTTTATTATTTTCCTTGCATTTATGCATTCTTATCTTATTCAAAATCCCAAACATTTCAGTTCATTTCCTAACATAAATGTGTCAGTGTATATTGGTTATTGTGTTCGTCCTTAGGCGTGCTATCTGAATATATTTTATCATTTTCTTATATGATGTTTCCTGACTATTGGTATTCACCAATATTTGATTCTTATCCTGACCCATTTGACATGTGTTGTAAATAAGAGGTTTTCCCTTACCAAGGATGTGTAATGGGTCTTGATCCCTTCAGATTAGGTACATCTTATAGGGAATGTCGAAACAAAAACAAAATTTTTTCGTTCTAAATTCTAAAATGATTGCTGAGAAAATACATGCATTTAAGTAGACCATCCTAAATTGATGTTGGTTTACTCATGGGTAAAAAAAATCTTTTCATATTTTATAGAATTACTTTTGTAATAATATATTTTTTAATTATGTGAGAAATATATGTATAAATTCATATCTATGTAATTAAAATTATGTTTTTAATGTTTAATATTTGTTGAAAATATGACTTTAATTTTTATTTTTAAGAGTAACTAACTCTCAGTCACCCAGTATGTTGAATTGCTTATAATGTAAATGGGGCCTAACTAAATTTTTAAATCTACATTAAATGTGGGTATAAAAAAACCTAATATCTTTGGGCATGAATTAGTCAAATACATTAATCATCTATACCCCATGCATTAGTTTCATAGTCATCTTTTATTATATTATATTTCATTCCACTTCAATGATCATATTATAAACCATTTTCATAATTGCCTTCCACTATTTGACATGGGTGTGGTGAGTGTGCTCAAGAATCTCTCAAAGTGAGATAACAACCAACTTTATCCTTAGAGATTGAGAATAGAATACACCTCTTATGAGTTTTTAATCTAACCCAACTCATGACTTCATCCCACATGTCATTCAAAACTTTTGGTTCTCAAATAATCTATATACCGAGTAAAATGGAAGACGGGATGTTCAAATTGATTTAATAGTGGAAAAAATAAGGATTTAAGTAATGTGAAGCGAAGTGTGATAACCATCACTCAAATCTCACGATACTCTCCATCTCACTTTAATTATAAAGAAATAATGACCTAAATTAAATGAATGAAACTCAGGCTGCAAGAACCCCCAAATCAACCCTCTTTTAGTTCTCCATAACCATAGAGTGTGGGAGGTTGACGAGGGAAGAACACAAGGTGATTTCAATGGATTGAAATTGAAAAAGAAAAGAAGTAAAAAAGACTACTTGAATCTAGAAAAATAGATAGTAAAATAATAAAATTCATCATCAAACATTGTGTTTAGGTAGACTCATAATAGAAAAATCCCCACAACCCAGATTTTTTTCATTAATTAGATAAGAAAAATCCTATAAATTAGAAAAAGGAAATTGAATATATTACCAAGAAGTTTCAAATACACATCCATATTTCCCCACATGGACAACCCTTTTCATCATCCTCATACAATTAAAACATAATTAGTTTTGATTATAATCAGTGGCTCTATATTGATGCATTGAAGTATAGTTCAAATCTAGTGAGCTTGGAGGTCCTGCTATTGGTGCGGCTTGGGTGGAGAGAAATATGTGCAAGCACTAGACTCAATCATAATTTTGGTTGTATTAATATAGGTTTTCATAAATGGTTTGGGATTTTTTCATTTTGTTGTTCGATTTATACTTGTATGTGGGCTTAGGTACTTCCTTGGTCGGTATATGTGGCGTTGGTGAGTACTATTAGGTTTGGGTTTGTGAAAACTTTTATTATGAAAAAGTGTCTGATATTCTATAAGGTGATATTTTGGGATCAAAATTCAGATCCAGTGGAGTAAGTGATAGCCAAACTAGTGGTTCTGAAACAAGAAACAACAATAGCACCATTCTGAGTGTAAAATTTTTCAAGGGAATGTGGATGAGTTCCAGACGCTGCATTGTTCACTAGAAGAAGTTGATAGAGTCGGTGTGTCAGTGGGTAGCTGTATATTTCCCTGATCGAGCATTGGATGACCATAAAGATCTGAATGTGGCAGAATCATCTGAACAAGAAAGGTTTTTGTGGATCTTGTTTATAAATATATGGGCATGAGACACTTTCTCAAAGTTAGATGGTTTTCATTATTCTTCGGATTTACTATAAAGCATGTTTTCCATTTTATCCAAGGTTGTGTTCTAGATTGGGAACTTATAACTCAATGAGGTCTTTATCTTATTCATATCAACATTTAATATTACATTGTTTCTATGGAGTGCGACTTATTTTGAATTATGAAAATTACAGGCTTTCTATGTTGAGTGTTCTCTTTTTTTTGATTCATTCCACTTCGAGATTGAGATATGGGTTTTGTTGTGCGTCTATTCGGTGTGTGGCTAGAGTTTGAAGTTTCTTAGTTAAGATACACTGAATCCATCACTTATTTTTCAATTCTTATATGTTGTTTATTTATTTTTGGATAGAATTTTGGATTATAGGGATCCAACTTTGTTTAATTTATCCACGTATTGAAAGAGTGTGTCTAATAATTCTTTGGTTTCATATGATTTATGATATTTAATTTCTTCATTTCTTTTTCATGTTCAACTAAATATTAGAATCAATGAGAATTTGTGTCCCTCAACTATGTGAAATTTTTACTATTTGAGTATCATGATTCATCGAATGATCATTTTTGACATCTTGGTTTCCATTAATTTATTATTTTTTTATATTTAAAATTATTTGAAAAGATTTTTATATTTAGAAAATTTTCTTAAATAAAAATAAAAAATTTATATGATTCTCATTATTCTTAAAAAATTAACATATTTCATATTTTTAAGAATAATATATAAATATTTTTAAATTGAATAGTGTTTTTTTTTGGGTTTAGATCCAAATAGTTTATTTTTAAATAATTTGAAACATAAATATTCAATAGAAAAAGACAATGCTATTTTTTTAAAATAACTTTTAAACATGTTTTTATGTTGTATTCAACTATGTGAATACCTCGAATGAAATGTTACGATGGAGAAAAACAATAATAATTGTCCATGGGTGGATCGCTTGAAATTAAATGGTCAAAGGACATTAAAGAATAACAAAGGTGTAAGGAGGGATCCTCTAAATTACTTTAACACCATGAAATGTATTATCTATCTTATTGATAAATTGGAAAATGGATTTTATTTCCAACTGACATGAGATATATTTCATGTCAAAGAATGACACAGTAAAGTCAATTACGGTATGTCAGGACAAAAAATTTATGAATATATTCTAAATACATGTGTTGCACATTCATAAAGTCCAAATCTTTATGTAAAAACAATATAATATGAGTTTTAAAAGTTATTATTAGTTTTATCATAATATTTTTTTATATTTTTTGACGACTGAACTGTAAATGGTTATTGACATTGTATCTTTTAAAACATCAAATATTCAAAAATAAATTATAAAATCTTCATAAGTTTGTTTTTTCTCTGTCATGTGTGTAACTTTTATTTTATTATTCTTACATTTATGCATTGTTCTCTTATTCAAAATCATGAACATTTCAATTAGTGTCCCAACCTAGATGTGTCAGTGTATATTGGTTATTGTGTTAATCCTTAGGTGTGCAGTCTGAATATTTTATCACTCTCTTATATGATGTTTCTTGACTATTTATTTTCACCAATATTTTAATCTTATCCAATCCCATTTTCATATGTTTTTAATGTGAGGTTTTCCCTTATGATGAATTCTTAATGGGGATCGACCCCTTTGGATCGAGTATATCATATAGGGAAAGCTGAAACGATAACAAAATGTTTTGGTTCTAAAGTCTAAAATTATTGGTTAGAAAAGACATGCATTTAAGTAGACTGACCTAAATTCATGTTGGTTGACTCATGATTAAGGAAGTATTATTTTAATTTTTTATAGCAATATTTTTTTAATAATATATTCTTTAATTATGTTAGAAATATATGTATAAATTGATATCTATGCAATTAAAATTATGTGTTTAATGTTTAATATTTTTTGAAAATATGACATTAATTTTTATTTTTAAGAATAATTAGGTCTGGGTCGCCCCATAAGTTGAACATCTTAAAATAAAAATGGGGAATAAATCAGTTTTTAAATCTACATTAAATGTGGGTATAACAGAAAATAATTTATTTAGGCTCGACCTGGTCAAATCCATTAATCATCTATACCACTTGAATTTGTGTCTTGGTCATCGTTAATTAAACTATATTTCATTCCACTTAAATGATCAGATTATATATCATTCCTAAAATATTCTTCCACTATTTGATGTGGGAGTGGGAAGTGTGATCAAGATCCTCTCAAAGTTATTAACATCCACCTTTATCCTTGGAGATTGAGCATTGAATACACCACTTCCGAGTGTGTATGATAACCCAGTTCATGACTACACCCCACATTCTATTCAAAACCTATGGTGCTCAAATAATCCATATACCAAGTGAAATAAAATAAGGTATTTCAAAATTTATTTAATAGTCGAAAAAATAAGTATTTAAGTAATGTGAAGTGAAGATATAAAAATGTCACTAAAATCCCACAATGCTTACTGTCTCACTTCAATTTGAATAAAATAATGACCTAAATTAAATGAATGAAACTCAGGCTGCAAGAACCCCCCCCCCCCGAATAAACCATATTTTATTTCTCCATAACCATGGAGTGTTTTAGGTTCATAAAGGAAGAACAGAAGGTGATTTTAGAGAAATAAAAGTGAAAACAAGAATAACTAAAAGAAAAAAACTTGAATCTGGAAAAAGAGAATAAAATTCAACATCCAACATTGTGTTTAGGTAGACTCATAAAAGAAAAATATTCAACACCCCCATTACCATTTAATTAGATGAACAACATCCTTTAAATTAGAATAAGAAAATTAATATTGTACTAAGATGGTTCAACTCCACCTCCATCATTCTCCATGTGGACACCCCTCATCATCCTCATCAAATAGAGACAACAGAATCATTTTTAATAATAACTAGTGGCTCAAATTCTCTACATTTAAGCATAGTGGAAATATGGTTTTCTTGGAGTTCATGATATTAGTGTGCCTTTGGTGTAGGTAAATATGTTCAATATCTAGACTCAATCATAATTTTTATTTCACTAACATGGGTTTTCATCATTAGGTCAGGATTTGTTCAATTGGTGGTTCAAGTCATAATTTTGTGTGGGATTAAGTACTTTTGAAATTGGATGGTAGATGTTTATATGGTGAAGACAGTTTGGTTTAGGTTTTTGAAAACTGTTATTCGAACTAAGTGTTTGATATTCAAGAAGGAGATATTTTGGGATCAGAATTTAGAACTAGTGGAGGAAGTGACATTGAAACCATAGGATCAGAACCAAGCGGTAACAATGGCACCATTCCAGGTGGAAAATTTTGGTAAGGAAGGCAGATGAGTTCCTAACATTGTATTGTTTATTGGAAGATGTTGATATATTCATTGCATCTGTGGGTAGCTAGGGAATTCCTTGATTGATCATTGAAAAATCACAAAGATCATAAGGTGACAAAATTGCCAGAACTGAAAAGGTTTTTTACAGAGCTTGTTTATAAATAAATGGGTGTAATCCACTTTCACAATGTTAGATGGTTGTCATTATGCTTTTTATTGACAATAAATCATGTTTTATATTTTACCTGTGGTAGTGTTTCAGATTTGTCACTTTTCATGTAAAGAAACGAAAATTCCATGTATTTTATTTTAATTATATGTGAATTTTATGAGTTCGTGAAAACTGGCTGCGTGTGATTCTGAGGCTCGGTATTCCTGGAATGAATTTCTGAACTTTTTTTTAGGTATATTCAGTAAACGTACAAGCGGGTTTTTTTAACTTTTGAACAGCTGCTCGGAATTGAAATCTGAGGGCACTGTAGAACTCACAGCGCTGATATTCTCTTAAGGAGACTTTCACCTCGACGGTAGTTGGTCGAAGGTGAAAGTTAGTTTTTGTGTTTTTTGTGAAATAATAAAATAAAATAATTTTTTTTAACATTTTTATATGTTGAAACCTCCCATGTGGATGTTATAAAGGTGAGGACCACCTGAACTAAAACCTCCCACATGGGTTTTGGTGGTGGGGACCACCTGAGCCTAAACCCCCAACATAAATTCCTAAAGGTGGGGACCACCCGAACACTCATAATAGGAGAAACCCTTAAACTCCATATTAAATGTGAGGAAGACTCTTGAACTTCCCCCACATTATTTGGGCCACCCCATTTGATTAATTATACCAACTCATCAATTAATTAATTAAGCCAATTTGAAATTATTCCAACAAACTAAATAGATAACATATTCTTTTATGTTGGATATTTCATTTTTTGGTGAGGATTGGGGAAAAGTATTTGGCAAAGGAGAAGGGGAGAGCTTTTGGGAGAATTACACTTCTCCAATGAAGAACTTCTTCCATGATGAATGATTCTCCAAACAAAGAACGCTGACATTCTCCAACATCTCCGACTCCTTCCTCGTGACATCCTCCAGTGGTGGACATCTTCAACAACAAAGAACCACCTCCATCGAAGAGAGTTTATCTGAAAAATGATCTTGAGATAAGAGGCGTGTGGCGGGCGTGATGAACGTCAACATCTTCGACTTTCCTCTCGTAACACAACAAAAAACCTTCGAGGTAGGGTTTTAATTATGTGTGATCATCGATTCCCATGTTCATCTCTTATAAACAATGAATGTAGATCAACTCACTAACTAGTTTATCCGTGGATGATTTCTTTTTATGGGATTGGGAATAATTATTGTAGGCGGTTGTAGAGTGGATGTTTGAATTATTTCCCCTTACCCATTTTTGATTTTCTTTGTGATTCAAGATTTTGTTGAGCAGCTTGATATTCCTCTAATGTGGAGGGTGCGGGCTAACTAAACATGGCCCGAACCCTCTGCTATTATTCATGAATTGTGTGTTCTTATCAATAGATGAAGATGGATTTGTGTCATGGTGACGAACAAAGAACAGCCGGCCGAACCGGCTACCGGTGAAGCTGTGGTGCGCGACCACGCCACGCGTAGTGGCCAGCTGGCCATCCGGCTAGCTGTAGTGGACCACCGCACTAAGTCTTCCCTACCGCACCACGACCACCTCGCCGCACAATGGCCGCCCCACCGGATCGCAGCCTCCGTGGCCCCATTGCGGCCTCCACGGCCCTTGCGGCCTCTGTGCCGCCTCACGGCCTCCGCAGCCCCTCGGTCTCTGTGGCCCTGAGTGGCCTCCACGGACCCTTCGTGGCCTCTGCAGCCCTCGTGGACTCCGCGCCGCCCCGTTCCACCCCACAGCCTCTTCATACCTTATGGCCTCGATGGTCCCCTCGTGGCATTCGCACCTCCTTGTGTCCTCTATGGCCCCCACGGCCTCTGCGGCCCCTCGCTGCCCTCGAGGCCTCCGCGCCGCCTCGCGCCGCCCCGCGACCACACCGCGCTGCCCAAGCCGGGCCGCACCATGGTCCGGGATGGACCTAGCAAGTCGAACCGGGTCGACCCAAACTGGGTCTTGCCAGGCCGGGTCGAGCCGAGTCAGTCCGACTGGGTCAGACCAGACTCGGACCCACTTCAACCCATTTACGCTCTTTTGGCCATAACTTTGGCACCGAACGTCCGTTTGATGAACCGTCTATAGCACCAGAAACCCTGGATCGATATGGTACCTTTGGTATACCCCACATGATATTTGGATAAAGTTGGGATACGGTCGGGTTTGATCGATCATGAATCCAACTGGGCCCTCGAGACGAAAAGTTTAATAACTTACATACCAGGCATCCGATTGACGCACTATTTGTTGCATTGAGACTCCTATGACGTGGCGGTACTTTGGGAAACTTCTTCATGGGAATTAGTGGATTTTTTAGTATTGAACAGTGTCTTGAGTAGAGGACCCACCCGGAGACGAGCAATATTAGTGTGGGAACCCAGTAGCTAGCTATGCCAAAGTACTAGGATCCTATGTGGGTTTGACGATGTACTGAAGATGACCTAGGATCTTGTGTGGGTCTGACGATGTACTAGAGATGTACTAGGTTCTTGTGTGGGTCTGATGACGTAATGGAGATGTACTAGGATCTTGTGTGGGTCTGACGATGTACTAAAGATGTACTGGGATCCTGTGTGGGTCTGAAGACGCACTGGATATGTACTAGGATCATGTGTGGGTCCAACGGTGTACTGGAGATGTACTAGGATCCTGTGTAGGTCTGACGATGTAATGAAGATTTAATAATATCTTTTGTGGGTCTGACAAGGTACTGGATATGTACTAGGATCCTGTGTGGGTATAATGACATACTGTAGATGTACTAGGATCCTGTGTGGGTCTGATGACGTACTGGAGATGTACTACGATCTTGTGTGGGTTTGACGGCGTACCAGAGATGTATTACGATCCTGTGTCGGTCTGACAATGTACCGGAGATGTACTGGGATCTTTTGTGGGTCTGATGACGTACTTAAAATGTACTAGGATCTTGTGTGGTTCTGATGACGTACTCGAGATGTAGTAGGATCCTGTGTGGGTCTGATGACGTATTAGAGATGTACTAGGATCTTTTGCGGGTCTGACGATGTACTGGAGATGTACTTGGATCATGTGTGGGACTGAAGATGTACTATAGATGTACTAGGATCCTGTGTGGTTCTGACAACGTACTAGAGATGTACAAGTATCCTATGTGGCTCTAACGACATACTCGATATGTAATAGGATTCTGAGTGGATATGATGATCTACTGGAGATGTACTAGGATCCTATGTAGGTCTGATGATTTACTACGATCCTCTATCGTTCTAATGATGATTTAGGTTCCTTCGTGGGTCATCCTCTTAACATAGTAAGATGATTTATTAGTTACATCTAATCATCTCTACTACTGTGCCTTATGATTATAACTGGTGTGAGATGAGTTTGTACCTATGTGGTACTTTCCTCTGTGGTAATACCTTGATGGTATTCTTTTATGTGACGTACCTGTGTGGTACTTACATGTGTGGTATTCCTTCCTTTTTGGAACAGTTGAGCTTTAGGCTAATGAGTTGGGCCTGTTGTTACCTCATGTTTGAGATGGGTTTACTTGATAACTTAGGTACATATATGGGCATATACCTAAGTAGGGTTTTCAGTTGTTTTCTTGTTGTGTGGTTTATCCTTGGTGGATTTTGTGAGACCTTGAGGGTCTCGGGGTCCCTACTGAGTATCGTTATACTCACTCATGCACGGGCTATGCCCGCACCTTGCTTTGTTTGGTGCGGATGACCAACAACGCGGACTGAGGACGAGAGTACCAGAACTGGAGGTAGCTCGAAGGAGGACCTAGAAGAGGAATACTGTAGAGACGACCGTTCAAGATCTGTACCTACCCTTCAAATAGGATCTTTGGTGGGTGTTCACAGGAGGTGTTTATTTTACTTGTACTTTCAGTTTTCTTGTAATTTCCAGTTGATCTGGTATTCTAGCCCCCTTTACTTACTTTACTCACTCTATATACTTTTCAGTTTACCTGGAGTTCATATTCTAGTTGTGAGCTTGGTTGTGTGTGTTTATAGGTTATAAAGGCAATGCCTTCCCGGATTTAGGTAATTACGCCTTCGGTGCTAGTCTCTAGCCCTTGGCCTATGGAAGGCGGGCTTGGGGTAGTCACGACACGGGTCCCGGGGAACGAGTCATGACAAATTGGTATCAGGGGTGTTCGGTTCTACCAAAGATCTAGGACTTTGATCTTTTCTCTGTGGCAATAGTGTTAAGTGTTATGAGTGTGCTTTTCATTTTGGGGAGTCCAGTTTTGGTGTGGTGGCCAATGTATCCATACACCAAGACCCTGAATTCTGAATTCTGACTCAGTACACGGAATCACTGATTGCGTGTGTTTTGGTAATTTTTTTCCATGGTTTCTTTGGAGTCAGCTCACCATGTATAAATTAATTATTGTGGAACACCAGTAAATTATTAGGATTTCACCACATAGACAGCCAACTAGGATTCCTGAGAGAGTACATGATGACAGCCCGCAGAGCAATGAGGCTCTGGTTCAGGGCCCTCTTACTATGTTGGCACCTTCATGTGGTGTATCAGCAGCACCACCACTCGTTGGGTAGCAGTTAACACCATCTGAACTGGAAGACAGTGTACGCCGACTGAGCACATTTCAAAATTTCCAGTAGTAGAGGCCATCAATGTTTCGAGGCGAGACAGATTCCCATGTAGCTGAGGACTGGCTGGAGGCTGTGGCTGGAGTTTTCTACCTACTTGAGACACCAGTAGAGCAGAAGGTGATCTTAGCCACAAGTCTATTCCTGTAAGTGACCATAAGGATGGTCTGCATAGTGACGAGGCTTTGTTAAATGGATTGTTGCCTAATATGGTACCTTTGGGTAGTGGGACTGTTATATCATTGCTCGTTGGTCAGCAGTTACAATCGGAGGAATCGGTAGAGGAAACATGTTGGCTTAGTATCTTACACGTGTTTTAGTATCAGATACCCCTCAGGTTATAAGGTGAGCGCAACTCTCAGACGGCTAAAGGGATAGCTTGAGGAGGTGGATGAGAGTTCCCTAGAGCTTCTACAGCTTCGGTAGGATGACATGTCGGTAGTTGAGTATTCATCGAGGCGTACTGACCATTTTTGGTAATCGATGAATACGATACAATCAGTGCTTCGAGGATCAGACTCTCGATCAAGGTGTGTTTAAGGACATCTGAGCCAGCACTATTCCTCTATGAATTTCTCCCTATGTTAGGGTACTAAATAGAACCTTTGTGGTTGAATATTCTTTGGTTGATCGGGTACAACCAGTAAATGTTAGTAGTGGAAAAGCAGGAAACTAGTGCCAGTCTTAGAGACAATGGCATGTAAAATGTTTCAGGAAGAGGATGCGATAGGGACAGATGAATCTTCATGGGGTCTAGGAATGATTTTAGGTTTGGTCTGTGTCTACTACTAGCTTCCGTATCAATAGAAAAATGTACCAATCATTCCTTTCTTCCGTGAATCGTGTCCAAGACCTAGAGTTTCTAGTTAAACCATTTACCTGACCCTCACATTTGGAGATACCTTTGGGAGAAAACTTGATAATCACACATACACCGACGGTGTGTTCTGACCATTGAGGTGAGACTTTCGGTTGGAACCTCTTGGTGGCAGCGTCGAGGCCTTACGACGTTAGTTTGGGTATGGATTGGGAATCCACAGTTCATACTCAGATTGAATTTATTAGACAAAAAGGTTTTGGTTTATCTACAACATTGTAATGGGGTTTTCCTTGGTCGGAAAAAAGGAAACCTAGATAGCACAGGCTAGACTCATGCATACGAGGTTGCAGTTGATCACTCTTGAGTCGGCCAGCCTTACCCTCGTGGCAGCATGTGTTTTGAGTTTCTATTTCCCAACATGAGAGTTAGAATGTGAGGAAATCTTTTAAAAAGATGTTTCTAGGATTACCTCCCCGAGGAGAGAGAGACATCTACTTTGGATATATATTACTGGAGGAGGGCCTAGGGTACATAGTCTACTGCGATGCATCAGGGACCGGGCTTGGATGTGTCCTGATGCAAAAGCAAGAAGTGATCGCTTATGGTTCTCGAAAGCTGAGACAACACGAGTAGAACTACAATACCCATGACATAAAGTTAATAGTAGTGGTCATCACCTTGAATATGTGGCGACATTACTTGATGGGTGAGAGTTTTACTATGTACTCTAATCACAAGAGTCTCAGATATATCTTCTCTCAGAAGGACCTGAACCTGAGACATCGACGTTGGATTGAGTTCCTCTTAGACAATGACTTCGAGATAGTCTATACTCTTGGGAAGGGGACTGTTGTAGTAGATGCACTTGATAGAAGGTCCGGTATACAGCTGCAAGGTGAGGAGACGGAGCAGCTGGCCGCTTTGTAGATATCCTTTGTGGATCGGGATGGAGTAGCTTTTCTTCAGTCTCTTACAGTCACTCTCCCACTTCTTCAGCGTGTCAGGGAGGAGCAACATGGGGATGCTGACTATGAGGCTCAACGTGCTCAAATATCCATAGGGCATGCACCTGATGATTTTTATGAAGGTGGGGAGCGTGTTATCCTCTTCAAAGGACGTACCGTGGTACCAATGTCACTTCGGGAGAAAGTGATGAGAGAGTTCCACACATCCTCTCTAGCAGTACATCCAGGAGTGGCGAAGATATACCAAAATCTCCAATGATAGCACTAGTGGCCTGGAATAAAGAAAGTAATTACAGAGTTTGTCTCTTAGTGCCTCACTTTTCAGAAAGTGAAGGTGGAGCATTAGGTACCAGCAGACTCGGTTCAGCCTTTGGAGGTCCCAGAGTGGATGTGGGATGGGATATCCATGGACTTTGTGAAAGGAATTCCATGTCCATCCAGGGGTCATGAATCGATTTGGGTGATCGTCGACCGACTCACCAAGTTGTCCCACTTCCTACCGATCAGAGAGAAGGGTTCAATAGAGATCTTGGGATGCCTCTATGTGCAGGATATTGTGTGGTTACATAGAGTACCCTAAACTATTGTCTTCGGTCGTGATGCATGTTTTACTTCCCGGATATGGAAGGGGTTGCAGGAGGCTTTCGGGACACACCTTCATTTAAGCACCACCTTCCATCCTCATACAGATGGCTAGACTGAGTGGACCATTTAGACCCTCGAAAACATGTTTCATGCTTGCGTCATCGACTTCGATCATAGCTGGGAGGATCACTTGCCTTTGGTGGAGTTTTCATACAACAACATCTATCACTCCACCATTAGGATGGCACCTTTCAAGTTGTTGTACAGGCGACCTTGTAGATCACCTTTGGGATGGACAGACCCAAGGGAGTCAACACTCGTGGGACCATAGAGGGTACGGGCTACCACGGAGAAAGTGCAAATCATCCAGGTGTAGATGAAGACTACAAAGAGCGGGCAGAAGCCTTATGCCGACAGAAGACAGAGTCCTCTACAGTTCGAGTATGGCGACCACATCTTTCTATGGGTATCACCTCGATGAGGTTTGCGGAGATTTGGTCAGGGCGGCAAGTTATCTTTGAGATTCAATTGACCTTTTCAGGTCCTCAGCAATGTTGGCAAGGTGACATACCGCTTAGCTCCTCCACCTTAGTTACACCAGGTGCATGACGTCTTCCACGTATCGCAGTTGACTTGATACTTGCATAATCCTTCTCACATCATCGACCATGGTGAGATGAACGTTGACGATGGGGAATCTTTTATGGAGGTTCCTGTAGAGATTGAGTATCGAAAGGAGTGGGTCCTTCATGGGTGGTCGATACCTATGATGTGTGTTTGTTGGCAGCACGGGAACCTCTAGGAGAGCACTTGGGAGCTGGAGGCTCAGATACATGCTCAGTACCCCCCACTTGTTTTCCTAATTTTGTGATGTGGCTTATGGGGATGTAAATCCATGAGGTGGGGAGAATGTAAAGACCCGTAAATTCCATGTAATTTTTTTTAATTATAAGGTGATTTTAAGAGTCCGAGAAAATTGACGGTGCCTGATTCCAAGGCCCAGTGTGCCCAGAATTAATTTCTGAACATTTTTTTCAGGTGCGTTCAGTAAACGTACGGGCGGGTTTTTTGTAACTTTTGAACTGGTGCACAGAATTGAAATCTGAGGGCACAGTTGAACTCGCAGTGCCGATATTCACTTAAGTAGACTTTCACCTAGAAGGCAGTTGGTCGATGGTGAAAGTTAGTTTTTTGTGTTTTTCATGAAAGAATAAAATAAAATAAAAATGTTTAACATTTTTTTTGTTGAAACCTCCCATGTTGATGTTATAAAGCTAGGGACCACCTAAACTAAAACCTCCCATATGGGTTATCATGGTGGGGACCACCAGATATTAAACCCCCCAACATAAATTCCTAAAGTTGGGGACCACCCAAACCCTCATAATGGGAGAAACCCTTAAACTCCCTCTTATATGTGGGGATGCCTCTTGAACTTCCCCCACTTTCATTGTGCCACCCCCTTTGATTAATTAAACTAACTCATCAATTAATTAATCCAATTTGAAATTATGCCAAAAAACTAAATAGATAACATATTCTATTATGTTGGATAATTCATTTTGGTGGGGATTGGGGGATAGTATTTGGAAACGGAGAAGGGGAGAGATTTTGGGATAACGAAACTTCTCCAACAAAGAACTTCTTCCATGAAGAACGCTTCTCTAAATGAAGAATGCAGATGTTCTCCAATATCATTAACTCCATCCTCATGACATCCTCAAATGGTGGACATCTTCAACAATGAAGAACCACCTTCATTGAAGAGAATTTATCCGATGAATGAGATCGGGATCAGAGGCGTGTGGTGGGCGAGACGAACGTCGACATATTTGAATTCTCTCTCACAAAACAACAAAAAACCGTCGAGGTAGGGGTTTAATTATATATGATCATCGCTTCCCATGTTCATCCCTTATAAACAATTAACGGGAATCAACTCACTAACTAGTTGATATGCGGATGATTTCTTTTTGCGGGATTGGGAATAATTATTGCAGGTGGTTGTAGGGTGCATGTTTGAATTATTTCCCCTTACATGTTCTTGATTTTCTTTTTGATTCAAGATTTTGTTGAGCTGCTTGCTACTGCTCTAACGTGGAGGGTGCGGTCCAAACAAATATGGACCGACCCCTCCGTCATTATTTATGAATGATGTGTTATTCATGATGGAAAAAGGCGGCTTTGGGTCACGACAATGAAAAAAGAGCGGTCGGCCGAACCAACTGCTGGTAAAGGCATGGCGCTTGACCGCACTGAGCAGAGTGGATGGTTGGCCATCCGTCCAGCCCTGGCGGACAGCCGCTTCACGGCCGCCCCACCGCACCGCGGCCGCCTTGCCCCGCCGGATCGCCGCCCCTTAGCCTCCACGGCCCTCGCGGCCTTCATGGCCCCTCGCGGCCTCTGCGGATCTCATGGCCTTTGTGGCCCTCACAGCCTCCGTGACCCCCTCACTGCCTCTGCTGCCCTCGTGGTCTCCTTGCCACCCCGCTCCGCCCCGCAGCTCCCACAGCCTTCACGGCCCCTCGCGGCCCTCGTGGCCCTCACGGCCTTCGCGGCCCTCACGGACTACGTGGCCCCCTCACAGCCTCAGCGACCCCGTAGCCTCTGCGATGCCCTGCACCACCCCATGCCACCCAGTGGCCCACACGGCCTTCGCAGTCCTCGTGGCATCCACGCCGCCCCGCGCCGCCCCACGCCGCCCCGCGGTCCCGCGGCCTCTATGACCCACGTGGTCTCTGCACCGCCTCGCGCCACCCTGCGGCCCCACCGTGCCGCCCAGGTTGGGCCGCCCAGCTGGGCCGGACCCCTTGGGTTAGGCCGGGTTAACCCAAACTGGTTCCGCCTAGGCCGGGTTGGGCCGGGTCTGACCAGACCCAGACCCACTTTGACCCATTTACGCTCTTTTGGCCATAACTTTGGCACCAAACGTCCGTTTGACGAACCGTCTGTGGTGCCGGAAACCCTGGAGCTTGATGGTACCTTTGGTATACCCCACTTGATATTTGGATAAATTTGGGATACGTTTGGGTTGGATTGAGCACGAATCCAACCAGGCCATCAGGACTAAATGGCTAATAACATACAGATCGGGTGTTTGATTGACTCATTGTTTGTTGTGTTGAGACCCCTATGACGTGGTGGTCCTTCGGGATACTTCTTCGTGGGACTTCGTGGTAGTTGGAGTATCAACCAGTGGCTTAACACAACCAAAAAATAGGGCAAGGGAAGCGCTGCCCCTTATCAGCACTAAATAGAAAGCGTTGATAAATGTTACATTTATCAACGCTTTTTTTAGCGCTGATAAAGGTATCTCTTTATCAGCGCTAAAAAAGCGATGATAAATGAATGTTTTATCAGCGCTTCTATTTTATCACTGATAAAACATACCTTTATCAGCACTTTTAATGAGAGATGAAAAAGGTTCCGTCGGTTTTTATTTAATAACCCTAACAGGCCATCCCCGCTCACACGCGGTCAAGCTCTCAAGGAAGCTAAACCAGGCCCCTCATCGCCATGACCTCATCCTCGTCCTCCTCGTCCTCCTCATCCTCCTCATCCTCCTCATCCTCCTCCTTCCTACTCCTCATCCTCCTCCTTCTCCGCCGCCGCTGCCTCCGCCCCCGCCCCCACTGCTGTGACCCCGGCTGCCTCTGCCACCTCCACCCCCGCTGTCGTGACTGCCGCCACCTCTATCACCGCCGCTGCCTCTACCTCTGCGCCGCCACCGCCTTTGCCGCCGCCACCCTCTCTGCCTCTAGCGCTGCCTCCACCGCCGCCGCTACCATTATTGTTATTTAATTTCAGGTAAATTGTTTTTCTACCGCTTGAATTTAACATGTGAAATCCTGATTTAAGGTGTTATTGCAAGAATTAATGGATTATTGATATTAATGATTTCTTTATTTAATCCTTGCACCTCAATAAACACCTATTGAATCTTTTTTCATGGGTTAGATGTTCTTGAACTCTTTTATGGACACCCCTTGAGTGTTCCAAGTAAAATTATCCCTTTGATGTCAAATTATTAATTGCCTTGAACACCTATTTAGCTTATGTCAAAGCTTTTAAATGATGTTTCCCTTGATAAAAAGGTATATAAATGGAATTGAAGACACATTATAGGTGTTTGTCCTAGATTCTTAATGGAATTTACCATTTAGGAAATCTCCTTGCTGATTATGGCCCATTTTGAAGACCCTTTGAGCCTTATTAGTGAACTTCCCATTCTTGGTAAAATTGAATGTGTAATAATCATGAGGAATGAATTTTACATGATGGATTTATTTTAATTTAATTAATTAATTAAATGAATTGAAATGATCTATAATGGTTTGAAAGTGAACACCATATACTGCATGTTATATAGAATGATAATTGTGTATTTCATTTCGTTGGATGAAATTGTACATGGATAATGGGACATATCAGATGTTTGTCATCATGTTTTTTAATATAAATATGAATGTGAATAATGCCTTACTTATACAAATGGTCCTAATTAAATTGATTCATGGGAGGTAATTCTCCATTCTAGTTAAAATTAAAATACACCTTTATAGAGGATAACATAAGATGGTAAGGTAATTGATGAGAATATTGGAAAATCACACTCCCTTACATCGGTTGTTGAGTATAACATATCGCACCAAAAATACTAATAGGATGTTGGGATTTTTTCACCACACCAATTTCTTATATTTATTACATGATGGCTTACTCCCCATCCTGAGTTCTATCTAGTTCAAATTTTCCTATAATTGATCACTATTATGGTTGGATTTCTTTTCTCGAGGTATGTGATCCTTCTGATTCCTATTTGAATTTGTTTTCACATATGGTTTGGATAAAAATTAGTGATCAGATAGTGATTTCTATCAATAAATTTAAATTTATTTTCATGCATTATCTTTTGGGGTTTGTGGGATGTGGTAAATGGTGTAGTCGATTTTAGATTATTTTATTCTCATGGGTTTCCTCTATTTTATGTTTTCTTTTCAGTTGGAAATCTCCTCTATTTGCGCCTCTTCTCTACCACATACGCAACTATGCCGTGTTCTTAACGACACATTCGCGGTGAGAATTATCCTATTACCCATTAGTTTCCTCTTGTTCGCATGTTATTACTATTTGATATTGATGGTTATAATGTGAAATGTATGGGATAAACGCCCCGCTGAAAATCATGGTTGTTGGTGGTCCTTGTTTTCATACTAAATGAATTGAATGTTTTTTGGTTCTTGTTAAACATTGGAATATATAAATTGGTAATTTACGTATACTTTAATTATGAATGAACACCCCAGGATGATAAAACTTATGTGATAACCCCTGAATTAACAAAAAAAAATTGAATAAGGGATTTTTTGTAAAATCTAAAATTTTGATTGTTTTGTTTGTATGGTGTTGCGATTGTGATCACGATTGTGTTTTTGTATGGTTTTGTGGTTGTTGGAATGATGGATATGCCATTTGTTTTCCATGTTGTATTTCGTCCACCGTTAAATATCAATCCAAACTTTACCCATTTGAATGGCACCACCACTTTGTTACTAGTGAAATTCCACTGAATCCTAGAAAACCACTTCTAGAGGGCTCTATGAGACACTTTAAAATACATGGAACATGCTTCACCATACATGGATTTCATATAGATTTTAATGCCAGACAAAATTTATCTCCAAAATTTACACCACATGACTAATCTTCTGACTCAAACTTGGAATAAGTTTCATTTTAAATGTTACATGTCATGTGAACCTAGGTCACACACAATGTATCTCAAAGACATATACTTCAGCATGAAACCATGTACATGCCATGAAATAATGGTAGAACCATATGAAATGTATTTTAATTCACTCACACCATGTATAGATACCATATAGACATGATGTGTATAGACTATACACCCCTAGTGGTCATATAAGGACTACACACCGTGTATTCCACAAAAATGTGGTGCATAGCTGGTGAGGTGACTCAATATGCATCTAAAGTACACACCTTTATCTCAAGTTGTTATAAATGTCATGTATTTTCAAATTCATAGTTCAGTATTTGTAATACTAACTTGGAATAAATTTTATATATGTCAGATTAAATTAGGTATTATATACATACACGATGTTCACCCTACTGGACACACCATTGGGTGTTTTGATCCATCTATCAGGTAAACATTCCAGGTGATCCCTCCTAGAGATGTACCTTCCTGATCCACCTTTATAAGTGTTTTGGTCCACCCATTGCATCTCTGTAAGACATTAAATAATGACCCTCTATCCTTGTGGGATGTTAAACTCATGGAATACCACAAGTTAAACATGGGTTTCCATTTCATTGAGAATCCATTTGACGAAGATGAATACATGTGACCAATGTTCAAGTGTACATACATTCCATTGATTCCCAATGTGAATACATTCCTAACGGAAGTATTATTCCTTGGAATGACCCTTTGGAATGTCCTGATATAATCATTGTAATTAACCATCATCCATAAATAGATGGAACCAGGAACAAGTTTCATGAACAACGTCTTATTCTATAAGGGAGACTCATACTAGGTAATTAATTTTGAAGAGGAATCCATGGATGGAATGAACGAAATCCCATCACCATATTGAAATCAAGGAGAAGACATCCATTTATAAGTGATGAATGTCACTCACCTTTGTAACGAATGAATCTGTGGTACAATGCACCACCATCGAACGTCAACATGCTCCAGGAAACGTGCCCCTGCAGAAACTGTCAGAAAAATATGTCATGATCAATCATACATGGCATCCCATTTTCTCATAGGGACCTCTCCAAAAACAAGATGTAAAATGAGTTTCCCTATAAAATACTTTAGTAGAATTAAATCCATGTAAAAATATAATCTCAATTAAAAATTGAATTTTGATTTTCATATAATTGTTTTCATATAAAATGTATATAAATTGAGATTATTTGGTCATCCAATTGATCGAACCCCATATTTAATTATTCCATCGAGGGGTACACGAAAACCTAACCTAATATCCCACAGAAATCTTGACCCACTTACATGTCAGAACTGGAAGTAGTTGGAGAAAACCTGAAGGTCTCTAATGATCGGATTTGATGTGTTGGTTTGTATAATAATGAGATAAATTTTCATCAATATCTCATCTAATACAAGGACACAAGAGTATTCATGGTATATCATATAACATCTGATTAGTACATTGGTACACTTCTAATGGGGAATTATCGAATTCCATAATAATAAAAAAATCATCAAAAAAGGTACAATATACCAGTTCTAATAGGTGTTTCAGAAATGTATTGGGGCTAGAGGGATGTCATTGGGGTCTGGGAGGATATAAAGGATGATTTGGGTAGTCATTCTATTGAAATGTAGTAGCATTAGGCTACTAATAGTGTCAAAGGGAAATTCACAACATGAATGCATTTAATAGGGTGATAATGGTCGTGAATGGGGAAAAGGGGTCAAGTAAGGGTTTGGACCCAAAATATAGTGATTTCACCACTTGGTTCATTTCATGTAACATGATTTAAAACTTATTTTTATGTGGGTGATGGGTTTATAAAGTATAAACCTCCTCAGGTTTCTTCGTTTGGGCACCAAGTTCTTAAGGGTGGCCAAACCCCATTCCCCTCCTTCCTTCCCATTAGACCTGAGTAGATTATCAGTTGTTCGTCATTTCGAATCAATGTGGTATCTTCTCCTACATCTTACTTGCTACTCTAACTTCTAGATAAAAGGTTTGCATTCAGTTTTTAGGGTTCTAGGTGTAATTATTATACTATAGTATGGACAAATAATTGTTCTTCATGGGACTTTTATATATGACTCTTAGAGCATGTCTCAAAATTTCATAAACTAGTAATCAATCATTATTTAATGCAGATTATATTTTTTGGAAGATATATTTATGGGTTTTAAAAAATTTAGGCTTAATTTTTCATAAATTTAGTAATATAGATTAGGGATTTAGTGTTTTATAGGCTTAGGAGTGCGTCAGGAGTGGATCGCACCTAGTTTCTCAGCATTTTGGCTTTTTTGGATTACACGATGAGTTTGGCGCCTATTATACCAAGCTGGATTTTTTGTTAAAATTAACTAATTATGTAATTTAATGTTGTTGGACATTAATACATGTGATCATGGACTCAGTTGTGGTTGGTATGAAATGAAGATAGTTTATTGGACTTCTGGTTGAGGTAAGGGAATTGACCTAATTGTGTCTCTTTGTTAATTGGTTATTTTATGTTTTGTACCTCACTAGTATAATTCCAATTAGTAACCCCATTCATTATTTCCTTATTGTATTACTAACATAATATTTGTTTTATTATGTAGGTGAAATATTTTTCCTCAGTTCGAATGCTTTGTTCGGAAACCGTCGCTATGGATGACAATTTTTTAGAGTGGATGGATGCAAAAAGGATGGAACATCATTGTTTTTTTAACTGTTTGTTGGATAAATGTAATTGTAACCAAATTAAACATTGTTTGAAATGTATATAGCAGTGTGTTGTTTTATATTCATGATTTCAAGTAAATGTATGTATCATTTTTGTTCTTCTCTTCTTTGTGTGTGGGTGTGGTTTGTGCTGTGTGCAGTTGTTTTTTGTGCTATGTTTAGGTGATGTAATGCGTTCAGGTGCTGGGCAGGTTCTGTGCAGGTTCTAGTTTTGCGCATGATCTTTGGCCTTTATTAGTGCTAGTTAAGCACTGATAAATGGATAATATATCATCACAATTTTGAGCGCTGATAACGGTAGTTTTTATCAGCTCTCAAAATAGAGCTAATAAAGGTAGTGTTTATCAGCTCTATTTTCAGCGCTGATAAATGTCTAATATATCAGTGCTAAAAATAGCGCTGATAAAGACTACCTTGATCAGCTCTTTCTTAGCGCTGATAAAGGGTCCCTTCTATCAACGCTTTTTTTAGCGCTGATAAAAGTCCCTCTTTATCAGTTCTATTTGTATCGTTGATAAAGGGGACCCCCCCCCCCTTTATCTTCACTGAGATTAACAGCGCTTTTTTAGCGTTGTTAAAGGTAGTTTTTAGCTCTATTATAAGCCATATTTGTAGTAGTGTACGGAGAAGACCCACTTGGAGACGAGCAAGCTTAGTGCGGGAACCCAATAAAAGGTTGTGAAGAAGTACTAGGATGTTGTGTGGGTCTAAAGACATACTGGAGATATACTAGGATTCTGTGTGGGTCGGACAATGTACTGTTGATTTAATAGGATCGTGTGTGGGTCTGATGACGCAATGGACATGTACTAGGATCCTGTGTGGGTATGACAATATACTAAAGATGTAGTAGGATCCTATGTGGGTCTGACGACATATTGAAGATATACTAGGATCTTGTGTGGGTCTGACGACATACTGAAGATGTACTAGGATCCTGTGTGGGTCTGACGACATACAGGAGATGTACAAGGATCTTTTCTGGGTCTGACGATCTATCGGAGATGTACTAGGATTCTGTGTGGGTCTGATGACGTACTGGAGATGTACTAGGATCCTATGTGGGTCTGACGACATACCATAGATGTACTCGGATCCTGTGTGGGTCTACCGACGTACCAGACATGTACTAGGTTCTTGTGTGGGTCTGAAGATGTACCAGAGATGTATTAGGATCTTGTGTGGGTCTGACGACGTACTGGAGATGTACTAGGATCTTGTGTGGGTCTGACGATCTACTGGAGATATACTAGGATCTTGTGTGGGTCTGACGACGTACTAGAGATGTACTAGGTTCATGTGTGGGTTTGAAGATGTACTGGAGATGTTCTAGGATCCTATGTGGGTCTGACGATGTACTGGAGATGTAGTAGGATCATGTGTGGGTCCAACGATGTATTGGAGATGTACTAGGATCCTGTGTGGGTCTCAAGACATACTGGAGATGTATTAGGATCCTATGTGGGTCTGATGACGTACTGGAGAAGTACTAGGATCCTGTGTTGGTTTGATGATGTACTGAAAATGTACAAGGATCCTGTGTTGGTATGACGATGTACTACGATCCTCTATGGGTCTTATGATGATTTAGGATCCTTCGTGGGTTTTCCTCTTAGTAGAGTAAGATGATTCAGTAGTTACATCTAATCATTTCAACTACTGTAACTTATGATTATACCTGGTGTGAGCTGACTATATACCTGTGTGGTACCTTCCTTCATGGTAATACCTTGGTTGTATTCTTCTGTGTGGCGTACCTATGTGGTACTTACCTGCGTGGTATTC
The DNA here is from genome assembly GCA_963277665.1 of Viscum album. Lineage (NCBI taxonomy): Eukaryota > Viridiplantae > Streptophyta > Magnoliopsida > Santalales > Viscaceae > Viscum > Viscum album. The sequence goes on along the minus strand of OY728153.1, from coordinate 1,680,365,884 downwards.
TTTCCTTTGTGGAACAGTTGAGCTTTGGGATAATGAGTTGGGCCTTGTGTTACCTCATATTTGAGATGGGTTCACTTGATAACTTAGGTATATATATGTGAATATACATAAGTAGGGTTTTCAGTTGTTTTTATGTTGTGTGGTTTATCCTTGGTGGATTTTTTGAGACCTTGAAGGTCTTGGGGTCCCTACTTAGTATCGTTATACCCACCCCTACACAGGCTACACCCACGCCTTGTTTTTTTGGGTGCAAACAACGGACAGTGCTGACTGAGGACGAGTGTACCAGAAATGGAGATAGCTCGGAGGCATACCTAGACAAGGAATACCGCAGGGATGACTATTCAAGATCTGTACCTACCCTACAGGTAAGATCCCCAGTGGGTTTCCACAGGAGCTATTCAGTTTACCTGTAGTTTCAGTTTTCTTGTACTTTCCAGTTGGGCTTGTATTCTGGCCCCCTTTACTTACTTTACTCACTCTACTTACTTTTTATTTTACCTTGTGTTTGTATTCTAGTTGTGTTCTTGGTTGTGTGTGTTTACATTTTATAATGGCAATGCCTTCCTTGTTTTAGGGAATGACGCCTTCGGTTCTAGTCTTCAGCCCCTGGCCTATGGATGGCGGGCTTGGGGTAGTCACGACACAGGTCCCAGGGAATGGGTCATGACATGTAACTCAATGGGGTATTTCTCTTATTCTTCTCTTCTTTTAAATTTACAGTGTTTTTTTAGAGTAGGATTTGTTCCAAACTATGAAAATTTCACGTGTTCTTTAATGAGTGTCCTCTTTCTATTTTTGTTCATTCCACTTCAAGAGTGATATGATGGTTTTTTTGAGCGTCTATTTGTTGTGTGGCTTGAGTGTGAAGTTTCTTGGTTTAGATACACTAAATCCATAACTTATTTTTCAATTCTTATCCTTTATTTATGTATTATTGGATATAATTTTGGATTATAGGGATCCAACTTGGTTAAATTTATCCAGGTATTTAAAGAGTGTGTCTAATCATTATTTGGATTCATATGATATCTGATGTATAATTTCTTCATTTCTTTTTTATATTCAACTGTATATTGGAATAAATGAGAAGTCGTGTCCCTCAAATATGGGAATTTTTGACTATTTGAGAATCAAGATTCATCGAATGATTGTTTTCAACATCTTGGTTTCCATTAATTCATTTTTTTTATTTTAAAAATGATGTGGTAAATTGTGTATATGAAGAACACTTTTTAAAATAAAAATAAAAAGTTTATAACATTCTCATTGTTCTTAAAAAATTAAAATATTGCATATTTTTAAGGATAATATATAAATATTTTTAAATTGAATAATGTTTTTTTATCTAGATCCATATAATTAATTTTTAAATAATTTGTTTCATGAATATTTTAAAAAATAGACAATGTTACATTTTTATGAATTATAAACATGTTTTGATGATTTTTTTCAACAATATGAAAATATCAAATGAAATTATTTGAATTTGAAAATGCCTTAATAATTTGATGTGAAACTAGTCTGAGTGGAGCACTTAGAATTAATTGACTAAAGGAAATTATAAAAAATAATGGTGTAATGGGATATTTAATAATTGATCAATGGAAATTTTAAAAAATAATTATGGGTATGAGATCCTTGATATAATGTTTGGATTTTTCATGGACCATATATTGGAATTAATGAGAATTTGTGTCCCTAAAATGTTGGAATTTGTGACTATATGGGTATCATGATTCATCGAATGATTGTTTTTGAAATCCATTAGCTGACATAGTGTTTAGGTAGACTCTTAATAGAATAATACCCACAACCACACTTTTCTATTTAATGAGATAACCCAAATCCATGAAATTAGAAGAGGAAAATGAATATTATACCAAGAAGGTTCAACTCCCCCTCCGTCATTCTCCATGTAGAAAACCTCATCATATTCATCAAATAGTGACAACATAATTAGTTTTGAGAATAACCAGTGGCTCAACTTCTCTATATTAAAGTATAGTGTAAATATGGTGTGCTTCTTGGTCTAGCTATTGGTGTGGCTTGGGCAATGAGAAATATGTGAAAGATCTAGACTCAATCAGAATTTGGGTTTCACTAACGTTCGTTTTCATCATTGGGTACAGATTTGTTCATTTGGTGGTTTGAGTCCTATTTTAAGTGGACTTATGTACATCCTTGGCTGGTAGATGTGGATTTGGTGAAGACTGTTAGGTTTGGGTTTGTGAAAACTGTTATTATGACTAAGTGTTTGATATTCTAGATGGAGATATTTTGGGATCAGAATTCAGAACCACTGGAGGCAGTGATAGAGGAACCAGCGTTTCAGAACCATGTAGCAACAATGGTGCCATTCTGAGCAGAAACGTTTGGAAGTGAAGGTGGATAAGTTTCAAACGCTGCAATATTCACTAGATGAAGTTTATAGATTCAGTGCGTTAGTGGGTAGCTAGTGATTTTCTTGATCGAGCATTGGACAACCACAAAGTTCAAAATATGGGAGGATCGACAGAACTGGAAAGGTTTGTGAAGATCTCATTTAGAAATATATGGTCATGAGCCACTTGCTCAATGTTGTACAATTTTCATAATTCTTTGGATTGATTATAAATCTTGTTTTCCATTTTCACCTAGGTAGTGTTCTAGATTGGGTACTTATAACATAATGAGGTCTTTCTATTATTCTTCTCTTCTTTTAAAGTTATAGTGTTGTCGTAGAGTATGACTTGTTCTGAACTATGTAAATTCATGGTGTTTTATGTCCAGTGTTCTCTTTCTATTTTGCCTCATTCCACTTCAGGAGTGAGTGGAAGGTTTTTTTGAGCGTCGATTCGGTGTGTGGATGGAGTGTGAAGTTTCTCAGTTCAGATACACTAAGTCTATCACTTATTTTTCAATTCTTATTTTTTGGTTATGTATTGTTGGATATAATTTTGGATTCTAGGGATCCAACTTGTTTTAATTAATCCAGTTATTTAAAGAGTGTGTTTAATCATTCATTGGTTTCATATTATATCTTATGTTTAATTTCTTCATTTCGTTTTCATGTTCTACTATATATTAGAATCAATGAGATTTTGTGTCCCTCAACTATGGGAATTTTTTACTATTTGAGTATCATGATTCATCGAATTATTGCTTTTGACATCTTGATTTCCATTAATTTATTATCTTTTCATTTTTAAAATAGTGTGCTTAATTGTGTATATGAAGAAAATTTTCTTAAATAAAAATTAAAAGTTTATATCATTCTCATTGTTCTTCAAAGTTTAAAATATGGATTTTTTAAAGAATAATATATAAATATTTTTAAATTGAATTGTGTTTTCTTAAGTCTAGATCCATATAATTTATTTGTAAATAAGTTTAGACATAAATATTTCATAAAATATACAATTTTACTTTTTTAAAGAATTTTAAAATGTTTTGATGATTGTTGTCATATATATGAGAAGATCGAATGAAATGATTTGAAATAGAGAAATCTTTAATAATTTGATCTGAAACTAGTTTGAGTGGGTCACTTATAATTAATTGATAAAAGGAAATTATTAAAAATAATGGTGTAATGAGAGCTTTAATAATTTATCAAAGGAAATTTTAAAAATAATTCTGTATATGAGATCTTTGGTATAATGTTTGGATTTTTCGTGGACCGTATATTGGAATTAATGAGAATTTGTGTCCCTCAAATGTGGGAATTTGTGACTATCTGAGTATCATTATTCATCAAATGATTGTTTTTTACATTTTGGATTCCATTAATTTATTATAATCTTGTTTTAAAAATTATGTGCTAAATTATGTATATGAAGAATATTTTCCTAAATAAATATAAAAAATTCCTATCATTCCCATTTTTCTTCAAAAAATAAAGTATCACATATTTTGAAGAATAATATAAAAATATTTTTAAATTGAATAGTGTTTTTTGAGTCTAGGTACATATAATTTTTTTAAAATAAATTTAAATACAAATATTTCAAAAAAAAGACAATGTTGTTTTTAAAAAAAACTATAAATCTCTTTTGATGATTGTTTTCAACTATATGAAAAACTCGAATGAAATGTTATGAAGTATAAAAAACTTTAATAATAGTCTTTGTGGATCTTTTGGAATTACATGGTAAAAGGACATTAAAACAATAATGAAGGTGTAATGATATCTCCTCTAAATGAGTTTAACATTATCAAATATATTATTTATCTTATTTATAAATGAGAAAATGGATTTGTTGTCCAATTATTGTGAGATATATTTGGATCCAAATAATGAGACAATAAAGTCAATTACTGTAATCTAGGATAACAAATTTAATATTTATATTCAAAATCCAGGTGTTTCATATTCATAAATTATAAATATTTTTGTCGAAAAAATATAGTATAAGTTTTAAAATTTAACATTATTGTTATCAAAATTTTTATTTTTTTATTTTAATAGAATCGATAGATTTGTAATTTTTGACTACTAAACTATAAATAGTTATTGTGATTGTATATTTTGGAACTTTAAATATTCAAGAATCAATTATAAAATCCTCAAGAGTTTTTTTAATATTTATCATGTGGGTAAATTTGTTATTGTTTTTATAACATATTTTCATTATTCTCTTATTCAAAATCAGAAATCTCTCAAATCACCTCCCAAACTAAATGTGTCGGTGTATATTGGTTATCATGTTCATCTTTGGGGGTGTTGTATACATATTTTTTCATTATCTTATAAAATTTTTATTGACTATTTGTATTCACCAATATTTAAAAATTAAACCCAACCCCTTATCATATGTTGTGAATATCAGGTCGTCCCTTACTGGGGATGCTTAATGTTATTCTTCTCCTTTGGATCAATTATATCTTATAGGGTAAGATAGAACAAAAAAACGGTCCTCATTTTGAATTTTGAGATGATTGGTCATAAAATACATTCATTTAAGTATACCAACCTAAACGGATGTTGGTTGATTCATTGGTAAAGATTTTTTTTCATTTTTTATAGAATTATTTTCAAAATAATATATTTTTTGATTATGTGATAAATAAATTTGTAAATTGATATATATGAAATTAAAATTATTTGTTTAATGTTTAATATTTTTTAAAAATATGTTTTTTTATTATTTACTTTTTATAATAATTATGTATAGGTCACCCCTCAAGTCAAACTACTTAAAATGTAAAAAGTAAATAAATCATTTTTTAAATACATATTAAATTTGGGCATAAATGAACCAAATGTATTTAGGTCCAACCTAGTCAAGTCCATTAATCATCTATACCCCTTGCATCTTGCATAAGTTGGTATCAAAGATTCAGTTTATGTGATAGAAAAAGCATACTTTAATTTTATTATTACTTTATACTTTAACCATGTTTATGTCTTGTTTTTACTTACCAATTAAAAAAATATTTCATTGAAAACCTTTATAATTTATTTTTGTTCTGAATTATTTAAAAAAATAAAATATAAAAAATTATTTATACTATAAAATTTTATTTATCATAAGCAATTCATTTCATTATAACTAAATTAGATGAATGTAAGAAATTGAAGATGAAAAGGCAGAAGATACAACCAGTTTATGCCTAGAATGAAATTGTATGGCTGCATCTATAGCCAGAAAAGAGCCTCACGAGATTGATGTGGTACCATCATCAGTCCACATCCCTAGCACACTTCAAACAAGTTGGGATGACCTCAGAGTGGTGCACTAAACACCAGTGGCGTGGGAAGTTTCTCAATATCTATTCCCAGAGCATGGGCTAGACTGGGTGAAACAAAGGAGTGTGAATCTCCTGAATCAAAAAAATCACAAGAAAGGGTATTAATCAAGTTGATCGTACCTCTAACAACCTCTGGTCTTGTTTGAACTACTACCTCTGCTCTGTGTAACTCACCACGCCCAGATCCTTTTCCCCTCTACTAATGACCTCCCCTATGACCACACCTGGGTCGAGGTCCCTGAGGAACACCCTAATGTCGACCCCTACCTACTTCATCTCCCCTTGGCGAAGCAAAGGCCTATTGTCCTTGCTGCTAAAACTGCCTGACTAGAAACAACTACTAAGGATGGCATTGATCCTATCCTCCTCCACCAAATTGAGCTCGAGCATCCATTGGGAACATACTTTGAATATTGAAATGGACCCCATAAAAGAAACAACTAAGCCCCAATCCCACAGAAAGGGTACGAGAACCACTGGAAAAAGAATGTCGGAAGGGAAACTATTGGGGTCGACCCCCTACCGTAGAAACCTCGAATGTCCTGGTGCCCGAGACTAGCCACTGGTAACTTTTACTCTTGAATAACTCTATTATATCCCCTATCACAGTATACCTCCTCACAATTTCATCCTATCAATCACTCTACCTTCTTCTGGACCTCCAGATACATTGGAAACATAAAAAGAGTAACAACATACTGGATAGAAGGGTGGAGGGCCTACTCAAGCCGTCTCACACAAGACTCCTAATCTAGAAAGAGGTCTGGGGATAAGAGAATAATATGCTTGAACTATATCCAAAGTTCCTATACTGACATGAGTCCCTACTAAAGGGATAGTAGCTATTGCCTCTTCTCAGCCTTCATGGTTGACGAAAGGAACTCTGCCTATAATTCCTTCAAAAATTCAACCCACAACATGTCTATTTTCTTCCTATCCCCCAGATAAATCCTCCACCAATAGCACACAGATACCTGCATATGACTCACAAAAAATGGAACCTAGTACTCTATAGGAGCTCGGATCAAACTGAAGGTGATCTCAAGCTCCTTGAGCCTGCTCTTCATCTCCATGTCCGAAACACTTCCCTTTTACTTTCCTGAGGACTACAACTTGAAATCACGTAACATTCTCTATCACTAGTTATCATCCTCTACTGGATAAACCCTCCTCTGATCAACTATATCAGCCTGCTGAACTTCAACCATCCAAGCCACAAGCAGACGATGACCAAGTTCCATAGCTGAAAGATAAACAAGGAATTTCTAATCCCAAATAGTATATAATTAAATTTAAGATTTATTTTAGTTAATTCTTTTCATCCTATCCATTTAAAACTTCCCAAAACTACCCAATTAATATAAGAACACAAGTAATTATGATTCATGTACCATTTCTAGATCTCTACCACTAATAAAAAATATATCCTATACCAATGGTTTCGAACCGTTGGTATAGGTCCCCAAACTGTTGGTATAGCCTATACCAACGGTGTGGGAAGCCGTTGGGTTATTTGGAATGGGGACAGACCTATCCCAATAGTTTTCCCTAAACCATTGGGATAGGTAAATCTAAAAAAAAAAGTTACAGTGGAAGTTTGAACCCACAACCTGTACATTATATCAAAGACTTTACCACTATCCTATAGTTACTTTTGTGAATATATATATATATATATATATATGTTTGTGTATATATATATAATTTATATATTGATATATTTGATGATATTAGACAAAATAATTCATAAAAAATAAGGGTACCTATCCCAATGGTTTTGAGAAACATTGGGATAGGTACCAACCCTATCCCAATGGTTTTCCAAAACAGTTGGGATAGGTGTTCTCAAACTGCTCTATTGCAAAAGTTTTGGAAAACTGTTGGGATATACATACCCTTTCCTAAAGGTTTTTGAAAATCATTGGGAAAAGCGGTGTCAAATTGGAATATCCCAACAGTTTTGGAAAACCATTGGGATAACCAAACCCTTTCCCAACATTTTTCTAAAACCAATGGGAATAGTGGTGTCAAAGTGGCCTTTCCAAATGGTTTTGGAAAACTTTTGGGAAAGGGGACTTATACCAACATTTTTTACAAACCATTTGTATATGTGCACTAGTATAGGTAGGTTTTCTAGTAGTGTACCCTAAAAATAGTGTAGCCTTACTTGGTAGTTTGGTAGGCTCGGAGTCCTTTCATCGGATCATGGGAGGCCCTAAAATCTAGTGTCCTATCTGGTCTTCCCTGGCCTATGTCAGACACCAATATGACCTTATATTGTTTAGCTACAAACCCATGAAATCCTCATTGTGTCTAACTTCAAACTCCATCATGTCTCTCAACCATCACCTCTGATACCATTCTATTAGGACCTCATCCCCCCAAATATGCCCTCCTAGGCTGGAAATAAATAAAGGGAGATAATAACCCTGGATTCCCACCTCCAGTAGGCCCTAGGGTGGTGAGAAGCACCAAGGGTATACAAGTCTCAAAAAATGGGAGGCATCACCCTTTTTAATGAAACAAGTTTGGGAGATAAAATGTTTCATCAAAAAAATAACTCTAAGATATATATATATATATATATATATATATATATAAGAAAACCAAAATCCATCCCAAATGAATGTTTAAAATAAAACTATTACAAGTGAAAAAATATCCAAAGTACAAAAAGTAAGCTAATGTAGTGACTTGAAAACTATCCAAAAGGTAAATCTAGTAACTCCCAACATGGCCGACAAAATCCTCCTAAAATCCTGAAAATAGTTTTTATATACATAGGGTGAGCATAAAAGTATACTCAGTAGGAAAACCAAAAGTCTCTCGTGCACGTTTGAAAGAAGAATACAAATTCCCATGTGAGAAAAAATTAGAACTAGACAACACCTAAGAAGGTATAATAACCACCCCAACATCACCAAGGACACTCACCATATAACACACGTAAATTAAATTAATATAATAAGCACATCATTGATAGGGTACCCCACACCACTTTCCCAATTACTAGCTGTTCTCACACCATAATGGAAAATGTCTTGGTGCTCCAACCTCTTCTGAACACACCAAAACACAATCTAGCCACAAAAACATGGGCCTCATAACCACACCTCATCCCATTGACGGGGCCATGCCACGCATCACATCTCACCCACAGACACCTGGGCCCTATTCCACATTACATCCCACCTGCAAACACCTGGTCCACATATCACGTCACATCCTGAAAAAACCTAATAAAGCACAAAACATCTCATCCTAAAGACTCTTGAGAAAACACAATACATCTCATCCTAAATACACATAAGAAAACACAACACAACTCATCCCGAAGACACCTAGTAAATCCAAATACATCTTATCCCAAATACACCTGAGAAAACAAAAATCACCAGTAGAGACCTGGGACCCACAAACCAAAATCTAATCAAAGAATCTTGAGAGACCCTTTCGTAGAAGAAGGATAAGGGTAGAGTGGGTTTCCATCCATCCATCCTCCCAGTAGGATGTTCAGGAAAGACTCCCTCACACATGATGATTAGGGTGTTCGGCATGTATTTACCCACTAGGGTGGGGTGCGTATAGAGATAACAAGTAAAATAAATGTATATATAGACATAATACCATAAAAACCTACCTAACCAATGGGTTATCAAACATTCAAACATCTCCCAAAAAATCCAACTTCACTGCTACCTCTAAATGAAATTACCACACAACAAGCCACAACTTTTTCTCAATTCACAACCAATTTTTTTAAATCATTACCATTCTTAATTAATAAATCATTTATTCATTCCATTAACCAAACCAACCCAAGCTAGTCAAAAACTATATTAATAAATCATTTATTCATCCATTCTATTACTATCTAGGAAACTACCAAGCAAAACACATAACCAGCAACAGAACAAAAGCACAAACATGGAGAAAATCTAGGTGGATTACCCATACCAACCAAAACAAGTCCCCAACTATCAAACACATCTAGTAACACAACCAAATCACAACTCGATTGACGCTCTACTCCACAACACTCATCAACCATTCCACAATCAATAAATCTCTCAACTTAAGATTCCATTATATGGTCAGGTTGATGTATCATCTATAAGTTCATCCACCACACTGCCTAAACCAACCCACAACACACACATGTACTTCACCAATGTACCAAAGCACAAACCAGAGCATATCCACACATCACAACATAGCCATTTCACATTCCATATACCCCACACACACAACCACACTATCCCACACAACCATAACATAACACAATTCTGGAATTTACAAAGTCATCCTTTATTTAATTCTACTTGTTAATTCAGGGGTTCTCACTGAAACTGGGTAATACTGGGGTATCTTTTAATTATAAAAGTGTGTAACACCTCAAGCTTCTACGGTATGCTTCTCTTTGAATAATGTGATAGCGTGTGTTGTACGCAACATCGAGTTCTAACACACCACAACCAATCAAACTAGCCATTATGAATAGAAATACCTATTTTTTGAAATTATATATATTTTATATTTCGAAATGGACTTTATTTTTGGTTTCGGAATATCAAAATTATCCTAAGAAGAATTTTTGGTATTTTTCTGAGAACATCCAATTTTTATGAATAGTGAAAAATACTTAAAAACAACTTTTTTAATAAAAATAATTTATATTGATAAATTATATTATTGAGTGGTTTTAAAGTATAATTAGAATATATTTTTACCATTTTATCCAATGGTGTTCATTAGAATTAATTTCACTTTGAAATTGGACCTAAACAATTGTCAATCTTTTGGTATATATTGTTTCTTAAAAACACGCTATTTGTTGTGACAACGGGAATTAATTATAAAATTAATTAATGAAACTTATATGTTTGGAATTTTGTAAAATAGACTTCATTTTTGAATTCAGAATTTCAATTATATCTTAGGGTGAAATTCTGGCATTGTTCTGAAAAACTTCAATTTTTGATGAATAGTGAAACTACTAAGTGGTAGTTAAAAAACTGAATTTTTCATAAAACTTAATTTTACCGCTTCTGTAAATGGAATTTCGAAAATCCAAGAGACACAGTTAATATCATGAAGTAAAATGTGGTTCAATGTGATGAAAATAATTTTTGGTGAATAGTAACTTTTTACTTTTATTTACCACGGTAAAAAGTAAATAGGATAATTAAGGGTAAAAATGATATTAATATTACCCTAACAAATGTCCTAATTATATTGGACAAGTGTATCTCGACCAAAAACAACCTTAGGAATAAAATATTATCATTTAGGTCCACTTGGATTAGATTAGGACATTTATTATTATTTAATTCAAAGAAGAGTTAAAAAAGGTAAAATCAAAGTTTATTTACTAATTTTTTTTTAATATAGTGTTATAAATAAGATAAATTCTTTTGTAAATATTCATTAGAAATATAAATATATTTCCTACGTAATTATATTTTATTTATAATTTTTAGACATTAAATAATTTAATTTATTTATGACACAATGATGATGCAGTAATTACCATAATAGTGAAACAATAAAATAATTGATATTATAAATACCCCAATAAATATAATTTGAGACTTTTAATGAATTTCACTAATTTTATAGGATAATATGACATATTAGGATTGATTTAATTAACTTTTTTAGAAGTAATCATTCTGTTATAAGTTTCACAAAAATCAACTATTGAATAGTGTCAAAATTGTCATAAAAGAGTTTTTAAAATAAATATTATATTATTAATTGATATTAAATTCCTAAAAATCTAAGGTTAGGCCAAGAGAATTATATCATGATATTTGTATCCTTAATGGACCACTTGGGGGGTCTCTTGGATGTATATAGTATGTTTATTAACTATATAATATAAAAATACAAAGTGACATGGTAAATGTCAAACTAATTAGCTAAGAGTTAAAACTAAAAGATAAGGTTAATATAGTAACCCAAACCTGTATAAATTCTATTTATTGAATGGTTTTCGACCTATCCCCACCTTAACCATTTAATAATAAACTTTGGATCCATTATAAACCTAATATGAATTTATTATAAATTAATATTTCAAGCTTTTCCAAAGGTGCCCCTCACCCCTCTTATAAAAGGGCACTCCTCCTTCTCATTAACTCACACCTTCAAAGCCTTTTGGTTCTGCCAAACTCTGCCCAAATACTCTCTCAACTTCCCTCACTTCATCCTAGAGGACTTCCTTTAGTCATAAATCTAACTTAAGGAGCCCTTTTCATCAAATCAAAAGGAAGACCCCGAAGAAGAGGTAATGATTTCACCACCCTTTTCCAAGTTCCTTTCTTATTCCACTTCTTCTTTCTTTGTTATTCCCATTCTAAAATAACGAATCCATTATCTCCTATATACTGTAATATTATTATAAATATGGTACAACCATATTCAGTATTCTATCCATCCTTTGAATAACATTTCACCATACGTGCGTACGTACGGTTTACCGTCTCCACGTCGCGGTGTAATTGTTATTCAATAAATTATTATTTGGATGGGTATAATAATGATGTGTATCTCATTTAAATAATAAATATAACATGATAATGATTATGTATATATGATATACCATCCAATTATATATTATTTTAGTATCAAAATAATGATATTGTCGCTCGTGCATACGTACGGACTACCGTCTCCACGAACGCAATGAGATTCATTCTCCATCATATCCATTCAAGTATAATTATCATTTTATGATTTAAAAATAATGTTTAAGGACTTGATATCATTCTGGGTATGAATAAGATACAACCTATCCATGAAAAACATGTCTTACATAACAAAACATATAAAAGAAAACGAGTAAGTTAACACCCAAAACGACGATAATACTAAGATATTATTAACAAATAAATGTTAAAAGACCATATATGATATCATATTAATATATATGATTCTTGTATAATTTAATAACAATTATTTCACCATTATACAGGAGGTTAACCTACCCCAACCAAGGAAAAGTACAAGGTAAGGGTTTATTTCGCAATCTCTTCATTATCCGAGGTTGTTTATACATAATAATCTACTGGGATCTCTTTATCATCAACATCCATGTTTCTTAAAAATGTATTTAAAAACATTTTTACTATTTACAAGAATATGGGTTAAAGTCATTTATACCCCTTTTTGACTTTTTATAAGAGTTTTATAAAGAAATCCTTCCGTCGTTTTCCAAACAAGGTGCTTTTTAACCTTTTCGACAGAATTAAGGTAAGAATGTTTTTTTAACTTATACGGCGGGTGCAGCTATTTTCTGCCGTAATAAAATCTTTGAAGCTTCCTTTACAAGCTTATAAGAATATTTTAAAATAAAATGTTTTATTTTATAAATATTTGACTCATAAATGATTTCAAAATAGAAAGAGATATTCCTCTAAAAAGTTTTTTTGATTTCATCTATGTCAACATCCTTTTATGGATTTTATGCTTATTTGAAGTTGATTTATTATGATACAAAACTTCTATATTGTATTGAAGGTTTTTTGATATGTTTGACTATGAATATGTTATTTTTATACCATTCATGGTTTATGGATGAAGTATTTAAATTTTGTATGCTAGTTTTAATACGGATGTTTATGTTATGTTTAAACCTTTTCATATGGGAATTCATTGGACTTAATATGCGACGGGTGGAGCCCGCTATAGCTCCTCGATGCATCGGTAGGTCTCACAAGACAAACTAGTTTCTTGGCACAAGGCCTTGAAAAAATATTATTTGTAGTCTTGGCACGAGGCCTTGACTATGTGGTTATGATAGTCTGGCATTTTGCATTCCATCATTATGAAAGTGGTTATTGATATTGCATGTGATTATTCGATTAGTAGAATATCCATGTGAATAAGTAAATGGCATTATTTCATTTCACCTTTTCCATACTATGTTGAAGTTCAAGTTTAAAAGGCTTTTGTTTTAGTTATACATTGCCTTAAATGTTTATTCTTATTTATGAAAGTTTCCGCTATATTTTTATCCTTACTGGGAATTTGAGCTAATCCCTTTTCTATGTTTTATTTTTCCTAGGATGTGAAGAAGTAATTTATGAATGACCTGCAGGGATAGTTTGAGGGTATAAGAGTGTGGACTATGGAGACTATGTTGTTGTAGTTTTAATTTTACGACGTAATGTAAACCTTATGAATATATCTAGTGTTTCCAAGGCTACTAAACCAATCAGTCTTTCGAGATTTGATCTTTCTTGTGATCATGCCAATGTCATGTAATAATGCACCGACTCTAGGTAACTGGGGTCGGGGCGTTACAGTTGGTATCAAAGGAAGTTTAGTACAAACCTTGGAAGCTAGATTTAGATAAAATCTGATTAGAGCACCTAGATTTAAGATGGACATTGAGGATTAGTATAGAAGAACTTCCTAGAATTTTCGTATTGTAGAGATTTTGTGAGTTTTCTAAGAAATACATCCCTGTCTGGATACGAGTAGGTCGAGGCGGCTCTGGTACAGATGTACCAAGGTGTAAAACCCGAAAACACCACTTTGAGCTAGACTCGAATGGGAATGGGTGCACGACAACGAGCCTTGCTGCACTCTTGGTTACGACACTCCTGGGGGATATGCTTAGGATAACTCTCATTTTCTTTACAAATCATTATGAAGGGTTTATGAGTATATACTTCCTCAAAGAAAACATTCTTATGATTATTCATTATATCCATAAATAGTTCAATTTATGTTAAGTGTTTTGTAAGTATGGGATTATGTATTTTGATTCATAAACTGATCTAGTTTATACCATTTTTTAGAAATGGTGCCTAGTGGAAGAAATGGAAACCGTATCAATGCACGCACTCCATGTAGGGATTTCCCTCCTGCTCAAGATAATTATAGTGGAGTTGGTGATGCAACTGGTGCCAATCAGCTAATCACCATACTGGGACAACTTACTCAGGTTATGAATAATAACTTTACCCGTATGGAGCACCCTAATCCACAGTGTGGAGGATCAATGTTAGATCGCTTCATGAGGCAACAACCACCAATATTAAATGGGAGTAAAAATCCCTTAGTAGCTGAGCAATGGATATTTTCCCTAGAGAAAATATTTCAGGCTTTGGGGAGTAGTGAAATGGAAAAAGTTATCATGAAAGTTTACCGCCTCACTGGAGATGATGATCAATGGTGGTCATTGATTCAAAATAAGAAGGAAGATGATAAAGTATCAAATATGGAATGGAGGGAGTTCAAAGATCTGTTTTTAGAAAAATACTTTCCTCACGACCATCGAGCAAATATGGAAAGGCAGTTTCTGAGTCTGAGACAAAAGGAGGATGAGAATGTTAGAAAGTATGAGGCTAACTTTACAAGGTTAGCAAGGTATGCTGGAGATTATATACGTAACCCAAGAAGTAAGATTGATCGTTTCTTTGATGGGTTAAAACCATTTATCCATCGATCATTAGTATCACAATCCTTCTCGTCGTACGAAGACAATGTCTCATGTGCTATCAAGATCGAAAAGGAATTCTCTAAGTCTTATGACTTTAAAGAAAAGCAAGAGAAGAAGAGATCTTTTGATCAATCTGGGAATGGAAATAAGCGGAAGAAGGGAAATGTTGAATATCCATCTTGTGGTAAATGTGGGAAGAAACACCCCAGTACTTGCTTGAAGGGAACGAGAGTCTGTTACAGGTGTGATGAAAAAGGCCACCAGGCTCGTGATTGCAAAGGGAAGAAGGAAGCTACCAATGTTCAGTGCTACAATTGTAGGGAGATGGGGAATTATGAAAATTAATGTCCTAAGAGTTAGGGGAACTTACCTCAGAAAATGCCAAGGGATCAAGGCCAAGCTTATGCTATCACTACTACTGAGGTAGAAGCTCCGAAAGACGTGGTGGTAGGTAATTTAATGGTTTCCTCAAGTTTAGAAAATGAATTATTTAATTCTGGATCATCGCATTGTTTCATATCTTCCCAGTTTGCTAAGAAAATTAGATATTTTCAATTTGATTTAACATGGGAGTTGTCAGTTAAAAATCCTAAGGGAAGTATCATTGCAACAATGTTTTGTGAGTCAGTCCCCATTAGAGAACATAAATGTTCTTTATCTGCTGATCTCATCATCATACCTATGATTGAGTTTGATATAATCCTCGGTATGGACTGGATTTCAGACTATGATGCGAAGATTTATTGTAAGAAGAATGAGGTTACGATTCTTGATGATGATGATAAGGAACACCTTATCTTTAGAGCAGAATTGTCACCACCTAATTCTTATCTAGATCCACCCCCAGTAGCTCAACTAAATTCAATTATTGAGGAGGAAGAGAATGAATTAACTATGGGTGAGGAAAGGAATGTTCTAATAGAGGATGTACCTATTGTGAAAGAATATGTAGATGTATTTCTAGAAGATTTACCTGGACATCCTCCAGAACGAGAAGTTGAGTTTTCCATTGATTTAATTCCTAGATCAAGGCCTATATCGAAGACCCCTTATAGAATGGCCACTGTTGAATTAGTCAAACTAAAGAAACAACTATAGGAATTGAGTAATAAAGGATTTATTCGCCCTAGTGTTTCTCCATAGGGATCCCCTGTTCTTTTTGTTAAAAAGAAAGATGGATCCATGAGGTTATGTATCAACTACAGGGAGATCAATGCTATAACAATAAAGAACAAATATCTCCTACCTTGCATTGATGATTTATTTGACCAACTGCATGAAGCTCAATACTTTTCAAAGATTGACCTTCGATCTGGATACCATCAGTTGTGTGTGAAGAAGGAAGACATTCCGATGACAGCATTTCGAACCAGGTATGGGCATTATGAGTTTACAGAAATGCCTTTTGGATTGACTAATGCACCCTCTGTATTCATGGATCTGATGAATAGAGTTTTCAAGGAATATCTCGATGAATTTGTGGTGGTATTTATTGATGTTATCTTGGTATACCCAAAAAGCTATAAAGATCATGAAAATCACTTGCGCATTATCTTGAAGACTCTGAGAAGACATGAATTATATGGGAAGTTTAGCAAGTGTGAATTCTGGCTTCAGGAGATTTCTTTTCTTGGACATATTTTCTCTAATGATGGAATCTCTATTGATCCTTCTAAGACCAAGGCAATACAAGAATGGTCAGCACCTGCGAATATAACTGAGGTACGTAGTTTTATTGGTTTAGAAGGTTATTATCGACGTTTCATCCAAAATTTTGTCCGATTGGCTAACCCATTAACTAAGCTCACACGTAAAGGGGTTAAATTTGTTTGGACAAAAGAGTGTGAAGAATGTTTTGAATAATTGAAGAGAATATTAGTCAATGCTCCTACATTGACTCTACCATCGGGGAATGATGGGTCCGTTATTTATAGTGATGCATCAAAGAAAGGACTTGGTTGTGTCCTTATGCAGAATGATAGGGTTATTGCCTATGCATCACGACACTTGAAAATTCATGAACAATACTATCCTACTCATGATCTCGAGTTAGCAGCTGTGATCTTTGCTTTGAAGATATGGAGGTACTACCTCTATGGTGAAAAATGTGAGATTTATACTGATCCCAAGAGTTTGAAGTATATTTTCTCAAAAAAAAGAACTCAACATGAGGCAAAGGAGATGGCTTGAATTACTCAAGGATTATGATTGTACGATACACTACCACCCGGGGAAAACAAACAAGGTGGCAGATGCTTTGAGCAGAAAAGACCATGGAGTTTTGAACGTGATGAGAATTGAAAGGGATCCAATTTTCATAGATCTAGTGAAGATGGACATGGGAATAACCAGGGAAGGTGAAACATCAATGCTTTTTCAAATGGTTGCCAAACCATCTTTACTAGAAAGGATTAGGAATTCTCAGACTAATGATGGATAATTTCAAAAGAAGATTAAAGTTGTGAATGATGGGAGATTAAGAGATTTTGTGTATGAAAATGGAATTTTGAAATTCGGGAAGAGGCTTTGTGTTCCAGATATACCTGATCTAAAAAGGGAATTGTTGGATGATGCTCATAGTTCCAATTTCTCTATACACCCTGGGAGCACCAAAATGTATAGAGATTTGAAGGAACATTTTTGGTGGGACAACATGAAGAGGGAGATTGCTGATTTTGTGTCAAGATGTATGGTTTGTCAACAAGTGAAAGCTAGAAGGCAACAGCCTGGTGGAGTATTGAAACCACTTCCCATACCGGAGTGGAAATGGGACAATATTACGATGGACTTTGTCATGGGACTACCAAAGAATCCTAGAAGTAATGATGCAATATGGGTTATTTTTTATCTTCTTACAAATTCAACACATTTTTTTGCTATAAGAGAAGATCTACCATTGGAACGTCTTGCCAGACTATATATTAGTGAGGTTGTGAGACTTCATGGAGTACCCCTATAGATTATTTATGATTGTGATCCTTGTTTTACTTCATGATTCTGGAAGAGTCTTCAGAAGTCCCTGGATACTGATCTTCATTTGAGCACTGCCTACCACCCTCAGACAGACGGACAATCAGAACAGACTTTTCAAACCGTAGAAGACATGTTGATATCCTACTCACTTGACTTTCAGGGTATCTGGGATCAATATTTACCTTTGGTAGAATTTTCCTATAACAATAGCTTCCATTAAAGTATTCAGATTACACCATATGAAGGGTTATACGGAAAGAGATGTCGCACACAAACCTGTTGGGATGAAGTTGGTGAAAGAAAACTTGTAGGTCCAGAACTGGTGGAGGAAATGATGGAAAAGGTGAAGGTAATCCAAAATCACATCAAAGCAGCTCAAATTAGGCAAAAGAGCTATGCCGATAATCGAAGGAAGGATTTGGAATTTCAAGTCAGTGATCATGTTTTCTTGAAGGTATCTCCATGGAAGGGAGTCATACGTTTTGTTAAAAAAGGTAAATTGATTCCCAGGTACATCAGACCTTTTGAAATTCTAGAACGAATTGGGGCTGTAGCTTACCAATTGGCAATGCTGCCAAGTCTCTCTAAAGTTCACGATGTGTTCCACGTATCTCTGTTGAGGAAATACATGCCTGACCCAACGCATGTACTCACCTATGAAGAATTAGAACTTGAACCCGATCTGTCTTATTGTCAAGAGCCTGTTAGGATTCTTGATACAAGAGAACAAGTACTGAGAAACCGGATGACGCGTCTGGTAAAAGTTTTGTGGAGAAACCATAAGATGGAAGAGGCAACATGGGAACCCAAGGAACTTATGATGAAGAACCACCCGAGTATTTTCATGCGGTAGTATACTAGAAATTTCGAGGATGAAATTATTTGAAGGAGGGGATAATGTAACACCCCAAGCTTCTACGGTCCGATTCTCTTTGAATAATGCGATAGCGTGTGTTGTACGCAACATCGAGTTCTAACACACCACAACCAATAAAACTAGACGTTATGAATAGTAATACATACTTTTTGAAATTATATATATTTTATATTTCAAAATGGACTTCATTTTTGGTTTCGGAATATTGAAATTATCCTAAGATGAATTTTTGGTATTTTTCTGAGAACTTCCAATTTTTATGAATAGTGAAAAATACTTAAAAACAACTTTTTAATCAAAATAATTTATAGTGATAAATTATATTATTGAGTGGTTTTAAAGTATAATTAGAATATATTTTTACCATTTTATCCAATGGTGTTCATTAGAATTAATTTGACTTTGAAATTGGACCTAAACAATTGTCAATCTTTTGGTATAGATTGTTTCTTAAAAACACGCTATTTGTTGTGACAACCGGAATTAATTATAAAATTAATTAATGCAACTTATATGTTTGGAATTTTGTAAAATAGACATCATTTTTGAATTCAGAATTTCAATTATAGCTTAGGGTGAAATTTTGGCATTGTTCTGAAAAACATCAATTTTTGATGAATAGTGAAACTACTAAGTGGTAGTTAAAAAAATGAATTTTTCATAAAACTTAATTTTACCGCTTCTGTGAATGGAATTTAGAAAATCTGAGAGACACGGTTAATATCAAGAAGTAAAATTTGGTTCAATGAGATGAAAATAATATTTGGTGAATAGTAACTTTTTACTTTTATTTACCACGGTTAAAATTAAATAGGGTAATTAAGGATACAAATGATATTAATATTACCCTAACACATGTTCTAATTCTATTTTAAAAGTGTATCTCGACCAAAAACAACCTTAGGAATAAAATATTATCATTTAGGTCCACTTGGATTAGATTAGGATATTTATTATTATTTAATTCAAAGAAGAGTTAAAAGAGTTAAAATCAATGTTTATTTACTAAAAAAATTTAATATTGAGTTATACATAAGATAAATTCGATTGTAAATATTCATTAGAAAGATAAAAATATTTCCTACATAATTATATTTTATTTATAATTTTTAGACATTAAATAATTTAATTTATTTATGACATAATGATGATGCAGTAATTACTATAATAGTGAAAAATTAAAATAATTGATATTATAAATACCCAAATAAATATAATTTGATACTTTTAATGAATTAAACTAATTTTTTAGGATAATATGACATATTATTACTGATTTAAGTAACTTATTTCAGAGTAATCATTCTGTTATAAGTTTCAAAAAAATTAACTATTGAATAGTGTCAAAATTGACATAAAAGAGTTTTTAAAACAAATATTATATTATTAATTGATATTAAATTCCTAAAAATCGAAGTATTGGCCAAGAGACTTATATCATGATAGGTGTATCATTAATGGACCACTTGGGGGTCTCTTGGATGTATATAGTATGTTTAATAACTATATAATATAAAAATACAAAGTGACATTGTAAATGTCATACAAATTAACTAAGAGTTAAAACTAAATGATAAGGCTAATATAGTAACCCAAACCTGTCTAAATTCTATTGGTTGAATGGTTTTCGACCTATCCCCACATTAACCTTTGAATAATCAACTTTTTAGCCATTAGAAACCGAATATGAATTTATTATAAATTAATATTTCTAGCTTTTTCAAAGGTGCCCCTCACCCCTCTTATAAAAGGGAACTCCTCCTTCTCATTAACTCACACATTCAAAGCCTTTTGGTTCGGCCAAACTCTACCCAAATAATCTCTCAAATTCCCGCACTTATTCCTAGAGGCCTTCCTTTAGTTAGAAAGCCAACGTAAGGAGCCCTTTTGATCAAATCAAAAGGAAGAACCCGAAGAAGAGGTAATGATTTCACCACCCTTTTCCAAGTTCCTTTCTTCTTCCACTTCTTCTTTCTTTGTTATTACCATTCTAAAATAATAAATCCATTATCTCCTATATACTGTAATATTATTATAAATATGGTACAACCATATTCAGTATTCTATCCATCCTTTGAATAACATGTCACCATACGTGCGTACGTACGGCTTACCGTCTCTACGTCATGGTGTAGTTGTTATTCAATAAATTATTATTTGGATGGGTATAATAATGATGTGTATCTCATTTAAATAATAAATATAACATGATAATGAATATTTATATATGATATACCATCCAATTATATGTTATTTTAATATCAAAATAATGATATTGTCGCTCGTGCGTACGTACGGACTACCGTCTCCACGAACGCGATTAGATTCATTCTCCATCATATCCATTCAAGTATAATTATAATTTGATGATTTAAAAATAATTTTTAAGGACTTGATATCATTCTGGATATGAATAAGATACAACCTATCCATGAAAAACATGGCTTACGTAACAAAACATATAAAAGAAAACGAGTAAGTTAACACCCGAAACGACAATAATACTAAGATATTATTAACAAAGCAATGTTAAAAGATCATATATGATGTCATATAAATATTTGATTCTTTTATAATTTAATAACAATTATTTCACCATTATACAGGAGGTTAACCTACCCCAACCATGTAAAAGTACAAGGTAAGGGTTTATTTCGCAATCTCTTCATTATCCGAGGTTGTTTATACGTAACAATATACTGGGATCTCTTTATCATCCACATCCATGTTTCTTAAAAATGTATTTAAAAACATTTTCACTATTTACAATAATATGGGTTAAAGTCTTTTATACCCTTATTTGACTTTTTATAATATTTTTATAAAGGAATCATTCCTTTGTTTTCCAAACAAGGTGCTTTTTAACCTTTTCGACAGAATTAAGGTAAAAATATATTTTTTAACTTATACGGCGGGTGCAGCTATTTTCCGCCGTAATAAAATATTTGAAGCTTCCTTTACAAGCTTTTAAGAATATTTTAAAATAAAATGTTTTATTTTATAAATATATGATTCTTAAATGATTTCAAAATAGAAAGAGATATTTCTCTAAAAAGAGTATTTGATTTCATCTATGTCAACATCCTTTGATAGATTTTACGCTTATTTGAAGTTGATTTATTATGATACAAAACTTTTATATTGTATTGAAGATTTTTTTGATATTTTTGACTGTGGATGTGTTATTTTTATACCATTCATGGTTTATGGATTAAATATTTACATTTCATATTCTAGTTTTAATATGAATGTTTATGTTATGTTTAAACCTTTTCATATGGGAATGCATTAGACTTAATATGTGATGGGTGGAGCCCGCCATAGCTCCTCGATGCATCGGTAGGTCTCATGAGACAATATAGTGTCTTGGCATAAGGCCTTGACAAAATATTATTTGTAGTCTTGGCACGAGGCCTTGGATATGTGGTTATGATAGTCTGGCATTATGCATTCCGTCATTATGAAAGTGGTTATTGATATTGCATGTGATTATTCGATTAGTAGAATATCCATGTGAATAAGTAAATGGTATAATTTCATTTTACTTTTTCCATACTATGTTGAAGTTCAAGTTTAAAAGGTTTTTGTTTTAGTTATACATTGCCTTAAATGTTTATTTTATTTATGAAAGTTTCTTCTATATCGTTATCCTTACTGGGCATTTGAGCTCACCCCTTTTCTATGTTTTATTTTTCCCAGGATGTGTAGAAGTAATATATGAATGACCTGTAGGGATAGTGTGAGGGGATAAGAGTGTGGGATATGGAGACTATGTTGTTTTAGTTTTCATTTTATGATGTAATGTAAACCTTATGAATATATCTAGTGTTTCCAAGGCTACTAAACCAATCGGTCTTTAGAGATTTGATTTTTCTTGTGATCATGAAAATGTCATATAATAATGCACTGACTCTGGGTAACTGGGGTCGGGGCATTACAAATTGTGCGTGATTTACCAGTTTCCATTTAGGGTTATACCACAACAACCACAACCAAAGAATCACCCACAATAGATAAAACCAGCTCAAAAAACCACTAATGACAACCATTTTTAGAGGGGCATTCAGCCCATATAACCACAATATCACAAACAATAAGAAAAGCATCAAAAAGAAGGCAATAAATACCTCTACCCGTTTAATTCAATTATCCAGTTCTTTTTATTTGATTAATCTAGCACAACCATAGTCCCAGGGTAACAAAATCACAACCCCTCCCGCATGGTGTACAAATAATGAGAGTCAAAGAAAATCTCTACCTCAAAGGGGTGTCAATATTCTTCGCAGGATAACGGATAATGTATTGGTCCTCTGATCACATATCCCACAAGATCTGCATCCATTTGAGGACACTGAAACACCACTGCACCAAAAACAACTGATATGGACCCCATTAGGATTCATGAATAACCACATTACGTGGAACGATGGGAAGATATGGAAGAGAAAGAGACCAAAACTGATGGAAACTTCTATAAAATAAAGGGAGAATATAACTTGGACTACCACAGATACACAACGAATGATCACCAATATTAACATATTGAAGAGGCAAGAAGATGGTTCAAATAAATCCTCAGGGTGCCTAGGGTTAATCTAGAAAGAGAGGTGGGAGAGAAAATATTTGAGTGAATGAAAGTTCAACTGAAAAGAATTTTTAAAATAGAACTTGTTCGAGGTATTACATGAAGTGTAATACCCTTTCATGTTGTGTAATACCTGGGGTTCGGTTTCCACTGAAAAATGTGTCACCCCTTGATTTTATTTTATTTTTCAAACCCTGAAATATTACACGTTCTAAATCCCTCCTTCACAGTATGTAAAATTCAGCACGTAATGAAGCTTTCTTGGACAAACTGTTAAACCAAACTTCACTTAGTGAAATCATGTTACACGATGTGTAACCTCCATGCATCTAGATTTTAACAACTGGACTTATTTGAACTCTCTCTAATACTCCTCTAATCACTTCCAATGACCAAACTCACAAAGTAACGGAGTGGGAAGGCATGGACCATTACAATCTATCTGACACATGATGTTATCGATATGACCTGAAGTGTGTGTTTTCTATAAAAAAGTGCCATTTTAGTTTAAACACACATCAAATATCCATAAAATAGAAAAATAGAACATATTTTTTTCAAACTTTAGGAAAAATATCCATAATTAATTTTCCAGATGTAGGAATTGACTGCATGTCAATCCAACAAATGATGTTGTCGATTTTACCCGAAGAGTGTGTTTTCACTATAAAAGAATCATTTTAGTTTAAAACACACATCAAACATCCAAAACCAAGAATACAATCTCATATTGTTTTAAAATTTTAGGAAAACAACCCATAATATATTTTTGATGTGTAGGAATCTAACGCATGTCAATCTCGCACATGATATTGTAGACATGACTCGAAGTGAGTGTTTTCAATATATAAGAGTCATTTTTGTTTAAAACAAAAATCACATAGCCAAAACTGAGAAAAATAATATCATATTGTTTTCAAAATTTAAGAAAATGATCCATAATATATTTCTTATATGTAGGAATTGACCGTACATAAATCCAACACAC
This sequence comes from Viscum album, assembly GCA_963277665.1. NCBI lineage: Eukaryota > Viridiplantae > Streptophyta > Magnoliopsida > Santalales > Viscaceae > Viscum > Viscum album. The sequence continues at coordinate 1,680,341,277 of OY728153.1, read as the reverse complement.
TATGCGGTTGATGTGATCCAAACTATGTGTTTTTAATAAAAACGTGTTATTTAATTTAAAACACACATTAAGTATCCAAAATCTGAAAAATGAGCTCATTTTGTTTTAAAATTTTAGGAAAAAATATCAATAATATGTTTCTAACATGTAAAAATTGGTTGCATGTCAATTTGAAATATGATGCGGTTGGTATGACTCTAATTGTGTGTTTTCAATATAGAAGTGTCATTTTAGTTTAAAACACATATCACATTTCCAAAACCAATAAAACATGCTCGGATTATTTTTAAAATTTTGGAAAATTATATATAATTTATTTCTGATGTGAAAGAGTAAACCACACGTCAATCCAACACCCAATGTTGTTAGTATGACTAAAAGTTCATGTTTTCATTATAATAGTGTCATTATTGTTAAAAACGTGTATTATATACCCAAAACCAAGAAAACGATCTGGGATTGGTTTTAAATTTTAACAAAATGAACCATAATATATTTTATACATGTAAGAATCCCTAGAACATCAATCTGAAATACGATGTCATCGGTATGACTCAAAGTATGTTTTTCAATATATATGTGTCATTTTTGTTTAAGACATGTATCACATATCAAAAACAGAGAAAAAAGATCATATTATTTTCAAAAATTAGGAAAATGATCCATAATATATTTTTGACATGTAGAAATTGACCACACATCAATCTGATGCATGATGAGGTCAGTATGACAGAAATTGCATGTTTTCAATATAATTTTTATTTTAGTTTAAAATACACCTCAAATTTTCAAAACTGATAAAAGGAGCTAATATTGTTTTTAAAAATGATGAAAACAATCCATAATTCATTTTTTAAATGTAGGAATTGACCACACATAAATCTGACAGATGATGTGCTTGGTATGACATGAAGAGTGTGTTTTCAAAATAAAAGTGTTGTTTTAGTTTAAAATGTTAATCACATTGAAAACACCAATAAAATGATATTAAATTGTTTTGAAACTTTTAAAAATTATTCATGATTAATTTTATATTTGTATGAATCAATCACACATCAATCTGTCACACAATGTGGTTGGTATGGATCAAAGTGTGTGTTTTCAATATCAGTGTCATTTTAGTTTAAATTACATCTCACATACACAAAACGATGAAAATGATATTGGATGGTTTACAAACTTTAGGTAAATGATCCATAATATATTTCTAACATTTAGGTATCAACCACACATCAATACAAAACATTATTAACTGATAATTTCATTAATATATACTGTAATTAACAATATAATTTACCATATATGGATTATATAACATTAAAATTATAATTTGATTATTTTTAATTTAATATAATAAAAATTAAAATTGATTTTATTACAAATAAGAAAAATTATATATAGATTTATCATTGAAATGAGTCTGCTAATTTTGATTTTGTATATGGGTTGTAATTTTTTTGGTTAATTGTAAATATGACACGAATAAAAATATTTTGTATGTAAATTTTAAATTGAAATGATAGTGAAATGTGTTATTTTTATTAAAATCTAATTTAATATATATTTATATTCATTTTTATGTATTTTGATTGTGTTTGATTCTATAGGGCTCTGGCATGGCTGTTGTAGGGTTGTAGCTGTGAAAGAGTTGAAATGGCCATTACCAGTGTTAGATAAAGCAGTGATAATGGGTCCCTTTATCATTGCTTCATATAGTGAAGATAAAGGGTTTCATTATCAGTGATTCATCTAGAAAAAGGGTCACTTTATAAAAGCTTCATTTAGCACTGATAAAGGTACCTTTTATCAATTCTACTAAAAGTGCTGATAAATGGTATGTTTATCAGTGTTTTTCATAACACTAGTAATGGCTGTAGTATTTTAATATCTCCTAGATTATAAGTTCTTTTAAGTGTTGATAAAGATCATTCTTAGTGTTGCTAAAAGAGTGTTTTGTAGTGGTGTTTGATCTGTCCATGCTGCCATAATATTCATACTAAAGGTACATATCTTCCCAAAGGATCTTTTCTTATCTATCCATAATCTGTATTGGTATATAGATAAATGTCTCATCCAACTCAGGAGTTACATGGTCCCAACTGATCACATGACTGAGATCCATGTGATAGTTCTTGAGTTGAGAGATTTGGAAGACATTATGGACAACACTGAATCTCAATGATAAGGATAACCGATTCGCGACTGTACCAATCTGTTCTACAATCTCAATTGGTCCAACATACCATGGATCCAACTTCCCTTATTTTCTCAAGCATCAATGAGAATGTCTCAGTGAAACTTTTAAAAATAAGTGGTCCATCATATTCAATGAAAAAGGATGGATATGATGATCTATATACAATTTATATTGTCTCTTAGTCATTTCCATCCACTTTTGGGACATCTGGATGTTCTCCTAGGAATCATGGATTAAGCTGGGTCCAATTAGTGAAGTCTCTCATGTTTCTACCCAACATAGTGGAGAATGATATGCACATCCATATAATGTCTAAAACGGGACAATATATATCATCTCATGGTAATTATTAGTGTTGGATAATTCCACTAAAGTCATGTGATCTTCCCATGAGCTGCAAAAAACCATGACATAAACTCTTAGCATAAAATCCAATGTTTGAATTGTGAATTCTGATTTTCCATCCGTATGAGGATGATATGTCATACTCATTGTCAAATGAGTATCAAGAACCTATTACAATGATCACCACAATCAAGAAGTAAATCTTGGATCTCTATTAGAAATAATTGAAGCTTGAACTCCCTGTAATTATACCAATTCTAAAATATATAGCTTTGTCAAACCCTCTACTGTGTTTGACTCCCCAATTGGGAGGAAGTGTGCTGAATTGGTGAGTCAATCCACAATCACCAAAATAGCATCGTGATTTCAAATCATCCTTAGTAGACCAGTGAGAAAGTCCATAGAAATCTACTCCCGCTTTAATATAGGTATAGGCATAGACTATAGCATAACAATCTATCGTTGATTCTCGACCAGAACCTACTGATATGTTAAAAACATTATAGCGCAAAATCCAATCTTTCATTTCATACCTGACCATCAAAAATGAGTTTTCATCACCTTGTACGTTTTTTGAATACCCATTAGAATAGATCATTTCGAATGGGGATACACTGAATGAAACTTTTCTTGGTAAGACTGAGGGACTACAATTTGATTATCAAAATGTAACAAAGGGTTTACATATTCCTTCCAACCATCAACAGTCTCCCCACTACTTAGTTTTGACCTAATGGTGGTTCAATCAAGATCTATTATCTAATACACTTTTATAAAATCCATAATTCAGGAATAATATTAACTAAGAAGAAAACAACACTCTCATTTTGTTTGACACAATCGAGATGTGTGTCCACAATGACACTCATAAGCTTTCACTAGTCACAAGTTTCCATCACAACATAGTTATATTAATTCCAACTCAAATAATATTCAATAGAATTACCTTTCCTAGTCATATACACCAAGTCGAATTCAAATATTTAGAGATATTTCATTCATATTCATTTCCTCACGTTCAAATATTTCTAGGAGAATATATATTTCAAACTTCTATGATCAGTTATGTCACAAACCCCTCCCCACAAAGATGCCCCTTCTGAGCTGGCAATGGTGAAAGGGAAATAATGACCCACGAGTCCCGCCTCCAGTAGGCCCCGGGTTGGAGAATAGAACAAAGGGTATGAGTTTTCACAAATATGGGAGGCATTACCCTTTTATTATTTTAAGATTGAAAAATAGGACAAGTCAACCACCAAAAAGGAAAAGAACAAGTGTATAGAAATAAACCCAAACCAAGCCCACATGCATGTTTAAGCAATTTTATAACAAGGTGCAATTACAAGAAATCTCAAAGTAAAATACCAAAATTAAAACAAGAGTACAACAACTGCAACAACTCCAATTTTCCGACTAGTAGGGTCCCGCACGGCCCTGGTAGTCCTCCTGGAAACCTGAAAGTAAACGTAGGGTGAGCATACAAGTATACTCAGTAGGGAAACCTAAAGCTCTCGTGCACAAGTGGAGAGATATCCTAATGTCCCATGATAACAACAGAAGAAACCTAGAAAATAATTCTATCCACTCAACCTCACTAGCCACACTCACCAAAAACACAATCACAACAGGTAGTAGTATATAAGAAAAAGAGTATTGGGTACCCCACACCATTTCCCACTAGTTAGCTGATCTTCCTAACGGCGAAAGTCTGGACGCTACCACACCCTTCCTGCCCGCACACACCTGGGCCTCAAGAACCACACATCCCGCCTACACACACCTGTGCCTCACAACCACGCATCCCGCCCGCAAACACCTGGGCCTCACAACCATGTATCCCGCCCGTACACACCTGGGCCTCAACCATGATCATGTCCCCTCCCGAACACACCTAGGCCTCATCCCGAAGATTCTTGGGAACAATAATAGTAACAGAACTCTCGCTCGAAGACACCTGGGCCTCATCCCGATGATTCTTGGGAAAACAAACCTGCCTGAAGAGTCTTGGGCCAATCCACCCCAATAAAAACCTACCTGAAGGGTCTTAGGTGTAAGGTCGCCTCAAGCCATCACAACCTAGTGAAGAAGGAGCAGGAAGGAGCTAGTAACTATGGGAAAACACCCTCTCCCATGAAATGGGAGTGTTCGATACTAGGTGCTCAACATGGGTGGGGTGTGATAAAACACAAAGATACAGATATATATATATACCAAACACTCACCCCAACCTATGGCTTCTAATCAGAGAACTGAACACGTGCCTCGACACTGCTACTATGATGCATGCATACAACAAACAACCCCAACCCCATTTAGGTTTTCACATTTCAACAGAATCATATTATTAGTTCCTCAACTACTGGGAAACTATCCACAAACAACCACATCAATCATTCGTAAAACATATCCCTGTCATCCACAAATCAAGTTAGGAAAACACAAGCAGCACAACAAAACCCTTCTTATCAATCAAGCAACCCATTTATTATTAATCTCGTTCCATTACCATGACCGACCATTCATTAACTCTTCCACTTTTTATTTATTATTCACAAACCATATTTTTTTACACATTCAAGCCCATCCCCGCAGCTCCGCCGCCAACCACCATAACCACCATCACACCAAATCCCATACATCATTGTCAATTTAATACCACTTATCACAGCCCTGCTGCCTGTCACCAACATAACATTTACACCAACCCACAACCAACTCAACCGCAGCCCCTCTTCTCACCCGATCCACAACAACCCACAAAACACCCCCACAACATGCCACATATCCAAGACAACACCAACATGTTCATTATTCCATTTTGTTCAACCGGGGTGATCACACATGGGTTCCAGATTTTAAATCACCCAACTTTACGTGATTAACCAAATTCCACATTCAACAAAGTTCCATTCACAAAAACGGTCTAGAAGATAGGGAAACATTTAATTGCACAAGCAAAGGCCCCCAACGACCGTGATTTTCAGTTGGCATAAGCCTATTCAATTCATAACAAATCAATAGGATAAACAAAGATAAACACAACAACTTTACCATACCCATTCTTTAACCAATTATTATCTTTATTTAATGGTTCAACTGTTTCTCATGAAAACAAGAGGATACCCACCCCGCATGATGCAAAAATTAGAGAGACGAAGGTAAGATCCCTACCTCAACAGGTTCTGATCACAACGCTCCCCGGATAAACCTTAGAAGACGTCTGTCGGCGTCTGTCACCTCTGTCGAGTCTCGGAAAAACCTCCTTGGGTGGAATTTGGAAAGGAAAGGTCGAAGGAAAGACAACATATCCATGATCGGAAGTTCCGCCTCGTCGTTACGATCCCGTGGCCGCTGACGGATCATAAATCGGAGCTAAGACAAAGAAGTTATGGAAGAAAAGGAGCATTCAAGTCTCTTGGGAGAGCTCTGCTTAGACGAATGGGGAGGAGAGGGGTGAGTTTAAAAGGAGTAAGGGAACCGTCCTTTTATAGTTGAGAAAATAAAAAGTACATGGCGTGTAATTTATGGTACACAACGTGTACTTGGCCGTTTCACACGGTCACCACGTAGCTTTCAACACAGCTTCCAACGCGGAACGCGGCCGTTGACTGGTCAACACACTGCTTGAAGGTAACGCATACGTGGGGAGGGACTACACGACATGTAGTATTGGATACACGGCGTGTACCCATTTATTTCACACGGCACACAACTGTTGACTGGTCAACACACGGTAACGTGTACGCGGGGAGAGACTACACGGCATGTAGTATTGGATACACGGCGTGTACCCATTTATTTCACATGGCTAGGACACAGCCTTCAACACGGGGTATACCCGGCAAGGGGGTATACGGCGTGTACTCAAACTACACGGCGTGTAGTTTCAAAATTCTAGAATGTGTGGGAAAAGTCCATCTTACCCTCCAGAACACTTCGTGGACTTCTTTTTGACAAAGGAATGGGCCAGAGAGGTCCGGGACATTACATTAGATACCTTTTAAAACATTCTCGTCCCCAAGAATTCAAAAACCAACCCACAGGAACCCAACAAGATACCACTTAGGGTTCTTGTTATAACAGGATCCCAACCAACTACCCTAATCATAGGTGTTAGGAATTCCCCCTCCTATGTCGAGATATTATCCGCTTTAGGCGGCACTGACTCGCCTGCATGGGTTTAATCACATCCGCTTTAATGCGTCTCGATTAAGGATTGGGCCTTCCCACTTCTATATATTAGGATTTTCCATCTTGCACTACCCCCATCACCACACAACCAACACACTGTCCGAACATGTGGTTTTGGGAAAATTCCTTCTCCTATGTCGAGATATTATCTGCTTTAGGCAGCACTGACTCGCCCGCACGGGTTCAATCGCATCCGCATTAAAGCGTCTTGATTAATGATCAGGTCTTTTCCTTTCCCCACACATCTAGACATGTTACACATTACCGGGGAACAAGGAAATAAAAGGTCTCACAACCAACAAGACAATAATTCCATATATCAAAGGTACAGAGTATAACATCAACAAAAAGCTTAGAAGAACAAGGGAAAACACAAGTCAAAAAAACTCTGGGTACTGAGCGTGCATCTGGGTCTCCCGCTCCCAAGTGCTCTCCTCGAGGCCGCCATGCCTCCAAAACACACGAACCAATGGAATGGTTCGTCCACGGAGCACCTTCTCTTTATCATCCTTGATTCTGACTGGTCGTTCCTCGAAGGTCGCATCGTCTCCCATATTTAACTCTCTCCAGTCGATAATGCGAGAGTCATCGTGTAAGTACCAATGAAGGTGGGAGACATAGAAAACATCATGAACCTTCTCCAACTGAGGTGGTATGGCCAGCTGATATGCCACCTCACCGACTCACCTCAGAACCTCAAAAGTTCTGATGAACCTAGGTGATATCTTGCTCCATTTCCCAAACCTTTGCTTCCCCCGTCATGGGGAAACCTTCAAGAACACATGATCTCCCACCTCGAACTCCAAGGGCCTCCTCCGACGATCAGCAGAAGACTTCTATCGGTCCTGAGCCGCTTTCATCCTCTCACATACAAGCTGGACTTTCTCTTTGGTGCTCTGCACTACCTTTGGCCAAAGAGCACTTGTCTCACCAACCTCTGCCCAGCAATTGGGTGAACGACATGGTCTTCCATACAAAGCCTCAAATGGTGCCATGCCAATAGTAGAGTGGAAGCAGTTGTTGTAGGCAAACTCTACTAAAGTCAAGTGTCATACCCATGATCCTCTGAAATGCAGAACGCATGACCGCAGCATGTCCTCCAATGTCTGGATAGTCCGCTCTGTCTGCCCATCGGTATGGGGGTGGAAAGCAGTGCTAAGGCGTAGTTGGGTGCCAAAAGCATGTTGTAACCCCCTCCAGACTCGTGAGGTAAACCGAGTATCCCAATCTGAGAAGATAGTCTTCGGGACCCCATGCAAACGCACCACCTCATCTACGTACCTCTGTGCTAAGGTACTCACCAAGCCTGACTCCTTAATTGCTAAGAAGTGAGTTGATTTCATCAGTCGATACACCACTACCCAGATAGCATCATAGCCACCCTGAGCTCTGGGTAGTCCAGTGACGAAGTCCATTGAGATTTCATCCCACTTCCACTCAGGGACATCTAAAGGATGCAACAAACCACTAGGAACATGGTGTTCAGCCTTCACTTGCTGACACACTAGGCATTTAGCCACAAACTCTGCCACTACCCGTTTCACCCTGGGCCACCAAAACTGTTCCCTTGGGCCTTGGTACATTTTTGAAACTCCTGGATGTACCGCCAAGGATGAGCTATGGAACTCACAGAGAACTCCCTCATGCATTGTCTCCGGGACAAACAACCTTTCATGGAAAAGAATATTATGTCAGCTGTCCTCTGACCATCCTTCTGGAGCGTTCCCCTGATCGACACGATCCCGCATCACTTCCGCCTCGGAGTCCCCCCACTGAGACTCTTCCACCTACTGCAACAAGGAGGACTGCACCGTCATCTGAAACAAACGGACTCTAACACCTTCTACCCTAGCATCCAAGTGCAAGGCGACCAACTCTCCCATAGCTTTCCAAGCATCAGTGGATTCCCGAACCACTTCCTTATGCGACTTCCTACTCAGGGTATCAGACACAATGTTGCCCTTACCTTCAGTGTAAGAGAACTCAAAGTCATAGTCTTGGAGAAACTCGAACCATCTCCGCTGCCGCAGGTTCAGGTCACGCTGGAAGAAGATATAACGTAGGCTATTGTGATATGAGAAGACCACAAAGCACTATCCAAAGTGGTAATGTCGCCACAACTTCAGTACGAACACTACCGCTTCAAGCTCTAGGTCATGGGTGGAATAGTTATACTCGTGAGGGCGTAACTGCCTAGACCCATAATAGATCACTCCCTTCTTCTGCATCAGCACGCACCCCTGTCCAAGTCCAGAAGGATCACAAAAAACATCATACAACAACCCTTCCTCTGGCAACCTGAGTACGGGAGCACTGACCAACTTCTCTTTCAGGTAGTCAAAATCCATCTGGCACTGCTCGCTCCATAGGAAGACCTGGTTCTTCCTAGTCAAAGCTGTCAATGGAGCAGCAACTCGAGAGAAGTCTGAAATGAACCTCCGATAGTAACCCGCTAACCCCAAGAAAAAACAAACTTATGACACGCTCTTGGTTTCTGCCCAAGAAACAACTGTCTCCACCTTCGATGGGTCCACTGACACTCCGTGCTGAGACACTACGTGCCCAAGGAAGTGTACTTCTTGCATCAAGAACTTATACTTCGACAATTTCCCGTAAAGCTGGTGGTGTTGAAAGTCTTCTAAGACTGCCCTGAGATGCTCAATGTGCTCCTCCTCTGATCTTGAGTAGATCAGGATGTCATCGATAAACACAATGACGAACCGGTCCAAAAACTCTTGGAAGACAAAGTTCATAAGTCCCATGAACACAGCCGGTGCATTCGTAAGTCCAAACGGCATCACTACAAACTCGAAGTTCTCATACCTACACATGAAAGCCGTCTTCGAGATGTCACTGTCCTTTACCCTCAGCTGATGATATCTAGATCATAGATAAATCTTGGAAGACCAACCTACCTCCCTCAGTTGGTCGAAGAGATCATCAATCCTTGGAAGGGGGTAACGGTTCTTGACCATTAACTGGTTCAACCTTCGGTAGTCTATGCAAAGCCTGAGACCACCATCTGCCTTCTTCAAGAACAAAACTGGAGCACCCCATGGCGATACTCTGGGTCGAATAAAACCCTTCTCCATCAGATCATCAATCTGAATCTGCAACTCCTGCAACTCTGAAGGTTCCATCCGATAAGGGGCCATCGAAATCAGACAGGCACCAGGCTGTATGTCTATCCCATCCTCGACGTCACGTCGGGGGGTAGAGTCACAACCTCCTTAGGAAAAACATCTAGGAAATCCCCAACATCCTCTGGGACATCCATCATCTATGTATCAGCAGGAACCACTGATAACCCGCCTAACAAGGAAAGGAGAGGCTTTAAATGTCGGCTTCCTACCTGATAGCTCCTCTCGCCAACAAAAGATGTGCGCTGCCCATCCACGTCGGAGAACACGACTCTTCTTTAGAAGCAGTTGATAACGGCACTAACAGAAAACAACCAGTCTATGATTAGGATGACATCGTATGGCTGCATCTGTAACTGAAGAAGGTCCCCACTAGATTGATGTGGTCCCAACGTCAACCCACATCCCCAGCAAACACAAGATACGCTGGTCTGGCCTCAAACTTGTGTATTCATCACCAGTGGTACAGAAAGTCTCTCTACGTCTAGTCTCAAATCATGGGCTAGACCATGTGCAAAAAAGGAGTGTGAAGCTCCTGAATCGAATAAAGCAGAAACAAGAGTGCTGAATAAACAAATCGTACCTCGCACCACCTCTGGTCTTGCCGAATCCGCCAACTCTGCTACGTGCAACTGTCCACGCCCAACTCCTCTGCCTCTTTGATGTCGTCCACCTTCCGGACCACACCCTAGTCAAGGTCCCTGAGGAGAACCCTAAGGTTGACCTCCTCCCGAAAATACTTCCCTCAGAGGAGCATGGTCCAGCTGCTGCTGGAAGGGCCTCGCTGGCAACTGGTGTTGCTTAGGTGGGCGCTGAACCTGACCACCTCCACCGTACTGAGCATGGGTCAGGCACCGACTCTGAATGTGCCTAAAACCACCACAAGAAAAACACTTCGGTCCTGGGCTCATGAAAAAGAGATGAGGACCTGAAGATCTGAACTGGAACAGGTGGGGCCTGCTCCCCACTGGCCTAAACCTGGAAGGTCCTGTTGCAGGAGACCTGCTGCTGACTGCCATCCCATTCGATGAGCCCGGCTGGATCCCCTCTCGTGGTGCACCTCCCAGCGAGTGCATCCTCTCTAAAACCTGTTCCTTCTTCTATACCGCCAAGTACGTCAAAAGGGTGAAGGGGGTAACAGCATACTGGAGCGAAGGAAGAAGCACCTCCTCCAAACGTCTCGCCCGAGACTCCTAATCTAGAAACAGATCCGAAGCAAATCTCAAGAGATCCTTGAACTTGATCCCCAATTCTCATACCGACATACTCCCCTACTGAAGGGAGTGTAACTCCTGCCGCTTCTCCGCCTTGATCATGGAAGAAAGGAATTCCTCTCGGAATTCCTTCTCAAAGTCAGCCCATGGAATTTATGACTCTATCCTCTCTCCGAGGTAGAGCGTCCACCACTGTCGCACCGCACCTCTCAGCTAACTGACTTTTAAGGGAACCCAGTACTCCCTCAGAGCATGAATCAAGGTAAAAGAGATCCCTAGCTCCTCAACCCACCATTCCGTCTCCATATCCGAAGTACTACCCTCGTACTTCTTGAGGGTCTGCCGCTAGAAAGAACGGAGAGTCTTCTGCCACTGGCTATCTTCCTCCACTCGGTCAATCCTCAACTGATCGACTGCCTAAATCTGTTGGGCCTCGGCCGTCTGAGCCACCCGGGGATGACGTCCAGGTGCCATAGCTGTACGGTAAACAAAGATCGCCTAAGCCCAAGTAATAAGGAAATTTCTCAGGGTTTCATTTTATCATTTTATTTCAATTTATTTCCCAGAACACCCAAATAAAGAAAAACACAATCATGATGATGCATGTACCTTCCCTAGGGTCTCTACCCTGCAATCAATGTAGTCTCACTTGGTCGTTCGGTAGGCTCAGAGTCCTTGCATCAGATCATGGGGGGGCCTAAAATCCCATGTCCTAGCTGGTCTTTCCTGGCCTATGTCACACACCAATATTAACTACCATTGTTTCCCTACCAAACCATGCAATCCTCACTGTCCCAAACTCCAGACTCCATCCTATCTCTCAACCATCAGCTCTGATACCATTCTATCCTGACACCCTCCCCCCAAAGATGCCCCTCCTGAGCTGGAAATGGTGAAAGGGAGATAATGACCCCCCGAGTCCCGCCTCCAATAGGCCCAGGGTTGGTGAATAGCACCAAGTGTATGAGTTTTCACAAATATGGTAGGAATTACCCTTTTATTATTTTAAGATCAAGAAATAGGACAAGTCAACCACCAAAAGGGAAAAGAAAAAGTGCATAGAAATAAACCCAAACCAAGCCCACGTGCATGTTTAAACAATTTTATGACAAGGTGGAAGTACAAGAAATCTCAAAGTACAATACCAAAATGAAAACAAGAGTACAACAACTGCAACAACTCCAATTGTCCCACAAGTAGGGTCCCACACGGCCCTGGTAGTCCTCCTGGAAACCTGAAAGTAAACGTAGGGTGATCATACATGTATACTTAGTAGGGAAACCTAAATCTCTCATGCACAAGTGGGGAGACATCCTAATGTCCCGTGAGAACAACAGAAGAAACCTAGCAAGGAATTCTATTCACCCAACCTCACCAACCACACTCACCAAAAACACCATCACAACAGGTAGTAGTATACAAGAAAAAGAGTATTGGGTACCCCACACCATTTCCCACTAGTTAGCTGCTCTTCCTAATGACAAATGTCCTGATGCTACCACACTCTTCCCGCCCACACACACCTGGGCCTCAAGAACCACACATCCCGCCCGCACACACCTGGGCCTCACAACCACGCATCCCGCCCACACACACCTCGGCCTCACAACCACGTATCCCGCCCGCACACACCTGGGCCTAAACCACGATCACGTCCCCGCCCAAACACACCTAGCCCTCATCCTAAAGATTCTTGGGAATAGTAATAGTAATAGAACTCTCTCCCGAAGACACCTGGGCCTCATCCAGAAGATTCTTGGGAAAACAAACCTGCCCAAAGAGTCTTGGGCCAATCCACCCCAATCGAAACCTACCTGAAGTTTCTTAGGTGTAAGGTCACCTCAATCCATCATAGCCTAGGGAATAAAGAGCAGGAAGGAGATAGTAACTATGGGAAAACACCCTCTCCCATGAAATGGGAGTGTTCGGCACTAAGTTCTCAACATGGGTGGGGTGCGATAGAACACAAAGATACAGATATATATATATATATACCAAACACTCAGCCCAACCTATGGATTCTAATTAGAGAACTGAGCACGTGCCTCGACACTACTACTACGAAGCATGCACACACAAAACAACCCCAACCCCATTTACTTTTTCACGTTTCAACAAAATCAGCTTATTAGTTCCTTAACTACTGGGCAACTATCCACAACCAACCACATCAATCGTTCATAAAACATATCCATGCTATCCACAAATAAAATTTGGAAAACACAACCACCATAACAAAACCCTTCTTATCAACCAACCAACCCATTGATTATTAATCTTCTTCCATTACCATGACCCACCATTCATTAACACTTCCACTTTTTTATTTATTATTCACAACCCATAGTTTGTTCACATTCAAGCCCATCCCCGCAGCTCCGCTGCCAACCACCATAACCACAATCACACCATAACCTGTACATCATTATCCCTTTAATAACACTTATCGCAGCCCCGCTGCCCGTCACCAACATAACATTCACACTAACCCACAACCAAGTCAACCGCAGCCCCGCTGCTCACCTGATCCACAACAACCCACAAAACACCCCCACCACAGGCCACATATCCAAGCCAAAACCCACATGTTCATTATTACATTTTGTTGAACCGGGGTGATCACACAAGGGTTCCAGATTTTAAATCAGCCAACTTTACGTGATTAACCAAATTCCACATTCAACAAAGTTCCATTCACAAAAACGGTCTAGAAGATATGGAAACATTTAATTGCGCAAGAAAAGGCCCCCAACGACCGTGATTTTCAGTAGACATAAGCCTATTCAATTCATATCAAATCAATAGGATAAACAAAGATAAACATAACAACTTTCCCATACCCATTCTTTAACTAGTTATTATCTTTATTTAAAGGTTCAACTGTTTCTCATGAAAACAAGAGGATACACACCCTACATGATGCACAAATTAGAGAGACGAAGGTAAGATCCCTACCTCAACAGGTTCTGATCACAACGCTCCCCCGGATCAACCTTAGAAGACGTCCGTCAGCATCCGTCACCTCTGTCGAGTCCCAGAAAAACCTCCTTGGGTGGATGTTGGAAAGGAAAGGTCGAAGGAAATACAACGGATCCAAGCTCAGAAGTTCTGCCTCGTCGTTACGATCCCGTGGCCACTGACGGATCATAAATCGGAGCTCGGACGAAGAAGTTATGGAAGAAAAGGAGGCCTCGAGTCTCTTGGGAGATCTCTACTCAGAGGAATGGGGAAGAGAGGGTTGAGTTGAAAAGAAGAAGGGGACCCCTCCTTTTATAGGCAAGAAAAGCAAAAGTACATGGTGTATACTTTATGGTACATGGAGTGTACTTGGCGGTTTCACATGGTGACCACGCGGCTTCAAAGACGGCTTCCAACATGGAACGCGGCCATTGACTGGTCAACACAGGGCTTGAAGGTAACGCATACACGGGGAGGGACTACACGGCGTGTAGTATTTGATACATGGCGTGTACCCATTTATTTCACATGGTTCCATCATGGCACACCGTCATTGACTGGACAACACACGGTAATGTGTATGCAGGGAGAGACTACACGGCGTGTAGTATTGGATACACGGTGTGTACCCATTTATTTCACATGGCTAGGACACGGCCTTCAACACGGGGTATACCCAGCAAGGGGGTATACGGAGTGTACTCAAACTACACGGAGTGTAGTTTCAAAATTCTGGAAAGTGTGGGAAAAGTCCATCATACCCTCCAGAACACTTCATGGCCTTCTTTTTGACAACGGAATGGGCCGGAGAGTTCCGGGCCATTACAAGTTAAGACTATAAACCTTTCTCCACAAAGGTAGTGATGTGAGGACTATAAGGAAAACCACTACACCAAATCCCAGGCCATGTGTTGGATAATTCTTCTCATGCATTTGAAATTATCACAAACCATAGGTCACAACATGATCTCTCTACATGAGAACACAACCGAGGCCAAATTTAGACACATCCTAATATACCATCCTTCATGATTTGAGACATCATTTTCATGTGCAATCCCAATTATTTAACCATGTGATAAGTAAGATAATAATGGGATGCACTGTTATCCAACAAGACAAGCATAATAGCCAAGTTCAGAAGGATGGTACCTCACACAGTAGAGGGACCTGATAAAAGGCAAGGGGATTTTGGTTGTGGCTTGATCCGGATAAAGGCATGGATGGTAATTCCTACTCTTCAAAACGAATAAAAGTTAATTTGTGAAAATGGGCGTTAAAATTGAAAGTTGTGGGTTGATCCTTTAGGGATTAAAAAGGAAAATGCAATGAGTTGAGGCTCTTTATCAAAATTCAAAGATTCTATTTTAGTGGGTGTCACCTCTCTTGACATTTGAGATAATTGAAGAGTAAACATAAGATCAAACACATCATTCAACACACACATTAATATATAATATACATATATATATATAATGGGAGGTAGGTACACCCAACTCTTTTTTTATTGTTATTATTATTACATTTATTATTATAATTATTATTATTATGATAATTATTATTATTATTATTATTTTTAATGTTGTCAGTCAATAGGTTGACATTTTTTTAATTTCTTTTCTTCCTTCTTCAGGTTTTCAGTTTTGATCCTTATTCTTCATGTATCATATAAATTAATTCCATATCAATGTTTAAAAAGTAAAATTATTTTTAAGTTAAAAGAAAACTTTGGGTGGTGCATATAAGATGCATTATACTAGTCCCATAAATCGATGAAGATATTTATAAATTTGAGACCATTTTATAAAAGAACACAATATAAATGATATGATGAAAATTAAATGAGTTAATTTTTATTTAAAAAATATCTTCTAATATTCTAAAATCATATCTGTATCATTTATAAAGGAAAAAATCAACATATGAAAATTTATATATAATTTTTTATTAATAAACATGATCACAAATGTTGTTTTATATTTTTTATTGAAATATTTGTCATCATATATGTTTTATTTAAATGATGGATATTATTTATTAGGATGCATATATAATTTTATTAGGATCCATTAATATGTGTAATAATAAATTAAAATACAAAACATTGGATGAAGTTTGGGAAGCCCACATTTCCTCATTAAACCCCATAAGTAGTGACGGGTTTATAAATATGGGATCTTTTTTTTACCCCAAGAAAGTGGCATCATTTTTTCAGACTATAATTCCATCTTATAACCTGAAGTAGTCAGCCAATGTCTCTCTATAGGTTTGTTGATGAAATATTTCCTTTGGAATCAAGAAACACTAAAAACTATTTAAATATCTAGTTTATCAAATCACGAAAGTTATATATAGGTGTTTCTTCTTTACTAAATTTCATTATCTTGTCTCTGGTGTGTTTTAATTTCCAACCCTATTGGGTTACATTTTCTCACCAAGTCTCTGGCTTTCCTCCCATCACCCCTTGAAAAAATACCAAATGCATCTCCACAGAATGAACCAATGTGAATACCATATCCAACTAATATGCTCACACTCCACTTGTTTATCTTTCATGGAATGATATCATACTTTTTAAACCCTGATTATCTCTCTCTTTTTGATTTGAATTAAGTGGGAAAACACCCATAAAGGAACCCATGTTGTGCCTTTCACTTGGTTTACTGAAAAAATGTGCCCTAAAAATATAGAAAAGCAAGATTTGGAAGATCCATCTAGGGTTTTATGCTTTTCTAAATATCTCAACCATTCTATTTCAATGTAAAAGAAATTTGAATAAAATGGGAAGTGGTATTAAAAATATTTTTTTGTTGGTATATCTAAGAATAGACAATACAGGTAATGAAATCAGACACATTAATGTAAAATGCAACAATGTTATTTGGAAAGAATGATATTTTTGTCAATTAAAACATAGTTTTTTCACTTTAATGTCACTTTATCTTTCATTTAAAGTACACTACATTCATTTTTTCTTATGAATTTAATAATTTTTTTTTATTGAAGGAAAATTTTGGATGATTAATTCATTTTATGCATATTTTCTAATGATTTTTAAATTTTTTATATTATTTATCATATTTCTTAATGGTTATTTTATGGTTATTTGTGAATTAAATGATTCATAAAAATGTGTAAGACTTAAATCCAGATTGGATATAATTTTGGAGTCTAGGGATTTAACTTGGTTTCATTTGATATCAGATGTTTAATTTTTTTCATTTCTTTTTCATGTTCAACTGATCTTGAATTCATTATTAGTATATGAGATCCTTGGATTCATGTTCACCTAAACTTGGTTTCATTTAATATGATGTTTTGGATTTTTAATGGATGGTATATTGGAATTAATGAGAAGTTGTGTCCCTAAAATTTGGTAATATGACTATTTGAGTATCATGATTCATTAAATGTTTGTTTTCAACATTTTGGTTCCCATTAATTCCTTACATTTTAATTTTAAAAATAATGTTCTAAATTGTGTATATGAATAATATTTTCATAAATAAAAAAACATTCTATAATTCCCATCACATATTTTTAAGAATAATATATAAATATTTTTAAATTTAATTGTGTGGTTTTTTTTGTTTTAGATCTATAGAATCTATTTTTGAATTCATTGAAACATAAATATTCAAATGAAATATAATTTTTTTTTAAAAAAAATAATCTTATAAACAAGTTTTGAGTAAAACTCGAATAAAATGTTACGAGTATAAAAAACATTAATAATAGTTTTTGTGTGGATAATTTGTAATTAAATGATCGAAGGACATTAAAGAACAATAAATTTGTAATTAGGGCTCCTCTAAATTAGTTCAACACCATAAAATATATTACAAATGTTCAGGGGAGTGGTAGTAAAAATATACTAAGAAACGATCAAACACAGATATACAGGACGTCGGGGAAACTCAAACCTAAGGCCTTCCCGGCCACCCCACATGGCCTTATTCCACTAAGTTAGTCCTTGGGGACACAACATGAAATATATCATCTATCTTATTTATAAATAAGAAAATGGATTAGATGTCCAATTATCATGAGATATATTTAAATACAAAGAATGAGGCAATAAAGTCAATTATAGTAGGTTAGGACAATAACCTTAATACTTATATTCTAAATCCATGTGTTTCTCATTCATAAAGTCCAAATCTTTATATTGGAATGATATAGTTTATGTTTTAAAAGTTACCATTAATTAGTGTTCTAATAATTTTGTTTTTTTTCATTTTAAGAGAACCAAAAGATTTATGACTTTTGACTACTGAACTATAAATGGTTATTAACATGGTATCTTTTAGAACCTTAATGATTCAATAATCAATTATAAAATATTCATGATTTTTTCATAATCACGTGTGTAAATTTTTTATTATTTTTCTTACATTTATGCATACTTATCTTATTCAAAATAAAAAATATTTTAATTAATGTCCCAACCTAAATGTGTCGATGTATATTGGTTATCATGTTCATCCTTGGGGTGTTGTCTAAATATTTATTTACTCTCTTATATAATGTTACTTGACTATTTGTATTCACCAATATTTGAATCTTAAACCCAACCCTTTTTCATATGTTGTGAATATCAGGTTTTCCTTTTCTATGGATGCTTAATGTTTCTCAACTCCTTTGTATTAGTTATATATTATAGGGTTAGCTGAAAAACCAAAAAACAAAAATTCCTCATTTTGAATTCAGAAATTATTAGTGAGACAATACATGCATTTAAGTAGACCGACCTAAACTAATGTTGGTTGACTCGTGGGTAAATAAGTTTTATTTGAAATTTTATACAATTATTTTTTTAATAATATATTTTATAATTATGTGATAAATATATGTATAAATAGATAACTATGAAATTAAAATAATATTTTTAATGTTTAATATTTATTGAAAACATGTCTTTTTATATTTTTACTTTTAAGAATAATTATGTATGGTTCACCCTGCAAGTCAAACTTCTTATAATGTAAATAGTATATAAATAAATTTTTTAACTCTTCATTAAATGTGGGTGTAAATGAACATAATATATTTAGACCCAACCAATTTAAATCCTTTAATCTTTTACACCCCTTGAATCATGCATTGGTTGGTATCAAAGATTTGGTTGACATGATAGAAAAATCGTCCCTTCATTTTATTTGTCCTTTATACTTTAACCTTTTTATGTCTTCTTTTTACTTACGAATTTAAAAAAATTAATTCTTTGAAAACCATTATAATTGATTATCATTATGAATTATTTTAAAAAATACTGTATAGATAATTATTTAAACATTAAAATTTTATTCATCACAAGTAATTTATTTCCTCAAAATGAAATTAGATGAATGGAAAAAATTAAAGATGAAAGATTAGAAGATAGATTTTCTTTCCACATATAATGTTTTACAATATTGACAAAATTCATGTAATGGGTGATTAGAAAAGAAAATAATAAAAACATTAGATATTATTCAACTCACATTTTTTTATCCTTTTCATTATTAGCACATTCAATTTTCTATTTCTATTACATCATTCACCCTTTTAATTTTATTGATATCTACGTTTCAATATTTGGATATTTTTCTTTAAATCTATTACTAACCTCAAAAGTTCTTTTATCCAACACACCATAGTCATTACTTTATTTTCTCATTTCATTATTCTTTCCACCCATGTGTTGGGTGATCAACCAAAATAAGATTCATATACATTAAATGAAATAAAACTGTAGAAAATTGTATCTTATTCATTCTTAGCCTATTTTAATATTATATTCACTTCTATGCTTGATTGGGACCACAAGTACTGATCAATATATTTATTCCTTCTCAGATGATGCACCAACTCTATGAATTTTGGATCCAACATGGTTTAATTATCCAACTATTGAAAGTATGTGTAATTATTTCTTGGTTTTATATGATTTTTTATGTTTAATTTATTCCTTTCATTTTCATGTTAAATTAAGCTTGAATGAAATATCTATATATGAGATCCTTGGTATAGTACTTGGATCTCTCATGGACCTTGGTATGAGATCAATTATAAGTTTTCTCTAAAATGAAGAAATTTGTGACTATTTGAGTATCAAAGTCCATTTAATAATTTTGTAGGGTTTATAAACATACTGATTTAACAAATATAATGTTGTCATATTTTTAGTTTCTTTTAGTTCTTTATTTTTTTTAAATAAGTTGGGATAAATGGTGCAATGAAGGGTATTTTTTAAATAAATTTAAAAATATAATAACATTCTCCTTATCCTTCAAAAACTAAAACATGGCATATTTTCATTAATCCTATATAAATATTATTATATTTATTTCTTGACTTGTCCCCACTAATTCTCTTCCTGGGATGGTTATGAAGATATGAGTTACCCTTGAATCTCGCTAGTGTTCAGCTTTCTGGAAGGTCCTCATCATTATTTTTATCCCAAATGAGTAGCATAGTGGCTAACCTAGGTTGTCTCTAAAGGTGGTCACTCAATTAAACATTCATCATCAGATTCGTCACTTTTTTTGGGATTTTTTTAGCATAATTAAAATGAAAACAATTTCAGAGGAATGTGGTTTCGTGTGTTATGAATTAGATAAATTAAATTGAATAAGATAATATTAAAGAAGTAAAATAGAATAAATAAAAAATTAATGAAGTGTTATATGTATAAATTATCGATCCAAAGGATGAGTTTAGGGTCATTGTCATGGTTAGCTAAATGATAATTCATTCCACTTTAATGATCTGACTATATACCATTCCTCTAACCACCTTCCTTTATTTAGATGTAGAATTGGTGAGAACACTCAGGAGCCTCTCAAAGTGCATTAACAAACAACTTTATCCTTGGAGATTGGGTATATAATTCACCTCTCCCAAGTTCTTAATCTAACTCAACTCCTGACAGCATATGGTGTGTCATTCAAAACCTATGGTGCTAAAATAATCCAAATATTGTGTGCAATAGACGAATGTATGTTAAAATTGATTTAATAAAGGAAAAAAATAAGGATTTATGTATTGTTATGTGAACAGTGACAACCATCACTCATCTAAAAAATCACTCACTCCCTTACATGAATTAGAAAAAAATAATGACCAAAATTAAATGAATAAAACTAGGTATTCTAGAACATTCCCCTTGGATAAACCACCTTTTAGTTCTCCATAACCATGGAGTGTGAGAGGCTGATGAGGGAAGAATACAAGATCATTTTAGTGGAAGTGTGACATCCTGTTACTAGAATTTAGGTACTTCTAACCTTTTTTTATTTATCTCTTGTTTAGAGATTATCTAGGGTTGTTTTTGGGTGAATTTTGGAATTTTTTTAAGGTTTTTGGGCCTATTCGTGGTTGGATAATGATTAGTGCAAACTGGGTGGGTCATCCCCTGAAACTGTGAACCTTTTGTTTGAGTTCTGGAGGTGGGAACATGATTAAGCACAATATTAGTGTAAACTATGAGACTTAACCCCCAAACCATGTGGTTTGGGATAATAGAGCATGCATGATTGGCACATAATTTGGAATACCCAACAAGCAAACCATTATAATCTTTCATGTGGCCAAGGAGGGTACACATGGTTGGTGCATGATTTTTCAAACCGTGCGGCCAAAACCCGTATCTTGCTATAACAACCCAATAAGAGGCACATAGTTGCTCAAGCTGTACATCCAAACCATGTGACAGGAATCAAATTATCTAAATTTAATAATTAAAGTCCTAATACCCTCATTTTATATTCTATACTCCTAATAATTGAACCTAACTCGTCCCTCTCAATTTCAAAGGCTCTCTAGAGGCAATTTTATCTCCTCTGACCTCTTCTCTTCTTAGATCTAAGTTCCCATGGATGTATTGAATTCCTTATAGTTAGTGTAATCTATTTGGTTGTGAATTCTCCTTTATTCCTCACTCACATTCTTGGAGATCAGTGGATCCTCATGTCATTGATGTATCTAGATCTGTCTTTATTGGTTTATGGAACTTAGATTCTCCCTTGATCATTCTATCCTTAGACTCTCCTTTTGTATTTCATGTTGGTTGTTGAAAATCATAAATTGGGGTAGGTGGTTTATTAAGGAAATATCTCTCAATTGAAACCATTGAAACTTGCCTATTTTAATTAGATATTCAATTTATTTATAAATATTGATATGATTTAATTGATGAACTATTTTGAAATGGCCTTGTGTGTGTGATGAAATACTTATAAAATTAACATTGAAAATAAATTATTGATTTCAAGATAGAAATATTGAAATGAAATGATGGTTTGAAACATGATTTTGATTATATGAAATGATATGAAATAAATTATGATTTGAAATGAAATTATTTTATTTGAAAGGAAAAAAGATTTGGTAAAACCATTTGATGTTTGTTCTGAAATGAAAAGGAATGTTTTGAATATTGAACATTGGCATGATTTAAATGATGTTTTGAAACAATTTTATATATTTAGAAATGAATGATAACCCATTATATGTTCATTTACTTCTAATAACATGAGTTCTTGGTAAGTTAAGAGTAGTATATACACACTAGGAAAAACCGATTACCTAGGAATGATTTGATGATGAAAATGATATTGAAACTACTTAAGGGCGGGGGTTTCGTTCTTTGAGATGGATAATTATTCCCCCTACACCTAATCCTTAGTGATGTGTTCACACTATGAGCTATATTTCACTGAGATTGTGTAGAAACTCGTAACTCGACATTACTAATCCCCAAGTCTTATAACAATGGTGTTATGATTGAAAATGATGATTACAAGCTGATGATTATGAAATGAGTTATTTATTCTTGTCTTAATAAAATAGTTTATTCATTTCTATTTTGATAAAGATGATTATTTTTACCTAATTTTAGGAAAATTATCTTTTATATTTGTTTTTTACTAGACATTGAAGGGTTTTTAAAAGCATGCTTTGATATGAATTGAGAAATAATTTCCATGCCATTTTTTATTTAAATTGAGAATATTTGGTTTATTGGTTATATATTTCATGTGAAATTATTTTTTAGATCCTACTAGGATTTGTTTCTTATACCCTAACTTTTCCCTTCTGTGTTTTAGATTTTTTTATGTCAGGTACAAGAAAAGGGAAAGAACAACTCAAAGGTGGTGGATGTTCTTAATTAGCGGACCATGAGAGTTGAAAGTGATTGCTAGAACGTGGAATCCAATTGTTACATGGAGTTTCTGGGTTGATGTTTGTATGGTCTCTTCTAATGTCTTGGTTTGGAATTCCTATTTTTGAGACTTGTATTTGTTTACTTGAGGTTTTATCCCTTGTGGATTTCTTTCAATACTAATTGATTATCATTTTTATTCATTGATTTGTCTTGATGAGTTGAACTTGTAGAAAAATCATTCCCTCTCATTTTTATTGATTCCCCTGGTCTAGTTGATAGTGCCAAGGGATTGGGAATTCCCTTCAAGATAAGTTAGGATTGATTCAGTTTCCATTTTGGTGGGTTATCTGGTTCATTTCATGAAAAACTAGTATCAAAGGTAGTCATGCCTCTTATTTGATGTTGGTATACAATTTTGGATATTTTTCTATACATGAGACATGATTTTACGGACATAATTGGTAGGTTAAAATTGATTGATAGGCTATATCTCATCGTAACGAGTCTTAAGTTACCATGGGATGTTAGTAAAAAGTTTCTTTGAGGATTTTTTATCCAATCTTAGACTTTTTCCAAATATTTGATTTGAGAATTCTGTCTTCCAATAGAATTATGATTGATATGATTTATGATATTTTTTCACTTGATTTATTATTTCCATATTATTTTTTGATGATGTGTCATACCATTCCCCTAAGAAGATATTTGAACAAACCCTGGGAGGGAGCCTTCAATAAACCATAGAAAGAGAACCCTCCAGTTTATCAAATCCTTGTGGAAGTTTTTGTGCATGTGGTCCAAACTCTAGGACAGATGGATGCACCTGTTCCCATTTAGGTGGTAGAGGTTGTGCCCTGAAGGGAAGATTATAGAGATCGTACCTAGGAATTTCTTCATATGAATCCACTATCTTCACTCAGTACCAATGATCCTCAGGAGGTCTAGGATTGGTTGAAGAAATTTTATTACATCTTTGAGTTCGTTGAGACACCAGACTCTATTAAGGTGAAATGTGTTTCTTTCAAGATTAAAAGGCCTAGCAGAAGGTGGTGGGATTCTATAGTTCATATCAGGAAGAATATGGGGTTGTAATGGAAATACATCACGGTAATTTTTCATGAAATAGTTATATCTAGAATCATTGGTGTTGGATAAGTATATAGATTTCCTACAACTTGTGAAAGATAATATATTTATGACCTAGTATGTTAACCACTTCACTGAGCATGTTCATTTATCACCATAGGTGGTATCTAATTAGAAATTCAAAGCTCGAACGTTTGAGATGGGTCTTTAAAAAGATAGATAATATTAGGTTTTCTTTTTGAAACTCACCTCATATGTGGATGTATTGGATAGAGATTTTATGGTGTAACTTGACTTGGATGGTAAGTCAGGTTCGATGGGAGTTCCTCCTACTCTTAGTGGCAACTTGAGTGGTCCCTATAAAGGGAATAGGAATTGGGATGAATCTCATGGTGGAAACCATAGTTGCAGTAAATCCCAATACCATAATTTCTCTAAATGTTCTATAGTGTATAGAAAAGTCCCATTGACATGATTCTAATATGGAAAAGTTAGTAAATTGAAGCCTATTTTCATGGAGGTGTCGAAGAACTATTGCTTCTATGGATGGTCAAATCACTTGCAGAAGTTTTTAAATATTTTTAGTTCTTCTGGTAGTGGCATGGGATCAAAATCACCAAGAGGATTTGTGGCACAGTTAGATGATTCAAGAATAATGGGGTTCCAGCCATAGGAATTAGAAATGAATCATCGTCACACAGTGGATGATTATATAATGGAAATCTATGTGAGTCCTGCCACAGTGAGAGGTTCCATTGTTATTGCTTCGACCTTATTATCTACTTTATCTGATATTGGTTCCTCTCATTCTTTCATATCTATCGGTATTTTCAAATTATAAAATATTTCAACAGTGCTCATGGATTATGTTATGGATATTACTTCACCCCTTAAGATAAATAGAGATCACATTCTTTGATGACCATATTGCACTTTTTCCTTATCATAAATCAATCTTTCTTGATAATTTTTTGTTATATATGTGAAACCTCTAGATATCATTCTCGATATAGGTTGACTGATCACTGATAAATCTCATATCAAATATTTTCTTTAATTAGTTTTATTTCTTCTTCCAATGGGGTGTTCCATGTCTTTCATGGATAATGGGACTCAAGATCAATTCTGGAAAAACGTTCTCTTCTAGAATTGGGTTGGATGATATCCTTGTTTTCATTTGAACTGTAGAAGGATTCTTTGAATGGTGATCTTCCTCCCATAGAAGTTGATTATCTTGATGTGTTTCCTATTAACTTTTCTAGGTTTCCACGTGTGATAGAGGTGCATTTTTTTTGACTTGGTACTAAGTACCCAAAATATTTTTGTTCCCTGTTATTAAATGCAACCATCTGAACTGGAGGAGTTAAAGACTTAGCTAGATGATTTGATGTCAAATGGATTCATTATCCCTAGTGTGTCTCCTTGGGTAGAGTCAGTGATTTATTCTAAGAAGGCTAATATAACCCTTCTCCTTTGTATTGATTATTGAAAGGTCAATAGGGTCATGGTTAAGAATAAATATTCTTTGCCTCGAATCGTTGATTTGTTTGACCAGATGAAAGGGGAGAAGTGGTTATCAAAGATTCATCTTCAGTATTGTTATCATAAGCTTAGGATAAAAGAGTATAATATCCATAATACAGACTTTATGAGAAGGTATATCCATTATGAGTACCTTTTTATACCATTTGTTTTTAGGAATGATCTTGCAGTGTTTTTGGTATTGATGACCAGGATATTCCACCAGTATATCGACTCTTTTTAGTGGTATTTGTGAAAAACATCTTGGTTTACTATAAGACTTAAGAGTATCATTTGTGTCACTTGAGAGTGGTTCTATACATCTTGAGAAGTTACAAACTTTATTCCAAGATTTCTAAATGTAGTTTTTAGATTTGGGAGGTAACGTTCTTAGGACACATGGTTTTCGAACAAGATATTTCAGTTGTACCTTAGAAGGTGAAAGCTATTATGACCAAGGAGGAACTAAGAATGTATATGAGACTCATAAATTCATGGGATTACTGGGGTATTACTGCTATTTCATGAATGATTTCTTAAAACTAGCATCTCTAATGACCTCTATTACTCGAAAGAGAGTGAACTTATATGGGATTATAAATGTGAGGCTTACTTTGATGAGTTAAAGTGTCATTTGAATTCAAATCCTATGTTAACTTTTATAGAAGATGATTAGAGTGATATGGTCTTTTTTGATGCATCAGGTTTAGGATTGGGCTGACTCCTTATGGAGGGTGATCACATTATAGAAGAAGGCTTGAGGGACTATGTGGAGTAGCATATGCATAGATGCAAAACTGGGTCACCCAGATAATCGGCTAACCAAAACTCCCGGGCCTTTGGCTCAGTCCCCGCTGTGCGGGGCGAGGGGGAAATCCTTCAAACCCTCACCACGTCATCAATGGGCATCTCCAGAACTGAGTGCGCAGAGCCCAGGGATGTGTACAAGGCTCCATTTGAAGAAAAAACATATCCAAGAATTAACATATTCCCTATAAAAAGATACCATGTCACCTAGGGCCGAAGCTAGGATTCTCTTTCCCAAATGTTACCCGTCTTCATATGGAACTCCCTAGAATCGGGGAAAAGGTTAAAAATGACTTCATCGTATCAGAATCTAGGAAACACAGGGCCCATATAGTCACCATCCTGGAACACAAACAACACCTCGGTAAGATCAAGGAGTTTGCTCGCAGAACCAGGATGCATGACTCACTACATGCAGACCCAGCCAACAAACACATTTGGGTGTTCTAGAATAGGGATACTCTGGTTACACTCATCCAGGTAGGTGCACAACATATTACAACAAGTGTAACCCATGGCACGAGGACTATCCTGGTGACCTTCATCTATGGTAGTTGTGATGCACAAAGGAGGGAGATCCTATTGAAGGAACTCAGCGGTTTCGATCCAGGGGACCTGCCTTGGATCATTAGTGGTGACTTTAACGTGGTAACAGAGCCAGTGGAGAAGAAAGGGAGAGGAAGCTTCCCCAGAAAGGCGAGCATGGACTTTGTCCAGTTCATGGCTAGCAATGGATTAATGGATATGGGGTATGTGGGTGACCCTTTCACCTGGTGTAATAACCAATGCGGGAGTAGCCACTGCTGGAGCCGGTTGGAACGTTTCCTTGCTAACATCCACGCTCTATCCATATTTCCAAAGGCCAAGGTTAGCCACCTTGTTCATAGTGTATCTGACCACTTATCGCTTCTCCTTTCTCTGTCCCCAGCACAGACCACGAATGATTGTTTCAGGTTTAGTAGTCGGTGGAACGATAACCCGGTTTACCAACAAGTGGTCAGGGAAGTGTGGAGAGAACTGGCTCAGGGACACTCATGTATGACCATCCACAACAAGTTGAGGAAGCTGAAGCAGAGGCTACAATTGTGGGCTAGGTATCTTCCTCCTATCGATCAGAATATGGAAGAGATCAGGAGGGATGTGGAACGTTTGGAGACCAAACTGGAGGAGGACTAGGATGATGTGGTGTTTGATGAGCTACTTGATAAAAAACCATCTGGCTGATATGGTTCTGGCCCAGGAACGTCAGGAAAGGGAGGACTCAAAGATTAAATAGCTCTATGAGGGTGACAAAAACATGGGCTTTTTTAATGCCTGCATCAAAAAGAGGCGAAGGACTATCAAACCCACGATACTTTTGGATGGCGGCACATACACTGATGATAGCAACGTGGTAGGGGACATGGATCATAGTTATTTCAGAAACCTCCTGGAAGGCCCCAATTCCACAATGCCTAATGGATATCCAGAAGTGGGTGAGGAGTTTTTGGGGGAGGTTCCTAGGCTCGTATCTGCACATGAGAGTGCATCTATCAAATGGGTCCCTGGGGAGGAAGAGATTCATGAGGCCATGTTAAGGCTCAACCCCGAGAGCGCACCCGGCCCTGACCACTTCCCATATATGTTCTACAGGGGCTCTTGGGAGGTGGTTAAAGATGACATTTCTGCTGCAATACATGAATTCTTCCAAGGTGGTGGCCTCCCCCACGTGGCTTGTGATACGACCCTCATACTCATCCCAAAGACCAAGGATACCTCTTCCCTCCTCCACTATCGACCGGTAAGCATGTGCAATTTATCTTACAAGATTCTGGACAGCATCCTCAACGCGCGGCTGTCTTCTCTTCTACCACGGTGGATTTCACCTGAGCAACATGGCTTCGTTAAGGGGTGCTCGATCCAAGAGGCCATACCCCTGTCACAAGAAATGATGAGGGATATGAATATCAGAATGCATGGCTCCACCATATCTATCAAGGTGGATATGAATAAAGCTTATGACTGTATGGAATGGGGATACATCAACAGGGTATTGGAGAGACCGGGCTTCTCATCTGGGGCATGCGACCTCCTGTTTAGGTTCTACAGCTCCTCCTGGATGGCTTTCACATTCATGGGGGGGAGCTGGGGCTTCTTCAAGGAAACCCGTGGCCTACATCAAGGGGACCCCATCTCACCTAGAATCTTCATCATCACGTAGGCTATTCTCAACCGGATGATAAACAGAGAGATCTCTAATGAAGCCATCCTACCTTATCGCATGAAAGGGAATCTTCCCTCGATTTCCCATCTGATGTTCGCCGATGAAACATTCATCTTCATGAATGCTATCAAGAAGTAAATGTGGGGGATCACCCAGATCCTTGATGCATACAATCACTAGGGTGTACAAATAATCAACAAGGAGAAAAGAAAATTCTATATCTCAAGTAGCTGTAACAATAGGAGGGATACAAATTTGAGTAATAGGTTGGGCATGCAGTGGGGTGCCTTTACCATTAATTATCTAGGCACACCAATTTACTCCAGCAGGACATGGATTCAAGGCTTCGAACAGGTGGTAAGAAAGATTGCAGGGTGGGTAATCAACTAGAAGAACTATTTCCTCTCCTTTGGAGGCCAGATTGTGCTCACCAATAGTGTCCTATCGGCGACACTTGTACATGTTCTGGCATCCCCCAATGTACCTAATGGGGTCATCAAAACTATTGATAACATTCTCTATAAATTCATCCGGGATGCCACTTCGGAACGAAAGAGACGCTGGGTCACTTAGGAACAGATGGAAACCCCTATCCAGGACGGAGGTATCGATGTGAAGAGTTTAACAGTTACCACCCATAGAATGCATGCAAAACTGGAGTGGGTTGTGATCGAGGAGCGCACGTTGTGGGGAAGGACCATGTCGCGTAGCCTCAGCGGAAGCACAGATAGCGCACCCCTTCACGGTTCCCCCCTCTGGTCCTTAGTCAGCAGCCTCATCCTGATGCTTCGCCAGAACTCCCAATGGATTGTTGGAGAGGGGAGAATCTGTTTCTGGCATGAAAATTGGGTTGGCGACGTGATCGGATTCCCTGGTTTCCCCGCTCCCAACATCAGCTTCAAGGAGGCAAGCCTCCGCCCTCGGTTCATCAGGCTAGTTCTGGATAAAGAACAACAAGAGGCCTATGATATGATCATCCTCAACTCGAAGGCGGACATGTGTGTGTTCAACCCTTTATCTTTGGGGCTCTTCACCATGAAGGATTTCAGATGTTTGACCACCTCCCAACCCCAATTTGATAGGTGGCATGCGATTGTACGGTGTACGAAAATACCCATGAAATAAGGATTCTTGATATGGAAGATCAGGACCCAATCCATCCCTTCGGATGACAATATTAAAAAATTGGGGATCAAGATGGCCTCAAGATTCCATTTCTATAGCAGCAGCCATGAGGAGACCACACAACACCAATTATTTAGAGACGGATGGGCTCATGAACTGTGGAGTTTCTTCAGTGGTTTCACAGCATACCAGGACGTGGACCTTCATGATGATTCCTTTGTTGAGGGCTGGTACAGGGGAGCGGGCAGTGCGGGAACGGAAAGAACGGTTAGGACCATCATTCTCAATGCAGGATGCTGGAGTTTATGGCAGGCTAGTAACCATGCAAGATACGAGGGGAATGGGTCTACTAGGAGATCAATCATTATGCACACAAGGAACCTATTAGCTGACTGGTTCACCCACATTAGCAGCTGGAGAGATTCACCCTCGCTTCATCTCATGCACGGTGTTTCGCATACCCCTCATCCCACGCAGCAGGGCCATTGAAGACATTGGATACCCCCAACGGATGGCCTCAAGTTGAATACTAACGGTTCCGGCTCCTCAGGTATCATACGAGGAGTCGGTGTAGTGAGGGACTACATGGGAAGTATGGTCCTGGCCTTCATGGCCCTCTATGGGAGGGGGAACTTGTTACAAGTTGAGGCCAATTCAGTCATAACCGGGCTCACTCTTTGCATACAAAAGCAGGTCTGTCTCTCTCAGGTGGAGACCGACTCCATGACCATTCACGATGCCTGTCTTGGAGGAGGATCCACACCTTGGTCCATATATTACATCATTAGGAGGTGTAGGACACACTTATCCAACAATATTAAAGTCACCCATACCTGGCGAGAGGGGAACGACTTAGCAGACCACCTTTCTTCTCAGGCAGGACAAGATTTTGAGGTCACATGTCTCCCTAACATTTCTTGTTTTAAACCCGAGGGGGAGAACCTGATTAGAGGGGATGCCTTTGGCCTGCATTACATCAAACCTCCTTAGATCCATGCCGCTCCTTATCCCTTGTCCTCTGCCCTTTCCTTTGTCTTGGGCTTTGGCTGTTTCTTACGAAAATAAAAATATAAAATGATGATGATGATGATGCATGATCTGAATAGTTGGAAACATTACCTTTTAATAAAATAATTTACCATATAATTTGATAATGAAATATTGAGTTATATATTCTTATAAAAATATTTCAATATTTGGAAGAGACAATGGGAAGAGTACCTAGAATCCTTTGATATTGTAATTTCCTATACTCTTAGTAAGGGGAATGTTGGTGATGATGTTTTAAGATGGAAACTTCCATCCAATGTAACACCCCGAGCTTGCACGATACACTTCTCTTTCAATAATGCAATATCTTGCATTGTACGCAAGATCGTGATTCTAACACACCACGACCAATAAAAATAGCCATTATGAATAGTAATACCCACTTTTTGAAAATATATATATATATTTTATTTCAAAATGAACTTCATTTTTGGATTCTGAATATCGAAATTAGCCTATGATGAATTTTTGGTATTTTTCTGAGAACTCCCAATTTTTTATGAATAGTGAAAAATACTTAAAAACAACTTTTTTAATCAAAATAATTTATAGTGATAAATTATAATATTGAGTGGTTTTAAAGTATAATTTGAATATATTTTTACCATTTTATCCAATGGTGGTTATTAGAATTAATTTCACTTTCAAATTGGACATAAATAATTGCCAATCTTTTGATATATATTGTTTCTTAAAAACACACTATTTGTTTTGACAGCGGGAATTAATTATAAAATTAATTAATGCAACTTATATGTATGGAATTTTTTAAAATAGACTTCCTTTTTGAATTTGGAATATCAATTATAGCTTAGGGTGAAATTTTGGAATTGTTCTGAAAAAATTCAATTTTTGATGAATAGTGAAACCACTAAGTGGTAGTAAAAAACTAATTTTTCATTTAAATGAAACATTTACACTTCTGTGATTTTATTTTAAAAAATCCGACATACATGGTTGTCATTAGGAAGTAAAATTTGTTTCAATGGGATTAAAATAAGTTTTTGTGAATAGTAACTTTTAAGTTTAATTAATCGCGATTAAAAGTAATTAGTGTAATTTAAGGTAAAGATAATGTTATAATAATATGAAATGACCTTTAAACTTGTCCTACCCCTATTGGATGAATCATGTCCGACCAAGAAAATCCATGGGTCAACTTGGGGACCCCTTGGAGCCACTTTGGTAGGAAAATGACATTTAAAACTTTTTATTTAATGTTAAAATAAAAATGTCACAAACATGAGTTGTTTTACTACAACAATTTTTAAATGGGGTTATACAAGTCATATTTTTGACTAAAAATATTTATTAGAAATCTAAAAAGATTTCTTACATCATGATATTTTTTTTATAATTTTTATACATTAAATAAATTAAAATTTTATGACACAATGATGATACAACGATTACCTCATTAATTAACGATTTAAATAAAATGAAAAGATAATGTAAAATATAAGGCTTAAACTTGTCAAAAACCTATTTTATGAGTATATTTCGAACCCTTATCACCTTATCCTAGAAATATATCATTTTTGGACCTTTATAATCTGAAAATAATTTCATAATAAAGTAACATTTCAATCTTTCCAAGAGTGCCCCTTCTCTCCTCTTATAAAAGGCCACCACCTCTACCACCTTATTCACACCATCAAGCCATTTGGATCCGCCAACCTCTGCACGAATACTCTCCCAACTTCCCTATCATACTCATAGAAGACTCACTTTGGGAATAACTCTTCCCAATGAAGCCTTTGGCTCAAATCAAAAAGAGTTACCTAATTTTAAGGTAATGTCTTCTCTTATGTTATTTTGTTTTATTTTGCTTCTCCAACCCCCTAAAATATTTTTATTAATTTCTTTTGTAACAACACCAGTATCCTCAATATACTAGGATTTTTTTATAATGAGTATTCGAGCTACACTTACACACACCTACATCAAATGGTTAAAGAACATACTGTTTCTGTGGATGGCGAATTTCTGCCTCACGAAACGGTGATTGTTCAACACTCATATAGCACCTTAAAAGGTGGCCATTAAGATGTCACTATATTTATATATGATATATAATATGTTTATGTTTTACTTAAGATTCTTTATTTTTCATTTATGGCATACCTTTATGGTTTCCATTATGGGTAAACGATATATTTTCATTTTAGGAAGTGCGGACTACCGCCCCCTCAAAGTGATTTGAATTGTTAATGCCATATGTGGGATGTATAAAGGATGGATTAAATGGTATTATAGATTATATTATACTGTAATTATAATATACCTTTATATAATTATGATTTCATTCTGTTAAATATGAAATAGAAATGAAAGTAGCGTTCATGCGTACGTACGGCTTACCGTCTCCATGAACGGTGCATTTCATTTCTTACCTCTAAATGTTACGTAATATTATGAATGAATGTATATAATGGATATATATGATATATATGATATTGAAATCATGAATATAATTCTGGAGATAATGGATATTCTACCACATAAACAACTTGTAATTATAAGAAGTTTATTGTTGACTCAAGTACCAAAGATCGACAAAACAAACGTTATTAACTTAAATGACTACATAATTTTCGTAACATTGTAATAAGTGATATAAAAGGTATAATGAACTTTAAAAAGGTTCTTAAGAAAGTAGAAATTAACTCTAGTTTATTATTCAGGAGGTTAAATAACGGTTGAGTCAAGTCGGACACAAGGTAAGGGAAATTCTTAACCCAATTTCTGTTCTTTGAGTTAATCTCCTACTTTCAAATTATGTCATGATATTATTATTTCCTATCTTGTATTTGTACTTTCTTTATGTATACTTATAGTGAATACACATAATAGATATATTTTATCTAAAAATGTTCTTTGTAAGGGACTTCGTCTCAATCTCCATTCATTGAGGCATATTTTGTTTTATACACAAATTTCTTTTATACGGTGTATAAACTCCTTTGACTTTTACGTTTATTCAAAAGGAATCTTTTTATACGAAGCATTTTACTAAATGAAAAAAAGGAATGTTTTTCTTGTTGTACGTATGTGGTGACAATGACTTCTCCACCGCCGTGACCATTATTTGAGTTTCGGCTTCCTCTACAAGCCATAACTTTTTTTAAATGAAAAATAAAAACCATGTTTTAACTTTCATTTATTTTGGTATTGAAAATTGTTTTGATAATGTTTTATTATATCAATGTGTTGTATTGATATCTTGTGATTGAAATGTTGAAATGTTATGTTTCCTTTATGAATGTTTTATGTGATACGATTATGTTATGGTTTATGATATGTTTAAACCTGTTCATATGAGGAATGTATTGGACTTAATAAGTGACGGGTGGAGCCCGCTATAGCTCCTCGATGCATCGGTAGGTCTCATGAGACAAACTAGTGTCTCGGCACGAGGCCTTGACAAAATCTTATTTGTAGTCTTGGCACGAGGCCTTGGCTACGTGGTTATGATAGTCTGGCATTATGCATTCCATCATTATGAAAGTGGTTATTGATATTGCATGTGGTTATTCAACTAGTAGAAAATCCATGTGAGTAAGTAAATGGAATTATTTAATTTTATTTTTGCCATATTATGCTGAATTTCAAGTTTAAAAAGGCTTTTGTTTTAGTTATACATTGCCTTAAATGTTAATTTTTATTTATGAAAACTTCCGCAATATTGTTATCCGTACTGAGCATCTGAGCTCACCCCTTTAAATGTTTTAATATTTTTCAGGATGTGAAGAAGTATTTTATGAATGACATGCTGGGATATTCAGAAGAGGATATGAGTGTGGACTATGGAGACGTTGTTATTTTAGTTTTTCACTTTATGATGTAATGTAACATTTATGAATGTATCTAGTGTATCCAAGGCTACTAAACTAATCAGTCTTTTGAGACTTGATCTTTTGTGATCATGAAAATGTTACACAATAATGCACCGACTCTGGGTAACTGGGGTCGGGGCGTTACAGTTGGTATCATAGGAAATTTAGTACTAACCTTCGAAGCTAGATTTAGATAAACTCTGATTAGAGCGCATAGCCTTAAGATGGACTCTGAGGATTAGTATAGAATAAATTCCTAGAATTTTGGTATTATTGAGATTTTGTGAGTTTTCTGAGAAAAAATTCTCTGTCTGGATACGAGCAGGTAAAGGCGGCTCTGGCACAGATGTACCTAGGGGTAAAACCCGAAAACACTGCTTTGAGATAGACTCAAACGGAAACTGGTGCATGTCAACGGGCCTTGCTGCACTCTTCGTTACGACACTCCCGGGGGATATGCTTAGGATAATTATCATTTTTTTACAAACCATTATGAAGGGTTCGTGAGTATATACTTCTTCAAAGAAAACATTTTTTATGATTATGGATTATATCCATAAACCGTTCAATTTACATTAAGTATTTTACAAGTTTGTAATTATTCATTGCTATTCATAAACTAACCTAGTTTATGCCATTGTATAGAAATGGTGCCCAGTGGAAGGAATGTGAACCCCCACAATACGTATGATTCAAAGAGTAAGAAGGATCATATCTTTCACGGTATTAAGCCAACATTGAGAAGGGAAATAGTCTCCCATGTGTTCTAAATATATGAAGAAATAGTATGATGTGTTAATAAGATAAGTAAAGAATTCTTTGAGGCTTATGGCTTTGAAGGGAAGAAAGAGAATAAAAGGATATAAGAGAGAATGATGGATAAAGGGACGAGGGAAAAGAAGAATTTTCCAATATGTGATAAATGTGGTAAGAAACACCTTTGAACTTGCCTAAAGGGAATGGGAGTTTGTTATAATTGTGGAGAAAAAGGACACCAAGTGTGTGACTGCAAGGGTAAGAAAATGGTTTCAAATGTACAATGCTTCATCTACAATGAGTGGGGACACTACGCAAAACAATGTCCAAATCATCAGAGTATGCCCCAAATGATGTTATTGGATAATAATCAAGTTATGATACTACCACAGATGAGGAGGAATGATTAGAGTTCTTATGTTTCTATTAAAGAATTTTGTCATTTTAGTGTTGTATCAATGATGTACTGGTTATAATAATTATAGAGTATATAAGGATTGTATTGCAGTACTATTTCATTAAGGACTTGAGATTGTGTGGAACCAAGAAAAGTGACTCCACAGCAGGTTAAATTTTTGGAAAATATATGGTTGAGAGAAAGATAAATCATAATATGGTTCTGATACTGAGATAGTGATTTTGGAATAAGACATGATTGATTTGGATAAATTATATTGGATATTCTTAAATTCCTTGAAACTGATTAATGATTTGTATACATTTTTGGATATAAGGAGTATATCTAGTATTCTATAAGGAATAAGGGATCATGGTTATTCAGGATGTGGTAGTGTTTTAAAAGAATACACGATTAAGTTGTTCACATGTTATTACACGGAAAAAAGGATCTTCATTATGTTTACCTTCTTTATAAAATTTGGACTATGAGTTGGACAGAAGTATTTTGGATAACTATAAAGGTTGGAATGCATTAGTTTGAACCTTGGATAGTATTTTTTAAGGTTAAAACATTTCTGAATATTATTTTTGGAATATTATAATATTATAGTTTTAGGAAAAGGACAACCTGTAGGTTGGGGGATAACCCGTCGCGTCGGACAAAGCTGCAGGAATCTAACCCACAACCATAGTGCGACATGCCTTTATTACCTACCACTAGCCTACAGCAAGTCCCTGGTTATTACAAAAGAGTTTTCCTAATCTAAATGGTATGTGTTAATATTTGGAACCTTATACAATTATGATAAATAGAATATTTTTGAGTTCTATTACCTTTTAGAGTGAAAGATGGGTTTGTGGTAAAAAAAATTTATGACAAGTATGTATATTCCCTTACATTCTTAGTAAATCTCCTAAATAAATTTCTCAACTTTATAAAAGGTAACTTAAAACAAAAACATTGCCGGTTAACTTTTCCAACTGGGGATTCAATGACCATTTAACCAATCACAAGTTTGTGATTTTCTTATGGTTAACTTTCTCTTAATCCAGTTTTCTACAACTCTCCATTAGACCTTGATGGTTTTTTTTCTTCCATATCCATATTTTCATAGAATCCTAGTATGGGATATCTCGGGTGACCTTTTTACTTATCTTTCTTTCTTTTAAAGTTATATTTTTGTTAACCTTATTTTCGATGTGGGTTTTCCACAAAGGTTTTTTCTATTTTCAACCTTTTATTTTCAAAGAAAAATTTCAAATTGCGAGGACGCAATTTATTGAAGGAGGGGATAATATAACACCCCGAGCTTCCACGATACGCTTCTCTTTCAATAATGCAATAGCTTTCATTGTACGCAAGTTCGTAATTCTAACACACCAAGACCAATCAAAATAGCCATTATGAATAGTAATACCCACTTTTGGAAATTATATATATTTTATATTTCAAAATGGACATCATTTTTGGATTTGTAATATCGAAATTATCCTATGTTGAATTTTTGGTATTTTTTTGAGAACTTCCAATTTTTTATGAATAGTGAAAAATACATAAAAACAAATTTTTTAATCAAAATAATTTATTGTGATACATTATACTATTTAGTGGTTTCAAAGTATAATTAGAATATATTTTTACCATTTTATCCAATGGTGGTCATTATAATTAATTTCACTTTGAAATTGGACATAAACAATTGCCAATCTTTTGATATATATTGTTTCTTAAAAACACGCTATTTGTTGTGACAGCGGGAATTAATTATAAAATTAATTAATGAAACTTATATGTTTGGAATTTTGTAAAATAGACAACATTTTTGAATTCTGAATATAAATTATAGCTTAGGGTGAAATTTTGGCATTATTCTGAAAAACATCAATTTTTGATGAATAGTGAAACCACTAAGTGGTAGTAAAAAAACTGATTTTTCGTTTAAATGAAACATTACCACTTCTGTGATTTGATTTTAAAAAATCCGACATACATGTTTGTCATTAGAAAGTAAAATGTGGTTCAATGGGATTAAAATAATTTTTATGAATAGTAACTTTTAAGTTTAATTAATCGCGATTAAAGGTAATTAGTGTAATTTAAGGTAAAGATAATGTTATAATAATATGAAATGACCTTTACACTTGTACTACCCCTATTGAATGAGTCATGGAAGACCATGAAAATCCATGGGTCAACTTGGGGACCCCATGGAGCCACTTTGGAAGGAAAATGACATTAAAAACTTTTTATTTAATATTAAAATAAAAATGTCACAAACATGAGTTGTTTTACTACAATAATTTTTAAATGGGGTTATACAAGTCATATTTTTTACTATAAATATTCATTAGTAAGCTAAAACGATTTCCTACATCATGATATTTTTTTATAATTTTTAGACATTAAATAAATTAAAATTGTATGACACAATGATGATGTAGTGATTACCTCATTAATTAACGATTTAAATAAAATGAAAAGATAATGTAAAATCTAAGGCTTACACTTGTCAAAAACCTATTTGATGAGTATATTTCGAACCCTTATCACCTTATCCTAGAAATATATTATTGTGGGACCTTTAGAATCCGAAAAGCATTTCATAATAAAGTAACATTTCAATCGTTCCAAGAGTTCCCCTTCAATCCTCTTATAAAAGGCCCCCACCTCTACCACCTTATTCACACCTTCAAGACATATGAGTCGGCCAAACTCTGCCCAAATACTCTCCAAAATTCCCTCTATTACTCCTAGAAGCTTCACTTTGGGCAGAACTCTTCCCAAGGAAGCCTTTGGATCAAATCAAAAAGATTTACCCGATTTTAAGGTAATGTCTTCTCTTATGTTATTTTGTTTTATTTTGCTTATCCTACCCCCTAAACTCTTTTTATTAACTTCTTTTGTAACACCACCAGTGTCATAAATATACTAGGATGTTTTTATAAGAAGTATTTGAGCTAAACTTACACACACCTACATCTAATGGTTAAAGAACATACTGTTTCTGTGGATGGCGAATTTCTGCCTCACGAAACGATGATTGTTCAACAATCATATAACACCTTCAAAGGTGGCCATTAAGATGTAACTATATTTATATATGATATATAATATGTTTATATTTTACTTAAGCTTCTGTATTTTTCATTTATGGCATACCTTTATGGTTTCCATTATGGGTAAACGCGATATTTTCATTTTAAGAAGTGCGGACTACCGCCCCCTCAAAGTGATTTGAATCGTTAATGCCATATGTGGGATGTATAAAGGATGGAGTAAATTGTATTATACATTATATTATATTGGAATCATAATATACCTTTATATGATTATGATTTCATTCCATTAAATATGAAATAGAAATGAAAGTAGCGTTCATGCGTACGTACGGCTTACCGTCTCCATGAACGGTGCATTTCATTTCTTAACTCTAAATGTTACGTAATATTATGAATGAATTTATATGCTAGATATATATGATATATATGATATCTAAATCATGAATATAATTCTCTAGATAATGGATATTCTACGACATAAACAACTTGTAATTATAAGAAGTTTATTTTTGACTCAAGTACCAAAGATCGACAAAACAAAGGTTATTAACTTAAATGACTACATAATTTTCGTAACATCGTAATAAGTGATATAAAAGGTATAATGAACTTGAAAAAGGTTCTTAATAAAGTATAAATTAACTCTAGTTTATTATTCAGGAGGTTAAATAACGGTCGAGTCAAGTCGGACACAAGGTAAGGGAAATTCTTAACCCAATTTCGGTTCTTTGGGTTAATCTCCTACTTTCAAATTATGTCATGATATTATTATTTCCTATCTTGTATTTGTAATTTATTTATGTATACTTATAGTGAATACACATAATAGATATATTTTATCTAAAAATTTTCTTTGTAAGGGACTTCGTTTCAATCTCTATTCATTGAGGCATATTTTGTTTTATACACAAATTTCTTTTATATGGTATATAAACTCCTTTGACTTTTACGTTTATTCAAAAGGAATCTTTTTATACGAAGAATTTTACTAAATGAAAAAAAGGAATGTTTTTCTTTTTGTACATATGCGGAGACAATGACTTCTCCGCCACCGTGACCATTACTTGAGTTTCGGCTTCCTCTACAAGCCAGAACTTTTTTTAAATGAAAATAAAAACCAGGTTTTAACTTTCATTTAATTTGGTATTGAAAATGGTTTTGATAATGATTTATTATATCAATGTGTTTTATTGATATCTTATGATTGAAATTTTGAAATGTTATGTTTCTTTTATGCATGTTTTATGAGATATGATTATGTTATGGTTTATGATATGTTTAAACCTGTTCATATGAGGAATGCATTGGACTTAATAAGTGACGGGTAGAGCCAGCTATAGCTCCTCGATGCATCGGTAGGTCTCATGAGACAAACTAGTGTCTTGGCACGAGGCCTTGACAAAATCTTATTTTTAGTCTTGGCACGAGGCCTTGGCTACATGGTTATGATAGTCTGGCATTATGCATTCCATCATTATGAAAATGGTTATTGATATTTCATGTGATTATTCGACTAGTAGAATATCAATGTGAGTAAGTAAATGGCATTATTTAATTTTATTTTTTCCATATTATGCTTAAGTTCAAGTTTAAAAAGGATTTTGTTTTAGTTATACATTGCCTTAAATGTTAATGTTTATTTATGAATGCTTCCACATTATTGTTATCCTTACTGAGCATCTGAGCTCACCCCTTTCAATGTTTTATTATTTTCCAGGATGTAAAGTATTTTATGAATGATCTGCAGGGATAGTCAGAAGAGGATATGAGTGTGGACTATGGAGACTTTGTTATTGTAGTTTTTCACTTTATGATGTAATGTAACATTTATGAATGTATCTAGTGTTTCCAAGGCTACTAAACTAATTGGTCTTTCGAGACTTGATCTTTTGTGATCATGCCAATGTTACGCAATAATGCACCGAATCTGGGTAACTGGGGTCGGGGCATTACATCCAAGGCCATGAAAGAGTCTTTCGAGGAATGGAATCTGATGTTTTTATTTTCCTGTATACCCTTAAGATTTTGGAAGGATGACAGTGATGTTGTTTTATCAAGTGTTTAGTTGACTTCCTCACTTATCAAGATGGTTCTTTAGGAACAATATCTTGATGATGTGTTCTGAGTAATTAGAGATTCTTTATATGGTGGAGATACCATTTTCGAATGGTATCTATCTTTAGAGGGCATCCTATGCTTCTAGAGTTATCATGTCTCTTCTTTTCCTTTAATGAAGTCCATAGTGGGGGATTTCTATAATTCCAAGTGGGAAGTACACCCTAGTACCACGAAGTTGTTGTATGATATGATGCGGTATATTTTTGTTGTGAGGTATGAGATAGGAAATTGTTGATTTTATTTCTCATTTTTATACTTTTCAGTATATTAAG
The DNA here is from genome assembly GCA_963277665.1 of Viscum album. Lineage (NCBI taxonomy): Eukaryota > Viridiplantae > Streptophyta > Magnoliopsida > Santalales > Viscaceae > Viscum > Viscum album. Next base: position 1,680,299,851 of record OY728153.1, on the reverse strand, counting down.
GCTGAACATCATAAGCCTTCAGGTATTCTTTAACCACTTCTTGTGCCAACTTGGAAGTGGGATGAGATATCAATGGACTTTGTGGTTGGGTTATCTCAAAACCCTTGAGGAAAGAATGTGATTAGGTTGTTGAATGGCTAATTAACCAAATTGTCTCAATTTATTCCCATTAGTGATATGACCAATGTTGAGGAAATGAGGTGTCTTTATGTATAAGAGATCATCATATTACATGGATTTCTGTCTTCCATAGTTTTTTATAGGTATACCCAGTTCACTTATCATTTTTTGGAGAGGCCTCCAGGCGGTGATGAGATCACAGGTAAATTTGAGCATGGTGTACCATCCTCGGATAGATGTTCAAACGGAAAGGGCTATACAGATTCTTGAGTAAATTATCTAATCTTGTGTTCATGACTTTGGATAAGCTTAATATTTCTACTTAGTGTACATTATTTATCATGTTCCTCCTTAGTTTTGATGTCTAAATATTTTATCACACTTTTATATAATGTTTCTTGACTACTTATATTCACTGATATTTAAATCCCATCCCCACCCCCATGTCATATATTGTGAATAATAGGTTATCCATTTATAGGGATTATTAATGTTTTTAAACTCTTTTGGGTCGGGTATATCTTATAGGGCCATCTAAAAAAAATTCATCATTTTAATGACTAAAATTATTTGTGAGAAAATACATGCATTTAAGTAGACCATCTAGAACTAATGTTAGTTGAATCATGCGTAAAGAAGTTTTCTTTTAATTTGTATTGAATTTATTTTGTAATAATATATTTTTTAATTATGTGAGAAATATATGTATAAATTGATATATATGAAATTATTATTATGTTTTTAATGATTAATATTTGTTGAAAATATGCCTTTTTATTCTTTATTTTTAAGAATAATTAAGTCTGGGTCACCTCGAAAGTCGAACTATTTATAATGTAAATGGGGAATAAAACAATTTTTTCAATCCACATTAAATATGGGATTAACAAACTAATGTCATTAGGCTTCACCTAGTCAAATCCATTAATCATTTATACCCCTTGAATCGTTCATTGGTTGGTGTCATATATTTTATTAACGTGATTGAAAAATCATCATTTCATTTTATTAATCCTTTATACATTAACCTAGTTTATGTATTATTTTTACATACCAATTCAAAAATATTTTTTTATTTCTTAGAAATCCTTTATAATTGATTCTAGTTTTGAATTATTTAAAATATCTCATATAAAAAATTACTTATACTTTAAAATTTAACCCAGCATAAGTAGTTCATTTCATCAAAATAGAATAAGATGAATGGAAAATTTGAAGATAAAAAATCAGAAGATAAATGTTCTTTCCACATATTATGTTTTTCAATATTGAGAAAATTAATGTTTTGAGTGATTGGAAAAAAAAAGAAGAAAATTGGATATTATTCTACTCATATTGTTTTATCCTCTTTGTTATTATCCCATCTGATTTTCTCTCTATATTACATCATTAACCTTTTTCATTTTCATAATATCTATATTTAAATATTTAAATATTTTTTTCCTTAAATCTATCATTAAACTCACCAGTAATTTAGGAAACACACCATAATCATTAATTTATTTTATCATTTCCCTATTGTTTCCACCCATGTGTTGGATTTTATAAGCTTATGATATAGCCCAAATGAAGTTAAATTAAATAATAAAATCCAGCCATGATCAACCAAGAGATGGGTTTTATATATTAAATGAAATAAAACTATTAACAATTATGTCTCGACCTCTCTTAGTCTATATTAATCATATATTAACTTGTGCTTTTGATTGAGAACACATGTAGAAGAAAATATATTTATTCCTTATCAGATGATTCACTAGCTATATTAATCTTGGATCCATCTTGGTTTAATTTTCCAAGTATTGAAATTATGTGTAATTGTTTCTTGGTTTTATATGATATTTGATTTTTAATTTATTCCTTTCATTTACATGTTCAACTGAACCTGAATGCATTATTTTTATATGAGATCCTTAACATGATACTTGGATCTCTCATGGAACATAATATGGGATCAATGAGATGTTAAATCTCAAATGATGGAAATTGTGACTATTTGAGTATCAAAATTCATTGAATAATTCGATAGGATTCATAAAATCAATGATATAAAAAATATAATGTTTTGAAATTTTGGTTTCCTTTAGTTCATTAATTTTTTATTTTAAATAAATTTTTCTAAATGGTGTGAATGAACAGTATATTTTAAAAAATATATAAAAATATCATAGCATTCTCCTTGTCCTTCAAAAACTAAAAAATGAAACATTTTTATGAATCATATATATATATATATATATATATTCTTGATTTTATTAAAAATCCCCACTAATTCCCTTTCCAAGATAGTTATGAATATAGGATTGAAACTTGAAGCACACTGATGTTGGGCCTATTTTGAAGTACTCATCAATATTTTTATCCCAAATGATTAATGTAATGGTTAAATTATATTTTCTCTGGAGGTGGTCACTCAAATAGTCATTCTTCATGGGAGTTGTCACTTTTTTCGAGATTGTTTTCTAGTTAAATTAAAAGTTAAACAATAATAAAGTAATTTGGTTTTTTTGTTATGAATTAATTAAAGTAAATAGAATCAGATAAAATAAAATAGAGAAAATAAAATAAATAAAAAAGAAAACAAGTTCTAGAAGGAAAAATGATCAATCCAATGGTTGAGTTTAGTGTCATATTCATCTTTAATTAAATTATAATTCATTCCACTTAAATGGTCAGATTATATATCATTTATATAATCTTATTCCACTATTTTATGTAATTGTTGATAGAATGATCAAGAGCCTCTCAAAGTGTGTTAACAACCTACTTTATCCATGGATATTGAGTGTAAAATACACCTCTTTTGAGTGCATAATCTAACCCAACACCTGACCGCATACTATGTGTAATTCAAAAACCATGGTGGTTGAATAATTCATATATTTAGTTGAATTGACGAAGGGATATTAAAATTGATTTAATAGTGGAAGAAGTAAGGATTTAAGTAATGTGAAGTAAAGAGTGGAAACCATAACTCAACTCCTGCATCACTCATTATCTTACATGAATTAGAATGAAATAATTACCAAAATTAAATGAATGAAACTCAAGCTGAATGAACCTCCCCCTTTGATCAACCATCTTTTATTTCTCAATAACCATGGAGTGGATAGGTTGATAAGGGAATAAAACAAGGTGATTTTAGTGAAAGATAAGTGAAATGGATAATAATGAAATAAAATAAAAACACTTGAATCTAGAAAAGATAGAGTAAAATAATAAAATTCAGCTACAATCATGGTATCTAGGTAGACTCGTAAGAGAAAAATCAGCGTCTCAACTTATATATATTCAAGCATCGTAAAAATTTGGCATTCTTTTAGATCCTGATGTATGTGTGGATTGGTTGGAGAGAAATTTGTGCAAAATCTAGACCCAATTAGAATTTGGGATTCACTATCATGGGTTTTCATCATTGGGTCAGGATTTGTTCAGATGGTGGTTTAGGTCAGACTTCTAAGCAGGATTAAGTACTTCCTAAATTGGTTCGAATATGTGGCTTTGGTGAAGATTGTTATGTTTGGATATGTGAAAAATGTTTTCTAACTAAGAGTTTTTAATTCTAGAAGTAGAGATTTTGGGATCATAATTCCGAACTATTGGAGTTAGTGATAGTGAAACCAGGGATTCAAAACCAAGCAGTAATAATGGCACCATTCTATGTAGAAATTTCTTGAAGGGAATGTAGATGAGTTCCAAATGATGTGTTGTTCACTAGAAGATGTTGATAGAGTTTGTGTATTAGTGGGTAGTAAAATTTTTTCTTAATAAAGCATTGGATGACCATAAATATTAGACGGTAGAAAAACTAGATGAACTAGAAGGGATACTATAGAGGTCATTCAAAAATAGATGGGCATTGTCCACTCGCTCAATGTTGTATGGTTGTTATTGCGATTTAGATTGATTATAAAGTTGGTTTTTCTAATTTCACATATTTAGTGTTCAGAATTTAGCAGTTTTAACTCAATGTGGTCATTATATTATTCTTTTATTTTATTTTTTAAAAATTACAGTGTTTCTATGGTGCTGGGATTATTCTGAACCATGAAAATTCATGGAGTTTTTTGTCGAGTGTTCTCCTTAGGTTTTTCCTTGTTCTTCATTATAAGTGAGATAAGGGTTTTTTTGAGCATTGATTCAGTGTGTGGTAGGGGTGTGAAGATTCTCAGTTTTGATACAATAAATTCATAACCTATTTTCAATTCTTATTTTTTTTTATGTATTATTAGATAGAATTTTGGGGTTCAGGGGTCTAAATTAGTTTAATTTATCTTGGTATTGAAAGAGTGTGTCTAATCATTCTTTGGTTTCATATGATATGTGATTCTTAATTTCTATATTTCTTTTTCATGTTCAATTGAATATTGGAATCAATGAGAATTTTTGTACCTCAAATATGGTAATGGGAGATTATTTGTGTATCATGATTCATCAAATGATTTTATTGACATTTTAGTTTCCCTCAAAAACCCAAAACCAAGAAAACGATCTCAAATTGTTTTCAAACATTAGGAAAATGATCCATAATTAATTTTTCACATCTAAGAATTGACTGTACATCAATTTCATGACCCCCTCCCTCTAAATATACCCCTCCTAGGATTGAAATGAAGAAAGGGAGATAATAACCCATCAGTCACGCCTCTAATAGGACCTGAGGTGCTAACCAACACTAAGGGTATACAAGTCTCACAAAAAGGGAGGTATTTCCCTTTTTAAAGAAACGAGATTGGGAGAAAAGATGTTTCATCCCAAAAAAACTCCAAGATATATATAAAATAAAACCAAAATCCATCCCACATGCATGTTTAAAATAAAACTGTTATAAGTGAAAAAAGTATCCAAGGTAAGTACCAAAATCAAGCTAAAGTAGCAACTGAGTAATTGTCCCAAATCATGAGCTAGTAATGCCTAGCATAGACCAAAAAATAATCCTAGAAACCTGAAAATAGTTTTATATACGTAGGGTGAGCATACAAGTATACTCAGTAGGAAAACAAAAGTCTCTCACACACATGTGAAAGAAGCATGCTAGTGCCCCTGTGATTAAACATCAAAACCAAACAGCACCTAAGCAGGTATACTAACCACCCCAACCTCACCATGGCATAGTAACCAATTAACTCAAGTTAGGTAAAGTAAATTAATAATCACATTGATTATAGGGTAACATGCACCACTTCCCACTGATTATCCACTATCACATCCTAATGGAAAATGTCCTAGAGCTCCCACCTCTTCCAAACACACCACATCACAATATGCCCGCGCACACCTGGGACACACAACCACACCTCATCCCATCACCGGGGCCATGAGCCACATCACATCTCACCCATAGACACCTAGGCCCCATTCCACATCGCATCTCACCCACAGACATCTGGTTCACATACAACGTCACATCCCAAAAATACCTGGGAAAGAACACCAAATCTTGTCCCAAATACAACTGGGAAAACACAACATATCTCATTCCGAACACTACGAGAAAAGTGGTTTTTTGCGACGGGTCAATTGTGATGGGAATATATACTGTCACAAAAGTTCCGACGAAATACGTATTTGCGATGGGAGTCTTTTCCCGTCGTAAATAGTAGGTTAATTGTGACAGGAATAGGCGACCCATCGCAATAGGTTTGGCGTGGTTTCCGTGCCAAAACGTGGGAAGGGTATTTGCGACGGGGATGTTTCCTCGTCACAAAAGCCCGACGACAGTAAATACCATTTGCGACGGGAAAAGCCGCCCGTCGCAAATACCCTTTTAACCACCGACTGCAATTAATGCGGGCGAGGGTATTTGCGACGGGGCCCGTCGCAAAAGCCTGGCGGGGGTAAATACCATTTGTGACAGGCAAAGCCGCCTGTCGCAAATAGTATGTCGGCAGGTGTGTATTTGTGATGGGTCCCGTCACAAATACCCTTTTAATCGTCGACTGGCCCCATCGCAAATACAACCGTTTGCGACGGGAAACCCGTCGCAACTAATCTAACCTATATATACCCCCACACGTTTTTTTTTCAAATCACTCAGATCATCCTCTCCCTCTCTCTTCATTCTCCAATTTTTAGGAAAACAAATCTTTTAGTCAAAATTTTTTATACGAGAGCAATTGGAAGGCGCCAATACCTTTAGAATATCAGAGTTTAAGGTATTTATATTTTCTTTTTTTATATTTGTTGTATTTTTTATATTAATTTCAATTGATGTTTATTAGTTGTAATTAAATTAGATTTAAATTGATTTTTATTTATATATATTTTTTAGTAAGAAATTGATATTGTTAGTGATAATTATAAATAATTAGTGTTAATTTACAATAATTAGAGATTATTATAGATAATTAGAAGAATTTAGTAATAATTAGATATAATTAGGGGTAATTAGTAATAATTAGGGGTAATTAGTAATAATTAGATCAAATTAGTAATAATTAGATATAATTAGTAATAATTAGATGCAATTAGTAATAATTAAATACAATTAGTAATAATTAGATATAATTAGTAATAATTAGATATAATTAGTAATAATTAGATATAATTAGTAATAATTAGATATAATTTGTAATAATTATATACAATTAGTAATAATTAGATATAATTAGTAATAATTAGATATAATTGGAAATAATTAGATATAATTTGTAATAATTAGATATAATTAGTAATAATTAGATATAATTCGGTAGAATTAGATATAATTCAGTATAATTAGATATAATTCAGTATAATTAGATATAATTCGGTATAATTAGATATAATTCGGTATAATTAGATATAATTCGGGATAATTAGTAATAATTCAGGATAATTAGTAATAATTCGATATAATTAGTAATAATTCGGGATAATTAGTAGTAATTTGGGATAATTAGTAATAATTGGAAGTAATTAGTAATAATTGGTAATAATTAGTAATAATTGTTAATAATTAGAAATAATTGGTAGTAATTAGTAATAATTCATAATAATTAGTAATAATTAGTTATAATTAGTAATAATTAGATATAATTAGTAATAATTAGATATAATTAGTAATAATTAGATATAATTAGAAATAATTAGATATAATTAGTAATAATTATATATAATTAATAATAATTAGATATAATTAGTAATAATTAGATATAATTAGATATAATTAGTAATAATTAGATATAATTAGTAATAATTAGATATAATTAGTAATAATTAGATATAATTAGTAATAATTAGATATAATTTGTAATAATTAGTAAAAATTAGTAAAAATTAGTAATAATTAGTCATAATTCGGGATAATTAGTCATAATTCGGGATAATTAGTCATAATTCGGTATAACTAGTCATAATTCGGGATAATTAGTAATAATTCGGTATAATTAGTTATAATTAGTAATAATTAGTCATAATTAGTCATAAGTTGTCATAATTTGTCATAATTAGTAATAATTAGAAATAATTAGTAATGATTAGTAATAATTAGTAATGATTAGTAATAATTAGTAAAGATTAGTAATAATTAGAAATTATTAGTATTAATTAGTAATGATTAGTAATAATTAATAATGATTCTTAATAATTAGTAATGATTAGTAATAATTAGTAATGCTTAGTAATAATTAGTAATGATTAGTAATAATTAGTAACGATTAGTAATAATTAGTAATGATTAGTAATAATTAGTAATGATTAGTAATAATTAGTGATGATTAGCAATAATTAGTAATAATTAGTAATAATAAGTAATAATTAGTAATATTTGGTAATAATTAGTAATAATGTAATAATTGGTAATAATTAGTAATAATTGGTAAAAATTAGTAAAAATTTGTAATAATTAGTAATAATTAGTAATAATTAGTAATAATTAGTAACAATTAGTTACAATTAGTAACAATTAGATATAATTAGATATAATTAGATATAATTAGATTTAATTAGATTTAATTAGATATAATTAGATATAATTAGATATAATTAGATATAATTAGATATTCTTGGTTGATCACCTTGCAAGTAGCGTTGCAATAGGACAACCTAAGTCATGCCCTTCTCATCTATAAGAATTATCTCACATGACCCTTTACATAGATCATTCTTCCTTGAAAATTTAAGTGAAAGATACTATTTCCCCCTCAAATTTTTAAAGAAGAATGATCTATGTAAAGGGAGTGAGATAATTCTTAGAGACGAGAACGAAATTACTTTGGTCATCCTATTGCAACACTACTTGCGAGGTGATCAACCATGCAAGGACAATTATAGAGTTTACATTGGACCTGGCTAACATAAACTTTTTATTGTGCATGACCTGACAATTGGTGACCCTTTGAGATTTAAACATGTTAAGAATAGAGCAAATCCTGTTGCGAATATTGATAATTTTAATATTTTATAAATTTTGTTATTATTTTAATAATATTAATATTGTTTTTTAATAAATATTGATAATATAATTTTATTATTATTATTAACAATTAGTAAATGAAAACTACTTGGATAATGAAGGGAAAATTTGTTATCATCTCCACTACGATGATTACAAAATTTATTTTCATTATTCAAGTAGTTTTCATTTTGCTAAGTATTGCTAAGTATTGCCAAATTAGTAATAAATATTAATAAATAATAATTATTAGTAATATATTGTAATAATTATTATTAAATTGTAATAATTAGTAATAATTAATAATAATTAGTAATAATTATCAATAAATTGTAATAATTAGCAACAAATTGTAATAATTAGCAATAAATTGTAATAATTAGCAATAAATTTCAATAATTAGCAATAATTTGTAATAATTATCAATATATAGGAATATATTGGAATAAATAGGAATAAATAGTAATAATTAGTAATAATTAGTTTGGAATAGTTAGGAATAGTTAGGAAAGAATTTTAAATAAATTTAAAAAAATTTAAGATCTTAGCACAATTTCCAGTGGATTGAAGGCACTCCTTTTGCTCAATGACTTTTCTCATTTCAACTCTCACCGACTCAAAACATTATGAAAAATGTGCTGCTATGAAGACATATTCAATCTTGTATGCACAAGATTGGATATGCATTTGTAAGATCATATTTTTATAATGTTTTCAGGAAGTGACAGTAGGAAGAAGACGATTCATCGACGAAAAGGGGGCTCTTTTGTCTGACGGCTCATTTACTTGAATCTTTCTCATAGTGAAATCACAAAGAATAATTTGTTCATAGGTATGCATATTAATTATCGTATGCACAAGAATTAACATGCGTACCTCAGACCAGATTCTTTATTGTGATTTCACTGTGAGAAAGATGCAAGTAAATGAGCCATCGGACAAAAGAGTAGTCGTCAATTCACTGGAAATTATGCCGCCCTTAATTAATGGTAATTATTAAGAATTAGTTGTAATTATTTATCTGCTTTTTTCAGATAGTGTTTTTATAATTTCAAATTATTCAAAAATAGTGATGATTTTATATTTTATGTAGAAAAATATGGAACAAGGATGTCGACATCAGTTATTATTAGATGATCGTGCTTGGATAAATCAGCGCAGAAATCCAAATGGTTTTGGTTTAAATACTTTATATATTGAGGGTGTTGAGGCTTTCTTAGAATTTGCATCATCAAAACCAGAATATGTTTTAGAAGGCCCAATTAAGTGTCCTTGTAAAAAATGTGCTCTGAGAATGTTTGACACAGTTGACAAGGTTGGGGGACATCTCTTGCGGTTTGGTTTTCAACTAGATTATGTTTTTTGGTATCAACACGGTGAATGAAGTTCCATATATAATCCTAATAACATGATTTCAGATCTATCATGGTTTCAAAATTTAGTACATGATGTTGCAGGTCCATCTATGCAACAAACTGAAACTCATGATGATATTGATTTAATTCCTGAGTTGGCAGCATTCGAATTTTATGAGTTATTTAGGTCTGCTAAGGATCATTATATCTTGGTTGAAATATAATCAAATTAGAAGTGGTTTCAAAATTTATGGCTATTAAATCAGATAATTCAATATCAAACAACTATTTTGATCAGATATTTTCTTTGCTTAAAACACTGTTACCTGAAAGAAATGTGTTTCATGCAAATTACTATGAGATCAAGAGGATGGTTTGTAATCTGGGATTTAGTTAACGAAAGACTTAGGCATGTCCAAATGATTTCATCTTATATTCTGTTGAAAATGAGTCATTGGATAGTTGTCCCACATGTGGAAAATCGAGGTATAAATAAGCTCAACCAGGGAAGTCCATATCGATTCTAGTAAAATAGCTGAGATATTTCCCCCTTACACCCAGGTTGCAACATTTATTTATGTCTCAGAATACAACATCAATGATGTCATGGTACTAAACCAAGATTTTAACTAATAAAATCTTGAATCATCCATTTTATAGTGATTAATGGAAACATTTTGACCATCTGCATCTGTCTTTTGCTATAGAAGCCCATAACATGCGGTTGGGTCTTTCTACTGACGGTTTCCGTCCATTTGGTTCTTATGGTAGTCAGTATTCATGTTGGCCTTTCTTTATAACTCCGTACAATTTTCCTCCATGGATATTGATGAAGGAGCCTTATATATTTTTGACTCTATTAATCCCAGGACATCCGAAAAAGAATATTGATGTTTATTTGAAACCATTGATTGATGAGTTAAATTCATTTTGGAGTGATGTTGTAATACATATGAAGTTGCTGTGAAAAAAAAATTCATATTAAAAGCTACATTGATGTGGACGATTAGGGACTTTCTGAATATGACATGTTATCTGGTAGGAGTACACATGGTCCGAAATCATGTCCTTACAGTATGGAAGACAACAAAGCCTTTATGCTCATCAATGGAAAAAACCTTGCTATTTTTATTTTCACCGTAGATTTCTTCCAACCGATCATCCATTTTGGAGGAACAAATCTCATTTCAGAAAAGGTACAATTGAAAGGGATGAAACTTCAAATATGATCTCAGGTATAGAGTTAAAATCAATTGTATTTTCATTATCTCCAATCACATTTGGACCAACAGTAAACCAACAAAAAATTCATGGCTTTTGGAAAGAACATAATTGGATAAAATGGAGCATTTTTTCGATCTTCCATATTGGTCAGATTTGTTGGTCCACCACATGTTGGATGTTATGCATATTGAGAAGAACTGTTTTGATAATTTATTTCATATAGTTTTGGATAGACTAGGTAAGACCAAAGATACTGTAAATATAGGATTAAATCTTGCCCAAATTTACAGGATACCAGAACTTGAACTATTTGAAAATTTCAGATCATAGAGGTTAATGAAGCCAAAAGCAGCTTATACATTGTCCAAAGAGAGTCGCTTATTATTTTGTTAGTGGATTGTAGATTTGAGACTTCCAGATGGCTATGCTTCCAATTTGGGAATATGTGTTAAAAATGGTTATATTACTGGATTAAAAATTCATGATTTTCATGTTTTAATGGAATGACTAATGCCAATTGGATTCAGAGGTATGTTTAATTCTATTATTTGGGATTTGATAATAGAAATATCATATTTTTTTGAGACATGTGTGCAGTGAAAACAAACTACGATGCGCTAAGAAAACTGGAAGAAGATGTTGCTGTAATTATATGTAAACTAGAAAAAATCTTTCCGCTGACTTTCTTTGACTCAATGGAACATCTGATATTACATTTTCCACATAAATCTAAATGTGGAGGTCTAGTACAGTTTTGATGGATGTACCCATTCGATAGATGCATGCAGAAATTGAAGAAAAAAGTACGTAACAAAGCATCAGTTGAAGGCTCAATTGATGAATCTTATTTGCAAGAGGAAATTGATTTTTTCTACTCTCATTATTTTGAATCTCAATATCCCTCAAAACACAATCGCATGGGACGAATCAAGAGGAATGATCATGACGAAATGTAAAATCAATTAACAGTTTTTAATCAGCCAAATCTTGGTTTCGGTGGAGTTCATGAATGATGGCTTTCATATGATGAACATCACAGAGCTCATACATATGTTCTACTCAACTGTGAAGAAATGCCATCATTTGTCCTGTAAGTGCTTCTATCACTTATTCAATAATTTATGTTACAGTATTTAATCTAATTTTATTTGTATGTTATATGATAATCATATCAAGAAACAACTTCCACAAATTACAGCAGCTTCTCTTGAAGAACGCAGACAAAAAAAAGTTTCTCAATGGTTTGAAAAACCGGTAATATAAATTATTGATGGTTTAATATCAATTCCATTTATTAATTATTATATTTATAATTTTTTTACAAATTTTCAAGTGTCTCAATATGCTGATAAAATTGATAAGAGACTATGTATATTGAGTAACCCACCGTCCAAAATGGTTAAATCTTATAATGCATATGTGGTGAATGGTTTTCGATTTCATACACATGCATACAGGGAATCAAAAAAACAATGAACAGTGGAATTTTCTTGAGAGGATCACAACATAGAGAAACTGAAGTTGAATTTTATTACATTTTGGATGAAATTATTGAGCTGTGTTATCTAGGACAGAATTACCTAACAATGTTTAAATGTCGGTGGATGGATACTGAGAGAGGCTTGTGTGTTCATCCAATTCATGGAATTGTCTATATTAAATATAAGTCTTCTTGTAGTAAATGAACCATTTTTACTGGCTCAACTGGAACATAAAATTTATTATGCAAAGTATTGTGCTACTTCAAGAGACTTGAGTGATTGGTGGAGCATAATAAAAATGAAATATCAGGAAAATCAGTTTAATCAAACTGAATGTGGTTCCACTGAAGTGGAAGGAATTGAAATTTCTCAAGAGACTACTCAAAATCCATCTGATTCACAAAGAGATGTGAATATCGATGATGACACCGCACAATTAAGGATCTATGGTGATAAAGATGTTAATGATGTTACAAATGAATTTGAAATGACAATAAATGATGAAATTGAAAATCATATGGATATTGATGTTGCTGAGGAGGAAGATGAAGACATTTCCATTGATAGCTATGGAGAAGAGGATGAAGAAGAACATTGACATAGTTAAATGCTGGTTATAATCATAACTAATATATATCAATGTATAATAGTTATTTTAAAATATCTTCTAACAACAATCATTTTGTGTTTCAGATGGACCCTGATATATATTGTGAGTTGCAGGAGGCTGACCTACCATTAGATGAGGGAGATTTTGGATCGTCTGACCCTCAGCCTACTGGCGGTTCCGGGGGTATGCGGAGGGGGCGCGTTCTTACACGACTAATGATTCCTGACCCTATCCTCGAGCAACGTCCACATCTTGATTTTGATCCACACACACGAAGGTATGGTAACCTGTATATTTTAGTTAGCTTTCATTAATTTATTTATATATATACTAATTATTTGATTATTTATTCCTTTTTCACAGTTTTGCGCATGTAGCTATTGGACAGGGGAGCGCTATATTGCACAATTATTTTTCTCACCTGTTGAGCCCTCTGGAAGATTGTTGATTTCATGTCTATGATTGATGTTTTAATAATCACAAATCATCACATACCATTAATGCTTAATCTGGTTTGATTTCTCATAAACTTAATTACAATCTGTGAATGAATCTGTTATCATGTTTTTGTCTGTGCTTATTGACTTAAAAAGTATTTTGGAAGTCTTCTGGATTCAACAAACATCGGAAGCACCGATCCAATATCAACAGACATCGGAAGCACCGATCCAATATCAACAGACCGATGCTGATCAAACTGACTCACCGATCAGATGACAGACCGATGCTGATCAAACTGACTCACCGATCAGATGACAGACCGATGCTGATCAAACTGACTCACCGATCAGATGACAGACCGATGCTGATCAAACTAACTCACCGATCAGATGACAGACCGATGCTGATCAAACTGACTCAGCGATCAGATGACAAACTGATGCTGATCAAACTGACTCACCGATCATATGACAGACCGATGCTGATCAAACTGACTCACCGATCAGATGACAGACCGATGCGGATCAAACTGACTCACCGATCAGATGACAGACCGATGCTGATCAAACTGACTCACCGATCAGATGACAGACCGATGCTGATCAAACTGACTCACCGATCAGATGACAGACCGATGCTGATCAAACTGACTCACCGATCATATGACAAACCGATGCTGATCAAATGACTCACTGATGCAAAATGACTCACCGATGAAAAATGACTCACCAATGCAAATGACTCACCGATGCTGATCTATCTGAGTCACCGATCATTACTCACTAATGCTGATGACCTACCGATCACTTGATTCTTCAATAGTCATAAACAATTGTTTGAATTTCTTTATCTTTATCTTTATTTTATCTAACCAACGGTCATATTTGGTATATTTTAATGCTCTGTCAATTAATTAATAAAGGTTGTCGGATGTCAGGAAATCGTACCTCGTACCTACGGAAAGGAAACATTTTCTGTCTTCCGAAGCACGTGACATAAATACAAGAAGACTCTGCTGAAGAAGATAGTGGACGGAAGAACACAAGAAGAATATAGAGGAAAGAAAGAAGAGGAAGAACCAAGAAAGACAGAACCTCAAACACAATCAAGCCTACTCAAGAAGAGTTCTGTGCATACAAAAGAACATTGAAGAACTTCATCGACTACATCTCACTGCCTTTGAACCTGAAGCATACGACACTCTTCTTCTCAAACAAAAACAAGAAGAGGACTCAGAATAAATTCTGACCAAATACAAAAGAGTCCAGAGCTACACTGAAATCACTAGAGCCATTTCTAAACTCTACATCTCTGCTCTATGATACATTTGTTTTACATCTTGAGCAGTGTGTGTTATCTGCTGTATTAAACACACACACTGACTCCTGTACTTTCACTGGAGGATCTGTAAATCCTCAGAAAACCTTTTTACACTTCATTTCCCACTGTGGATAGTGGTAGAGGTCGTGTGAGACCTGGACAGCTCTAAGCTGTTGTTTGTTTCCCCACGCAGAACTGTGGTAGAGGTCTTGTGACCTGGACAATGTGTTCACTGTTGTTAACCCCGATCCAGGGTGTGGATCATTTTAATATAAAATTTTGAGAGGACTAAGTCTCGGCTTGAGACTGAACCTCTTGGTTAATTCTCTGTGTTTGTAGCTACATACTATATCCATACTATATATTTATTTCATATTCCGCTGCTATTACTTTGAAATATAATTTGTCTTCAAAGCTACTTTGATAGTTAAACTCGCAAGTGTTTATATTCATCATAAACCAGTAAATTAGTTTCAAAAGTTAATTTAATCATATGATTAAGTTAACTGAGAACTAATCAATCTTTGAGAAACAAATTTAACCTTTATAATCTGTATAAATTCACTATAGTTTAATCTAATATTAAAATAGGGGGATTTTAATAAACATTGTTTTTAACAGAAAATTTTAATTGGAACTCAATTCACCCCCCTCTTGAGTATCCACTCCGACCAACATTTGGTATCAGAGGTTGGAAAATATTTTCTAAAGTACCCTGGTTTTCAACTGTGATTTTAGTTGTATTTTAAAGTTCTTAAAATTTCTGTTATTTCTAAATTTTTATCTCTTTAAAATTCTTTTTGTGATATCATGGATAATAGACTTGAGGGCGCTACTACTAACCAGCCACCTTTCTTTAATGGAAACAACTATGCTCAGTGGAAAATTAAAATGAAAATTCATCTAGAAAGCATGAGTTTTGATATTTGGACTGCTATTGAATCTGAATACAAAATTCCCACTACTGATAGATCTACTTGGGATGAACCTACAAATACTGCTTACAATAATAATTGTAAAGCTATGAATTCCTTATACTGTGCTCTAGGAGATGAGGAATTTAATAGAATTTCTACATGTAAAACTGCATATGAAATTTGGGATACCTTAGCTGTTTCTCATGAAGGAACAACTAATGTTAAGGATATGAGATTGAATACCTATACTATTAAGTATGATAATTTTAAGATGAAGCCTGATGAACTCATTTCTGATATGTATCTCAGGTTCAATTAAATTGTCAACACAATGACTTCTCTGGGAAAGGATGTTCCAGCAAAGGAACAAATCATGATAATTTTGAGATGTCTACCTGAAAGATGGAGAGGAACCTCTGTCTCCATTAGAGAATCATGTGACATCGGAGAACTCCCTTTCAAGGTACTAATTGGTAAGTTGATGATGTATGAAGAAGAACTCAAGGTAAACAAAGAAGAAGATGATGAACCTAAAAGGAAGTCTATTGCCTTCAAGACTACAGCCTCAAAGAATAAGGATAAGGAAAAGCCTCAAGCTATCAATGAAAGTTCAAGCAGTGAGGAAAGTGAGAATGATTCTGACAGTGATGCTGAGATGGCTCACATTGCTAGAAGAATTAAGAAATTCTATAGGAAGAAGAAGTTTTTCAGAAAGTAAAACTACAAAGGCAAGTATGATAACAAAGGACACTGGAAAAAGGATTGGAAGAAGTCTGATAAATCAGATGAAGTTGTCTGTTATGAATGCAAAAGAAAAGGACACATAAAAGCAGACTGTCTAAAGATGAAATACAGAAAGAATTATGAATACAAGGATAACAAGTACAATAAAGCCATGAAGGCTACTTGGAGTGCTTCAGAAGATAGCACAAGTGAAGCTGAATCTTCAGACTCTGAAAGGAATCGAGCCAACATGTGTTTCATGACAAACACTTCTGAGGTAACATCAGAAACTCCTGCTTTAAATTCATATTATTCTGGAGATGATTTTGAATGTGATAACATGTCTAAATCTGAACTGTTTGAATATTGTGATATGCTTGAAGAAACCTGTAATGAGCTTAAAGAAAAATATAAAGGTTTAAAGAAACAGTATGCTTTAAGTGTTAAGCATAAATCTGATCTGGATATAGAAGTAAAAAATAATGCTCAGTTGCTTAAAGAGAATACTGAACTAAAATTGTCTAATGAGCAACTCAGAAAAGACTTAGAGAAGTTCACAAATGGCAATAATACTCTAACACAAATGCTAGGAAAGCAAGTTGCACCTAGATATACTACTGGTATAGGATACCAACCTGGACAAAGAAAAGTTGCCAAAACTAGATTCATTCCTAAATCTGGACAGAAGATAGTTAATTCTGGAACTTCATATGCCTCAACCAGTTATATTCATAGTTATGGATCTAATAAGGTTTATCTTTCAAATAATGTTTATTCTAAAAATTATATGAGACCCATTAGACAAATATGGATACCTAAAGTATCATTGGCTAACATGTATGGACCCAAGAAGATCTGGGTACCAAAATCATCTTCCATCTAAATCTGTTTTGTAGGAGACCTGCTTGAAGAGCTGTCACAAGAAGATATGGTACTTAGATAGTGGATGTTCAAGAAATATGTCAGGAGAATTTTCATGTTTCAAGATCTTAGTAAAAGTTTATGGAGGCTTTGTCACTTTTGGTGATAATTCAAAAGGAAAAATCATCGGCTTAGGTCAGATTGGTAACACTGATTCAATCTTGGTTTCTGAAGTTTTATTTGTCGATGGACTTAAATATAACTTTTTAAGCATTTCTAAGTTGTGTGATGATGGTTTTTATGTGAAATTTAAAAATGATTCTTGCAATGTTTTTAACTCAAAAAATGTTTTAGTATTTTCTGCTTTAAGAAATGAAAATGTTTATGCTGTTGATTTAGATTCTTTAGCTAAGCAGAATATTCCTTGTTTAAATGCTTTTCATAAAGAGTCTTGGCTTTGGCACAGAAGATTAGGACACTGCAATGTACACTCTCTTAGAAAACTTTCTAGGAAGAACTTAGTTAGAGACTTACCCAAACCTGAATTTCCAGCAGACAAAGTTTGTAATCCCTGTCAAAAAGGAAAGCAACATAAAGTTTCTTTTAAATCAAAGAAAGAAGTGTCAACTTCTCAACCTATCGAGTTGGTTCACATGGATTTATTTGGACCTTCTAGAGTTTCTAGTTTGAATGGGAAGCACTATGTCTATGTTCTTGTAGATGACTTTTCTAAATATACTTGGGTATATTTTCTAGCTCACAAAAGTGAAGCTTGTTATTACTTTGTTAAATACTCCAAGTCTGTAGAAAATCTTAGTGGACTCAAGATTAAGACCCTGAGATGTGATCATGGTCGTGAGTTTGAAAATCATGAGTTTGATTCTTACTACTCACACAATGGCTATAGTCACAATTTCTCTGCCCCTAGGACACCCCAACAAAATGGTGTAGTAGAGAGAAGGAATAGAACCCTGCAAGAAATAGCTAGAACTATGCTCAATGAATATGAACTGCCTATTTACTTTTGGGCTGAAGCTGTAAATACAGCTTGTTATGTCATTAATAGAGTCTTGATCAGACCAGTTCTTAAGAGGACCCCTTGTGAGTTGTGGAACCATAGGAAACCTAAGGTTAACTACTTCAAAGTTTTTGGCTACAAAGTCTTCATTCTCAATACTAAAGACAATCTTGACAAATTTGCATCCAATAGTGATGAAGGAATTTTCATAGGTTACTCTATCTCTAGTAAATCCTATAGAGTTTTCAATAAAAGAACCAAATGTGTGGAAGAATCTGTTCACATAAAATTTGATGAAACTGATCCACATGAACCTAAAATCTCTCTTGAAGATGATCACTCTGGTTTGAATCTCAATGATAAAGACAATGGACCTATAGTTAAAACATCCAACTCTGGAAATTCTCCAGAACCTGCTTCTGTTGAACCTCAATCTGTAGATGAATCTGAAATCTCTAGCCCTATATTTTCAAGACCATCTAGGACTCTAAAGAACCATCCTTTAGATGCTGTTGTAGGAAATCTAGATAGAGGAACACAGACTAGAGCTTCTCTAAGAAATCAGGTTGAACATCAAGCGTTTCTTTCACAGTTAGAACCTAAAAATATCAATGATGCTATCAATGATGAATTTTGGGTAATGGCTATGCAAGAAGAACTAAATCAATTTGAAAGAAACAAAGTCTGGAAATTAGTAGAAAGATCTAAGGACATTTTGACCATAGGCACAAAATGGGTGTTTAGAAACAAAGTTGATGAATCTGGAAACATCATTAGAAATAAAGCTAGGCTAGTTGCACAAGGTTACAATCAAGAAGAAGGAATTGACTATGAGAAAACCGTTGCACCTGTAGCTAGATTAGAGGCTATTAGGATCTTAGTTGCCTATGCATCACATCTGAATTTCAAGCTATATCAAATGGATGTCAAAAGTGAATTTCTAAATGGTTTTATTGTTGAAGATGTTTTTGTAGAACAACCACCTAGTTTTTTAAATCCTCATTTTCCAAATCATGTTTTTAAACTTTCTAAAGCTTTATATGGTTTAAAACAAGCTCCAAGAGCTTGGTATGAAAGGCTTTCAAACTTTCTTATCTCAAAAGGATTTACAAAAGGAGTAGCTGATCCCACTCTTTTTATAAAAAGGATTTCAAAAGATGTATTAATAGTACAAATCTATGTTGATGATATTATTTTTGGATCTTCTAAAAATTCCTTATGTACTGATTTTTCAAAGATTATGAAAAATGAATTTGAAATGAGCTTAATGGGAGAGCTTAAGTATTTTCTTGGTTTTCAAATTTTTCAAACTAAAGATGGAATTATTTTAAATCAAAGTAAATATACAAAGGATATTTTAAAACGTTTTGGATTGGATAGTATTAAGGAAAGTGATACACCTATGAGTACTACCTGTAAATTGGATACAGATGAAGCTGGGAAACCAGTGGATCAAACCAATTACAGGGGTATGATTGGGAGCTTACTTTATCTTACTGCTAGTTGACCATACATTATATTCAATGTATGTATGTGTGCTAGATTTCAAGCTAATCCTAAAGAATCACACTTACTGGCTGTTAAAAGGATTTTTAAGTATCTTAAGTATACTGTAAATTTAGGTTTTTTTTATCCAAAAGGACAATCATTTATCCTAACTAGCTATTCAGATGATGACTTTGCTGGATGTAAGTTAGATAGGAAGAGCACATCTGGAACATGTCATTTTCTTGGAAAATCCCTAATATCGTGGTGTAGTAAGAAACAGAACTCAGTTGCATTGTCTACTGTCGAGGCAGAATACATAGCTGCTGGTAGTTGCTGTCCACAAATTCTGTGGATGAAACACACTTTATTGGATTATGGATTTGATCTTAAACATGTTTCAATTAAATGTGACAATACTAGTGTAATCAATATATCTAAGAACCCTGTGTCTCACTCTAGAACTAAGCACATTGATGTCAGACATCACTTTCTAAGAGATCATTATCAAAAAGGTGATATTTCTTTAAAATTTATTAGTTGTGAACATCAATTAGCTGATATCTTCACAAATCCTTTATGATCTGAAAGAATGAAATTTATTAAACAAGAGTTGTGTATGATCGATCTATGAAACTGATCTGTGAAACTGATCTGTGAAACCGATCTGTGAAACTGATCTGTGAAACCGATCTGTGAAACGGATCTGTGAAACTGATCTGTGAAACCGATCTGTGAAACGGATCTGTGAAACTGATCTGTGAAACTGATCTGTGAAACCGATCTGTGAAACCGATCTGTGAAACTGATCTGTGAAACTGATCTGTGAAACCGATCTGTGAAACTGATCTGTGAAACTGATCTGTGAAACTGATCTGTGAAACCGATCTGTGAAACTGATCTGTGAAACTGATCTGTGAAACCGATCTGTGAAACTGATCTGTGAAACCGATCTGTGAAACCGATCTGTGAAACCGATCTGTGAAACTGATCTGTAAAACTAATCTGTGAAACCGATCTGTGAAACTGATCTGTGAAAACGATCTGTGAAACCGATCTGTGAAACCGATCTGTGAAACTGATCTGTGAAACTGATCTGTGAAACCGATCTGTGAAACTGATCTGTGAAACCGATCTGTGAAACTGATCTGTGAAACTGATCTGTGAAACCGATCTGTGAAACTGATCTGTGCAACCGATCTGTCATATCGATCTTTTTTTATTATACTGTAATTAATTAGTAAATATCTTTTATACTTTTTATGGGAACCCTAAATGATAAGATAAATGATACACGGCTATTTATCTTCCCTAAACCTTTGACCTTTCATTTCCCGCCGAACCTTTCAACCTCTCTTCCCCTCTACTTCGAACCTTCGAACTCCTGCCTTCCCAAAATCCTCGAATGGTTAAGGAAAAGAGACCGAGCAAAGGACCGGATAGCCCTGTACCTTCAAAGCGTGCTCGAGGCGAGTCGAGTAGTACCTCTCAATGATCAGTAAATCCAAACCTGGAAACTCGGATTGTTGCTGTAGAAAGATAATTCAGCTCTGCGTGGCTTTTGTCAAGTAAGTCACTGTTGCTGCAAGTTCTTGAATCGCAAGGATGGATAGACTGGTTTTCTGACAACACTCTAATAGACTACCCGAAGCTGGTACATGAGTTCTATATGAATCTGGAAATCACTTTAGATGGTGTGGAGGCTGTCAGGATGTCGTCTGTGGTAAAAGGAAAGAAAATATCCTTCTCATCTAAGCAGTGGGCTGAGTGCTTGAATGTACCTCATGAAGGTCGGTATGAGGATTATGCTGGGAATATTCCTCCAACATCTGATTACTTCTCTTACGAATTAGCTCTAGAGATTCTAACTGGAAACAGAGAGTCACGAAGAATCACAACTTCAGAATTAGATGGTGAATGTAGACTTCTTTTCAAGTTTATTCAGCACCAACTTTTCCCTAGGAGAGGAGATTTTGCTGCTGTAAAGTACCAGGATGTTTTCCTGTTGTTTCTTCTAAAAACACATGAGAAGATCAATTTGTGTAGATATGTGATGGTGCACATAGCTGGAATGGTAAAACCGTCCAAGAAATCCACTGCCTTGTTTTATTCAAAGATGATATCTACCATGCTCAAGAATCTAGAATGTATTGATGAAGATGATGAAGTTGATGAAACAGATCATACCTTCTGTCTCAACAAAGAGATCTGCAAGAGGATGAAAATCAATTGGAATCCATGGAAGAAGTGATGGGTTGCAGATGAAGATAAATTGTATGAATCCTACAATCCCATAGATCATGGCAAGAGGCCAAAGGATTTGAGAGACCCTGGCTTGAAACCAGATGAGGAACCAGTTTATTCTGATGACGATGAGAAAGAAGAAGGAAAGAATGAGGACACCAAAGCCCAAGAGCAAGAAGAAGCTGCGACTGAGGAAGGAAGTATGTCATCTCCTGATGATAGGAGTGATCCTGACACTGCTAGTCCCAAGAGAGGAATAGATTTTGGACCTGCTAGTCCACCCTTAGCCCTACCCGAATCAGAACCCATTCTTGGTGATGAAGAAGATTCTGTTACTGAAGAATATCACAGTGAAGCTTCTGAGAAGAGTGATGATGGACGTGCTAATGATGCTGAGGCTGCTGTTGATGGTGATAACAGACCAGTGGATGGTCTTTCTGAAGATCAAATAGAATGACCTCAGTCAGAACAAGAAATACATACCAGTGGCAAGGTTGATTCACCAAAAATCAGTGGAACAACAAGCTATGAGAAACCAAAATACACCCTGTGTGCTACTGTTTGGGATGACTACCCTGGTTATGCTGTGTTGGGCTTAGAATATTCTGAAGAAGAAGAAGCAATGCCAGAATCTGCTGCAGCTGTGAAGAGGAACCTCCCAAGAGAAGCAAGGTCTATTCCTGCTGTTGATCCTACAAATGTTAATTTACCGGGTTCTGGAATCTCTCAAGATGATCTTAATAAGTTTAATATTGAATTGCTAACCGCTGTGAGAGCCACAGTTAGAGAAGAAATTTCTAATTCTCTTACTCAAGTGTCTCTACAAGTTTCTGAAAATTCATTGGAAGCCGTCTCACAAAGAGTATCTAATGCTGTGAAGCTAGACCTGGCCAATACTGGTGAACTTATTGGCAGGCACATAGCCTTTTTGAATCAGACTATGAAGGATCTTCACACCGGCTTGGTATCTTTATCCAGTGAATTCCGATCAACCATCTCTGGTATGATGGAAGTTTTGAGAAATTTGATTGAACATCTCAACAAGTCTGACCTGAGGAAGTTGAAAGGTGAGTTAACTCACATAGTTGGCCAAGCCAGTACAGGCAAGGTAACCAAGATCACTACCCGTGAGCTAGAAGCTCTAAGAGAAGTTGTGCATGATGAGTTAGCTGCTGTTAGACAAATTCTTGATTTAGAATCTTTGAGGAAGATGAAAGAGCTCTGTGATAACATTCATAGGATGGCATTGGTGTATTCAGCAGATGCTAAGAAAGCTCTGCAAGAGATCAAAGTGAAAGTTGATAATTACTTTTCCAAGATTTATACAAAGCATGAAATGGCTGCAAACTTCAAGGTGTTGGCAGAGAATCTGAAATTACCTCTAGTCACTCAGGACTTCAAAACTCAAGTTCATCAGTTGCAAGATTTTACCCCTTCCTTGGCCCAGTTCATGGAGAATAAAGATGATTTTGAAAAAGCTATGAAGTATGGGGCAGAAGTCATTCAGGACTTCATTCATCTTTTGAAGCCCTATTTGAATGCACAGGCCACTGCAATAGTAGTTCCTACTTCTGAACCTCTCAATAACTCTGATGTAGCTCCAAATCAGCTATCTGTTGCTCAAGCTCTATCTCAGTTAAGACCAGTCCCTCAGCAAGCTTCTCAACCAGCTCCTGTTTCTCAACAACAACTCTCTGTGGCACCTGCTCCTACACCTGCCCGAGTTGTCCTACCACCACTTCAGATTCACTAAGTCCAGCCTGCCTCCAAGCCTTCAAACATACCCACTATTGATCCCAAAGACAAAGGCAAAGCCCCTTTGTATCCCAACAAATAGTTGTGTATTGTTTTTGATAGGGTGAAAAATGTGATGCTTGTAATATTCTGTACTTTATCAAATTTTTTTCCCTCTCTACTCTATGATGACTGCTTTTACTTTCACTTTCACTTCTATGTTTTCCCTCCTTTTTGATTATCCCCAAGGGGGAGAAGAAAACGAATGATATATGGGAGAAGAGAGACATATGGGGGAGAAAAGATGTATATCTCTAAGGTGGGGAGAAAGATCTATATATATATGAGAGATGTATATATCTCAGGGGGAGAAATCTGTATAATATATAGGAGAAATCTGTATAATATATATGAGAAATCTGTATAATATATATGAGAAATCTGTATAATATATATGGGAAATCTGTATAATATATATGGGAAATTTAAATTAAGGGGGAGATTTATATATCTCTTTATATTTATTTTCTTTATGGTTTAATTCTGATTATGTTTTTATTTATGATAAAGATTTGTGATTATCAAAAAGGGGGAGATTGTTGACCCCTCTGGAAGATTGTTGATTTCATGTCTGTGATTGATGTTTTAATAATCACAAATCATCACATACCATTAATGCTTAATCTGGTTTGATTTCTCATAAACTTAATTACAATCTGTGAATGAATCTTTTATCATGTTTTTGTCTATGCTTATTGACTTACAAAGTATTTTGGAAGTCTTCTGGATTCAACAAACATCAGAAGCACCGATCCAATATCAATAGACATCGGAAGCAACGATCCAATATCAACAAACATCGGAAGCAACGATCCAATATCAACAGACCGATGCTGATCAAACTGACTCACCGATCAGATGACAGACCGATGCTAATCAAACTGACTCACCGATCAGATGACAGACCGATGCTGATCAAACTGACTCACCGATCAGATGACAGACCGATGCTGATCAAACTGACTCACCGATCAGATGACAGACCGATGCTGATAAAACTGACTCTCCGATCAGATGACAGACCGATGCTGATCAAACTGACTCACCGATCAGATGACAGACCGATGCTGATCAAACTGACTCACCGATCAGATGACAGACCGATGCTGATCAAACTGACTGACCGATCAGATGACAGACCGATGCTGATCAAACTGACTCACCGATCAGATGACAGAATGATGCTGATCAAACTGACTCACCGATCAGATGACAGACCGATGCTGATCAAACTGACTCACCGATCAGATGACAAACCGATGCTGATCAAATGACTCACCGATGCAAAATGACTCACCGATGCAAAATGACTCACCGATGCAAAATGACTCACCGATGCAAATGACTCACCGATGCTGATCTATCTGAGTCACCGATCATTACTCACTAATGCTGATGACCTACCGATCACTTGATTCTTCAATAGTCATAAACAACTGTTTGAATTTCTTTATCTTTATCTTTATTTTATCTAACCAACAGTCATATTTGGTATATTTTAATGCTCTGTCAATTAATTAATAAAGGTTGTCGGATGTCAGGAAACCGTACCTCGTACCTGCGGAAAGGAAACTTTTTCTATCTTCCGAAGAACGTGACATAAATACAAGAAGACTCTGCTGAAGAAGATAGTGGATGGAAGAACACAAGAAGAATATAGAGGAAATAATGAAGAGGAAGAACCAAGCAAGACATAACCTCATACACAATCAAGCCAACTCAAGAAGAGTTCTGTGCATACAAAAGAACATTGAAGAACTTCATCGACTACATCTCACTGCCTTTGAAC
The DNA here is from genome assembly GCA_963277665.1 of Viscum album. Taxonomy (NCBI): domain Eukaryota; kingdom Viridiplantae; phylum Streptophyta; class Magnoliopsida; order Santalales; family Viscaceae; genus Viscum; species Viscum album. The sequence continues at coordinate 1,680,274,095 of OY728153.1, read as the reverse complement.
CTGAAGCATACGACACTCTTCTTCTCAAACAAAAACGAGAAGAGGACTCAGAATAAATTCTGACCAAATACAAAAGAGTCCAGAGCTACACTGAAATCACAAGAGCCATTTCTAAACTCTACATCTCTGCTCTGTGATACATTTGTTTTACATCTTGAGCAGTGTGTGTTATCTGCTGTATTAAACACACACACTGACTCCTGTACTTTCACTGGAGGATCTGTAAATCCTCAGTAAACCTTTTTACACTTCATTTCCCACTGTGGATAGTGGTAGAGGTCGTGTGAGACCTGGACAGCTCTAAGCTGTTGTTTGTTTCCCCACGCAGAACTATGGTAGAGGTCTTGTGACCTGGACAGTGTGTTCACTGTTGTTAACCCCGATCCAGGGTGTGGATCATTTTTATATAAACTTTTGAGAGGACTAAGTCTCGGCTTGAGACTGAACCTCTTGGTTAATTCTCTGTGTTGGTAGCTACATACTATATCCATACTACATATTTATTTCATATTCCGCTGTTATTACTTTGAAATATAATTTGTCTTCAAAGCTACTTTGATAGTTAAACTCGCAAGTGTTTATATTCATTATAAACCAGTAAATTAGTTTCAAAAGTTAATTTAATCATATGATTAAGTTAACTGAGAACTAATCAATGTTTGAGAAACAAATTGAACCTTTATAATCTGTATAAATTCACTACAGTTTAATCTAATATTAAAATAGGGGGATTTTAATAAACATTGTTTTTAACAGAAAATTTTAATTGGAACTCAATTCACCCCCCTCTTGAGTATCCACTCCGACCAACATCACCCATGGATCACATGGGAACAGATTCTCGTTGATGTGCGATGTGACATGTTTCATCACTGGCTGGTTTGTAAATAAATAATATTTACTTTGAAATTTATTTTATTAATAAGTTGATATTGCAAACTATTTGTTGGTTTTATGGTATCCTATCAATGATAGTTTGCGCGAAGCTATCCACACGGCATGGAAAGTTTCTATGTGTGACCATTTCCGTCAGTTTTTGCACAATTTGAGAGGACAACCATTAAGAAAGTAGGAGTTACATAATTTGATGAGTCGTGTAGAGCTCACCGGCCAGAGTACATTTCATCTCACATTTGGGATGGATTATGTTTACACTGGTCAGGTGGTGGATTTCAGAGGAGATCTTTAGTGGGACGATAGAACCGGGGGAGACAGGAGGTGACACATCGAGATGGTAGCTGTACATTCAGTTCGCATAGAGAGCATCTAGTAAATATATTTTTTAAATATTTTCTATAACTTTAAATATAAATAGTTTATTTTATATTTCTGTAGGAAGTCAAGCATCCCAATATTACAGAGTTCGACATTTATCAGAGAATGTACAGTGATCCAGCCACTGCAGAGATTAGAGGTGATCGCCAACGTCAGATTGTGGTTAGTATTATTTTTTATATTTGATAATTAACTTCATATAATATTTTCACAATTTTAATTTTAAATTAGATTTGAAGGAGTCATATGAGTCTGCGACCTCTCAGACACAGGCTGAGGGTCAAGACGAGACGACTGAGCAGACCGGTGCTCACCATTTCGATGAGGCTGCATGGATCCAGGTGACTCAGTATGGCTTTGAGAAAAGATGAGTAGTTGGTATCGACTCTTATTTGACTCCTAGTACTTATTATGGCACTGCTGCGATGTCAGCGTCTAGCTCGAGAGGAGCCCGTGGAGAGACATCATCTTCTGGCTCACAGTATCAGGAGTAGTTGCAAACTCAGGCTGAGCTTATAGAGACTTTGCAGAAGCAACATGAAGAGATGTGTCAGTGGCAGCAACAGCAGGAGCAGCATCATGAGGAGGAGCTGTGTCGATTGGAGTAACGGTGGTAGTAGGAGTATCATGAGAAGATGGAGTACATGCGCTGTCTGACTCATAGTTCAGGGATAGAGTTTCCTCCAACCCCTCCAGACGACCCCTAGTGATTTTTTTTTATTTTAAAAACATTTGAATTCAAGGTTTGTAATAATATGAACTATTTACAGTTTTTGTCATTTATATTGGTGGAAATATTGCATAATTTAATTTTTTTAATATTTTATTATTTATTATTAGTATTATATTTTTTAATATTTGTTTATTTTACTAATAATAATAATATTTTATGATTTTTTATATTTTTTTGAAAATATTGAAACTTTTAATAATTTTTTATTAATCATAATATTTTAAATAAATTTTTTTAGTATTATATTTTTTAATGTTTTTTTATTTTACTAATAATAATAATAATTTCTATTTTCTATTATTTTTATAATAATAATATAATGTTTTCATTAATCATAATTTTATTATTATTTTTAATTAATTTTCGTATTTGCGACGGGGTCTTTTGCGACGGGTCCCCATCGCAAATAAGTGAAATATATTTTTTTGAGATTAGTATTTACGACGGGACAAAGGGCCCATCGCAATTAGTATTTGCGACAGGCCCATCGCCAAAGGTTTACGGGTATATAATGTATATAATTAGAAGGCTATTTGTGGCGGGTAAGTTCTCCGTTGCAAAAACTAATTGCGACGTGCCCGTCACAAAAGGGTTTTGGGTATATAATGTATATAATCGAAAGGTTTTTTGCAACGGGTAAAATTCTCATCGCAACAGATATTTTTTGTGATGGGCCCGTCACAAAAAATATCTATTGCGACACCTTTTTCCACAATGGGCTATTTGCGACGGGGGCCCGTCGCAAAAGGCTATTTTCAATGGGATCCCGTTGCAAATAGCCCATTGCAAAAAACGGGAATTCCAGTAGTGGAAGACACCTAGGAAAACACAACACATCTCATCCTAAAGTCACCTTGGAAAACAAATATCTCTCGCACACACCTAGGCCCCACAAACCACAACCTACGCAAAAAGCTTGGGCTACCGCTACCTGGAAGAAGGAGCAGGGAAGAGTGGGTGGCCATCTATCCTTCATCCCACCGGGGTGTTTAGAAAATACACCTTCCCCAGTGAGTATGGGGGTGTTATACTCATAGTTCTCAACTAGGGTGGGGTGTGTATAGAGATCACAAGGAAAATACATGTATATATAGATATAATATCAAACACTCATTCCCAGCCTATGGGTTCTCAAACAAACAACATGATCACAAAACTTACAACTTCGTTGACACCTCTAAATTCAATTACCACACAACAATTCATAACTTCTTTCCAATTACCAAACAATTTTGTTAAACTATTACCATTATTCATTCACAATTCATTTATTCATTCTGTTAACCAAACCCACCCAAGCCAGTCCCAAACATTATTAATCAATCATTTATTCATCCATTCCATTACTATCTGGGAAACTACCAAGAACAAAACATAATAAGAAACACAACCAAATCAAAAAAAGTAGAGAAACTCTAGGAAAATTACCAATACCAATCAAAAAAAGTCCCCAACTCTTAACCACATCTAGTAACACAACCAATGAACAACCTGATTATATCCTCGCTGCACAACACTACTCAACCATCCCACAAGCAATCAATCTCTCAACCTAAGGTTCCATTACATGGTTAGGTTGATCTGTCATCTACAAGTTAATCTACCACACCGCCTAAACCAACCCACATCACACACCTATGATTCATCAATGTACCACAACACAAACCAGAGCGTATCCACACTTCACAACCTGGCCACTTCAAATTCCATATGCCCCACACACATAAACACACTATCCCACATAACCATCTCCCCCCATTCCATAACATAACACAATTCCAGATTTAATGAGGCATCCCTTGTTTAATTCCACTTGTTAATTCATAAATTTTCACAGAAACTAGGTAATTCTAGGGAATCCATTTATTATCCAAGTTTACGTGATTTACTAGTTCCCATTTACGGTGATACCACAAAAACCACAACCAAAACAAAACACACAATAGATATAACCAGCGCAAACAAATCCACTAATGACCACCATTTTCAATATGTTGTTCGGCCCGTATAACCACAATATCACAGACAATAATCAAATCTGTGAAACCTAGGTAATAAACCCATATACCCTTTTAATTTTATTATCCAGTTAGTTATCATTGATTAATCCATCACAACTATAATCCAAGGGTATCAAAAGAAAAACACCTCACGTGTGATGCACAAATAAAGAGAGATAAGGGAATCACTACATGGATGGGTTATCAACGTTCTTTGCATGAGATAAGATCGCGTAATAGTCCTCTGATCACCTATCCTGCAAGATAAACATCCATTCAAGGATACCACGGTACCACAACACCAACAACTACTGAGAGAGACCCCATTAGGAATCATAGATAAGAACATGCCATGGTACGATAAGGAGTTATGGAAGATAACGAGATCCAAACTGAGGGAAACTGTAAGAAAACAAAGGGAGACCATACCATGGACCACCATGAATCAAAAACGAATGATCATCGAGATTAACAGATCGAATAGGGAAGAAGAGGGTTAGAAGAACTCCTCGAGGAAAATAGGGTTCATCTAGAATGATAGGTGGAAGAGAAAACGGTTGAGTGAATGAAAGTTTGGCCAAAAATAATTTTTAAAATAGAACTAGTTTGGGGTATTACATGACATGTAATACCCTTCCACACCGTGTAATACTTGGGGTTCAGTTTTCACCTAATAACACATCACCCCTTGAATTTAATTTTATTTTTCAAACCCGAAAATATTACATGTTGTGAATCCCTACTTCACACTGTGTAAAAGTCTGCACGTTTTGAATCTTTCCAGGAAAAACCGTGAAACCAAACTTCACATCGTCAAATCAAGTTAAATGGAGTGAAACCTCTCTACATCTGTCTTTTTACAACTTAACTTATCAAAACTCCCTCTAAGCCTCATTTAAGCACTTCCAATGACCAAACTCACAATGTAATGGACCAGGAAGGCACGAACAGTTACATTAGATACCTATCAAATGATTCTCATCCTCAAGAATCCAAAACCAAACCTGGGAGAAAGTGGGTCCGAACAAACACACCCACGAGATACCTCTCAAGGATCTTTCTATACTTAAAACACCGCTAACAACCAAAAACATAGGCATTGACCAATAAATTTCCCTATTCGAACAAGAAAAATAGGGAGTTTCATCACATCATACTTAATGCGTCTCAATTAAGAATCTCTTACTTCCCTTTCCACATGTTAGGACTTCATCACACATTATACCACACACAACACTACTGTGGGAAAATAACTCATCACATAAAACAAGGATCAAACATTTCATTTCAAAACAAAACAGAACAAGTAAAAACTCAAAACAACTCTAAGTACTAGGCACACATCTATATTTATCACTCCCAAGTACTATCATCTAGGACACCATGCCTCCATAACACACGAACCAAAGGAATGGTCGGTCTATACAGCACCTTCTCCCAACAATGTTGGATCTCTATCAGTCCTTCCACGTATGTCGAATCATCCTCAATATCTAGATCTCTCCATTCAAGGATATGGGAGTCATCATGAAGATACAGACAAAGATGAGAGACATGGAAGACATCATGGATCCTCTCCAACTACAGTGACAATGCCAACTGGCACACTACTTCACCAACTCATCCCAACACCTTGAAGGTTCCAAAAAATTTTAGGGAAAGATTTCTCCATCTTCCAAACCTCTTCTACCCACATCAAGGGGAAACCTTCAAGAACACATGCTCCCTAACCTCGAACTCCAAGGGCATCCTCCTATGATTGGAATACAACTTATATTGACCCTTCACAACTTTAATCCTCTCACAAACAAGTTGAACCTTCTATGTCATGCTTTGCACCACACTCGGACCAAGAATAGGTTTCTCCCCAACCTCTATCCAGCACAACAAATAATGAAATGCTCTCCAGTATAATTCCTAAAATGGATCCATGCTAATGGAAGAGTGATATATATTATTATAAGTAAACTCTACCAATGTCAGGTGTTGTACCCAAGATCCTCCAAAGTCTAAGACGCATGCCCACAATATATCCTCCAACATCTGGATAGTTCGCTCTCTCTTCCCATCTATTTGGGGGTGGAAAGAAGTTTTGAGACATAACTGGGTTCCAAAACCATGTTGTAACACCCTCCAAACTCGTGAGATAAACCACACATTCCATTATGAGATAATGTACCTTGTAACTCCATTAAATCACACCACTTCATCCACATGCCTCTTGGTTAAGGCATCCACTTCACCCAAATCCTTGATCACTAATAAGTGAGTCGATTTTGTTAGTCAATACACTACTACCCAAATAGAATCATAGCCTCCCTAAGCCCTAGGTAACCCTGTGATTAAATCCATTGAGATTTCATTCCACTTATACTTAGGTACATCCATGGGATGAAATAATCAACTGGGAACATGGTGCTCGACCTTTACCTGCTAGCAGATTAAGCATCTTACCAAAAACTTTGCAACTTCCCATTTCATCCCGATCCACCAAAACTATATATTCAAACCACAGTAAATTTTATAATTTCCTACATATACCACTAAAGGTGAGTTATGAAACACACGAAGAACTCCCCCATGCATTGCTACCAAAATAAACAACCTCCCATGGAACAACATCTGATTCTGACCATCCTCTCACCATCCCACCGGAGCATCACCATTGCCAACAAAATCATGACAAACCTCCACCTATGATTTTCCCTACGGAGACTCATCCACTTTCTATATCAGAGAAGACTACACTGTCATCTAGAACAAAAAACATCTATCACAATCCATTCCTGCATCTAAGTGCTAGGCTTCCAATTCCTACATCACTTTCCAAGCATCTTTAGATTCCCAAACAACCTCCTTCCAAGAATTTATATTCAAAGAATTGTCCATGAAATTCCCCTTTTCTGAGGTATAATAGATCTCTAAATTATAGTCCTAAAGAAACTCCATCCACCTTTGCTTATGCAGATTCATATCACACTAGGAAAAGATATACCGCTGACTCTTGTAATCTGTGAAGACCACAAATCACTCCCCAATGAGGTAATGTCGTCAAAAATTTAGTGCAAACACGAATGTTTCTAAGTTTAGATCATGGGTTTAAAAGTTACTCTCTTGGGGGAATAAATTCCTAGGCCCATAAGATATCACTGCTTGTCACTATATAAAGACAAATCCCAACCCCAGATGGGAAGCATCACAAAACACCTCTAACATCACCCCTTCCTCTGGAAACTAGAGCCCTGGATCACTAACCAACTTCCCATTTCAATAACTAAACGTTTTCTAGCACTAATCACTCCACGCAAAAGATTGGTCCTTTCTAGTCAGAGCTGTCAACAGAGCTGTATTTCAAGAGAAATTGGCACAAAACTCTGATAATAATCTATGGGACCAAGAAAATTACAAAATTCAGACACATTATTGGGAGATTACCAAGAAACAACCACTTCAAACATTGATGGGTCAACTTTCACACCTTTTTGGGACACAAAATTCCCCTATAAATGCACCTATCAGGTCGGGAACTTACACTTGGACAACATTCCATAGAGATGGTTGTGTCAAAGAACTTGAAAGGTAGTTATGAGATACCCGGCATGCTCCTCCTTTAACTTTGAGTAGATCAGGATATCATCAGTGAATATGACAATGAACTAGTCTAGGAACTCATGAAATACAGAGTTCATAATCCCCATGAACATGGCTGGTGTGTTTGTAACACCAAATAGAATGACTATGAAATTGAAGTACCCATACCTGCATCTGAAAGAAATATTTATGATATCTCCCTTCTTTACCCTCAACTGGTGATATCCAGAATGTAGATCGATCCTAGAAAACCAAATTTTCCTTCTTAGTTGGTCAAAAAGATCATCTATCGTGGGAAGAGGGTAAGGGTTCTTTACCATCACCTGATTCAACCTTCGATAGTCTATGTACAACCTCATACTGCAATCCACCTTCTTTGCAAACAACACTGGATCACCCTAAGATAACACACTGGGCCATGTAAATCCCTTATTCATCAGATCATCTATCTTAATCCTCAACTCCCACAACTCATATGGTGTCATCCGATAAGGATCCATCAAAATTAGAGAAGCACTAGGTTATAATTATATCTCAAACTCAACATCACATCGAGGGGATAGAGTCAAAACCTCCTTGAGAAAAAAATCCAGGAACTCCCCAACAACTCTGGAAACCTCCACCATCCCAACACCTTCTAACTCCACCGACATCTCATCTAATAAGGGATGAATAGGCTCTACTCATAGACTTCCCACCTAACAACTCTTCTCACTAATGAAAACCACACACTGGCAATCCATGTCTTAAAACAAAACTCTTTTTTGAAAGAAGTCGATAATAGTATGCATAGAATACAACTAGTCATTTTCAATAATGACATAATATGGCTGCATATATAGCAAGAAAAAATCCCCATGGGACTGATTCAATCCCATTATCATTCTGCATCCCCGACACACATTAAAAATGTTGTCTGACCTCTTAATGGAATACACAACACTAGGGGAATGGTAAGTCTCTCTACATATAGTCCTAGAGAATGGGCTATACTAGGTGCAATAAAGGATTTCAAATCTCCTAAATCATACAAAGAACAAGCAAGGGTACTAAATAAGCTGATCGTAACTCTAAAGATATTTGGTCTTTCAGAATTGCTACCTCTACTACGTGCAACTGACCACACCCATATCCTATTCCCCTTTGCTGAAGATCACCCCCATGATGACGCCTGGATCGAGGTTCTTAAGAAAAACCCCAAGGTCAGCCCTTACCTGATTCATCTCCCCTCGGTGAAGAAAAGGTCTATTTTTCTTACTATTGAAACATTCTAACTAATAATTTCTACTAAGGATGATGCGGGATCAGTTATACTCCACCAAACGGAGCTCGAGCAACCACTGGGCACTAACTCTGATGATGTTCATGGACCCCATAGAGGAAAAGCCTCATCCCCAAGCCCATAGAAAGGGTACGTGAACCACTAGAACCAATTGGCCAGAAGGGAAACTACTGAGTTCGACCCCCTACAGGTCAAAACCTCAAAGGTCCTGTCACCTGAGACTTGTCACTAGTAACTCTGCCTCTTGAAGAACTCTACTGGATCCCCTCTCACGGTAGACCTCCTCGCGATTTTATACTCTCAATCACCTACACCTTCTTCTGGACCACCAAATACATTGGAAATTTAAAAGGAGTAACAACATACTGGATATAAGGGTGGAGGGACGCCTCAAGCTGTCTCACATGATACTCCTCATCCAGAAAGAGATCTTGGGTGAATCGAAGATGATCCTTGAACTTGATCCCATGTTCCTGTACTAACGTACTCCCCTATTGATGGGAGTGTATCTCTTTCCTCTTCTTATCCTCCATAGTTGATTAAATGAACTCCACCCATAATTCATTTAGAAAGTAAACCCAAAACACATATGTATCCTCCCTCTCCCCTAGATAAAAAGTCCACCACTGACGTGCATATCCCTGCATCTAACTCACTCTGAAAAGAACCCAGAACACTATCGGAGCCCAGATCAAACTGAAGGGGATCTCAATCTCATAGATCCATCTCTCTATCTCCATGTCTAAAAGACTTCCCTAAAACTTTCCAAATACCTACTGCTAGAAAGCACGTAACATTATCTGCCACTGGTCATCCATATCCATTGCATAAAACCTCCATTGATCAACTAGATCAGCCAGATGAGCCTCAACTGCCAGATCCATAAGCGAATAATGATTGGGTTCCATAACTAAAGGGTAAAAATGGAATTCCTAAGCCCAAGTAGTATGGAATTTTATTTAAGATTTAGTTTAATTCATTATTTTTATCCTATCCATTTTAACCTTCCCAAAAAAAACCAATTCAAACAATAACACAAGTCATTATGATGTATGTACATTTCCTAGGTCTCTATACTACAAACAGTGTATCCACACTAGGTCGTTTGGTATGCTAAGATTCATTGCATCGGATCATGGGGGCCTAAAATCCTCTATCCAAGATGGTCTTTCCTAGCCTAGGTCACGTACCAAGATCACATGACATTATTTCCCTACCAACCCATGAAATCCTCATTGTGCCTAACTCCAAACTACATCCTATCTCTTAACCATCACCTCTAATACCATTCTGGCATGACCCCCTCCCTCCAAAGATTCCCCTCAGGGGCTAGAAAATAAGAAAAAGAGATATGAACCCTGAGTCCCACCTCTAGTAGGCCCTGAGCTAGTGACCATCTCCAAGGGTATACAAGTCTCACAAAATGGGTGGCATTTCCATTTTTAAAGAATCAAGATCAGAAGATAAGATGTTTCATACCAAAAAAACAACAAGATATATATAAAAGAAAACCAAAATCTATCCTACATGTATGTTTAAAATAGAACTGTTATAAGTTCAAAAGTCTCCAAAGTACCAAAATAAAGCTAAAGCAGTGACTCAGTAACTGTCCCAAAGCCTAAGCTAGTAACGCCCAACATTACCCACAAAATCCTCCTAGAAACCTGAAAAAAGTTTTATATACATAGGGTGAGCATAAGAGTATACTCAGTAGTAAAAAAAGTCTCTTGTTCCCATGTGAAACAAGATTATTAATTCCCCTATTAGAAAACAATAGAACCAAATAACACCTAAGAAGGTATACTAACCACCCAACCTCACCAATACACGATCACCAATTACACAAGTCAGGTAAAGTAATATAATAATTGCATCGATGATAGGTTATCCTACACTGCTTTCCCAGTAATTGGTTTCTCTCACACCTTAACGACAAACGTACTATCGCTCCCACCTCTTCCAAACACACAACATCACCATCTACCCGCACACACCTAGTCCTCAAAACCACACCTCATCCCATCACTAGGGCCATGGGATACATCACATCTCACCCATAGACACCTAGGCCCCATTCAACATCACATACCACATGTAGACACCTGGGCCACATACCATGTCACATCCCAAAAACACCTTGGAAATCACAACACATATCATCCCAAAGACACCTAGGAAAACACAACACATCTCATCCCGAAGACACCTGGGAAAACACATCTCATCACAAAGAAACTTGGGAAAACACAACTCACCCGCACACACCTGGGGCCCACAAACCAAAACCCACCTAATTAATCATGGACTACTGATGCCTGGAAGAAAGAGCAAGGAAGAGTGGGTGGTAACCCATCCATCCTCCCATTAGGATGTTTGGTAAAGACACCCTCCCCCGTGATGATGGGGGTGTTCATATTGTCGTGATCAACAAGGGTGGGTGCGTATAGATATCACAAGGAAAATGCATACATATATTTATATATATATATGTAATACCAAACACAATTTCACAACCTATGGGTTTTCAAACAAACAACCATCTAAAAAAACTACCAACTTTGATGCTACCTCTAAATGCAATTACCACAAATCAATCCAAACCTTCTTTCCAATTCATAACTAATTTTATTACATCATTACCATTCTTCATTCACAATTCATTTATTCGTTCTATTAACCAAACCAACCCAAGATAGTCCCAAACTTTATAAATTAATCATATTTTCTTCCATTCCATTACTATCTGGAAAACTTCCAAGAATATCACATAATGAAAAACACAACCGAAGCACAAACATGGATAAACATCAGGGTAATTACCCATACCAACCAAAAAAGTCCCCAACTCTCAAACACATCGAGTAACACAACCAATGCCCAACCCGATTGCATTCCCGCTACACAAGACTGCTGAACCATTCCACAATCAATAAATCTCTCAACCGATTATTCCATTACATGGTCAGGTTAATGTATCGTCTACAAATTCATCCACCACACCAACCAAACCAACCCACAACACACACATGTGCTTCACCAACATACCACAGTACAAACTAGATCATATCCACATATCACAACATTTCCACATCACATTCGATCTTCCCCACACACACAACCACAATATCCCACAAAACTATCACCCCCATACCATAATATAAAACAATTTTGGATTTAACGAGGCACCCCTTATTTAATTCCACTTATTAATTCAATGCTTTTTAGAGAAACTATTTAATCCTAGGGAATCCATTTACTATCCAAGTGTACATGATTTATGAGTTTCTATTTAGGGTGATACCACAACAACCACTACCAAAGTGCCACACAAAAAAAGTATGACCAGTGCAAATAAAGCCACCAACAACCACCATTTTAGTAGGAAGTTCAGCCTGTATAAACATAATATGAAAAATAATAAGAAAAGCTTCGAAAATCTTGAAATAAACCCCTCTACCATTTTAATTAAATTATCTATTTATTTATCTTTTATTAAGCCGTCACAACCATAATCCAAGGGTAACAAAAGAAAAACCCCTCCAAAAATATGCAAAAATAAAGAGAGAAAAGGGAATCCCTACCTTGAAGGGGTGTCAACATTATTTGCATGAGAAAGGATCATGCAACGACCCTACAATCACATATCCCTCAAGATCTCAATCCATATGAGGACGTTACAACACCACTGCACCAAAAAAACTAAGAGAGCCCCCAATAGGAATAATGGATAATCACATAACATGTAAGAGCAAGGAGATATGGAAGAGAATGATACCCAAACCGAGGGAAACTGCTAGAAAATAAAGGAATAACGTACCTTGGACCACCAAGGATCACCAACAAACAATCACTGAGATTAAGGGATTGAAGAGGGGGCAATAAGGTTCTAAGAACTCTTCAGGTTGCCTATAGTTCATCTGGAATGAGAGGTGGGAGAGAAAATGGTCGAGTGAATGAAAGTTCAGCCGAAAAGAATTTTTAAAACAGAACTGGGCTGGGGTATTACATGACGTGTAATACCCTTTCACGTTATGTAATTCTTGGGGTTCATATTCCATCAAAAAAATTTCCACCCCTTGATTTTTTATTATTTTACAATCCCCAAAATAATACACTCTGTGAATCCCTCCTTCACACTATGTAAAATTCTGCATGTCATGAAGCTTTCCAGGACAAACCAAAAAACCAAACTTCATGTTGTGAAATCAAGTTACATGATGAGTAACCTCCCGGCATCCATATTTTAACAACTAAACTTCTTCAAAATTACTTAGATCCTCCTCTAAGCACTTCCAGTGACCAAAATCGCAATGTAATGGACCAGGAAGTTATGGACCATTACAATAAATATGACACGTGATGTTGTTGATATGATCTAAAGTACGTGTTTTCAACACAGAACTTTCATTTTAGTTTTGAACACACAACAAATATCCAGAACCAACAAAAAGAGCGTAGACTATTTTCAAACTTTAAGACAACAATACATAATTTATATTTCATATATAGGAATTGACCACACATCAATCCAATATACGATGTGGTCAATATGACCTGAAGTGTGTGTTTTCAATAAAAAAGGTGTCATTTTAGTTCAAAATACACCTCAAATATCCAAACCAAGAAAAAAAGCTTGGTTTATTTTAAAATTTTCGAAAAATGATCCATAATTTATTTTTGATGTGTAGAAATTGACCGCATGTCAATCCAACACATGATATAGTAGGTGTGACTCGAAGTGAGTGTTTTCAATATAGAAGTATCATTTTAGTTTAATACACATATCACATATCCAAAACAGTTAAAAAATTCTCATATTGTTTTAAAAATTTAAGAAAATGATCCATAATATATTTTAGATATGTAGGAATTGAATGTACATCAATCTGACCCACTATGTGGAGGAAATATCCCAAAGTGCATGTTTTTAATAAAAAAAGTGTCATTTTAGTTTAAAACACATATCAAATATCCAAAATAAATAAAATGAGCTCATATTATTTTCATATTTTAGGAAAAAAAAGATCAACAATATATTTCTAACATGTAGGAATAAATCGCATGTCAATCTAAAACATGATGTGGTCGGTATGACTCAAAGCGCGTGTATATAATATAGAAGTTTCATTTTAGTTTAAAATGCGTATCACATAGCCATAACCAATAAAAAATTCTTGGATTGTTTTCAAAATTTTGGAAAATGGTCTATCATTTACTTCTAATGTGCAAGAATATCTGACACACAATGTGGTCGGTATGACTCAAAGTGTTTGTTTTCAATATAAAAGTGTCTTTTTTTGTTTAAAACACATATCACATAGACAAAACCAAGAAAAATATCTTAGATTGTTTTCAAATTTTAATAAAATGATCCATGATATATTTCTGACATATAGGAATTGCCTGAACATCAATCTGACACATGATATGGTCAGTATGACTCGAAGTATGTTTTTTCAATATAGAAGTTTCATTTTAGTTTAAAATTCCTATCACATATAAAAATAGAGAAAAAAATATCATATTGTTTTAAAAAATTTGTAAAATGATCCATAATATATTTTTGACATATAGGAGTTGACCACATGTAAATCTTATGCACGATGAGGGCGATATGACTCAAAGTGCGTGTTTTAAATATAAGTTTAATTTTAGTTTAAAACAAACATCTCATATTCAAAACTGATCAAATGAGTTCCAATTGTTTTTAAATTTTGGTAAAGCAATCCATAATTCATTTGTGACATATAGGAATTGAGTGCATGTCAATCTGATAGGTGATGTGCTCGGTATGACTTAAAGTGTGTGTTTTCAATATAAAAGTGTTATTTTAGTTTAAAATGTGCATCACATAGAAAAAACTAAGAAAATGATCTTGAAATATTTTAAAAATTTTGGAAAATGATTCATAATTCATTTTTAATGTTTATGAATTGACCGCACATAAATCTAACACACAATGTAGTTTGTATGGATCGAAGTGTGTGTTTTCAATATAAGTGTCATTTTATTTTAAAGTTCATCTCACATAGCCAAAATCATGAAAACAAGCTTGGATTGTTTTAAAACTTTAGGAAAATGATCCATAATATATTTCTGATGTGTAGGAATCAACTGCAAGTCAATCCAATGATTAACTGTTAATATCATTAATATATGTTGTAATTAAGAATATAATTTATCATATGTGGATTATATAACATTACAATTATAATTTTTTTATTTGTTTATTGTTATTAAAATAATCATTGGTTTTATTATAAATAGAAACTTTTATATAGAGGTTGATCGTTGAAATGAGTCTGATAGTATTGATTTTGTATATGGGTTGTAATTTTTTTGGTTAATTATAAATATGACATTAATGTAAATGTTTTGTATGTAAATTTTGAATTAAAATGATAGTGAAATATGTTATTTTTATTACAATATGATTTACTACATATTTATATTCCATTTTATGTATTCTGATTGGGTTTGATTTTACAGGGCTCTGGCATGGCTGTTGTAGGGTAGTAGCCATGTAGTAGTTGAAATGGCCTTTATCAATGCTAGATGAAACACTGATAAAGGGTACCTTTATCACTGATTTATATAGCACTAATAAAGGGTCTATTTATCAGTGCTTCATCAATAACTGATAAAGGGTCTCTTTATCAGTGCTTCATCTAGCACTGATAATGGTACCTTTTATCAGTTCTAGGAAAAGTGCTCATAAATTGTACGTTTATCAGCATTTTTCCTAACACTAGTAAAGGCTATGGGATTTTAATATTTCATAGATTATCAGCACTTTTAAGTGCTGATAAAGATCTTTCTTAGTGTTGTTAAAAGAATTTTTTGTAGTGGTGTTTGATCTTTCCATGCTTCCATAATATTCATACTAAAGGTATACATCTTCCAAATATGATCTTTTCTTGTCTATCCATAATCTGTATTGGTACATGGAGAAACATCACATCCAACTCAAGAGTAACATGGTACCAACTGATCACATGAATCAAATACATGTGATTGTTTGTTATGTGGGAGACGTGGAAGAAATTATAGGCAACACGGAATCTCAATGGTAAGACTAATCGATATGAAACCATACCAATCTGTTCCACAATCTCAAATGGTCTAACATACCATGGATCCATATTACAATATTTTATCAAGCATCAATGACCATGTATCAATGACACTTTTAATAAGAAGTGGTCTCTCTTATTAAAAGATAAAGGGTGGCGATGGTAATCTACATACTATTCCTGTTGGCTTTGAACTGTTTCTATCCACTTTTGGATCATCTAGATATTCTCCATGGTCTCATGGATTAAACTTGGTCCAGTTAGTGAAGTCTCTCATGTTTCAACACAACATAGTATAGAATGATGTGGATAGCCACATAATGACTCAAACAGGGCCATATATATATATCATCGCCTTGTAATGAATATTTTTGGATAATTCCACTAAATTCTTCTGATCTTCCCATTAGAAGAAAAAAACCATGACACAAAATCTTATCATATCATCCAATATTTGATTTGTGTGTTATGATTGTTCATTTGTCTAAGGATGATATGTTGTAATCTTGGTCAACTGAATTTTGAGAACCTAGAGCAACATTACCAAAAATAGATAAGTAAATTGAGGATCTCTATTATAAATAACCGAAACTCGAACTCCGTTTAATTTGACCACTTCTCAAATATATAGTTTTTTCAAATCCCTTATAGTGTTTAGCTCTCCAATAAAGAGGATGTGTGGTGATTTGTTGTTTTGGTCCACAATCACCCAAATAGCATTGTGATTTCGAATATTCCTCAGTAAACAGGTGAAAAAGTCCATGGAAATCTACTCCCACTTACATATAGTTATAGTCATAGATTATATCCTACCAGTCTGTCGTTGATGCTCAACCATAACCTACTTGTATGTTAGACACTTTATAGCGCAATCTTCAATCTTGAATTTCATACCTGACCACCATAAATGAGTTTTCATCAACTTGTGAATTTTTTGAATACCCAGATAAATAACCCATTATGAATGGGGATACAATGAATGAAACGGTTCTTAAGACCAATGGACTACAATTCGATTATGAAAATGTAACAAAGGGTTTACAAACTCTGTACAACCCTTAGAAGTCTACCTTCTATTTAGGTTTGACCTAATGGTCGTGCAATCGGGATCTTATATATGAGCCACTTTTATAAAATCCATAAGTTAGGAATACGATTATCTAGGAATAAAACTGCATTCTCATTTTGTTTGCCACAATCCAGATGCATATCATCAATGACACTCATCAATTTTCACTAGTCACGAGTTCCCTGACAACTTAGTTATATGAATTCCAACTCAAATCATCTGCTATAGAATTCCCTTTCCCTACCATATACAACAAGTTTAATTCAAACATTTAGATATGTATCATCTGTATTCATTTTCTTGAGCTCAAATATTTGTTGGGAGAAGATATGTTTCAAACTCATAGGATCAGTGAAGACTATAAAACTTTCTCCCAAAAGGTGTTGATGTAGGAACTTTGAGGCATGAACCACTGTAGCTAATCCCAGGCCATGTGACAGATAATTCTTCTAATGAATCTTCAACTATCTCAAACCATAGTTCACAACAATATCTCCCTGCATGAGAACACAACCGAGAATAAATTTTGACACATCACAATATACCGTCATTCAAGATGTGAGACACCATTTCCATGTGTAATACCAATTGTTTAACCATGTCAGAGGTAAGAGAAGAATCTGATGCAGTGATACCAAATAAGAAATGTATAATAGCCGAGTTCATAAGGTTGGTAACTCACACTATAGAGGGACCCGATAAAAGGAAAGGGGATTTTCGTTGTGTCTTGATCCGGATAAAAGCATGGATAGTTCTTCCTACACTTCAAAACGAAGCAATGTTAGGTTTTTACTCTAGGGGTTAAAGTGGTATGTTGTGGGTCGAGCCTTTAGGTATTAAAAAGGAAATTGAAATGAGTTGTGACACTTCATCAAAATTCAAAGATTCCATTTTAGTGGTGTCACCTCTCTTGACATTTGAGAGAAGTGAAGAGTAAACATAAGATCAAACACGTCATGTGAAAAACATTAATATATAATAATATATAAATATATATATATAATGCGATGGATGTATACCCCTCTAACTATTTTATTATTATTATTATTTTGTTTTTTTAATGTTGTTAGTCAATAGGTTGGCAATTTTTCATTTCTTTTTTCCTTCTTCATGTCTCGAGCCTTGATCCTTATTCTTTATGTAACACAAACATTAATTTCATATCAATGTTTAAAAATTAAAATCATTTTTAAGTTAAAAGAAAACTTTGGGTGGTGCATATAATATGCATTATAAAAGTTCCATAAATCGATACAGATATTTATAAATTTGAGATCATTTTATAAAATAACACATTATAAATGATATGATTAAAATTAAATGAGTTAATTTTTATTTAAAAATTGTCTTCTAATATGCTCAAATCATATCTGTATCATTTATAGAGGTAAAACAATCACTATATGAGAATGAATATATAATTTTGTATTAATAAACATGATCAAAAATTTTGTTTTATATTTTATATTGAAATATTTATCATCATATATGTTGTCTTTAAATGATGTCTCTTATTTATTAGGATGCATATATAATTTTATTAGGATACATTAATATTTATAATAATAAATATAAAATAAAAAACATTGGATGGTGTTTGGGAGGCCCACCTTTACTCATCAAACCCTATAAGCAGTGAGGGGTCCATAAATCTGGGATCCTGCTTTTACCATAAGAAAGTGGTGTTGTTTTGCACTATTTTTCTTCCCCATAAAAAGTGGCTACACTTTTAGCCTTCTCTGTAACTATACCTCATCCAACGCAGCCATGAGACCCATAGGCATGGCACATGGATTCCTCCTTCCATCACGCTTCTATCTCATGTTCTCCCACATTGACCCTAAGATTCCCTTTTATCATCTATCCTTGTAAAACCGAGAATTGATACAGACTCGTCTCTTTGGAGACATCCAATAAAATTGGGATGATACATAGAAGATTAGTATGTCTCCTACGTAAGGATGACTCACAAAAATCGAGAAATGGTCCCATTTGTTTCACTGGAACTCCTCCTCATTCTCGTCTTCTTCTTCACTATGATATTTTTTCACAAAATTTGGATAAATTTATTTTATTTTCTAGTGGTTTCTATCTTCATTGAAGTTAAACTCTATAATTATGTGCTTTAGTTTTTCTTTTTTCTACCCTCGCCATTGAAATGAAAATTTCATTCATCTATATACCTTATTCCCCTCCTAGACAATTCTATCATTTATGTTTCTCTTCACATTCCCTCTACTATTGAACCCTGGCGATGAGAATAAAGATCTTGAATTTCCCATTTGTTTTCATCAGTGAAGAAATTTTATTACAACCTTTGAATTGTGTAGTTAAGAAATTATTATTGGGGAGAATTTTTGTTTTAGAAACATATTCCAAAGGGGATTTTTTGGAATCATATCAGACTGAGGCTCTAACATCCACTATTTCCTTCCTTTACCAAGTATTTTGCCAAAACCTCCTTGGGAACCACAAATCTGAAAGCTTCATCTAGTAAAAAGAATATGGGATGAATGTGAAGGGTTGGTCATCAAAGTCAAACATGTTCATGAATTTAAAGAATATTTTTCTTTATCCTCTACAATTACTTAGAAAATAAAAGGCATGTGCTTATATTCAAGATATCTAGCCATTACCAGTTCCATGATTAGTAATTTCAAGTTGTTTCCTTTTCATTTATACCATATTCTCATCTTCATGTCATCTTAATTATTTTGTTTTTTATTTATCATACATGATCCCATATGCGAGTCCCCAGAATCTGATTCATCGAGACCACAGTAAGACTTTCTTACATGGGAATAACTTATCATTAGTAGTGGTATCCATGTATCGTAAGATCAATGGATATAAATCCTTGGATTACACATGGAAACATATTTTATCATGGGGATCGTTACCATACATAGTAGGGGAAATGTTACTATCAAATTTTGGCCCCTCTCATCCTTGATGTTGTTTTGGTCTGTCTGTACTGGTCTTAATAGGATCTTCCATTCACAAAATTAAAATTTGTGACAGTAATTACATATTTGGATCTACTGAACTGTGGTTTCATTAAGTGTGGAAGAAGGTTGTTGCTGAGTCTTTGTACCTTTGGAATCCCCTGTTTCATTTTCCATAATGTAATTCCATCTTATAACCGGATGTGCAGTAGCCTAATCGCCCTGTACAAGTTTACTGTTGAAATTCAGCCTCTGCACTCAAGAAACACTAAAAACTCCTTAAATCTCATGTTTATCAAAGCACTAAAAGTATATGTAGGTGCTTATTATTTTCTCAATTTCTTTATCTTGTATTCTATGTGTTTTACTTTCCAACCCAATGGGGTTACATATAGCTTTCCTCCCATTATTCCTTGGGAAAATACCAAATGCATCTATGCAGAATGAACCTATGTGAATACCATATCCAACTAATATGATCAAAAATCACTTATTTATCTTTCATGGCACAATATCATGCCTTGTAATACAAGATTCTCTCTCTCTCTATTTGATTTTTAGTAAGCAGAAAAGCACCCATCAAGGAAACCATGTCACACCTTTTACATTATTTATCAAAAATGTCTTCCCTGAAAATTTAGAAAAGCAAGCTCTTGGAAGATCCATCCGGGATTTTCTAATTTTCTAAATATCTCTTCCTTTTTGTTTCCACGTAATATAAATTTAACTATAATGGGAAGTGATATTGAAAATCTTTGTTTAGTGGTATATCTAAGAATGGATGATATAGTTAATGAACTCAGACACATAGATGTAAAAATGAACAATGTTATTTGGAAAAAATGATGTTTTTATCAGTAAAACCTCACTTTTTTTACTTTCATGTCACTTTATCATTCCTTTCAATTATACTGAATTCATGTTTTCTTATGACATGCATTTTTCTTTGGATTGAAGGAAACTTTTGGATGATTACTTCATTTTATGCATATTTTTACTGAGTTTTAACTATTTGATGTTATTCATCATGTTCCTTAATTGTGATTTTATGGTTCTTTAAGAATTAAAGGATGCATTATAATGTGTAAGACTTAAATCCATGTTGGATAAAATTTTGGAGTCCAGGGATCCAACATGGTTTTGAATTGATATATGTTGTTTAATTTCTTCATTTACTTTTTTATTCAACTGATATTGAATGAATTATTAGTATATGAGATCCTTGGTTTCATGTTCAACTGTACTTGGATTCATTTGATATGATGTTTGGATTTTTCAGGGACTATATATTGGAATTAATGAGAACTCATGTCCCTCAAATGATGGCATTTGACTATTTTAGTATCATGATTCATCGAATGATTGTTTTTGAAATTTTTCTTTACATTAAATCATTATATTTTAATTTTAAAAATAATTTTCTAAATTTTGTGTATGAAGAATATTTTCTTAAATAAAAATAAAAATTTTCTAAAATTATCATCGCATATTTTTAAAAATAATATATAAATATTTTTAAATTGAATTGCGTGATTTATTTTTGGGATTAGATCCATAGAATTTATTTTTAAATGTATCAAAACATAAATATTCCATAAAATGACTATTATTTTTTAAAAAAAACATATAAATAAGTTTTGATAACAAAAACTCGAATGAAATGTTACGAGCATAGAAAACATTAATAAAAGTCTTTGTGTGGATCATTAGGAATTATATGGTCAAAGGACATTAAAGAACAATGACAGTGTAGTGAGGGATCCTCTAAATGAGTTTAACACCAGGAAATATATTACAAATGGTCGGGGAAGTGGGAGTACAAATCTATTAAGAAACACTCAAATACACACATGCAGGGAAGTCAGGAAAACTCAAACCCGAGGCCTTCCCAGTCACCCCACAGGACCATCTTCCACTAAGTGAGGCCCTAGGGGAACATAATGAAATATATTATCTATCTTATTTATAAATGAAAAAATGAATTAGATGTCCAATTATCATGAGATATATTTGAATCCAAATAATGAGACAATAAAGTCAAATACAACAAACTTAAGACTTATATTCTAAATCTATGTTTTGTGCATTCATAAAGTCCAAATCCTTCTCTACCACTTGTGAAACATCTTTATTATTATTCTTAAATTTTGGAATTGTTCTCTTATTAAAAATTACAACCATATTAATTCATGTCCCAACCTAAAATTGTCATGTGTATATTGGTTATTGTGTTCTTCCTTGGGTTTGTTGTCTAAATATTTTATCAGTCTCTTATATAATGTTTTCTGACTATTTTTATTCATCAATAAATGAATTTTATCCCCACCCCCTTGTCATATGTTGTGAATATTAGGTTTTCCCTTATCAGGGATGCTTAATAGTGATCGACCCCTTTGGATCAGGTAAATATTATAGGGAAACCTCGAATAATGAAAAAATTTCCTCGTTCTAAAGTCTGAAATTATTGGTCATAATTGAAATGTATTTATGTATACCGGTCTAAGGTGATGTTGGTTGAATTATTGGTAAAGAAGTTTTCTTTTCATTTTTTATAATATTATTTTTTGTAATAATATATTTTTTAATTATGTGAGAAATATATGTATAAATTGATATATATGAAATTTAAAATATTTTTTTAATGTATAATATTTGTTGCAAATATGTCTTCTTAATTTTTATTTTTTTGAATAATAATGTCTGAGCCACCCGACAAATCAAACTACTTATAATGCAAATGGGAATAATTAATTTTTTTAAATCCGCATTAAATATGGGCATAAAAAAACCGAATTTCTTTAGGCTTGACCTAGTAAAATTCATTAATCATAAATACCCCTTACATCTTGAATTGTTTGGTAACAAATATTCAATTGATTTGATAACAAAACCATCCATTCATTTTTTTAGTACTTTATACTTTAACATTGTTTATTTCTTGTTTTTACTTACCAATTAAAAACTATTTTTGGATTTCTTTGAAAACCATTATAGTTGATTAGTGAATTATTTAAAATGTCCCATATAACTAATTATTCATACTTTAAAATTTTATTCAACAACAGTAATTCATTTAATTAAAATGAAATAAGATGAATGGAAAAATTTGAAGATGAAAAATCAGAAGATACATTTTATTTCCACGTATTTTTTTACAATATTGAGTATATTCATGTTCTAAGTAATAGAAAAATAAAATAAGTAAGGAATTGGATATTATTCTAATCACATTGTTTTATCCTATTCGTTATTAACACATTCAATATTTTCTATCTATTAAATCATTCTCTTTTTTCATTTTCTTAATCTCTACATTTCAATATTTTGATATTTTTCATTAAATTTGTAAACCTCGTAAGTGATTTTAGTTAACACACCATAGTCATTACTTTATTTTCTCATTTTAATGTTGTTTCCACCCATGTGTTGGGAGATCAACCAAAAGATGAGTTGTATATATTAAATGAAAGAAAACTATAACAAATTATATCTTGCCTCTCTTAGCCTCTTTTATTCATATATTCACATATATGTTTGATTGGGACCACAAGTACTGGCCAATATATTTATGCCTTCTCAGATGATGCAGAACCTATATGAATCTTGGATCCAACTTGGTTTAATTATATAAGTATTAAAATTATGTGTAATAATTTCTTGGTTATATATGATTTTTTTATGTTTAATTTCTTCCTTTCATTTTCATGTTCAATTAAGTTTCAATGCATTATTTGTATATGCGATCCTTGATATAATACATGGATCTATCATGGAACTTGGAATGAGTTCAATGATAAGTTGTCTCTCAAGTGGAATAATTTGTGACTATTTGAGTATTAAAAAACATTGAATAATTCGATAGGATTTTGGAACTCAATGGTTTAACAAATGTATTGTTGTCATAGTTTGGTTTCAATTACATCATTATTATTTTTTATTTTAAAGAAGTTGGGAAAATGGTGTGAATTAAGGTTATTTTCATAAATAAATGTAAAACAATCATAACACTCTTCTTATTCTTCTAAAACTAAAACTTGGAATATTTTTATGAATCATATATAAATATTTTTATATTTATTATGTGATTTTTCCCCACTAATTCCCTTATTGGGTTGGTTATGAAGATAAGAGTGACCCTTGAAGCTTTTTGGCATTGATATTGCTTAAATTGCTTCATCAATACTTTTATCTCAAAGGAGTTTCATAGTGGATAACCTAGGTTTTCTTTTGTGGTGTCCACTCAATTAATCATTCATAGTGGTATTTGTAACTTTTTTTTTGATTTTTCTCTAGCTTTATTAAATTAAAAAAAATGGAGAAATGTGGTTTCATTTCTTATGAATTGGATAAAGAAAACTGAATAAGATAAAATAATAGAGAGAAAATAAAAGAAATAAAAAAGATAAAAATTGTTAGATAGATAAATTAACAATCCAAAGGCATAGATTAACGTCATGGTCATCATTAGTTAAATTATATTTCATTCAACTTCAATGATTATATTATATAGCATTCATCCAATCATCTTCCACTATTTGAAGCGGAAATGGTGAGAACACTCAAGAGCCTCTCAAAGTGTGTTAACAAACCACTCTATCCTTGGAGATTGAGTATTGAATACACCTCTCCCAAGTTCGTAATCTATCCCAATTCCTGACCACATCCCATGTTTCATTCAAAACTTTTGGTGCTCAAATAATTCATATACTGAGAGAAACATAATAAGGGATGTTAAAATTGATTTTATAGTGGAAAAAATAAGGATTTATATAACGTGGAGCAAAGATTGACAACCATCACTCAACTCCCACATCACTCGCTCCCATACTTGAATTAGAAACAAATAATGACCAAAATTAAATGAATAAAACTAGGGCAACAAGAACCCCCCCCCCCCTTGAATTAATTAACCCTCTTATAGTTCTCCATAATCATGGATCATGATAGGTTGATGAGGGAAGAACAGAAGGTCATTTCAAGGGAAGTGTAATATCCCATTACTAGTTTTCATGTAATTTTAACCCTTTTTTTGTTTATCTCTTGTTTGGGGATTATCTTAGGTAGTTTTGGGTGAATTTTGGATATTTTTTAAGGTTTTTGGTTTTTTACTTGGTTGGAGCATGGTTAGTGAAAACCATACGGGTCAACACATGAAACATTGTGTGTTGTGTTTCAATTCATGAGGAGTGTGCATGATTAAGTGCACTGTTAGTGTGAACTATGTGTCCTAACAAGCAAAATTCATGGTTTGGGATAGTATAGCATGAATTATTGACTCACTATTTGTTAAATCGTGTGACCAAACTGTGCAACTCTTCTTATTAACCTAAAAGGGGGTACACATTTTGTCAAATCGCATTGCCAAACAATGCAGCTTGCTCTAGTATCACAGTAATAGGCACATAGTTTTTCAAATCGTGCGACCAAACCATGTGATTGGAATTAAATTCTATAAATTTCTTAATTAAAGTCTCAAGACACCTATTTTAAATTTTAAACTCTTCCTAAACAAACCTTACTTAACCCTCTTGATTTTCGAGGCTCTCTAAAGGTGATTTTGGATCCTCCAACCTCTTCTCTTCTCAAATAAAAGCGTCGGTGGGTGCATTGTATTCCTTATGATAAGTTTAATATCTTTGGTTGTGAATTATCCTTTCTTCATCTCTCACCTTCTTTGATTGTTTTAGATCCTCATTGTTGGATTTGGTTTCCTAGAACCATCTTGTTTAGTAATTTATTACATGTTTTTCTTATTAAAGAATCTTACTTATCACATCTTGGTTATTCTTATGCATGATATTTGTATATAACAATGTCCTTAGAATATATTTCACGCTGAAAGGTCATATAAGTTCCCTACTATGATGAGAACTTACAGGTTACATGATATTATTCTTGAACCTTATTTTATGGACAAATGATATTTTCTGATGGGAAACATATAAGACAGACTATCAGGGGAAAGAGGCTCATAAGATATTGAGACACCTTCTCATGGTGTACACCCTTGGTAATCCCCAATATAGGAGGTTATTAAAACATACTCATCAATAGAAAATCCACATTTCCATGTGTTGTGGAATGTTTTTAACTAAGAACATGTGTGTTGATCCTTAAACATTAATATTAACATTAATGGACATCATGCCTCATGTACTTTTATAAATTTATGAAAACTGTGACAACATATTCTCACGACGAAGTAGGATATGTTGGGTGCATCACAAATTCTATAACATTAATGGATAATGTGAGAAAGGATTTATCCCTTTTTATCTCTCGATGAAAGTTAATATCTCAGGCCCTTTGATGTGAATGGAACCGCATGGATAAATCCAAGAACATGGTGTTTGATGGCTGAGTTCATTTTTGGAAAGTCAAAGAATGAGACATCAAGTGTATAGCTTGATGGAACCAACATGCAACCTCATTTATTTACGATATTGTGATAAAATGATTTTATTACACGGTAAATGTTCGTAGGAGTTTGGACATTGTTGCAATGTTAATTTATTACTTTATGGATGCCTTGTTGCGCTTCTAGACACTAACCATGGGATTTAGGCGGTTATGCCTACTAAAACTAAGAAACAAGCCTATAGGGTCACACACAAAGTGTATTGGAAATCTTAGTTAAATTTTAGTATTGAATTTAACAAGATATAATAAATAATACTTATTGAGGTTTAGATGATCTCCATAATTTAACCACAAGTTATTCAAAATAATAAAGCGAGTTAAATAATAATAATAAATATTTGTTTGAAAGTTTGAAAAATATAATATTTATAATATTTATCATTCAATAATGTATTGGAATTTATTTAATTAAATATTAATTATTTAAGGACTGATAAATGCTGACTATGGAAAGTAGAACAAGTTTAATGGTCCAATTAGAAACAATTAATATTTATTTATATTCTTAATATGTTTTTCATGTCAACTGATTAATAATATTATTATTATTAATGTAAATGGGTTTAATTAAGAATATTAAATATGTTTGGGGGCCTGTGTGTGATTTTCCAACCATAAAACAGATATAATAAATAACTAGTTATGTCACTTTCCCAATTCAATTTTGGTTTGTAAAATAGATAAAGATAGATTAGATTAAGACTTATAGTGTGGTCTCCCTTCCTCCTACCTCAGTCCTTCGAGTGAACACCAAAGTTTCTTCATTATTTATAAATAATATTGTTGCGATCTTTCAAAAACAACACAAGTAATCAAGATTATATGTTCTAGCACTCGACATTTATATGGTGTCGATCAGAGATTCTGGTGCACATGTGGATCGCCACTAAAGGGATTGCACACTTGAATCCTGCAAACCAATGCCAATGTTATAAATTATATTCCATTGGATCATCAATGAAAGTGGTATTACATGTTGAAATAATTCTATATCTTACCATAAATTAATTATAAATTAACTGTGAAGATCATATCCCTATAGTTCTGACATATTAATGTAGTCTATTAATCTACTATTTTTCATTGTACATGTTCTCGTGATCATGTAAAGCAACGATCACAGATGATTTAATACTAAAAGTTGATTTTGTGATACCTTCAAAATATTATTCCACTGCCCCAAAAACCTATAATAGGTATTAGAGCAGTCACATGTTTAATTTATAATTATTTATTATTAATTGATTGATTTCATGTGTTTTCATTTTCTTTTACTTAAAACGATTTGTTTTAATATTTGAACGTCATAGTCTCTTCTATTCTTCATTATAGATAACATAACTAGTAATTGATTAATGATTAAAAATGAATAATCATTTGAAGATTTCCATTTGGAGGTGTGAAAGGTTTTACCTAGAGAAAAAAAAGTATACACTGAGTACTTCATGAGTACACACCATGAACTTCATGATTACACACTACGTAGTTTCTCTTCACATGACCAAAAATCAGGATAAGGTATGATATACCTGATATAATTGGATCTAAGATCCAAAAAAATTGATCATTATGTGGATCTAGACAAACTAGAACATGGCTTGAAGAACTACACACCATGTAACCACTGTACATGATGTGTCGTACCATGTGTCTTGTAGATGAGCACCTGGGGTGTCCCAAGCGAGTAGTGTGTTGGATACCCAACATGAGAACTACCAAGACATGCAATATAAGGTTACACACCTTTTATTGCCAATACACATTGTATACCTTGAAAACATCCACAATAGGAAACACGACCATACCCAAGGCATGTGTTGTGGGAAAGATCAGAATATAAGTACACGCCATGTGTTTTTGTACACGTCGTTTAGTCTGTTGTCAATAGTGTTCTCAAATTTTTGCTGGAAAAAGAATTAAATGTATAATTAAGCTAATTGATTATGTTTTCCATGTTTTTTTCTTTATATAGTACATTCCATGTCATAGGATTAACATGTATACATTAAGTTGATTTCTGTGTTAAATTTTTGATGAACGCATGAGATTTCCTCCAAGTACACTTATGTACTACATTAATTTTAACTAAATTTAATTTTATTTAAAATTATAGATGATATTGAGTAAAGGATGGTTGGATGGAATTAAGATAAAATTAAATTCATTAGATTAATTTTTCACACATTATCTTAATTAAAGAACAAATTGAAATAATTGATAACAAGATTAAAAATGTATGCTTGTTGCTTGAATAGTGTATGTGTTTTCTTGGGTTTAGATCTATATAATTTATTTTTAAATAAATTGAAAAACAAATACTCAAAAAAAATACAATACTATTTTTTTAAATAACTTGTAAACAAGTTTTGATGTTGTATTCAGCTATGTGAAAACCTCAAATGAAATGTTACAATGAAGGAAAAAACCTTAATAATAGTTTGTGGGTGGATCAGTTGGAATTAAATGGTCAAAGGAAATTAAATAATAATGAAGGTGTAAGGAGGGATTATCTAAATTAGTTTATCACTATGAAATTTATTTTCTATCTTATTTTTAAATGAGAAAATGTATTGGATGCCCAATTATCTGAGATATATTTGAATTCAAAGATGGAGACAATAAAAAAAATTATTGAATGTCAGGACAACAAAGTTATGACTATATCCTAAATAAATGTGTTTCACATGCATAAAGTGAAAACCTTTGTGTCAAAACAATATAATATAAGTTATAAAAGTTATCATTAGTGTGCTCATAATATTTTTTTGTGTTTTTTGACTACTGAACTATAAATAGTTATTATTATTGTATCTTTTGGAACATTAAAGATTCAAAAATAAATTATAAAATCTTCACGAGTTTTTTTCTCTATCATGTATGTAACATTCTTATTATTTTTTTTACATTTGTGCATTCTTCTCTTATTCAAAATCACAAACATTCCAATTCATGTCCCAAACTAAATGTGTTAGTGTATATTGGTTATCGTGTTCATCCTTAATCATGCTATCTTAATATTTTATCACTCTCTTATATGATGTTTCTTGACTATTTGTATTAACCAATCATTTAATATTATCCCCACCCCTTTATAATATGTTGTAATATGAGGTTGTCCCTTGCTAGGGATGTTTCATTGGAATCATCCCCTTTGGATCAGGTATATCTTATAGGTAAAGTTGAAACAACAAAATAATTTTTTGGTTCTAAAGTCTCAAATGATTAGTGACAAAAGACAAGCATTAAATAAGACCGACCTAAATTAATGTTGGTTGACTCATGGGTAAAGAAATTTTCTTTTCTTTTTTTAAAGCATTCTTTTTATAACAATATATTTTTTAATTATGTGAGAAATACATGTATAAATTGATATCTATGCAATTAAAATTATGTGTTTAATGTTTAATATTTATTGAAAATACAACTTTAATTTTTTATTTTTATGAATAAATAAGTCTGGGTCACCCCGTAAGTTAAACTGCTTACAATGTGAATGGGGAAAAACTAAAATTTTAAATTTGCATTAAATGTGGGTATAAATGAACCTGTTGTCTTTCCTTTTGAACTATTCAAATCCATTAATCATCTATACCCCTTTCATTAGTGTCGTGGTCATAATTAATTAAATTATATTTCATTCCACTTTAATGGTCGAATTATATACCATTCCTACAATCAGCTTCCACTATTTGATGTGGGAGTGGGAAGTGTGCACAAGTGCCTCTCAAGGTGTTTTAAAAAAAACTTTATCCTTGGAGATTGATCATAGAATACACCTCTTTTGAGTGTGTAATCTAGCCCAAATCATTATTACATCCTTCCCGTCATTCAAAACCAATGGTTCTTAAATAAATTACATACCGAGTAAAAATGAAGAAGGGTTGTTAAATTGATTTAATAGTGGAAGAAGTAAGGATTTGAGTAACATGAACCAAATAGATACAACCATGAATCGACTCCCACAATGATCGTTGTCTCACTTGAATAAGAACAAAATAATGACCTAAATTAAATAAATAAAACTCAGGCTGCAAGAACCACCTCAGATCAACCCTCTTTTAGTTCTTCATAACCTAGGAGTGTGGGAGGTTGATGAGGGAATAACACAAGGTGAAATTACTGGAATAAGAGACGAAGTGAAAAAAACACTTGAATCTAAAAAAGAGTAAAATAATAAAATTCATCAGCTAACATTGTGTTTAGGTAGACTCAGAATTGAAAAATCCCCACAACCCCCCTTATACTATTAATTAGATAACCAAAATCCTTGAAATTAGAAGAAGAAAATGAATATTGTACAAAGGAGGTTCAAATCCACCTCCATATTTATCTATGTGGACAACCCTCGTTATCTTTATCCAACAATAACAAAAAAAATCAGTTTTGAGAATAATCAGTGGCTAACTTCTCTACATTGAAGCATAGTGGAAATATGGTGTGTTTGGGGGTCCTAATATTGGTGTGTCTTAGGTGGAGATAAATACATGAAACCTCTATAGTCAATAATAATTTGGGTTGCAATAATATGGGTTTTCATCATTGGGTCGAGATTTGCTCAGTTGGTGGTTCGAGTCATATTTGTAAGTGGGATTAAGTACTTTCAAAATTGGATGGTATAAGTTTCTTTGGTGAAGACTATTTGGTTTGGGTCTATGAAAACTATTATTATGAATAAGTTTTTGATATTACAGAAGAAGAGATTTTGGGATCAGAATTCAGAACTAGTGGAGGTAGTTCCAATAGAACCAGGGGATTATAACCAAGCAGAAATAATGGCTCTATTTCGGGTGGAAAAGTTTGAAAGGGAATGCAGATGAGTTCAAAAACATAATTCTTCACTGGAATAAGTTAATAGATTCGGTGCATAAGTGGTTAGTTGGTGATTTCCTTGGTAGATAATTGGACTACCAAAAATATCATAAGGTAGAAAATCTGGCTGAACTAGAAATGTTTTTGCAAATCTTATTTATAAATAGATGGGTGTGAGCCACTTTCTCAATGTTAGATGGTTGTCATTATGATTTGGATTGATTATAAAGCATGTTCTTTGTTTTCTCCTAGGTAGTCTTCCAGATTGGGCACTTGTAACTCAATTATGTATTTCTCTTATTCTTATCTTTTTTTAAAGTTACAGTGTTGTCATAGAGTAGGGATTGTTTTGAACAATGAAAATTCAGGGTGTTCTATGTCGAGTGTTCTCTTTGTATTTTTCTTCATTCCTCTTCAGGAGTGAGTTGAGGGTTTTTTCAAGAATCGATTTGGTGTGTGTAGTGAGTGTGAAGTTTTTCACTTCAAATACACTAAATCCATCACTTATTTTTCAATTATTATATGTTGGTTTTGTATTTATAGATAGAATTATAGAGTCCAAGGATACAACATGGTTTAATTTATCTAGGTATTAAAAGAGTATTTCTAATCATTCTTTGGTTTCATATGATATCTGATGTTTAATTTCTTCATTTATTTTTCATGTTCAAATAAATACTATAATCAATGAGAATTTGTGTCCCTCAACTATGGGAATTTTTTACTATTTGACTATCATGACTCATCGAATTATTATTTTCGACATATTGGTTTCCATTAATTCATTATTTTATTATTTTTAAAATGATTTACTAAATTTTTTATATGAAGAAAATTTTCTTAAATAAAAATAAAAAGTTTATAGCATTGTCATTATTCTTTCAAAAATTAAAATATTGCATATTTTTAAGAATAATATATATAAATATTATTAAAATGAATCGTGTTTTTTTTGTCTAGATCCATATAATTTATTTGAAAATAATTTTAGACATTAATATTTCAAAAATAGACAATTCTACTTTTTTAAGACTTATAAACACGTTTGGATAATTGTTGTTAATAATATGAAAAGCTAGAATAAAATTCTTTGAAGTAGAAAAACCGTTAATAATTTTATGTGATACTAGTCTGAGTGGAGCACTTAGAATTAATTGATCAAATGAAATTATGAAAAATAATGGTGTAATGAAAGATTTTATAATTAAAAAAAATAAAATTTTAGAGAATAATTTTATATATGAGATCCTTGATATAATGTTTGTAATTTTCATGGACTGCATATTAAAATTAATGAGAATTTGTGTCCCTCAAATGTGGGAATTTATGACTATCTGAGTAACATTATTCATTGATTGATTGTTTTCACATTTTGGTTTCCATTAATTCATTATATTCTTATTTTAAAAAAGATGTACTAAATTGGGTATATGAAGAATATTTTCTGAAATAAAAATAAAAAATTTATAGCATTCTCATTGATCTTCAAAAATTAAAATATCACATATTTTTAAGAATAATATTTAAATACTTTTAAATTGAATAGTGTTTGTGTTTTTTTGGTTTAGATAAATATAATTTATTTTTAAATAAATTGAAACATAAATATTTAAAAGAAAAAGACAATGTTATTTTTTTTAAAATAACTTGTAAACAAGTTTTGATGTTGTTGTCAACTATCTGAAAATCTCAAATGAAATGTTATGATGCAGCAAAAACTTTAATAATAGTCTCTAGGTGTATCGCTTTAAATTAAATGGTCAAAGGAAATTAAATAATAATGAATGTGTAAGGAGGGATCCTCTAAATGAGTTTAGCAGCATGAAATGTATCATCTATCTTATTTGTAAATTATAAAATGGATTTTATGTCCAATTATCAAGATATATATTTGAAGGTAAATAATGTGATAATAAAGTCAATTGTGGTATGTTAGGACAAGATAGTTATGACTATATTCTAAATACATGTGTTTCACATTCATAAAGTCCAAATATTTGTGTTAAAACAATATAGTATAAGTTTTAAAAGTTAGCATTAGTGTGCTCATAATATTTTTGTATGCTCTTTGGCTACTGAACATTAAATGGTTCTTATCATTATATATTTCAGAACATTAAATATTCAAAAATAAATTATAAATTATTCATGATTTTTTTATTTATTGTGTGTGTAACATTTTTATTATTTTTCTTGCATTTATTCATTATTCTCTTATTCAAAATCAAAAACATTTCAATTCTTGTCCCAACATAAGCGTTTCACTATATATTGGTTATTGTTTCCATCCTTGGGTGTGCTATCTGAATATTTTATCATTGTATTATATGATATTGTTTGACTATTTTTATTCACCAATATTTGAATATTATCCCGAAACCTTTGTCATATGTTGTGAAAAGGGGGTTTTCCATTATCAGGGATGCTTAATGGTCCTCAATCCCTTTGGATTAGGTACATCTTATAGGGAAATCCGAAACAAAAACAAAATGTTTTAATTTTAAATTCTAAAATTATTTGTGAGAAAATTCATGAATTTAAGTAGACCATCCTAAATTGATGTTGGTTGAATCATGGGTAAAAACGTTTTCTTTTCATTTTTTATAAAATTATTTTTGTAATAAAATATTTTTTAATTATGTGAGAAATATATGTATAAATTGATATCTATGAAATCACAATTATGTGTTTAATGTTTAATATTTTTTAAAAATATTACATTAATTTTTATTTTTAAGAGTACCTAAGTCTTAATCACCCAATTAGTTGAACTTCTTATAATGTAAATGGGGCATAACTCAGTTTTTAAATATTTATTAAATGTGGTTATAAACAAACCTAATATCATTAGGCTCAACCTAGTCAAATCCATTAATCATCTATACCCTATGCATTAGTTTCATGGTCGTCATTAATTAAATTACATTTCATTCCACTTTAATGATTATATTATAAACCATTCCAACAATTGTCTTCCACTATTTGAAATGGGAATGGTGAGTGTGCTCAAGAACCTCTCAAAGTGTGTTAACAACCAACATTATCCTTAGAGATTGAGCATATAATACCCCTATTCTAAGTGTGTAATCTAACCCAACTCATGACTACATCCCACATGTCATTCAAAACTTTTTGAGATCAAATAATCCATATACTGAGTGAAATAGAAGAATGGTTGTTAAAATTGGTTTTATAGTGGAAAAAATAAGGATTTAAGTAACGTGAAGTGAAGTGCGACAACCATCACTCAAATCCCACAATTCTCTCTGTCTCACTTGAATTAGAAGCAAATAATGACCTAAATTAAATAAATGAAACTCAGGTTGCAAGAACCTCTGGATCAACCCTATTTTAGTTCTCCATAACAATGGAGTGTGGGAGGTTGATGAAGGATGAACACAAGGTGATTTCAGTGGAATAAAAGTGAAAAGGAGAAGATGTAGAAAAAAACACTTTAATCTGGAAAAAGAGAGAGTAAAATAATAAAACTCAGCATCCAAAATTGTGTTTAGGTAAACTCATAATAAAATATTCCCCTCAACCTCACTTTTTCCCTTTAATTAGATAACAAAAATCCTTTAAATTGGAAGAATAAAATATATATTGTACCAAGAAGGTTCAACTCCACCTCCATCTTTCTCCGCATAAAAAACCATCATCATCTTCATCAAACAATGACAACAGAATCAGTTTTGAGAATAATCAGTGGCTCTATATCGATACATTTAAGTATAGTGTAAATCTAGTGTTCTTGAAGGTACTATTATTAGTGTGGTTTGGGTCGAGAGAAATAGGTGCAAGCACTAGAAACAACCGTAATTTGGGTTATAATAACATTGGTTTTCGTCATTGGGTTGGGATTTGTTTAGTTAGTTGTTTTAGTCATACTTGTAAATGGGATTAAGTACTTCCTTGGCTGGTAGAGGTGGATTTTGTGAAGACTATTAGGTTTGGGTTTGTGAAAACTGTTATTCTGACAAAGTGTTTGATATTCTAGAAAGAGATATTTTGGGATTAGAATTCATAACCAATGGAAGAAGTGAAAACTGAACTAGGGTTTCAGAACCTAGAAACAACAATAGCTCCATTCCATGTGGAAAAGTTTGTAAGGGAAGGTGGATGAGTTTCAAATGTTTCATTGTTCACTATAAGAAGTTGATAGAGTCAGTGCATTACTGGGTAGCTGGATATTTCCTTGATCGAGCATTGGATGACCACAAATATCTAAAGGAAGATTGAAATGTTTTTTTGCATATCATTTATAAATATATGGGTATGAGACACTATCTCAATGTTGGATGGTTTTTATTATGCTTTGGATTGATTATAAATCATTTTTTCCATTTTCTCCTAGGTAGTGTTCCAGATTGGAAACTTATAACCAATGAGGTATTTCTATTATTATTATCTTCTTTTAAAGTTATAGTGTTGTTGTGGACAAGTACTTGTTCCAAACTATGCGAATTCAAGGCATTCTATGTTGAGTGTTCTATTTCAGTTTTTCTTCATTCCACATCGGGATTGAGTTGTGGGTTATTTTGAGTCTCGATTCAGTGTGTGGCTGGAGTGTGAAGTTTCTCAGTTTAGATACACTGAATCCATCACTTATTTTTCAATTCTTAAATGTTATTTATGTATTTTTGGATAGAAGTTTGGATTCTAGGGTTCCAACTTTGTTAAATTTATTCATGTATTGAAAGAGTGTGTATAATCATTCTTTGGTTTCATATGATTTGTGATGTTTAATTTCATCATTTTATTTATGTTCAACTGAATATTGGAATAAATGAGAAGTTGTGTCCCTCAACTATGGGAATTTTTGATTATTTGAGTATCATGATTCATTGAATGATCATTTTTGACATCTTGGATTCCATTAATTTATAATTTTTTTATTTTTAAAATGACGTTCAAAATTGTGTATATAAAGAAAATTTTCTTAAATAAAAATAAAAATTTTATATAATTCTCATTATTCTTAAAAAATTAAAATATTTCATATTTTTTTGAATAATATTTAAATATTTTTAAATTGAATAGTTTTTTTGGGTCTAGATCCATATAATTTATTTGTAAATAATTTGAGACATAAATATTTCAAAAAAAGACAATGTTACTTTTTTACGACTTAGAAACATGTTTTGATGATTGTTTTCAACTATATGAAAATCTCAAATGAAATAATAAAATAATAATGGTGTAATGATAGCATTAATAATTTATCCAAGAAAAATTTAAAAAGTAATTTTGTGTATGAGATCATTGATATAATGTTTGGATTTTTCATGGATTGTATATTGGAATTAATAGGAATTTTTGTCCCTAAAATTTGGTAACTTTTGACTATCTAAGTATCATGATTCATTGAATGATTGTTTTTAACACATTGGTTTCCCTTAATTCATTATATTCTTTTTCTAAAAATGATGTTCTAAATTGTGTATATGAATAATATTTTCATAAATAAAAATAATTTTTTTTATCATTATCATTGTTCTTCAAAAAAATAAATTATCACATATTTTCAAGAATAATATATAAATATTCTTTAATTGAATAGTTATTTTTTGAGTCTAGGTACATATGTTTTTTTTAAATAAATCTAAACATAAATATTTCAAAAAAATAAAATGCTATTTTTTTTAAAAAACTATAAACATGTTTGGATAATTGTTGTCAAATTTATAAAAAACTAGAATGAAATGTTATGAAGTAGAAAAAACATTATTAATAATCTGTCTGGATCACTTGGAGTTAAATGGTCAAGGGACATTAAAAAAATAATTAATGTGTAATGAAATCTCCTCTAAATGAGTTTAATATCATGAAATATATTATTTATCTTATTTGTAAATAAAAAATGGATTTCTTGTCCAATTATCATGATATATATTTTAATCCAAGTAATGATACAATAAATTCAATTATGATAGGACATGATAACAAAGTTGAGACTTATATTCTAAATAGATGAATTTCACATTCATAAATTCAAAATCTTTATGTCGGAACAATATGGTATATGTTTTAAATGTTAACATTATTCTTGTCATAATTTTGATTTTTTTATTTTAAGAGAATCGATAGATTTATGCCATTTGACTATAGAACTATAAATAGTTATTGTCATTGTATCTTTTAGAACCTTAAATATTCAATAATCAATTATAAAATATTCATGAGTTTTTTTATTTATCACGTGTGTGATTTTTTTATTATTAATCTTACATTTACGCATTCTTCTCTTATTCAAAATCACAAATATCTCAATTCACATCCCAACCTAAATGTGCCATTGTATATTGGTTATCATGTTCATCCTTGGGGGTGTTGTCTAAATATTTTTTCATTCACTTATATAATGTTTCTTAACTAGTTTTATTCACAAATCATTGAAACATAAACCCAACCCTGATCATATATTGTGAATACCAGGAGGGTGTCCCTTTCTATGGATGCTTAATGTTGATAAACCCCTTTGGATTAGTTATATATTATATGGTAAGAAGAAACAACCAACACTACTAGAAAACATACGTATACCCATGATTTTACAAAAACCATGGGTATAGGTATACCCTATACCCACAATTTTAGGAGAACCGTCGGTATAGGTTTCATGGGAAAAAAACTTCACAGTAAAGACTTATACCCACAGTTCTCCTAAAACTGTGGGTATAGGTCAACACTATACAAACAGTTTTTGGATAATCATGGTCATAGTTTTCATGGGATTTTTTCCATGGAAGACATATACCCATAGTTCTCAAAAATCATGGGTATAGGCTAGGCTACACCCATAGTTTGACCAAACAATGCGTATAGGTTGACTAATTGTTTTTTTCATAAAAATAAAAATAATAAAAATAATTTTAAAATATATATATATATATATATTGTATATATGAACATAAAATGTGTGATAGATTAGTGGTAAAGTAATTGGACTATAAGGGGAAGGTGAGCGTGTATTTTTTTTTAATAAAGAACCTATACCCATGGTTTGGGAAACCGTGGGTATAGGTATGAACATAAAAAATGCCTATACCAATGGTTTAAAAACCTTGGTTAAAGAAGTTTTATTTTCATTTTTTATAGCATTATTTTTTTAATGATATATTTTTTAATTATGTGAGAAATAAATGTGTAAATTGATATCTATGCAATTTAAATTATATGTTTAATGTTTAATATTTATTGAAAATATGTCTATTTATTTTTTAATGTTAAGAAAAATTAAGTCTGGGTCATCCCGCAAGTCGAACTACTTATAATGTAAATGGTACATAAATCATTTTTTAGAATCCACATTAAATGTGGGCATAAATGAACCTAATGTATTTAGGCTTGACCTAGTCAAATCCATTAATCATATATACCCCTTGAATCTTGTATCAGTTGGTATCAAAGATACAGTTGACGTGATAGAAAAATAGTCCTTTCATTTTATTAGTGATTTATACTTTAACCTTGTTTATTTCATTTTTACTTACCAATTAAAAAATGTTTTTTATTTCTTTGAAAACCTTTAGAATTGAGAGTTGTTATGAATTATTTAAAAAAATAATTTATAACTAATTATTAACACTTTAAAATTTTATTCATCACAATTAATTCATTTCATCAAAATGAAATTAGTTGAATGGAATAAATTGAAGATGAAAAATCCGAAGATACATTTTCTTTGGAAATATTTTGTTTACAATATAGAGAAAATTCATGTTATGAGTGATTAGAAAATAAAAGAAAAAAACATTAGATATTATTCTACTCACATTGATTTATCCTTTTTATTATTATCACATCCAATTTTCTATTTCTATTACATCATTCACCCTTTTCATTTTCTTAATATATATGTTTCAATATTTGGATATTTTTCCTTAAATCTATTTCTAACCTCACAAGAGATTTTATCCAATACATCATATTCATTACTTTATTTTCTCATTTCACTATTGTTACCACCCATGTGTTGGGTGATCAACCAGAATATGAGTCATATACATTAAATGAAATAAAACTATATAAAATTATATCTTAGCCATTCATAGTCTCTTTTAATATTATATTTAATTCTATGTTTGATTGGGACCACAATTACTGGTCAA
The DNA here is from genome assembly GCA_963277665.1 of Viscum album. NCBI lineage: Eukaryota > Viridiplantae > Streptophyta > Magnoliopsida > Santalales > Viscaceae > Viscum > Viscum album. The sequence continues at coordinate 1,680,234,787 of OY728153.1, read as the reverse complement.
TATATTTATTCCTTATCAGATGATACACCAACTATATGAATATGTGATCCAACTTGGTTTAATTATCCAAGTATTGAAAGTATGTGTAATTGTACCTTAGTTTTATATGATTTTTGATGTTTAATTTTTTCCTGTAATTTTCATGTTCAATTAATCTTGAATTAATTATTTTTATATGATATCCTTGATATAATACTTGGATCTCTCATGGACCTTGGTATGAGATCCATTATAAGTTTTCTCTCAAATGTAGGAATTTGTGACTATTTGAGTATAAAAATACATTGAATAATTTGATAGGATTGAGAAACATAATGATTTAAAAAATATAATGTTGTTATATTTTGTTCTATTAGTTATTTATTTATTTGTTTAAAGAAGTTAGGATAAATGGTGTGAATGAAAAGTATTTTTTAAATAAATATAAAAATATAATAACATTATCCTTGTCCTTCAAAAACTAAAACATGATATATTTTCGGGAATTATATATAAATATTATTATATTGAATTCATGACCTATCCCCATTAATTCCCTTCCTAAAATGGTTATGAAGTTTGGAGTTACCCTTGATGCTCGTTGGTGTTGAGCCTGCTACAAGGTCCTCATCATTATTTTTATCCCAAAGGAGTAGCATTGTGGCTATCCTAGGTTGTATCTAGAGGTGGTCACTCAATTAATTATTCATCATGGGATTCCTCACTTTTTTGGGGATTTTTTTAGCTAAATTAAAATGAAAACAATAACAGAGTAATGTGGTTTTTTGTGATATTAATTGGATAAATTAAATTAAATAAGATAAAATAAAAGAAAAATAAATAAATAAATAAAAAAGAAAATAAGTTTTATATGTATAAATGATCGATCCAATGGATGAGTGTAGTTTCATGGTTATTGTTAATTAAATTATATTTAATTCCAATTCAATGATCTGATTAATTATCATTCCTCTAACCATATTTCTGTATTTGATGTAGAATTGGTGAGCACACTCAAGAGCCTCTCAAAGTGCATTAACAAACCACTTTATCCTTGGTGATTGTGTATATAATTCACCTCTCCCAATTTTGTAATCTAACCCAACCCCAAACCACTTACCATATGCCATTCAAAACCTATGGTACTCAAATAATCCAAATACTGAGTGCAACATAAGAAGGGGTGTTAAAATTGATTTAATAGTGGAATAAATAAGGATTTATGTAATGCCAAGCGAATAGTGAAAACCGTCACTCATCTCCAAAATCACTCGCTCCCTTACATTAATTAGAAAAAAATAATGAACAAAATTAAATTAATAAAACTAGGGATGCTTTAGCCTCCCCCTTGGATCATCCCCCTTTTAGTTCTCCATAACTATGGACTGTGAGAGGCTGAAGATGGAAGAACACAATGTCATTTTAGTGGAATTGTAATATCTTGTTACTAGCATTTAGGTACTTCTAACCCTTTTATTGGTATCCTTTTTGGGATTATCTTGGGTTGTTTTTGGATAAATTTCGGAGTTTTTTTTAAGGTTTTTGGGCCTACTCATGGTTGGAGCACAATTAGTGAAAACTGTGTGGGTCATCCCAAGAAACAATGCACCTTGTTTTTGAGTTCTGTAGGTGGGAACATGCTTAAGAACATTGTTACTTTAAAATGTGGGGCCTAAACCCAAAATCATGTGGTTTGGGATTGTAGATAATGCATGGTTGTAACACAATTTGGAAAACCCTACGGAAAAACCGTACAACTCTTTCTAGGGGACTAGGAGGGTGGACACTTTCAGTGCATGATTTTTAATGCCATGTGGCCAAACCATGCATCTTGCCATAATATACCAGAGTTAGAGGCACAAATTTTGTCAAGATGTATGGAAAAACCTTGTTACGGGAATTAAATTCTACAATTTTTTTAATTAAAGTCCTAAGGACCTCATTTTACATTCTATTTTTGAGACTTGTATTTGTTTACTTATGGTTTTATCCCTTGTGGATTGTTTATCATATTGACTAATTATCATTTCTATCTGCTTCCTTATCTTGATGAGTTTCACTTGTAGTGGAATCATTCCCTCTATTTTGTATGTATTCCCTATCTCTAGTCACTTGTTCCTGTGGATCGGGAATTCCCTTTGGGATTTGTTATTATTGATTCAGATACCATTTTTGTGGGTTATCTCAGTTGTCTCATGAAAAACTAGAATAAAAGGTAGTCATGCCTCTTCTTGTGGTATATAATTTGGGATGTCTTAGTGAACATGATACAGGATTTTTAGGACATAATGTGTAGGTTAAAAGTGAGTTCTTTTCTAGATCTCATTGTAATGAGTCTTGAGTTACCATGGGCTATTGGGTAAAATTGTATTTGAGGAGTTGTTTGATCCAATTTTCGTTTTTTTCCAATGATTTAATTCGAGAATTTTGTTTTACAATTGAATTATGATCGATATGGTTGATGATCTCATGTCTCTTGATTGATGTTTTCCTTATTATTTGTTGATGATGTGTAATAACATGCCCAAAAGAATATGTTTCAGCAGACCCCAGGAGGGAGCCTCTGATAAACCCCAAAAAAATCTCTACTTAATCAAAACTGTCTGGAAGTTTTTGTGAATGTGGTCCAAGCACTAGGCCATATGGTTGCATCTATTCTTATCCAGGTGGTAGAGGTTGTGCCTTAAAGGGAAGATCGTATAGATCATGCCTAGGAATTTCTTCATATGAATCTACTATCTTTACTTGGTACCAATGACCCTTAAGAGGTATAGGACTAGTTAAAGAAATTTGATTAGCTCTTTGAGTTCTTGGAGACACCTGACTCTGTTAAGGTGAAATGTGTTTCCTTCAAGATTGAAGGGACTATCAGAAGGTGGTGGGACTCGATAGTTCATATGGGGAAGAATGTGTCATTGGAATAGAAATACTTTGGGGTATTTTTAATGAAACAATTATATCTAGAATCATTGGTTTTGGATAAGTATATAGAGTTCCTTCAATTCAATCAAGGTGATCAAACTATGACCTAGTATGCTAACCATTTCGCCGAGCTTGTTCATTTATCACCTAAGGTTTTATAAAATTAGTAATTGAAAGCCTGAAGGTTTGAGATGGGTCTTCAATAAGATATACAATATTATGTTTTCCTACTAAAAGTCACCAATGATGTGGATATCCTATATAGAGCTTTGATGGTTTAACTTGACTTGGATGGTAAGTCAGGTTTGATGGTAGTTCCTCCTACTCCCAATGGAAACTTGAGGGGTCCCTTTAAAGGGAAGAAGGATTGGGATGAATCTCATGGTGGAAACCATAGTGTTGTTGAATCCCGATAGCATACTTTCTATAAATATTCTAAAATGTCTATAAAAGTCCCATTGACTTGTTTCAAATGTGAAAAAGTTGGTAAATCGAAGCGTGTTTGCATGGAGGTACTGAAGATTTATAGCTTTTGTGGATGGTCAGATTACTTGCACAAGTTTTTCCTTGTTTTTACTACTCTGGGTAGTGGCATGGGATCAAAATCACAAAGAGGCTCTGTGGTGTAGTCATATACTTCAAGAATAATGGGTTCCTATCGATAGGAATTATAAATGGATCTTCTTCACGCAGTGGATGATTCTATAATGGAAATCGATGTGATTCCTACCACATTAGGACGTACCATTACAATTACTTCGACCTTAGTGTCTACTTTATTTGATATTGGTGCCTATCATTATTTCATATATACTAATATTGGGGAATTATAAAATCTTCCTATTGTGCTCGTGGACTATTTATGAATATTACTTCACCTCTTGGGATAAAGAGAGAGAAGATTCATTAATTCCCCTCTTGCACCATTTCCTTCTTGGAAATAGATATTTCTTGATACTTTCTAGTTATGGATGTGAAACCTCTATATATCATTCTTGTGATTGGCTAACTGATCACTCATAAATTTCATATCTACTATTTCCTTTAACGAGTCTTCTTTACTTCCCCTGATGGGGTGTTTTATGTATTTCACGGAGAATGGGACTCAGATAAATTCGGTCTGAACATACTCTTCTAGAGTTGGGTAGGATAATATCCATGTTTTCTTTTGAACCAGAGTAGGATTATTTTGTTGGTGATCTTCCTATCATATCATTTGAGTTTCTTTATGCGTTTCCTGCCATCTTTTTTGGGCTTCCACCAGTGATAGAGGCGTATTTTTCTTTGACTTAGTACTAGGTACCCAACCTATTTTTATCCCCTCCTACTGAATGGATCCAATTGAACTGGAGGAGTTAAAGACTTATCTAGATGATTTGATGTCAAAGAGATTCATTCTCCCTAAGTGTTTCCTTGGTCATAGTTAGTGATTTATTCTAAGAAGGCTGATAGAACCTTTCTCCATTGTGTTGATTATTGAATGAATAATCAGTTCATGGTTAAGAATAAATATTCTTTGTAACAAATAAATGATTTGTTTGACTATCTGAAAGGGGAGAAGTGGTTATTAGAGATTGATATCCAATCTTATTTAGAATAAATATTCTTTTCTGGTGGTATTTGTGAAAGAAATCATGGTTTACTCTAAGACTTAAGAGGATCATGTGTGTCACTTTATAGTAGTTCTAGACATATTTAGAAGTTACATAATTTTTCCCAATCTTGATAAATGTAATTTTTGATTCGGGAGGTAATGTTCTTGAGACACATGGTTTTCAAACATGGTATTTCAGTTGTTTATTTGAAGGTGAAAGATGTTTTGACCTAGGGGGAACTAAAAAATTACTTTTAGATTCATAACTTCTTGGTATTAGTAGGGTATTACCACTATTTTGTAAAGGATTTATAAATCTATATTCCCCAATGACCACTCTTACCCGAAAGGGATAGAAATTTATAAAGGATTATAAATGTGAGGATTCCTATTATGAGTTAAAGTGTCATTTTAATTCAAATCCTATGTTAAATATTCTAGAAGGTGATTAGGTCTATATAGTCTTCTGTGATGCATCGTGTTTAGAATTGGTTTGAGTCCTTATAGAGGGTGATCATGTTATTGTTGGAGTTGGTGGTCTAGAACCAACTACTTTGTACTTTATTCATTAAATAAAAGCCTTATCACATCTTGATTATTCTTCTGCGTGACATGTCATGTGATAATGTCCTAAGGACAGCTGTTGCATTAAAGGGTCGTAGCGGATCCCTGCTATGATGAGAACCCGAAAGTTCCATAACACTGTTCTTGAATGTATGTTCTATGGTCGGATGATATTATTTGAGGGACATAAATAATACAGGTCATTAGGGGTGAGGACTCATAAAACTTTGAGGCACCTTCTCATGGTGTGCGCCCTTGGTAATATCCAGGAGGATATTATGAGAACCAGACCCGCCAGTAGGAAATCCACATTTCATATTGTCATTGGATGTTCCTATCTACGGACGTGTGTATTGATCCTTAGACTTTAAGATTATTATTAATGGGTATTACAACTCGCGCACTCAGATGTATTGACGAAAACTGTGACGACACACTGCTCGCAGCGAGGTAGGATACGTTGGGTGCGTCACGAGTAATACCGCATTAATAGATAATGCGAGAAAGGATTTGTCCCTTCCGTTCCATAACGGAAGTAGATATCTCAGGCCCTTTGATGGAATTGATATAGCCTAAATAAATCCATGGACATGGTAAGGTATGGGCAAGTTCAATTCGGGGAAGTCAAAGAAAGAATAATCAAGCACATGGGTTGATGGCACTAGCATGCAACCCGCTTGATTGGAGATATCGAGACAAAGGGATTATATTACACGGTAAGCGTTCGTAGGAGGTGACACGTCATTGCGGCGTTAAATTCTTTCTCTATGGGTGCCTTGGCGTGTTGCTGGACGCTAACCTTGGACTTTAGGCAGCCTCAGCCTAATGCCACTAAGAAAGAGGCCTAGAGGGTCACACACTAAGTGTGCCCATGTATCTCAGATAAATATTAATTTAACAAGTTAAATAAATATTATTCCCGACTGTGGTTTAATAATTATTTAAGGATGCCTGATCGCATTTATTTTGACACTAGTTATTCAAGAGAATATACTGTGGATAAAATAATATATTTATTATTGAGTAATGCAGTTACATTTATTTAAGAAATAAATAGTCATTACTCAAGGTCTAATAAATGTGGTGGAGAAAAAATGGAAAATAAAAGTACACGTCGTGTATATTAAATATACACGCTGTGTAGTTTTATGGAAAACAAGTACACGCCGTGTATTAATTATTACACGCCGTGTAGTTTTTCCAATTGGGATTTTGAGGATTTAATATTGTTTTATTAAATTATATTTATTATAATCAGCGTGGGCTCATGTCAAGGAATTAATAATTCGACATGGGGGTTTTCAATAATAGTTAATGAAATAAATAAAACGCGTAACACGTTTATTTATTGTCATAACTCTATTAACCTCAAACCTGATTATAAATATCCTCGCAACCCCAACATTTTTTGAAGAGCCATTGTTGTGCACAATGGATTTGGAAATACTCTCAAGCCAAGAGAGAATTCCCTTTCCACCAAGAACGCCCTCAAGTTACGAGAGCAAGATCCTCCACCGGATCAAGGCGGTCGAAGGCGGACATCGCAAGCGAAGGTTCTTCCGCGCTAGCACCCGAATATCTCTTCGTTGATGTCCGGAGATACGTGACACACGTGTGGATCAACGCTAGAGGAATCCTACACTTGGATTCTACAACGCAATGACGGATCACCGAATCGTGACCGGACACATCAATGAAGAAAGAATTCCAACAAGGTAATTCTTATGCATTAATTAAATTAATTATAATCAACATATGATGATCCTCCTCAAGGGTTCTGGGGCTCTTCTTTTATTTTCGTTCTTCGTTCTATTCCGAAGATTCGGCGTTTTATATCGTGACGGATCTCGGATTGAACGTTGTTTAACGTTAAAATTAAAGTTGGGCAAACCCACCAACGCGCTTCCGCGGCGCCCGGAACCTACAAGTGGTATCAGAGCAAGGTTATATCATTGGTTATAATTATTTAGTTTTTTTGTTGGTGATTTATGCATTTAATAATTTAGTTATTTCAATTCATGTTTAATCGTTCTGGAAATTTGAATATCGAGATCTGTTCCTCCTCTCTCATTTCTCGTTCACCTCACAGAAACGGATTTTTCTTTTAATTTTGATTAAAATAAAATAGAGGAACTCATCTGGAGGAGCCAAATGTTTCTGGCCGTATAACACCAGAATACACGGCGTGTATTCGGAAGTACACACCGTGTAGTCTAGGTTCAATGCATTGACTGATCCGCCAAATCAGGCCGTGTATTGGATTCTTTCTAAGAATTTAAGACACCGTGTGTTGACCAGAAATAGGTGGTACACGGTTTCCGGAATACATGTTGTGTGGTCCAATGAACACGGCGTGTAGTCCCTTCGGGTTAGGGTTGGGCCATGTACTCCGTACATAGCCTGCCCGGCTGGAAACCGTGTAACGCGGAAAATACACGGCATGTGTCCCACTGTACACGCCGTGTACTATGAAAATTTCCTAAGTACATTAACACGCCCTATCCCCGGGCGTGTACTTCGGATGGACGGTGAAGAAAAAGTACACGTCGTGTAGTCGGAACTACACGTCGTGTACTCACCCAAATTACACAGATTTATTAAAATTTATTATTATATTATACAAACCCTTGAGACGTGTACCATGGTGTAGGCGTAAAGCTGAGGCACAACACGTGATAGGTGTTTTATATATATGTGTTTAATTTAACATCTGCGTAATAAATGGGAATTCGTCGGGTTGCCTCCAAGGTACAAGTTGTGTACAAGGATAATTTTAAATGAATTTATTTGTTTAAAATTATGATGGATGAGAATCTCAAGGAAATTCAGAAAAGGGATTTCATATAAAAGGATTAATTAATTAAAGATAATTAATTGATTCGAGCGTGATTTATCTTAAACAAGAACGATTAAAGAATTGAATTCTAGTTTTATTTATGTGTAAATATCGTTGCATGTATGGATGATCATGAGCTAGACCGAGACCTTTTTATGTGAATGGTTTCTTTTAATTTATTTATTTAAATTAAATTTGTTGGCCTGCGAGCCATCTCCTCATTAATATGTAGGGCCTGCGCGCCCAAGGATTCTTTTATGTAAAAACCCCTTTTTCCCCTCACCTGGTGTGAGATAAATGCATATGTAATTGATGGAGCTCCCAAGCTAGTGGAGGCGGCTCAAGTTAGGATCCAAGATGAAACCAATCCAAGGAGATAGAAAGGTGGATAGGTGGAAAGCTGTAAACACAAACCCGAAAGGTTCAAGGTGTTTCTCCCCTAGGTCTTGGGTTAGTTTATCAACTGCTAGATAAACTAACCAATATAAAAGCTCATGATCATACCATTTATTTTATTTCTATCAGTTTCATGGTTTATTTATTGTGGGTGTGTTGTCACGATCACACAATTAATGAATTAAACGAGCATGCAAGATGAAACTAAAATAAAATTGGCTTATACGTAAATATTATCTTAGACATGGTTAATCACTTAAGTATATCCCACTTAATATTAACAAGCATGTAATCAAAGATAATAAAATGGCAATTTACGTATAAGGATAAAATCCCTTAAAATAAATATTAAGTCGGCATAGCCTTCCATAATCTTGGTTAGAATCGAACCTTAGTTCAAAGAGCTTGACCAACCCTAGTTGGGGTGCTTTAAATTATCGGGGAATTCTAATTCAAGGTTTTGGGTTGACTTGACTTGGTTCGCATCAAGGGTTGACTGCCACAGCAGGACTTGGTGTGACCAAGAGGCAAAGGTTGAGGAAATCCAAAAAGGATTTCAGGATTGGGGAGTCCACTTAGCGGATCAAGGAACTGCGAGTTAATGCAGTTGGCATTTGGAATGCCTACCTAAAACCCTTCAAGTTGCTTGACCAACCCTAGTTGGGGTAATGAAAAGGGAAATATGGATCCTTGCCACTAGAATATTCATGCAATAGAATATTCTGAATTCAGTGGTGAGGGCTATTGGATTTCGATAAAATAGTGGGAGACTAATAAGTATTAATTTATTTATTTGTCTCAATTTTTATAATAAAGTACTAAACCTTTGCTCATCTTAAATTGTAGAAACGGCAAGAAAATTACTTCAAACATATCATTGCACACCATACTCGAAAAATAAAATCTTCTCACCGGCACCAATTTCCAGGAGTGGCAGAGGCGTTTACGCGTCGTCCTTCGCCATGAAAGGAAATTATATGTGCTGGAAGAGCCTATTCCAGTTGCGCCTGGGAAAGAGGCTAGTGATGAGGAATTATCTCTCTACATGAAACACATGGATGATGCCACAGATTTCCAGTGTTTCATGCTATCGTCTATGTCTAATGAGCTCTTGAAGCGGCATGAAAACATGGATGCGTATAGCATGATGTATCACCTTAAAGATCTCTACTAAGAGAAGGCGAGACAGGAGAGGTATGAGATCTCCAATGCTTTGTTTACCATGAATCTTGGAGAGTCTGTGCCAGTTGGGCCTCATGTGGTCAAGCTTATTGGCTACATTGAACGCTTGGACATCTTAGGGATTAAATTCCCAGATGAGTTTCGTACAGATCTCATCCTATCATCATTGCCCAAGACCTTCTCTAGCTTCATTTTCAAATATAACATGAGCGGCAATGAGAAGATTCTATCGGAGCTTCTGACCTTGATTCGCCAGGTAGATAAGGACATGGGGCGTGACAAACCCGCGGTCCTTATGGTGAACAAGAAAAGGAAGGACAAGGCAAAGGGGCCAAAGACTTATAAACGGTCTGAAGCCCCCGAGCACTGTCCCTCCAAGAAGGGGAAGATCCAGAGGTAGTAAAGGAACGGGAAGCAGTGTGTTTTGCATGTGGCAAGCAGGGCCACTAGAAGAGGAACTGTACCCAGAAGTGTGGGGATGCTAAAGGTGCATTCGTTATCGAGTGCAATCTTTCTATTTCTACACATTGGGTATTAGATACAGCTTGTGGGGCTCACATCTGTATTCAAATTCAGGAACCAAGTAGATTTAGAAAGATCGCCAGAGGAGAGGTGGATCTTCGAGCTGCCAATGGCGCAAGGCTGGCTGCGTTGGCTATTGGCGACTATCACCTCTCATTGCCAACCGGCATGATTTTGGTTTTACAAAACTGTTATTTTGTGCCTAGTGTTACCAAGAACATAATTTCTGTATCTTTTTTGGATATGGATGGATTTATTTTCAAGTTTGGAAATAAGGGTTGTCTCTTTTATAAGAACAACGTATGTTATGGTATGACACATTTGAATAATGGTTTGTATGTATTAAATTACGAAAACCAAGTGTTGGCAATCGATAACGAAACAAACTCACATGACTCATACATCACCCAGTTATGGCATCACCGCCTTGGTCTTGTGAACGAGAAGCACTTGACAAAGCTCTTCCAAGATGGCTATTTAAACTCTACTGAGCTAAAACCACTTGATAGATGTCACGCTTGTTTACAATGAAAAATGACCAAGCCGCCTTTTGTGGACAAGGTGAAAGGGCCACAGAGCTTCTAGGATTGGTACACACAGATGTGTGTGGACCATTTCCATTAGAAGCTAGAGGTGGATATTCTTACTTTATTACTTTTACTGATTATTTGAGTAGATATGGCTATGTCTACTTAATGAGGTATAAGTCAGAGTCCTTAGAGAAATTTAAGGAATTCAAGAATGAAGTAGAGAATCAACTTGGTAAGAAGATAAAGAAGCTTCGATCGGATTGAGGTGGAGAATATCTGAACCAAGAGTTCATCGATCTTCTACGGGAGTCTGGGATTCTATCTCAGCTCACTCCTCCTTATACACCACAGTGTAATGGTGTTAGTGAAAGGAGGAACCGCACCTTGTTGGACATGGTGAGGTCGATGATGAGTCATGCGGATCTTCCATTATCCTTTTGGGGATATGCATTACAAACTGCAGCATACACATTAAACCGAGTACCAACTAAGGCGGCAAATGGAATTCCATCCGAGTTATGGAATGGAAGGAAACCCACTTTGTCGCACACACGTGTATGGGGATGCGAGGCATTTGTTAAGGCCTTCTCAGGCAACAAACTAGCACCCCGGGGCACGAAGTGTATCTTTATAGGATATCCCAAGGAAACAAAAGGATATTACCTATATAACCCCCAAGACAAGAAAGTGACTGTCGCCAGACAAGCCGTCTTTCTTAAGAGGGAGCACATCCTCAAGAAGGATAGTGGGAGAAAGATTGACTTTGACGAAGTTTATGCTCAAGATACATAGGAGTTGGTACAGGAACAAGTTCCACAGGTTGCCGTGGAAGAGGTTCCCGAAACACAAGTACTGCGTAGGAGCTCAAGAGAGGTAAGGGAACCAGAGAGATTTGGTTTCCTAGTCACCGAGGATGGTGAATAATTATTGTTGGACAATGATGAACCTCTCTCCTACAAGGAAGCAGTATAAAGCTCAGAAGCTTCAAGATGGCTAGAATCTATGAATTTTGAGATGGATTCCATGTATCAGAACCAATTTTGGGTTCTGGTCGATGAGCCAGTTGATGTAAAGCCTGCTGGATGCAAATGGATATTCAAAAGAAAGCTGGACATGGAAGGTCAAGTTAGCACCTATAAAGCAAGGCTAGTGGCTAAAGGATTCAAACAGCGTCAAGGAATTGACTATGATGAAACCTTCTCGCCAGTTGCCATGTTTAAATCCATAAGAATCATACTTGCCATAGCAGCTTACCATGACTACGAGATTTGGCAGATGGATGTCAAAACAACATTCCTTAACGGGAACCTTCAGGAAGATGTCTGTGACACCAGGTGAAGCCAAACAGGTTTGCAAGTTACAGAAATCCATTTATGGATTAAAGAAAGCATCCAGGTCATGGAACATTCGATTTGATAAAGCCATAAAGGAATTTGGTTTCATTAAGAATGAATGTGATCCATATGTTTATAAGCTGTTTAATGGGAATGTGGTCGTCATCCTAGTGGTATATATTGATGACATATTGCTTATTGGAAACGACGTACCAGCCTTACAGTCAGTTAAGGACTGGTTGAACAAGTGTTTCTCCATGAAGGACTTAGGAGAAGCAGCCTACATTTTAGGGATCAAGATCATTCGTGATAGATCCAAGAGGCTGCTTGGACTAAGTCAGGGTACATACATTGACCAGATACTAAAGAGATTTAGTATGGAAAAATCCAAGAGGGGATTGGTTACAGTGTCACATGGCTTACATCTTTCTAAGAAAATGTGTCCCTAGACACAACAGGAGAATGATAGGATGAGAAAGATCCCATACGCTTCGGCTATAGGATCCATCGTGTATGCCATGTTATGTACCATGCTTGATGTTGCCTATGCACTGAGCATGGTAGGAAGATATCAAGCAGATCCAGGAGAACAACATTGGACTGTTGTTAAGACTATCCTTAAGTATCTGAGAAGAACTAAGGATATGTTCCTACTGTATGGAGGAGACGAGGAGCTTGTCATCAGAGGGTATACTGGTGCTGGTTTTCAAATAGATCAGAATGATCTGAAGTCGCAATCTGGATATGTTTTCTGTCTCAATGGAGGAGCTGTGAGCTGGAAGAGTTCAAAACAGCCAGTTGTCGCCGATTCTACAGCGGAGTCCGAGTATATAGCGGCTTCTGATGCAGCCAAAGAAGCCGTTTGGATTCGGAACTTTGTCTAGGATCTTGATGTGGTGCCTAGCAGTAAATATCCCATTACATTGTATTGTGATAATACTGCAGCGGTGGCTCTTGCAAAAGAACCAAGGTCACATCAACGAACAAAACACATACTCCGGAAGTATCACCTCTTGAGGGATTTCTATCAAAGGGGTGAAGTTGCAGTGAGCAGAGTGTCCACAGAAGAGAACATGGCAGACCCCATGACTAAAGGCCTATCTCAGAAGAAGCATGAATATCATGTGAGAGCTAGTGGGTTAAAGGTTGTTAGCAGTTGGCTCTAGTCCAAGTGGGAGTCTGTTGGAGTTGGTGGTCTAGAACCAACTACTTTGTACTTTATTCATTAAATAAAAGCCTTATCACATCTTGATTGTTCTTCTGCATGACATGTCATGTGATAATGTCCTAAGGACAACTGTTGCATTAAAGGGTCGTAGCGGATCCCTGCTATGATGAGAACCCGAAAGTGCCATAACACTGTTCATGAATGTATGTTCTATGGCTGGATGATATTATTTGAGGGACACAAATAATACAGGTCATTAGGGGTGAGGACTCATAAAACTTTGAGTCACCTTCTCATGGTGTGCGCCCTTGGTAATATCCAGGAGGATATTATGAGAACGAGACCCGCCAGTAGGAAATCCACATTTTATAGTGTCATTGGATGTTCCTATCTACGGACGTGTGTATTGATCCTTAGAGTTTAAGATTATTATTAATGGGTATTACAACTCGCGCACATAGATGTATTGACGAAAACTATGACGACACACTGTTCGCAGCGAGGTAGGATACGTTGGGTGCATCACGAGTAATACCGCATTAATAGATAATGCGAGAAAGGATTTTTCCCTTCCGTTCCATAACGGAAGTAGATATCTCAGGCCCTTTTATGGAATTGATATAGCCTAAATAAATCCATGTCCATGGTAAGGTATGGGCAAGTTCAATTCCGGGAAGTCAAAGAAAGAATAATCAAGCACATGGGTTGATGGCACTAGCATGAAACCCGCTTGATTGGAGATATCAAGACAAAGGGATTATATTACACGGTAAATGTTCGTAGGAGGTGACACATCATTGCAGCGTTAACTTCTTTCTCTATGGGTGCCTTGGCGTGTTGCTAGACGCTAACCTTGGACTTTAGGCAGGCTCAGCCTAATGCCACTGAGAAAGAGGCCTAGAGGGTCACACACTAAGTTTGTCCATGTATCTCAGTTAAGTATTAATTTAACAAGTTAAATAAATATTATTCCCGACTGTGGTTTAATAATTATTTAAGGATGTCTGATCGCATATATTTTGACACTAGTTATTCGAGAGAATATATTGTGGATAAAATAATATATTTATTAGCGACTAATGCAGTTACATTTGTTTAAGAAATAAATAGTCATTACTCAAGGTCTAAAAAATGTGGTGGAGAAAAAATTGAAAATAAAAGTACACGCCGTGTATATTAAATATACACGCTGTGTAGTTTTATGGAAAACAAGTACACGCCATGTATTAATTATTACACGCCGTGTAGTTTTTCCAATTGGGATTTTGAGGATTTAATATTGTTTTATTAAATGATATTTATTATAATCAGCATGGGCACATGTCAAGGAATTAATAATTCGACATGGGGGTTTTCAATAAGAGTTAATGAAATAAATAAAATGCGTAACGCGTTTATTTATTGTCATAACTCTATTAACCTCAAACGTGATTATAAATATCCTCACAACCCCAACATTTTTTGAAGAGCCATTGTTGTGCACAATGGATTTGGAAATACTCTCAAGCCAAGAGAGAATTCCCTTTCCACCAAGAACGCCCTCAAGTTACGAGAGAAAGATCCTCCACCAGATCAAGGAGGTCAAAGGCGGACATCGCAAGCGAAGGTTCTTCCACGCTAGCACCCAGAGATCTCTTCGGTGATGTCCGGAGATACGTGACACACGTGTGGATCACCGCTAGAGTAATCCTACACTTGGATTCTATGACGCAACGACGGATCACCGAATCGTGAACGAACACATCAACGAAGAAAGAATTCCAACAAGGTAATTCTAATGCATTAATTAAATTAATTATAATCAACATATGATGATCCTCCTCAAGGGTTCTGGGACTCTTCTTTTCTTTTCATTCTTTGTTCTATTCCAAAGATTCGGCGTTTTATATCGCGACAGATCTCGGATTGAATGTTGTTTAACGTTAAAATTAAAGTTGTGCAAACCCACCAACGCGCTTCCTCTGCGCCCGGAACCTACAGTTATGGCGTATGGAACTTTTCAACTTTGTGATAATGAGAAAAACTATCCTAAATTTGATCTAGAACTCATAGATATATTGTACGCTCTAAATAGTTGGATACATTACCTTTTAAGAAAAATTTTTATCATATACATTGATAATAACATCTTGAGTTATGTATTCTTATAAAAACATTTGAATATTTGGAAGAGATGATGGGTAGTGTACTTGAAATCCTTTGATTTTGACATTTCTTATTCTCCTAGTAAGGGGAATGTTGTTGATGATTCTTTAAAATGGAAACTTCCATCCCAAGCTATGAAAGAATCTTCCAAGTAATGGAATCTAATGTTTTTATTCTCTCATATACCCTTGGTAGTTTGGAAGGATGAGATTGATGTTGTTTTATCAAGTGTTCAGTTGACTTACTCACTTATCAAGATGGTTCTTTAGGAACAATAGCATGATGATGAGTTTTGAGGCATTAGGGATTCTTTATATGGTAGGGAGACCATTTTTGAATGGTCTCTATCTTTAGAGGGTATCATATGCTTCCAGAGTTATCATGTAACTCATATTCCTTTATGGAAGGCCATGATGGGGGATTTATATAATTCCCACTCAGAAGTATACCCTAGAACCAAGAATATGTTTTATGATATGATACAGTGTTTTTGATGGTGAGGTATGAAAGAGGACATTGTTGATTTCTTTTCTCATTCTTATACATTTGAACATATTAAGGTTAAACACCATAAGCCTTCATGTCTTCATTATCCACTTCATTCACCAAATTGGAAGTGGGACAATATATCAATGGAATTTTTGGTTGGTTTACCTCATACACTTCAAGGAAAGAATGCAGTAAGGGTGGTGATTGACCGATTAGCCAAATCGTCTCAATTTATTCCCACTAGTGATATGACCAAAGTTTAGGACATGGGGTGTCTGTATGTGTAGCATATTATCAGATTACATGGAGTTATATCTTTTATATATTTTAATAGGTATCCCAAGTTCACTTCCCATTTTATATATAGGCCTCTAGAAGGTGATGGTATCCTAGGTAAAGTTGTTCATGGTGTACCATCCCTAGATAGATGGTCAGACAAAACAGGCTATACATATTCTTGATTACATGCTATGAGCTTGTGTTCTTGACTTTGGAGGAGCTTGTGACTTCTACTAAGGAAAGGATGAGTTTTACAACAATAATTATTAACATTAATCCATAAATATGGAATCTTTTGAGGCATTTTATGGTCGACCTTTTAGATCTCTACTTTGTTGGTCAGTGATTGGTGAAGCTTCTCTAGTTAGACCTCATTTGTTCCATGAGACAACATCAAATAATTTGTTGATTCATCATAGAATGGTAATGAAACAGAGCTGATATAAATACTATATAGATCTTCGACATCATCCTTTTGAGTTCTTGGTTAGTGACCTGGTATTTTTAAGAGTTTCACCTCAATTGGGACATTTATGTCTTGGAAAGTAAGGAAACTTAGAATCAAGATATGTGAGAATATTTGAGGTTGTTACCAAGATTAGAAAGGTGGCTTACCAATTGGAGTTTCCACCTCAGATGATTTCAATCCATAATGTGGGAATTTATGACTATTTGAGTATCATGATTCATAGAAAGATTTTTTTCAACATTTTGGTTTCTATTAATTCATTATATTTTTTTTAAAAAAATCATGTTCTAAATTGTGTATATTAAGAATATTTTCTTAAATAAAAATACAAAAGTTTATATCATTCTTGTTTTTCTTTAAAAATTAAAATATCCCATATTTTTAATAATAATATATAAATATTTTTAAATTCAATAGTGTGTTTTTTGTGTCTTGGTTCATATAATTTATTTTTAAATAAATTTAAACATAAATATGTCAAAAACAATACAATTATAATTCTTTTTAAAAACTTATAAACATGTTTTGATTTTATTTTTTAACTATATGAAAAACTCCAATGAAATGTTATGAAGAAAAAAAGATTTAATAATAGTCCATGAGGATCGCTTGGAATTAAATAGTCAAATGGATTTATAAAATAATGAATGCGTAATGATATATACTCTAAATGAGTATAACACAATTAAATATACCATTGATCTTATTTATAAATGAGAAAATGGATTTGTTTTCCAATTATCATGAAATAAATTTGAAGCCAAAGAATGAGACAATAAAGTCAATTATGGTACCTTAGGACAACAAGGTTAAGGCTTATATTCTAAATCCATTTGTTTCAAATTCATATATCTAAATATTTATCTTTGAATAATATAGAATAATTTTAAAAGTTAGCATTAGTGTGCTAATAATTTTGATTTTTTTATTTTAAGAGAACTGATAGATTTATGCTTTTTGATTACTAAACTATAAAAGTTTATTTTCATTGTATCTTTTGGAACGTTAAAGATTCAAAAATCAATTATAAAATCTTCATGGTTTTGTTTTTTCTCAATCACATGTGTAAAATTTTTATTATTTTTCTTTCATTAATGTATTCTTGTATATTCAAAATCACAAACATCTAAATTCTTATCCCAACCTAAATGTGTTAGTGTATATTGGTTATTGTGTTCATCCTTAGTTGTGATGTCTAAATATTTTATCACACTCTTATATAATTTTGCGTGAATACTTGTATTCACTAATATTTGAATATCATCCCCACCCCCTTGTCATATATTATGAATATAATGTTATCCCTTTCTAGGGATTCTTAATGGTGCTCAACTCCTTTGGATCGGGTATATATTATAGGGATAGCTAAAACAACAACAAAAAATCATCGTTTTAAAGTCTAAAATGATAAATGAGAAAATACATGCATTTAAGTAGAATGACCTAAACTAATGTTGGTTCACTCATGGGTAAATAATTTTTCATTTAATTTTTATACAATTATTTTTATAATAATATATTTTATAATTATGTGAGAAATATATGTATAAATTGATATCAACGCAATTAAAATCATGTTTTTTTATGTTTAATATTTTTTGAAAATATGTCTTTTTATTATTTATTTTTAAGAATAATTAAGTTTGGGTTACCTTGAATGTCAAACTATTTATAATGTAAATGGGAAATAACTCAATTTTCTAAATCCACATTAAATATGGGCATAAACTAACCTAATTTCTTTAAGATTGACCGAGTGAAATCCATTAATCATTTATACCCCTTGCATCATTCATTGGTTTGTATCGAAGGTTCGGTTGACCTAATTGAAAAATCATCCTTTCATTTTATTAGTACTTTATTCCTTAACCATGTTTATTTCATGATTTTTACATACCAATTCAAAAATATTTTTTTTATTTCCTAGAAATCCTTTAGAATTGATTCTTGTTTTAAATTATTTAAAATATCTCATATAACCAATTACTCATACTTTAAAATTTTATCCAGCATAAGTAATTAATTTCATCAAATCTAAATAAGATGAATGGAAAATTTGAAGATAACAACTTAGAGGATACATGTTCTTTCCACATATTATGTTTTAAAATATTGAGAATATTAAGGTTTTGAGTGATTGGAATAGAAAAGAATAAAACATTGGATATTATTTTACTAACATCGTTTAATCCTCTCCATTATTAGTACATCCAATTTTCTCTTTATATTATATCATTAACCTTTTTCATTTTCTTAATATCTACATTTCAATTATTAAATCTCTTCCCTTAAATCTATTGTTAACCTAAATAATGAATTTAGGCAACACACCATAATCATTAATTTATTTTTTAATTTCTCCGTTATTTCTGCCCATGTGTTGGGTTTTATAGGATTTTTCTATAGCCCAAATGAAGTGAAAATAAATAATAAAATCCAGCTATGATCAACCAAGATATGATTTTTATATATTAAATGAAATAAAACTATAACAAATTATGTATCGACCTCTCTTAGTCTCTATTAATCTTATATTCAGTTGTGCATTTGATTGAGGACACATGTACTGAAAAATATATTTATTCCTTATCAGATGAATGAATAACTATATGAATCTTGGATCCAATTTGGTTTAATTATCCAAGTATTTAAATTATGTTTAATTGTTTCTTGGTTTTATATGATATTTGATGTTTAATTTATTCCTTTCATTTCCATTTTCAACTGACCTTGAATGAATTATTTATATACAAGATCATCGATATTATACTTAGATCTCTTGTGGAGAATAGTATGGGATCAATGAGGATTTATATCCCAAATGTAGGAAATTGTGACTATTTTAATATCAAAATTCATTGAAAAATTCTATAGGATTAAAAAACTAAATGATATAAAAAATATGATATTTTGACATTTTTGTTTCCTTTAGTTCATTATTTTGTTATTTTAAATATTTTTTTCTAAATGGTTTGAATTAATGGTATTTTAAAAAAATATATAAAAATATCACAGCATTCTCCTTATCCTTCAAAAACAAAAACATGAAACATTTTTATGACTCATAAATAAATTTTCTTATATTGATTAGGTTACCCATCCCCCCTAATTCTCTTCCCGAGATGGTTGTGAAGACAGGAGTGAACCTTAAACCTCACTGATGTTGGGTCTATTATGAATACCTCATCAATATTTTTATCCCAAACAATCAGCATAATGGTTAACCTATATGGTCTACATAGGTGGTCACTCAATTAGTCATTCTTCATGAGATTTGTCACTTTTATTTTTGAGATATTTTTCTAGTTTAATTAAAATGAAAAAAATAATAGATTAATGTGGTTTCAAGTTTTATGAATTAAATAAAGTAAATAGAATAAGATAAAATAAAAGAGAGAAAAGAAAATAAATAAATAAAAGAAAACAATTGCTATAAGGATTAATGATCAATCCAAAGGTAGAGTTTAGTTTCGTATTCATCATTAATTAAATTATATTTCATTCCACTTAAAGGGCCATTTTATAAACCATTCCTTAAATCTTCTTCCACTATTTGATGGGGGAGTGGAGAGTGTGTTCAAGAGACTCTCAAGGTGCATTAACAACCTACTTTATCCTTGGAGATTGAGTATAAAATACACCTCTCCTGTGTGAATAATCTAACCCAACACCTGACTGCATCCCATGTGTAATTCAAAACATGTGGTTCTTAAATAATCAATATATTTAGTGAAATAGAAGAAGGGATATTAAAATTGATTTAATATTGGAAGAAATATGTATTTAATTAAGGTGAAGCGAAATGTGAAAACCATCACTTAACTCCCACATCGCTCGTTATCTTAATTGAATTAGAATGAAATAATGACAACTATGAAATGAATAAAACTCAATATGAAAGAACCTCCCCCTTGGATCAACCCTCCTTTATTTCTCCATAACCACGGAGTGTGAGAGGTTGATGAGGGAAGAACGTGAGGTGATTTTAGTGGAATAAAAGTTAAATAGAGGATAATAAAATAGAATAAAATCATTTGAATCTGTAAAAAGAGGGAAAAATAATAAAATTCAGCTACCATCATGGTGTCAAGGTCGACTCATAATAAAAAAATCCCCACAACCCCCTTTCCCCTTTAAATTGATGACCACCATCCTTGCAATTAAATGAATAAAATGAATATTGTACCAAAATTGTTCAGATCCACCTCCATATTTCTCCATGTGGACAACCATCACCATCATCATCAAACAACCAAAATAGAATCAGTTTTTTAGAATCATCGATGTCTCAAATTATCTATACTCATGCATAGTTAAAATATGGCATTTTTTAGGTCCTGATGTATTTTTGGACTACGTGGAGATAAATACATGAAATATCTAGACCCAATTAGAATTAGGAATGAAATAACATGTGTTTTCATCATTGGGTAAAGATTTTTTCATCTAGTGGTTCAGGACAAACTTGTTAGTGAGATTAAGTACTTCCAAAATTATTTAGAATATGTGGATTTGGTTAAGACTTTTATGTTTGTATATGTGGAAATAGTTTTCTGACTAAGTGTTTGTGATTCTAGAAGGAGAGATTTTGGGATCATAATTAAGAACCATTGGAGTTAGTGATAGAAAAACCTGGGGTTTAGAACCAAGAAGAAACAATGGAACCATTACAAATGTAAAATTCCATAAGGTAAGGTGGATTAGTTCCAAATGCTGCATTGTTCACAGGAAGATTTTTATAGAGTTTGTGTGTTAGTGGGTAGTAGGAGATTTCCTTAATCGAGCATTGGATGACCAAAAAGATCCAAAGTTATCAAAACTGGATGAATTGGAAGGGTTTTTACCAATATTATTTATAAATGCATGGTCATGGTCCACTCACTCAATGTTGTATGGTTGTCATTATTCTTTGGATTCACTGTAAAGTTTATATTTCAATTTTCTCCCAAGTAGTGTTCCAGATTCATCACTTATAACTCAATGAGGTATTTCTCTTATTCTTATCTTTTTTTTAAAATTTACAATGTTTCCATGGTATAGGACTTGTTTCAAACTATGAAA
This sequence comes from Viscum album, assembly GCA_963277665.1. Lineage (NCBI taxonomy): Eukaryota > Viridiplantae > Streptophyta > Magnoliopsida > Santalales > Viscaceae > Viscum > Viscum album. Next base: position 1,680,213,317 of record OY728153.1, on the reverse strand, counting down.
ATTCCTTGTGTTTTTTGTCAAGTGTTCTCTTTCAATTTTTCCTTGTTCCGCTACAGGAGTGGGCTAAGGGTTTTGTTGAGAATTAACTCAGTGTGTGGTAGGGGTGTGAAGATTCTCAGTTTGGATACACTAAATCCATAACTTATTTTTTAACTCTTATTTGTTGGTTATGTATTGTTGGATAGAATTTTGGATTCTAGGGGTCCAAATTAGTTTAATTTATCTTGGTATTGAAAGAGTGTGTATAATATTTCTTTAGTTTCATATGATATGTGATGCTTAATTTCTAAATTTATTTTTCATTTTAAATTGAATATTTGAATCAATGGGATGTTTTGATTCCCAAATGTGGGAATTTGTGACTATTTGGGTATCACAATTCATCGAATGATTGTTTTTGACATTTTATTTTCCTTAAAATATACAAAACCAAGAAAATAATCTCATATTATTTTCAAACTTTTGGAAAATGATCCATAATTATTTATTCACATGTAATAATTGATCATAAATCAATATAACATGTGATGTTATCGATATGACCCGAACTACATGTTTTAAATACAAAATTATCATTTTAGTTTAAAACACCCATCAAATAGGCATAATTAAGAAAAAGAGCACATATTGTTCTAAAAATTTAGGAAAATGATCCATAATTCATTTTTAAAATGTAGGAATTGACCACATGTCAATCCAATATAGAATGTGGTCGATATGACTTGAAGTGTGTGTTTTCAAAACCAATGTTTTATTTTAGATTAAAACACACATTAAATAGAGAAAACCAATAAAAAAGATCATATTATTTTAAAATTTTATCCAAATAATCCATAATATATTTTTTGACAAGTATGAATTGACCGCATGTCAATACAACACTTGATATGGTTGATATGAATCGAAGTGAGTGTTTTCAATATAGTAGTGTAATTTTAGTTTATAAAACGTATCAAAAAGCCAAAACTAAGACAAAAAATCTCATATTGTATTCAAATTTTAATAAAAAGATCTATAATATATTTCAAATATATAGTAATTGACCGTACATCAATCCGATGCACTATGTTGTATATATGACCTGAAGTGCATTTTTTTAATAAAAAGTGTCATTTTAGTCTAAAACACACATAAAATAGCAAAAATTGAGAAAATGGTCTCATATTGTTTTCAGATTTTAGGAAACAATATCAATAATATATTTCTAACATGTATGAATCGAACACATGTCAATCTGAAACATGATGGGGTCAGTATGACTTGAAGTGCGTGTTTTTAATATAGATGTGTAATTTTAGTTTAAAACACGTATCACATAGACAAAACCAAGAAAACATGATTGGATTATTTTCAAAATCATAGAAAATGATCTATAATTTATTTCTGATGTGCAAGAATAAACCAAATGTCAATCCAACACATGATATGGTTGGCATGACTCAAAGTGCATGTATTTAATATAAAAGTGTCATTTTTGTTTAAAGCACTTATCACAAAGCCAAAAATAAGAAAATGATCTTGTATTGTTTTCAAATTTTATGAAAATGATCCATAATATATTTCTATCATATAGAAATTACCCAAACATAAATCTGACACATGATGTGGTCAGTATGACTCGAAGTATGTGTTTTTAATATAGAAGTTTAATTTTAGTTTAAAATGAGTATCACATATCTAAAACTGAGAAAAAAACTCATTTTGTTTTCAAACATTATAAAAATGATCCATAATATATTTATGACATGTAGTAATTGACCACACATCAATCTAACACATTATGTGGTCGGTATGACTCAAAGTGTGTATTTTCAATATAACTATCATTTTAGTTTAAAATTCTCCTCACATAGTAAAAACCAAGAAAATGAGCTCATATTATTTTTAAAATTTAAAAAAACAATCTATAATTCATTTTTGACACATAGGAATTGATTTCACATCAATCTGACAGATGATGTGCTCAGTATGACTTGAAGTGTGTGTTTTCAATATAAAAGTGTCATTTTAGTTTAAAATGTGGATCACAGAGGCAAAACCAATAAAATGATCTCTAATTGTTTTAAAACTTTAGGAAAATTATTCATAATTCATTTTTAATGTGTAGGAATCGACCGTACATCAATCTGACACATAATGTGGTCGATATGGATCAAAGTGTGTATTTTCAATATAAGTTTCATTTTAGTTTAAATTTCATCTTACATAGACCAAACCAAGAAAATGAGCTTGGAATGTTTTCAAACTATAGGGAAATAATCCATAATATATTTATGACATGTAGTAATCAATTGCACGTCAATACAAAACATTATTAACTAATAAATATCATTAATATATACATTAATTAACAATATAATTTATCATATGTGGATTATATAACATTAAAATTATAATTTTTTTTCTTATTTAATGTTATTAAAATAAAAATTGGTTTTATTAGATAGAAAACTTTTATATAGATGATAATCGTTGAAATGAGTCTTCAAGTTTTGATTTTATACATGGGTTATAATTTTTTTTAGTTAATTGTAAATATGACATTAATGTAAATATTTTACATGTAAATTTTGAATTGAAATGATATTTTAATGTGTTATTTGTATTAAAATATGATTTATTATATAATTATATTCCTTTTTATGTATTTTTATTGGGTTTGATTTTAAAGGGATCTTGCATGGCTATTGTAGAGTTGCATTTGTGTAGCAGCTAAAATGGCCTTTATCAGTGCTAGATAGAGCACTGAAAAAGGTCCCTTTATCATCACATCATATAGCACTCATAAAGGGTTTCTTTATGATTGCTTCATCTAGCATTGATAAAAGGTGTCATTATCGGCTCTTCATCTAGTACTGATAAAGGTACCTTTTATCACTTCTAGGAAAATCATTGATAAATAGTACCATTATTAGTGTTTTTCCTAACACGGGTAAAGGTTGTGGTATTTTAATATTTCTTAGATTATTAGCACTTTTAAGTGCTGATAAAAATCATTCTTAGTTTTATTAAAATCATATTTTATAGTGTTGTTTGATCTATCCAGGCGTCCATAATATTCATACTAAAGGTATAAATCTTCCGTATAGGATATTTTCTTGTCTATCTATAGTTTGTATTAGTAAATGGAAAAAATTCACATCCAACTCAAGAGTAACAGGGTCCCAACTAATCACATGACTGAGATCCATGTGATAGTTCTTCAATTGAGAGACGTGGAATAAATTATGGACAACACCGAATCTTAGAGGTAAGGCTATCCAATATGAAACTGTACCAATCTGTTCCATAATTTCAAATGGTCCAATATACCATGGATCCAACTTCCCTTATTTTATCAAGCGTCGATGACCATGTCTCAGTGACACTTTTAAGAAGACTTGGTCCCTCATATTGAAAGAAAATGTGTGGTGATGGTGATGTATATAAAATTTCTATTGGCTCTGAGCCATTTCCATCCACTTTTAGATCATCTAGATCCTTTCCATAGCCTCATGGGTTAAAATGGGTCCAATTAGTGAAGTATCTCATATTTTCACCCAACATAGTGGAGAATGATATGGATTACAAATGTCAATGTATTTTATCATGGGAATTGTTCCCATGCACAATGGTGGAAATGTTTCTATCAAATTCTCACCCATATCTTCCATCATGTTGTTTTGGTCTATATGTACTGGTCTTACTAGGATCTTCAATTCAAAAAAATTAAATTCCAGAATGTAATTCCATCTTTGGATCTCCTGAAATGAGGTTTCATTAAGTGACGAATAAGGTTGTTTTTGAGTATTTCTACCTTTAGAAACCACTTCCACATTTTACAGACTATAATTCCATCTTATAAAGATTTAAACCAACTGAATGGACCTCTATAGTTTTTTTTGATGAAGTTCGTAATATGGACTCAAGAAACACTAAAAACTCCTTAAATATCAAGTTTATAAAAGAACTGAAAGTATATGTAGGTGTTTCTTCTTTAATTAATTTCATCAACTGAGCTTGAATGAATTATTGGTATATGAAATCCTTGATTTTTTTTTTGGATTTTTATGGAATGTATATTGGAATTAATGATAAGTTTTGTCCCTCAAATGTGGGAATTTGTGACTATTTTAGTGTCATGATTCATCGGATTATTGTTTTGTAAATTTTGGTTTCTATTAATTGTGTGCTAAATTGTGTAAATGAAGAATATTTTCTTAAATAAAAATAAAAAATTTTATATAATTCTCATTGTTCTTCAAAAATTAAAATATCACATATTTTTAATAATAATATGTAAATAGTATTAAATTGAATAGTGTGTGTGTTTTTGGATTTAGTTCCAAATAATTTTTTTTAAATAAATTGAAACATAAATATTAAAAAGAAAAAGACAATGTTATTTTTTTAAATAACTTGTAAACAAGTTTTTATGTTGTTTTCAACTATGTGAAGACCTCTAATGAAAATTTATTATGCAAAAAAACTTTAATAATTGTCTGTGGGTAGATCACTTAGAATTAAATGGTCAAAGGATATTAAAGAATAACGAAGGTGTAAGGAGGCCTCCTTAAAATGATTTTAATAGCATAAAATGTATCATATATCTTATTTATAAATGAGAAAATGGATTTGATTTCCAATTAACATGAAATATATTTGAAGTAAATGAATGAGACAATAAAGTCAATTACGGTATGTCAAGACAAAAAATTTATGACTATATCCTAAATACATGTGTTGCACATTCATAAATTCCAATATTTGTGTCAAAAAAATATAATATGAGTTTTAAAAGTTATAATTAGTGTGATAATAATATTGTTTTTATGTTTTTTGACTAATGAACTGTAAATGGTTATTGGAATTGTATCTTTTGAAACATTAAAGATTCGAAAATAAATTATAAAATCTTCATGATTTTATTTTTTCTCTATCATATGTGTAAATTTTTTTATTTTTCTTACATTTATTCATTATTCTTTTACTCAAAATCATGAACATTTCAATTCATTTCCAAACCTAGATGTTTCAATGTATATTGGTTATCGTGTTCATCCTTAGGCGTGCAGTCTGAATATTTTATCACCCTCTTATATGATGTTGGTTGACTCTTTATTTTCACAAATCATTGAATCTTATCCCTACCCCTTTGTTATATGTTGTAATTATGAGGTTTTATCTAACAAGGAGTTATTAATGGCGATCTACCCCTTTGGATCGAGTATATTTTATAGGGAAAGCTGAAACAATAACAAAATATTTTGGTTCTAAAGTCTAAAATTATTGGTGTGAAAAGACATGAATTTAAGTAGACCGACCTAAATCGATGTTGGTTGAATCATGCATAAAGAAGTTTTCTTTTAATTTTTTATAGAATTATTTTTTTTAATAATATATTATTTAATTATGTGAGAAATATATGTATAAATTGATATCTATGAAATTAAAATTATGTGTTTAATGTTTAATATTTATTGAAAATATGACTTTAATTTTTATTTTTAAGAATAACTAAGTCTGGGTCACCCCATAAGTTGAACTGCTTATAATGTGAATGGGGTATAACTCAATTTTTAAATCTACATTAAATTTGTGTATAAATGAAACTATTGTCTTTAACCCTAACCTGGTCAAATCCATTAATCATATATACCCCTTGCATTAGTTTCATGGTCATCGTTAATTAAATTATATTTCATTCCACTTAAATGATTGGATTATATACCTTTCCTACAATCATCGTATACTATTTTATGTGGGAGTGGTGAGTGTGATCAGGAGCCTCTCAAAGTGTGTTAAAAACCAATATTATCCTTGGAGATTGGTCATAGAATACCTATAGAGACCCAAACTTTACGTATATAGACATTACATTACTTTTTCGGAATACTTAATACATAACAAAAACAGACACCAAAGGACAGCAATAGTTTAGTGTCTTTGGAAACTTGGAACATAATCTTCTAATCTTGGTTAAAGATCTTCAACATCTCCCATAAAGATCTTCATTTTTTTACCTAAAATATTTCTTTATATCCTGTGGAAAAGAAAACATACAAATGGTCAGCTCAAATGCTCAGTAAGGGTAGGCATGGAGAAAATAAAAAAACCATATACATTTTTACTTCAAAACATGAACATAAATTTTAAACATCAAAATCTTGAGTTGAAAAATAAATATGGCATTACATAAGACATAGATCATAAAGGAAAATAAATCATGATAAAATAGCATGGTAATAAAACATTTAATTGTGTCAAACCATTAATCACATTATATGATTTTCATAGTAGCCAAGGCATTGTTTCCAAGAACATCTTAGTGGACAAAGTCCCTCTCTGAATCGAGTTCACTCCTCATTCCAGTCCTGTATCACTAAACCGGATTAACTTAACATTCTATCCATGTCTATCTCATGAGATATAAATCTTTACCCAATGCATTGGCGGGAGATATAGGTCCCACACATCTCATAATGAAATCATTCTTACTTGTGCCACAACATAAACATAAATCATTCATCATAACCCAAAGAATAAAAATGGGTTTCATAAACATCATCCCATCATAACATATTCCATATAAAACAAATGGATATCATTTCATCATAAGAAAATTGAAACCTTGTAAATCATAGAGATATTATACTTGAAACATAAATATATAAAATATTGTCATCTTAGATGGAAAATGGTTTTGATAAAACACTTGAAAAGAATTCTTGAGGAAAATATCTGTTCTTCTTAAAAATCATTTTCTTTTCACAAAAGGCTGCACAATTTTAAAAGAAAAGTATTTTATTTAAAATAACCATGAAATATTTTAGAGTAAACTTCATTAAAATAAGGTTTTATGAAACCGTAAAAATCCGTTCATTTCGTATAAGATAAAAAAACATTCTTCTCGTACTTTTGCTAGAAAAGTCAAAAAAGTACCTTGTAACGTAAACAAAAGAAAGATTCCTTACATAACATGTCGTAAAAGTAATAAATGGGTAAAAATTTATTTAAACATAAATGAAACCATTTTTATTAAATAGGGACACGAATGAAAAATATAACCCCAGTACATACTTACGAATAAATAATCTCTGATAAAAACGAGATTGGAAAAGTTATCCCTTACCTTAGGTCCGATATGCTTCGTAAGTATCTGAAACTCCTGTATAATGATTTAAATAATGTCATTTACTTATTATAGAATCATATTCATTGTTATGATATCATATATGGTTCACTTATGACTTTATATTACCTATTTTTTTGTAAATTCCATGTTAAAGCAGTGTTTTGGGTAAAATCGTTTTATTTATCATACGTGTTTGGACTTGTTGTTATTGATATTATTATTACTCATATCATTATTTACTTACTTAAAGAATGTAAATAATGATTTATATATCATATATATTCAGTATATATATATATATAATAGATAGATAAATGAAATGAAATACACCGTTCATGGAGACGGTAAGCCGTACGTACGCATGAACGTTGTTTTTCTTTCCTTATTGACTTGAATGAAAGTAGGTAGATGACATATATATATATATATACATAAATCCAGTAGCTTAATTATGTCATTTATTTCATTATTATTCATTATATATACTTTATAATCATTCTTAAATGGTTAACATGGATAATGAATCTCATCGCGTCATAGAGACGGTGATCCGTACGTACGCACGAGCGATGATATCATTACCATAATTATTAAATGGAATTTTAGTGGATTATATAACATCTAAGAATCATTATGATGTTATAATAACCTTATATAGTTATTCCTTACACCAGTGTACCCTTCCATGTAAGGTGGTGGTGGAAAAACACATTACACCACGGCGTGGAGACAGTATTTCGTACGTACGCACGCGCGGTGATTTCGTTTTCCGTATGATGGATAGAAGGTGAAATAGGGTTGTTTCATAATTATAATAAAATATAAGTATGTTAGTGATACTTATGTTACTACTTTATAATGAAACAAATAAATAAGAATAAGTAGAAGAAGAAAGAAACTTGAAAGAATCGGTAGAAGAGATTACCTCTTCTTCGACGCACCTCATTTAAGCTTCCTCTTAAGGCACTAGAGTTTGTATTTTGAGGAAAAAAAAACCTCTATAATGTTTCTAGAGTAGTTTATAAAGGAAATTTTCAGGGGTTGGACGAGATTTAAGGCTCAAAATTGTGTAAAGAGAAGAGGGAGTAGGTGCCCTTTTTTAAGGGAGGAGAGGGGCACTTTAGGAAAAAACTGAAAATATTATTTTATAATAAAGTCATATTTGGTTAATAATGGCTCCAAAGTGAATTATTTAGAATCTAAAGTGGGGATGGTTCTAAATCATCTCATAAAATAGGTTTTATACAAGTTTAGGTTACTATTTTAACCTTATCATTTAGATTTAACTCTATGTTAAATAATTTAACTTTTACCGTGTCTTCTTGTTTTCTTACACTATATGGTTAATAAACATAATATAACAAGACAAAATAACCCCAAGTGGTTCATTATTCATATATATAACTTTATCTATGTCATTTGGCCGAACCTTAGATTTTTAGGAATAGAATTAAAAATATAATATTTGTTTTAAAAACTATTTTATGTCAATTTTGACACTATTTGGTAATTGATTTTTGTGAAAATCATAACAGCATGATTAGTTCGAAAAAAAGTTAATTGAATCAATACTAACACTACGTATTAACCTAAAAAATTAGTGTAATTTATAAAAAGTCTCAAATTAAATTTATTTTGGTATTTACAACATCAATTATGTGAATATTTCATTAATAAGGTAATTACTATATCACCATTGTGTCATAAATAAATTAAATTATTTAATCTATAAAAATTATAAATAAAATACCATTATGTAGGAAATATTTTTATATTTCTAATGAATATTTATAGTAGAATTTATCTTATGTATAACCCTATATTAAAAATGTTTTAGTTATTAAACTTTGATTTTAACTATTTTAACTCTTCTTTAAATAAAATAATAATAAATGTCCTAATCTAATCCAAGTGGACCTAAAGGGTAATATTGTATTAATAAGGTTTTTTATGGTCGAATTACACTTATCAAATAGAATTATGACTTTTTTTAGGGTAATAATAATATCATTTTTACCCTTAATTTCCCTATTTACTTTTAACCGTGGTAAATAAAAGTAAAAAGTTACTATTCACCAAAAATTATTTTTATCTTATTGAACAAAATTTTAGTCCGTGATATTAACCGTGTATCTCGGATTTTCAAAATTCAACTCACAGAAGCGGTAAAATTAAGTTTTATGTACAATTGCAAATGTTCTTAGGAGGTGGGTAAAAGACGGTGAAAAGTTCAATAAAATTTTTATATATCTAAAATTATTATAAAATGACTCCAATGAATTACATTGAAATTATATAGGTATTATGTATCAATTTTTACCTAAAATAAATTTAAATGAAATAAATAATTATTTAAATAAAAAGTCAATTTTTAAATAGTAACCCAGTGTTTTCACTATTCATCAAAAAATTGAAAGTTTTCAGAAAAATACCAAAAATTCACCCTTGGCTAATTTTGATATTCTGAATCCAAAAATGAAGTCCATTTTGAAAGATAAAATTTATAAAATTTCAAAAATTGTGTATTACTATTCATAACGGCTAGTTTATATAATATTTTAATAACATATTGTTGTTTAGTGAAACTCAGTATTGCATACAACACACGCTATTGTGGAAGGTCGTGATTGCGTGTAAAGCAAGCCAAGTCTGGGTTGCATGTAGTGAAAGATTCCTTTGTTTTGTGTTTAATATAATCCAACAATATTTAATTTATACATTGAATATATATATATATATATACACTCAACGTTGCATAGAATAACTTCTATCAAAGAAACTTGAACTTTTGTGTTACACGATCCAAGAATAGTGTTGTATATACTGCAAGCTAATATGGTGTTGCGTATAGCACAAGATAATATTGGTGTAGCATACAACACAAGACATAAAATAAATTAAAAATAATACTTCTCATAAAATCTCGGGGTGTTACAATACCCCACTTACGAGTGTGGAATCTAACCCAACTCATGAATGCATCCCACATGTTATTCAAAACCCGTAGTGCTCAAATAATCCATATACCTAGTGAAATAAAATAAGGGATGTTAAAATTGATTTTATATTGGAAAAAATAAGGATATAAGTAAGGTGAAGTAAAGGGAGACAACTATCACTCAAATCCCACAACACTTGTTGTCTCACTTGAATTAGAACAAAATAATGACCTAAATTAAATGAATGAAACTCAAGCTGCAAGGACCCCCTTGGATCAAACATATTTTATTTCTACATAACCATGGAGTGTGAGAGGTTTATAAGGGAATAACACAAGGTGATTTTTGGGGAATAAAAGTGAAAAATAGAATAAGTATAAGAAAAAAACTTGAATCTGGAAAAAAGAGAGTAAAGTAATAAAATTCAGCATCCAACATCATGTTAAGTAGACTCATAATAGAAAAAACCCCAAAACCCTCCATTTCCCTTTAATTAGATGATGAACATCCTTTCTATTGGAAGAAGAAAATGAATATTGTACTAAGAAGGTTCAACTCCACCTCCATCTTTCTCCATGTAGAAAACCCTCATCATCTTCATCAAATAGAAACAAGAGATTCATTTTTGAGAATAACGGGTGGCTCAACTTATCTACATTGAAGAATAGTGTAAATATGGTGTTCTTGGAGTTCATGATTTTGGTGTGGCTTGGGTTTAGAGAAATACATTCAAGATATAGAATCAATCAGAATTTGGGTTTTACTAACATGTGTTTTCATCATTGAGTCGGGATTTCTTCTGTTGTTGGTTCAAGTCATACTTGTATCTGGGATAAAGTACTTTCAAAATTGGATGGTAGATGTGTCTTTGGTGAAGAATTTTAGGTTTAGGTTTTTGAAAATTGTTATTATGACTAAGTGTTTTATATTCTAGAAGGAGATATTTTGGGATCTGAATTTGGAACCAGTGGAGGCAATGACAGCAAAACCAGAGGTTCAGAACCAAGTGACAACAATGGCTCCATTCTAGCAGGAAAAGTTTGGAAATGAAGGTAAATGAGTTTCTAATGCTGCATTGTTTACTCGAAGAAGTTGATAGTGTCAGTACATTCATGGGTAGCTAGTGATTTCCTTTATTGAGCATTGAATGATCACTATGATCAAAAGGTGACAGAATCGGTAGAACAGAATTTTTTTTTCGTAGCTCGTTTATAAATAAATGGACATGAGCCACGCTCTCAATGTTGTATGGTTATCATTATGATTTTGATTGACTATGAAGCATGTTTTCTATTTTCTCTTAGTTAGTGTTCCAGATTGGGAGCTTGTATCTCAATGCTGCATTTCTCTTATTCTTCTCTTATTTTAAAGTTATAGTGTTTTGTGGAGTAGGATTTGTTCCAAACTATGAAAATTCCTCGTGAACTATATCGAGTGTTCTCTTTCTATTTTTCATCATTACACTTCAGGAGTGAGATGAGGGTTTCTTTGAGCATCGATTTGGTGTGTGGATTGAGTGTGATGTTTCTTAGTTCAGATACACTAAATCTATCATTTATTTTTAAATTATTACTTGTTAGTTTTGTATTGTTGGATATAATTTTGGAGTATTGGGATCCAACATTGTTTAATTTATCCAGGAATTGAAAGAGTGTGTCTAATCATTCTTCGGATTCATATGATATATGATGTTTAATTTCTTCATTTATTTTTCATATTCAACTGTATATTGGAATCGATGACAAGTTACGTCCCTCAACTATGGGAATTTTTTCCTATTTGAGAATCACGATTCATCTAATGATTGTTTTTGACATCTTGGTTTCCATTAATACTTTTTCTATATGATGTGATAAATTTCGTATATGAAGAACACTTTGTTAAATAAAATTTTAAAATTTATAGCATTCTCGTTGTTATTCAAAAAATAAAATATTGAATATTTTTTAGAATAATATATAAATATGTTTAAATTGAATAGTGTGTTTTTGGGGGTCTAGATCTATATAATTTCATTATAAATAATTTGTGATGTAAATATTTTAAAAAATAAAAAATGTTACTTTTTTTAAGACTTATAAACATGTTTTGATGATTGTTTTCAACAATATGAAAGGATCGAATGAAATTCATTGAATTGGAAAAAGCATTAATAAGTTGATGTGAAACTAGTTGGAGTGGAGCACTTGGAATTAATTGATCAAAAGAAATTATAAAAAATAACAGTTTAATGAGAGATTAAAAAATTGATCATAAGAAATTTTAAAAAGTAACTATACAAATGAGATCCTTGATATAATGTTTGGATTTTTCATGGACTGTATTTAGGAATTAATGAGAATTTGTGTCCCTCAAATGTGGGAATTTGTGACTATATGAGTATCATGATTCAATGGATGATTGTTTTTGAAATCAAGGAGATGACACCATGTTTAGGTAGAATTGTAATAGAAAAATCCCCACAACCACCCTTTTACCTTTAATTAGATAACCAACATCCTTTCAATTATGAGAAGGACATGAGTATTGTACCAAGATGGTTCAACTCCCCCTCCATCTTTCTACATGTGGAAAAACCTCATCATATTCCTCAAACAATGAAAACAGAATCAGTTTTGAGAATAGTCATTGGTTCAACTTATCTACATTGAAGTATAGTGGAAATATGGTGTTCTTGGAGGTCTAGATATTTGTGTGTCTTGGGAAAATAGAAATATGAGCAAGCTCTAGAATCAATCATAATTTGGGTTGCACTAACATGGGTTTTCATCATTATGTCAGGATTTGTTTAGTTGGTGGTTCAAGTCATACTTTTAAGTGGGATTATGTACATCCTTGGTAGGTAGATGTGGATTTGGTGAAGACTGTTAGGTTTGGGATTGTGAAAAATGATATTATAAATGAGTGTTTTATATTCTATAAGGAGATATTTTGGGATTAGAATTCAGAAACATTGGAGTTAGTGATAGAAGAACTAGGGGTTCAGAACCAAGCAGCTGCAACGGTTTCATTTTGAGTGGAAAAGTTTGGAAGGTAAGGTGGAAGAGTTTCAAACACTATAATGTTCACTAAAAAAAGTTGATATAATCAGTGTGTCAGTGGGTAGCTGGTGATTTTTTCAATCGATCATTGGACGACCACAAAGACCATAAGGTGGGAGAACCGACAGAACTTGAAAGGTTTTTTCAAATATTATTTATAAATTGATGGTCATGATCCAATTTCTCAATGTTGGATGGTTTTCATTATGCTTTGGATTGACTATAAAGCCTATTTTCCATTTTCTCCTAGGTAGTGTTCTAGATTGGTTACATATAACAAAATGATGTCTTTCTCTTATTCTTATCTTCTTCTAAAGTTATATTGTTTCCATAGAGTAGTACTTGTTCTGAACTATATAAATTCCGTGTGTTCTATGTCGAGTGTTCTATTTCTATTTTGCTTCATTCCACTTCAGGAGTGAGTGGAGGGTTTTGTTGAGCATTGATTCGGTGTGTGGATGGAGTGTAAATTTTCTCAGTTCAGATACACAAAGCCATCACTTATTTTTCTATTCTTATCTATTGGTTATGTATTTTTTGAAAGAATTTTGGATTCTAGGGATCCAACTTGGTTTAATTTATCCAGTTATTGAAAGAGTGTGTTTAATCATTCATTGGTTTCATATGATATCTTATGTTTAATTTCTTTATTTATTTTTCTTTTTCAACTAAATATTGGAATCAATGAGAATATGTGTCTCTCAACTATGGTAATTTTTGACTATTTGAGTGTCATGATTCATCAAATGATTTTTTTCGACATCTATAATTCCATTAATTTATTATTATTTTTTATTTTTAATATAATATGCTAAATTTGGTATATAGAGAAAATTTTCTGATATTAAAATAAAAATTTTATAGCATTCTCATTGTTCTTCAAAAAATAAAATATGGCTATTTTTAAGAATAATATATAAATATTTTTAAATAGAATACTGTCTTTTTTTCTAGATCCATATAATTTATTTGAAAATAATTTTAGACATAAATATTTCTTAAAATATACAATGTTACTTTTCTAAGATGTATAAAATGGTTTGATGATTGTTTTCAACTATATGAAAAGGTCGAATAAAATTCTTTCAATTAGAAAAAGATTTAATAATTTGACCTGAAACTAGTTTGACTGGAGAAAATAGCATGAATTGATAAAAGGAAATTATAAAAAATAATGGTGTAATGAGAGATTTAATAATTGATCAAAGGAAATTTTAAAAATATTTGTTAATATGAGATCCTTGATATAATGATTGGATTTTTCATGGACTGTATATTTTAATTAATGAGAATTTGTGTCCCTCAAATGTGAGAATTTGTGACTATCTGAGTATCATAATTCATCAAATACTTGTTTTTTACATTTTGGTTTCCATTAATTCAATACATTCTTGTTTTAAAAATGATGTACTAAGTTGTGTATATGAAGAATATTTTCTTAAATAAAAATAAAAAATTTATAGCATTCTAATTTTTCTTAAAAAAATAAAGTATCACATATTTTTAAGAATAATATATAAATATTTTTAAATTGAATAGTTTTTTTAAGTCTAGAAACATATAATTTATTTTTAAATAAATTTAACCATAAATATTTTAAAAAATACAATTCTATTTTTTTTTAAAAACTATAAACATGTTTTGATGATTGTTTTCAACTATATAAAAAACTTGAATAATATGTTATAAATCATAAAAAACATTAATAATTGTCTGTGGGGATATTTTGGAATTAAATGGTCAAACGACATTAAAAAACAATGAAGGTGTAATGAGAGCTCCTCTAAATTAGATTAAAATCATGAAATATATTATTTATCTTATTTATAAATGATAAAATGGATTTTTTGTCAAATTATCATGGGATATATTTGAAGCTAAATAATTAGACAATAAAGTCAATTATGCTAAGCTAGGATAACAAAGTTAAGACTTATATTCTAAATCCATGTGTTTCACAATCTTAAATTCCCAATATTTTTGTCAAAAAATATAGTATAAGTTTTAAAATTTTACATTAGTGTGCTCACAATTTTTATTTTTTTTTTATTTTAGTAGAATTTATAGATTTTTACTTTTTGACTACTGAACTATAATTGGTTGTTTTCATTATATCTTTTGGAACCTCAAAGATTCAAGAATAAATTATAAAATCTTATTGATTTTGTTTTTTATTTATCACATGTGTAGTTTTTCTATAACATATATGCATTCTTCTCTTATTCAAAATAACAAATCTCTCAATTCATCTCCCAACCTAAATGTGTCTGTGTATATTGGTTATCATGTTCATCCCTAGGGGTGTTGTCTAAATTTTTTTTCATTATCTTATATAATGTTTCTTGACTATTTGTATTCACCAATCTTTAAAATTTAAACCCAACCCCTTACCATATGTTGTGAATATCAGGTCATCCCTTTCTAGGGATGCTTAATGTTATTCGAATCCTTTGGATCAATTATATATTATAGTGTAGTAATAAGCAAAAAAAATTCCTTGTTTTGAAGTCTGAAATGATTGGTTAGAAAAGACATGAATTTTAGTAGACCAACCTAAACTGATGTTGGTTTATTCATGGGTAAATAATATTTCTTTTCATTTTTTATAGAATTATTTTTGTAATAATATATTTTTTAATTATGTGATAAGTAAATGTGAAAATTGATATCTATGAAAATAAAATTATTTGTTTAATTTTTAATATTAGTTGAAAATATGTCTTTTATTTTTTTACTTTTAAGAATAATTAAGTCTGGATCACCCCTCAAGTTGAACTACTTATAATTTAAATGGTACATAAATCATTTTTCTAAATCAGCATTAAATGTGGGAATAAATGGACCAAATGAATTTAGGCATGACCTAGTCAAATCCATTAATCATCTATACCCCTTACATCTTGCATCAGTTGGTATCAAAGTTTTGGGTGATATGATAGAAAAAATATCATTTCATTTTATTAGTTGTTTATACTTTAACCTTGTTTATGTATTGTTTTTACTTACCAATTAAAAAATATTTTTTATTTCTTTTAAAACCTTTATATTTGATTATTATTATGAATTATTTAAAAAATACTATATAACTAATTATTCACACTTTAAAATTTTATTTATCACATGTAATTAATTTCATTATAATTAAATTAGATGAATGGAAAACATTTGAAGATGAAAACTCAGAAGATACAACCAGTTGATGCTGAGAATGTTGTTGTATGGCTCCATTTATAGCAAAAAAAAAAATCCTCATGGGACTGATGCAGTCCCATCGTTATTCTATATCCCTAGCACACATCAAGCAAGTTGGTCTGACCTCTTAGTGGAATACTCAACACTAGGGGAATGATAAGTCTCTCTACATCTATTCCCACAGCATGGGCTATAATGGGTGTAATAAAGGAGTGTGAAGCTCCTGAATCAAAGAAAGCACTAAAAGGGTACCAAACAAGTTGATCGTACCTCTAATGATCTATGGTTCATCCAGAACTGCTACCTCCACTCTGTGCAATTGAACACGCCCAGCTCCTATTCCCCTATGCTAATGACCGCCCCTATGACCACGCTCGGGTCAAGGTCCCTAAGGAACGCCTTAAGGTCGACCCCTACCTACTCCATCTCCCCTTAGAGAATTAAAGGACTATTTTCCTTTCTACTGAAACAGCCTGACTGGAAACTGCTACTAAGGATGGAATTTAACTTGTCCACCTCCACCAAACTGAGCTTGAGCATCCATTGGAAACTGACTCTGAAGACGTAAATTAACCCCACATATGATACACCTCATCCCCAATCACATAGAAAGGGTACGAGAACCACTAGAACTAGAACGATGTAATGGAAACTACTGAGGTCAACCCCCTACCAGTTCAAACCTCAAGGTTTCTGGAACTTGAGACTAGCCACTTGTAAGTTTACCTCTCGAAGTACTCTATTGGCTCTCCTATCACTGCATACATCCTCACAAGTGAATCCTCTCAATCACCTCTTCCTTCTTCTAGACCTCAAGATACATTTTCAATGTAAAAGGAGTAACAACATACTAGATAGAAGGGTGGAGTGTCTCCTCAAGCCATCTCACAAGAGACTCCTCATCTAGAAAGAGATCTGTGGATAAGTGAAGAATATCCTTGAACTTGATCCCAAGTTACCATACTAACATAATCCCTTACGTAAGGGAGAGTAGATCTTACCTCTTCTCAGCTGTCCTAGTTGATGGAAGAACTATTCATATAATTCCATTAGAAATTCAACCCACAAGACGTTTGTTTCCTTCCTCTCCCCTAGATAAAATGTCCACCACTAACACGTAGCTCCCCACATCTGACTCACTACCAAAGGAACCCAGTACTATATCAAATTCTGGATCAAACTAAAGGTGATCTCAAGATCCTTGAGCCAGCTCTTCATCTCCATGTCTAAAACACTACCCTCGTACTTTCCAAAAGACTTCCACTGAAAATTGTGTAACATTCTATACCACTTTTCATCCTCCTCTAATAGATCAGCCCTCTGCCGATCAACCAGATCAGCTTGCTGAGCCTCAACCATCCGAGCCACAATCAGACAATGACCGGGTTCCATAGTTGAAAGGTAAACAAATAATTTATAAGCCTGAGTAGTATATAATTTTATTTAAGATTTATTTTAATTCATTCCTTTCATCCTATTCATTTTAACCTTCCTAAAACAACCCAATTAACATAATAACACAATTCATTATGATGCATGTACCTTTCCTAGGTCTCTACCACTAATGGAAAAATAACCTATACCAATGATTTGGGAAGTCTCTGGGTGATTTGGAATGGGAATAGACCTATCCCAACATTTTTTTCCAAACCATTGGGATAGGTAAATCTAAAAAAAAGTTATAGTGGAGGTTTGAACCCACAACCTACACATTATATATCATAGACTTTACCACTATCCTAAAGTTAACATTGTGAATATATTTTGATATGTGTGTGTGTGTGTAATTTATATATTGATTTATTTGATGATATTAGACAAAAGAATTCATAAAAATAATAAGAGTGCATATTCCAATGGTTCTCAAAACCGTTGGGATAGGCCTATCCCAATGATTTTGAGAACCATTGGGATAGGTACCAACCCTATCCCAATGGTTTTCTAAAACTGTTGGGATATGTGTTCTCAAACTGGTCTATCCCAACAGTTTTGGGAAATTTTTGGGATAGCCATACCCTTGGAAAATGGTTTTTTAAAACCGTTGGGAAAAGTGGTGTCAAAGTGGGCCATCCCAATGGTTTGGGAAAACAATTGGGATAGTTATACCCTTTCCCAACGATTTTCCAAAACTATTGAGAAAAGTGGTGTCAAAGTGTCTTATCCTAGTGATTTTTGAAAACTATTGGGAAAGGGGACCTATACTAATGGGTTTAAAAAACCATTGGTATAGGTGAAATGGTATAGGTAGGATTTCTAGTATTGTACCCAAAAAATAGTGTAGCCTCACTTGGTCGTTTTGTAGACTTATATTCCTTTCATTAGATAATAGGGGGGCCTAAAATCCCATGTCCTAGCTGGTCTTCCCAGGCCTATGTCACACACCAAGATCACCTTATATTGTTTCCCTACCAATCCATGCAATCCTCAGTGTTCCTAAATCCAAACTTTGTCATGTATCTCAACCATCACCTCTAATACCATTTCATTAGGACCCCCTCCCTCCAAATATGCCCCTCCTGGGATGTCAATGATAAAAGGAAGGTAATAACCCCCAAGTCCCACCTCTAGTAAGCTCCGGGGTGGTGAGCAGCACCAAGGGTATACATGTCTCGAAAAATGGGAGGCATTACCCTTTTTAAATAAACATGTTCAGGAGATAAAAGGTTTCATCCCAAAAACAACTCTAAGATATATATAAAAGAAAACCAAAATCCTTTCCACATGAATATTTAAAATAAAAATATTACAATTGAAAAAGTCGCCAAATTAAGTACCAAATGTAATATAAAGTAGCGACTTAACAACTATTCCAAATCTTGAGCTAGTAATGCCCAACATGGCCCAGAAAATACTCCTAGAAACCTGAAAATAGTTTTTATATATTTAGGGTGAGCATACAAGTATACTGAGTAGGAAAACCAAAAGTATCACGTGCACATGTGAAAGAAGCATACAAATGACCCTCTGAGAAAATAGTAGAACCAAACAGCACCTAAGCGGGTATAATAACAACCCCAACCTCACCAAGGCATGATCACCAAATAATGGAATTAAATTAAAGTAATATAACAAGAATAGTGATGATAGGGTACCCCCATACCACTTTCCCACTAATTATCCACTCTCACACCCTAACGACAAACGTATTGGATCTCCCACCTCATCTAAACAGCCCACATCACAATCCACCCGCACACACCTAGGCCTCACAACCACACCTCGTCCCATTACTGGAGCCATGAGACACATCACATCTCACCCACAAACACCAGGTCCCCATTCCACATCACATCGTGCCTGAAGACACCTGGGCCACATACCACATCACATCCCAAAATCCCCTAGGAAAGCACAACACATCTCCTCCTGAAGACACATGTGAAAACACAACACATATCATCTAGAAGACACCTGGTAAAACACAACACATCTTGTCCCTAAGACACCGGGGAAAACACAACACATCTCATCCCAAAGACACCTGGGAAAAAAAACTAACCCGCACACACCTGGTACCCACAAACCACAACTTGATAAAATAATCTCGGGGTACTTCTACCTAGAATAAGGATAAGGGAAGAGTGGGTGGCCATCTGTCCATCCTTCCACCAGAATTTTTGGGAAAGATACCCTCACCCATGATGATGGGGGTGTTTAGGATATAGTTCCCCACTAGGGTGGGGTGCGTATAGATATCACAAGTAAAATAAACGTATATATAGACATAATAACAAACACTCCTACCCAACCTGTGGGTTCTCAAACAAACACCCATATAAAAAACTACCAACTTTATTGCTACCTCTAAATGTAATTACCATACAACAAGCCACAACTTCTTTTCAATTCACAACCAATTTTTTTAAACCATTACCATTATTCATTCACAATTCATTTTTTCATTCCGTTAACCAAACCAACCCAAGACAGTCCCAAACTATATTAATCAATAATTTATTCATCCATTCCATTACTCTCTAGGAAACTACCGAGGACAACACATAACCAGCAAAATAAAAAAACACAAACATGGAGAAACTCTAGGTGAATTTTACATACCAACTAAAACAAGTCCCCAATTACCAACCACATCCAGTAACACAACCAAGTCACAAATAGATTACATCCCCACTACACAACACTACTCATCGAATCCACAATTAATCAATCTCTCAACCTGATATTCCATTCCCTGGTCAGGTTGATATATTATCTATAATTTCATCCACCACACCACCTAAACAAACCCACAACACACGCATGTGATTCACCAATGTACCAAAGCACAAACCAGAGCGTATCCACACATCACAACATTTCCATTTCACATTCCATATTACCCACACACACAACCACACTATCCTACAAAACAATCACCCCCATACCATAGCATAACATATTTCTAGATATAACAAGGAATTCGTTATATAATTATACTTTTTAATTCATGGGTTTTCACAGAAACTAGGTAATATTGGGGTATACTTTTATTATCCAAGTGTCTGTGATTTACC
Organism: Viscum album; assembly: GCA_963277665.1. Taxonomy (NCBI): domain Eukaryota; kingdom Viridiplantae; phylum Streptophyta; class Magnoliopsida; order Santalales; family Viscaceae; genus Viscum; species Viscum album. Next base: position 1,680,192,517 of record OY728153.1, on the reverse strand, counting down.
AATTTCTATTTAGGCTGATACCATAACAACCACAACCAAATAATCACACACAATAAATAAAACCAGTGCAAACAAAGCCACCAAACACCACCATTTTCTGGGGCATTCAGCCCATATAACCACAATATCACAAACAATAAGCAAAGCTTTAAAAATCATTCGATAAATCCATATACCCTTTTATTTAAATTACATGGTTATTTATATTTAATGAAGATAGTACAACCATAATCCAAGGGTAACAAAAGAAAAACCCCTCCTGAATGATGCACAAATAAAGAGAGACAAGGTAATCTCTACCTCGAAGGGGTGTCAACATTCTTTGCACAATAAAGGATCATGTAATGGTCCTCTAATCACCAATACTGAAAGATATGCATCCATTAAAGGAAACAAAAACACCATTACACCAACAATAACTGAAATAGACCCCATTAGGATTCATGGATAACCACATTCCATGGAATGATGAGGAGATATGGAAGAGAATGAGACCCAAACTGAGGGAAACTACTAAAAAATGATGAGAGAATGTACCTTGGACAACCACATATAGAAAATTAATGATCACAAAGATTAAAAGATTAAATAGGGAGGAAGTGGGTTCAATGAAATCATAGGGTTTTTAAGGTCTCATTTGGAAAGAGAGGTGGGAGAGAAAATAGTTGAGTGAATGAATGTTCAGCTGAAAAGAATTTTTAAAATAGAATTGGGTCGGGGTATTACATGACGTGTAATACCCTTTCATGTTATGTAATTCCTAGGGTTCAGTTCCTACTGAAAAATACATCGCCCATTAATTTTATTTTATTTTTCAAACCTCAAAATATTACACTCTGTGAATCCCTCCTTCACACTGTGTAAAAGTCAACACGTTGGGAAGGTTTCTAAGACAAACCGGTAAACCAAACTTCACAATTTGAAATCAAGTTATATGACGTGTAACCTCCATATATCTGGATTTCAACAACTGAACTTCTCCAAATTCCCTCCAAGACTCCTCCAATTACTTCTAGTGACCAAACTTGCAAAGTAACGGACTAGGAAGGCATGAAATGTTACAATCAATCTGATACATGATGTTTTCAATATGACCCTAAGTGTGTATTTTCTATAAAAAACATCCATTTTAGTTTAAAACACCCATCAAATATCCATAACTAATAATAAGAGAACATATTGTTTTCAAATTTTAGTAAAACGATCCATAATTCATTTTTCACATGTAGGAATTTACTGCATGTCAATCCAACACACGATGTGGTTGATATGACCCAAAGTGTGTGTTTTCACTAAAAAATAATCATTTTAGTTTAAAACACATATCAAATTTATAAAAACTAAGAAATCAAGGTCATATTGTTTTAAAATTTTAGTAAAAAGATTCATAATATATTTTTGTTGTGTAGGAATCGACTGCATGTTAATCCCACACATGATATGGTCAATATGACTCAAAGTAAGTATTTTCAATATATAAGAGTAATTTTAGTTTAAAACAAATATCACATATCCAAAACTGAGAAAATAATTCATATTATTCTCAAAATGTAAGAAAATAATCTATGATATGTTTCTGATATATAAGAATTGATCGTACATCAATCCAACACACTATGTGGTAAATATGACCCAAACTACATGTTTTTAATAAAAAAAAGTGTCATTTTAGTTTAAAACACACATAAAGTATCCAAAATCAAGAACATGAGATCATACTATTTTCAAATTATAGGAAAAAATATAAATAATATGTTTCTAACATGTATGAATCAACCAAATGTAAATCTAAAATATGATGTGGTTGGTATGACTCTAAGTGCATGTTTTTAATATAGAAGTTTTATTTTTTTTAAAACATGTATCACATTTCCAAAACCAATAAAACATGGTCGTATTATTTTTAAAATTTTGTAAAATGATCTATAATTTATTTTTGACATGCAAGAATCAACCACATGTCAACCCAACACACGATGTGGTCATTATGACTAAAAGTGCATGTTTTCAATATAAAAGTGTCATTTTTGTTTAAAAAGAGTATCACATAGACAAAACCAATAAATTATCTTGGATTATTTTTAATTTTAAAAAAATGATCCATAATATATTTCTACCATATATGAGTCCCTCGAACGTCAATTTGACAGACAATGTGGTCAGTATGACTCAAAGTATGTGTTTTCAATATGTAAGTGTCATTTTAGTTTAAAACACATATCAAATATCCAAAACTGAGAAAAAAAGCTCATATTGTTTTCAAAAATTAGGAAAATGGTCCATAATATATTTTGGACATGTAGGAATTGACCATACTTCAATCTGATGCATGATGAGGTCGGTATGACACAAATTTTATGTTTTCAATATAATTTTCATCTTAGTTTATAACGCACCTCACGTATTCAAAACAAAGAAAATGAGATCATATTGTTTTTAAAATTTAGGGAGACAATCCACAATTCATTTGTGACATGTAGGAATTGATTGCATGTCAATCTGAGAGATGATGTGCTCAGTATGACATAAAGTGTGTGTTTTCAATATAAAAGTGTCATTTTAGTTTAAAATGTGCATCACATTGAAAAAACCAATAAAATGATCTTGAATTTTTTTGAAAGTTTAAAAAATGGTTCATAATTCAATTTTTATGTGTAGTAATCGACCTCACATCAATCTGGAAAACTATGTGGTTGGTATGGATCAAAGTGTGTGTTTTCAATATAAGTCTCATTTTAGTTTAAATTGAATATTACATATCCAAAACCGTTCAAAAGAGCTTGGATTGTATTAAAAATTTAGTGAAATGATCCATAATATATTTCTGATAGGTAGTTATTAACTTCATGTCAATCCAATACATGATTAACTGATAATATCATTAATATATACTGTAATTAACAATATAATTTACCATATGTTGAATATATATCATTAAAATTAAAAAAAAAAATATTTTTTATTTAATATTATTTAAATAAAAATTGGTTTTATTACAGAGAAAATCTTTTATATAGAGGTTGATTGTGGAAATGATTCATCTAATTTTGATTTTGTATATGGGTTGTAATTTTTGTTGGTTAATTGTAAATATGACATTAATGTAAATATGTTTTATGTAAATTTTGAATTGAAATGATTATGGAATGTGTTATTTGTATTAATATTTGATTTAATATATATTTATATTCCTTTTTATGTATTCTGATTGGGTTTGATTTTATAGGGCTCTGGCATGGATGTTGTATGGTCGTAACTGTGTAGCAGGTGAAATGGCCTTTATCAGTACTAAATGAAGCACTAATAATGGGTCCCTTTATCAATGCTTTATATAGTATGGATAAATGGTTTCTTAATCTGAGTTTCATCTAGAACATATAAAGGGTATCTTTATCAGTACTTCATTTAGCACTGATAAAGGTACCTTTTATCAGTGCTAGGAAATGTTCTGATAAATAGAACGTTTATCAGTGTTTTTCATAACACTGGTAAAGGCTGTGGGATTTTAATATCACATAGATTGTCATCACTTTTAAGTGCTGATAAATATAATTATTAGTGTTGCTAAAAGTGTATTTTTTAGTCGGGTTTGATCTATCAATAATTCCATAATATTCATACTAAAGGTACATATCTTCCCCATAGGATATTTTCTTGTCTATCCATAATCTATATTGGTACATGGATAAACATAAAATCCAACTCATTAGTAACATGGTCCCAACTGTTCACATGACAGAGATCCATGTGACAGTTCTTGAGTTGAGAGACGTGAAAGACATTATGGACAACATTGAATCTCAACGGTAAGGCGAACCAGTATGCAACCATACTAATCCATTCCACAATCTCAAATGGTCCAACATACCATGGATCTAACTTCTCTTATTTTCTCAAGCGTCAATAACCATGTCTCAGTGAAAATTTTAAAAATATGTGCTCCCTCATATTGAATGAAAAAGGGTGGTGATGAAGATCAACATACAATTTCTATTGTCTCTTAGTCATTGACATCCACTTTTGGGTATTCTAGATCTTCTCCAAGTAATCAGGGATTAAACTAGGTCCAATTAGTGAAGCTTATCATGTTTCCACCCAACATAGTATAGAATGATATAGATAGCCAAATAATGCCTTAAATGGGACCGTATATATCATCACCTGGTAATTATTATTATTTGATAATTCCACTAAAGGCATGTGATATTCTCATGAGCCACAAAAAACCATGACCCAAACTCTTATCATGTCATCCAATGTTTGAATTGTGCATTTTTATTGTCCATCTCTCTTAGGGTGATATGTCATACTCATGGTAAAATGAGTTTTGAGAACCAATTACAACAATAACCACAATCAAAAAGTAAACCGAGGATCTATATTGGAAATAATTGAAACATGAAATCCTTGTAATTTGACCACCTCTAAAATATATAGCTGTGTCAAATCCTCTACAGTGTTCAACTCCCCAATCAAAAGGAAGTTTACCGAATTAGTGATTCAATCCAGAATCACCCAAATAGCATCGTTCTTTCAAATATTCCTTAGTTGACCAGTGAAAAAGTCCATAGAAATATACTCCCACTTCCATATAGGTATAGGCAGAGACTATAACATACCAGTCTATCATTGATGATCAACCATAACCTACTGATATATTAGACACTTTATAGCGCAATCTTCAATCTTTCATTTCTTACCTGACCACCAGAATTGATTTCTCATCACCTTTACATTTTTTGAAAACCCTGATGATTATACCATTTTTAATGGGGATACACCGAATGAAACTATTCTTGGAAAGGCCGAGGGACTACAATTCGATTATGAAAATGTAATAAAGGGTTTACATACTCCATCCAGTCATCAAAAGTCTCCCCACTATATAGTTTTGACCTAATGGTGGTTCAATCAAGAGCTTATATCTAATCTACTTTTATAAAATCCATAAGTCAAGAATAATATTAACTAGGAAGAAAATTGCATTCTCTTTTTGTTTGACACAATACAGATGCGTGTTAGCAATGACACTCATAATTCATCACTAGTCATAAGTTTACTTGACAAGTTGATTATATGAATTCTAACTCAAAGCCTTTGATATAGAATTCAATTTACTAGGTATATACACTTAGTCAAATTCAAGGATTTAGATATATTTCATCCATATTCATTTCATCGAGTGTAAATATTGTTGGGAGAATATATATTTCAAACTCTTGTGATCAGTTAAGACTATAAACCTTTATAAAAAAAGCTAGTGATGTGAGGACTTTAAAGCATGAACCACTACAACTAATCCCATGCCATGTGTTGGATAATTCTTCTCATGCATTTGAAACTATCACAAACCAAAGGTCACAACATGATCTCCCTGCATGAGAACACAACTGAGGACAGATTCAGACACATCATAATATACCATCCTTCATGATGTGAGATTTCATTTTCACATGTAATCCAATTATTTAACCACATCAGTAGTAAGATAATAATTTGATGCATTGGTATCAAATAAGAAAATCAAAATAGTCAAGTTTAGAAGGATGGTACCACACACTGTAGAGGAACCCGATAAATGGTAAGGGGATTTCGGTGGAGGATTGATCTAGATAAAGGCATGGATGGTTATTATTACAATTTAAAAGGATGAGAAGTTATGTTGTGCCTATGGGGGTTAAAATAGAAAGTTTTGGGTTGAGCCTTTAGGGATTAAAAAGGAAATTGTAATGAGTTATGGATCTTCCTCAAAATTCAATGATTCCATTTCAGTGGGTGTCACCTCTCTTGAAATTTGAGAGAATTGAAGAGTAAACATAAGAACAAACACATCATGAAACTCACACATTAATATATAATAATATTATATATATATATATAATTATAGGTAGGTACACCCAACTCTTTTTTTATTTTAATTTTTATTATTATTATTATTATTATTATTATTATTATTGTCATTATTATTATTATTATTTTGTTTTTTTTAATGTCGTTAGGTTGACATTTTTTCCATTTATTTTTTTCTTTTTCATGTCTCAAAACTTGATCCTTATTATTCATGTATCACACACATTAATTTCATATCAATGTTTGAAAAGTAAAATCATTTTTATGTTAAAAAAAATTTGGGTGGTGCATATAAGATGCACTATACAAGTCCCATAAATCAATGAAGATATTTATAAATTTAAGATCATTTTATAAAAGAACAAAACATAAATAATATAATGAAAATTAAATGAGTTAATTTTTACTTAACAATTATCTTTTAATATGCTCAAATCATATCTGTATCATTTATAGAGGAAAAAAATCAACATATGAGAATGTGTATATAATTTTTTATTAATAAACATGATCAGAAATTTTGTTTTATATTTTCTATTGAAATATTTGTCATCGTATATGTTTTCTTTAAACTATGTATCTTATTTATTAGGATTCATATATAATTTTATTATGATCCATTAAAATATGTAATAATAAATTAAAATAAAAAACATTGGATGGAGTTTGGGCGGCCCACATTTCCACATGAAACCCTGTAAGTAGTGAAGGGTCCATAAATATGGGCTCTTGGTTTTAACCCAAGAATGTGGCATCATTTTTTCATATTTTAATTCCATCTTATAACTTGATATGAAGCATCCTAATGGACCTCTATAGGTTTGATGATGAAATCCAGCCTCTGGACTTAAGAAACACTAAAAACTCTTTAAATCTCTAGTTTATCAAATCACTGAAAGTATATGTATGTGTTTCTTCTTTGCTCAATTTCATTATCTTGTCTTTGGTGTGTTTTAATTTTGAACCCAACTAGGTTACATTTTTTCACCAAGTCTCTATATTTCCTCGCATCACCCCTTGGATAAATACCAAATGCATCAACATAGAATGAACCGATGTGAATACAATATCTAACTAATATTATCACATTCCACTTGTTTGTGTTACATGGCATGATACCATACTTTATAAACTAAGATCATCTCTCTCTTTTATTTTCAGTAATTTGGAAATCACCCATCAAGGAAACCAAGTCGTGCCATTCACATGCTTTATCAAAAACATGTGCCCTAAAATAATGAAAAGAAATATCTTGGAAGATCCATCCAGGATTTTACACTTTTCTAAATATCTCTACCATTTTGTTTCAATGTAAAAGAAATTTGAATGGAATGGGAAGTGGTATTGAAAATATGCTTTTATTGGTATATATAATAATGGAAAATATAGGTAATGAACAAAGACACATAAATGTAAAACACAACAATGTTATTTGAAAAAAATAGATATTTTTATCAATGAAAACTCAGTTTCTTCACCTTCATATCCCTTTATCTTTCCTTTAAATTATACTGCATTCATTTTTTCTTATGACATGCATTCTTTTTTTGATTGAAGGAAAATTTTGGATTATTAATTCATTTTATGAATATTTTATAATGAGTTTTAAATGTTTGATATTATTCATCATATTCCTTAATTGTTCTTTTATAGTTCTTTATGAATCAAATGATTCATGCCAATGTGTAATAATTAAATCCATGTTGGAATGAATTTTGGAGTCTAGGGATCCAACTTGGTTTCGTTTTATATCAGATGTTTAATTTCTTTATTTCTTTTTCATGTTCAACTGAGCTTGAATGCATTATTAGTATATGATATCCTTGGTTTCATGTTCAAATAAACTTGGTTTCATTTGATATGATGTTGTGGATTTTTCATGGACTGTATATTGGAATTAATGAAATGTTTTTCCCCTCAAATGAGGGAATTTTACTATTTGAGATTCATAATTCATCAAATGATTTTTTTAACATTTTGGCTTCCATTAATTCATTCTATTTTAATTTTAAAAATAATGTTTTAAATTTTTTATATGAATAATATTTTCTAGAATAAAAATAAAAACTTTCAATAATTATCATCGCATATTTTTAAGAATAATATATAAATATTTTTAAATTGAATTGTGTTGTTTTTTCTGGGTTTAGATCTATAAATTTAATTTTAAAATTTATTGAAACATAAATATTCCAAAAAAATACAATTCTTTTTTTAAATAAAATTATAAACAATTTTTGAGGAAAAACTTGAATGAAATGTTACGAGCATAAAAAAAATTAATAATAGTTTCCATGTGGATCATTTGGAATTAAATGGTTAAAGGACATTAAAGAACAATTAAGGTGTAATGAGGGATCCTATAAATGAGTTTAATGCCATGAAATATATTACAAATGGTCAGGGAAGTGGGAGTAAAAATCTACTAAGAAACAATCAAATACACATATATAGGAAGTCAAGGAAACTTGAACTCAAGACCCTCCCAAACACCCTACAGATCCTTCTGCCACTAAGTTGGGCCCTAGGGTCACACCATGAAATATATTATCAATATTATTTATAAATGACAAAATGTATTAGATGTCCAATTTTCCTGAGATATATTTAAATCCAAATAATGATACAATAAAGTCGATTACAGTAGGTTAAAACAATAAACTTAAGACCTGTATTCTAAATCCATGTGTTTCTCATTTATAAAGTCAAAATATTTATATCAGAACGATATAGTTTAAGTTTTAAAAGTTATGATTAATTAGTGTTCTAATAATTTTGTTTTTTTTTCATTTTAAGAGGACCGAATGATTTATTCTTTTGACTACTAAACTATAAATGGTTATTGTCATTATATCTTTTGGAACATTAAAGATTCAATAATCAATTATAAAATATTCATGACTTTTTTTCATTATCACGTGTGTAAATTTTTTATTATTTTTCTTACATTTATGCATTCTTATCTTATTCAAAATAAAAAAATATCCCAATTCATGTCCCAACCTAAATGTGTCGGTGTATATTGGTTATCATGTTAATCATTGGGGGTGTGGTCTAAATATTTTTTCACTCTCTTATATAATGTTACTTGACTATTTGTATTCACCAATATTTGAAACTTAAACCCAACCCCTTATCATATGTTGTGAATATCAGGTTTTCCCTTTCTAGGTATGATTCATGTTTCTCAACTCTTTTTTATTAGTTATATCTTATAGGGTAATCTAAAAAACAAAAAAAATGTCCACATTTTGAATTCTGAAATGATTAGTGAGAAAATACATGCACTTTAGTAGACCGACCAAAACTGATGTTTGATGACTCATGGGTAAATAAGTTTTCTTTTAATTTTTATACAATTATTTTTTTAATAATATATTTTATAATTATGTGAGAAATATATGTATAAATTGATATCTATGCAGTTAAAATTTTGTTTTTAATCATTAATATATACTGAAAATATGTCTTTTTATTTTTTACTTTAAAGAATGATAAATTCTAGGTCACTCCGCAAGTCGAACTAATTATAATGTAAATGGTACGTAAATCATTTTTTTAATCCTACATTAAATGTGGGAATAAATGAACCTAATATATTTAGGCTTGACCTATTCAAACACATTAATCATCTATACCCCTTGCATCTTGCATCGGTTGGTATCAAATACTTGATTGACATGATAGAAAAATAGTCCTTCCATTTTATTAGTCCTTTATGATTTAACAATTTTTATATCTTGTGTTTACTTACCAATTAAAAAATTATTTTTTATTTATTTTAAAACATTTAGAATTGATTATTTTTATGAATTATTTTAAAAAATACTATATAAATAATTATTTACACTTCAAAATTTTATTCAGTACAAGAAATTCAGTTCATCCAAATGAAATTAGATGAATGGAAAAATTTTAAGATTAAAACTCAGAATATAAAATTTCTTTCCATATATTATGTTTTACAATATTGAGAAAATTCAATTTATGAGTGATTAGAAAAGAAAATAAGAATAAAATTATATATTATTCAACTCACATTATTTTATCCTCTTCCTCATTAGCACATTAAATTTTCTATTTCTATTACATCATTCACCCTTTTCATATTTTTAATATCTACATTTCAATATTTGGATCTTTTTCCTTAAATCTATTACTAACCTCACAAGTGATTTTATCCAACACACCATAGTCGTAACTTTATTTTATCATTTCACTATTGTTTTCACCCTTGTGTTGGGTGATCAACCAAAATATGAGTCGTGTACATTAATTGAAATAAAACTATAGAAAATTACATATTATCCATTCTTATCCTATTTTAATATTATATTCACTGATATGTCTGATTGGGACCACAGTTCGGTCAATATATTTATTCCTTCTTAGATGATGCACCAACTATATAAATCTTGGATTCAACTTGGTTTAATTATCCATGTATTGAATGTATGTGTAATTATTTCTTAGTTTTATATGATTCTTAATGTTTAATTTCTTCCTTTCATTTTCATGTTTAATTAAGCTTGAATTCATTATTTGAATATGAGGTCCTTGGTATAATACTTGGATCTCTCATGGACCATGGTATGAGATTAATTGTAAGTTGTCTCTAAAATATAGAAATTTGTGACTATTTTTGTATCAAACTCCATTTATTAATTTCAGAGGATTAAGAAACTTAATGATTTAACAAATATAATGTTGTAATATTTTTGGTTTCCATTATTTCTTTATTTTTTTAAAGAAGTTGGGCTAAATGGTGTGAATGAAGTGTATTTTTTAAAATAAATTTAAAAAATATAATAACATTCTCCTTATCATTCAAAAACTAAAACAAGGAATATTTTAATAAATCATATATAAATATTATTATATTGATTTCGTGACTTGTCCCCACTAATGGTCTTCCCATGATGGTTATGAATATATGAGTTACCCTTGAAGCTCTCCAGTTTTGAGCCTGTTGCAAGGTCCTCGTCATTATTTTTATGCTAAAGGAGTAGCATAGTGGTAACCTTGGTTGTCTCTAGAGAAATGTGGTTTCGCGTGTTATGAATTATATAAATTAAATTGAATAAGATAAAATAAAATAAATAAAAGAAAATAAATAAAAAAGAAAATAAGTGTTAGATGTGTAAATGATTGATCCAAAGGATGAGTTTAGTGTCATGGTCATTATTAATTAATGTATACTTCATTACATTTTAATTATATGATTATATATCATTCCTCAAACCACCTTCCTCTATTTGATGTGGAATTGGTGATCATACTCAAGAGCCTCTCAAAGTGTATTAACAAACCCCTTTAGCCATGGAGATTGTGTATAGAATTAACATCTCCCAAGTTCGTAATCTAACCCAACTACTGACTACATCTCATATGTCATTCAAAACCTATAGTGCTCAAATAATCCAAATACTAAGTGCAACAGAAGAAGGGATGTTAAAATTGATTTAATAGTGGAAAAATAAGGATTTATGTAATGTGAAGTGAAGAGTGACAACCATCACTCATCTCCAAAATCACTCACTCCCTTACTTTAATTAGAAAAAAACAATGACCAAAATTAAATGACTAAAACTAGGGATGCTAGAACCTCCCCATTGGATCAACCCCCTTTTAGTTCTCCATAAACATGGAGTGTGAGAGGTTGATGAGGGAAGAACACAAGGTCATTTTAGTGGAATTGTGACATCCCATTACTAGCAGTTAGGTACTACTAACCCTTTTTTATTCATCTCTTGTTTGGAGATTATCTTGGGTTTTTTGGGTGAATTTTGGAGTTTTTTTTAAGATTTCTAGGCTTGTTCATGGTTAGATCACGATTAGTGAAAACAGTGTGGGTTATCCCATGAAACTGTGCACATTTTTTTTGAGTTTTGGTGGTGGGAACATGATTAATTACACTCTTAGTGTATACTTTGGGGCTTAACCCCCAAACCATGTGGTTTGGGATAATAGATCATGCACTATTGCACACAATTTTGAAAACCCTACGAAAAAACCATGCTACTCTTTCCTGTGGCCAAGGAGGGTACACACAGTTGGTGCATGATTTTTCAAACCGTGCAACCAAAACGTGCATCTTGTTATAATATCCCAGAAAGATGCACACAGTTGTTCAACCCATACATCCAAACCATGTGATGGGAATCAAATTCTATAAAATTTTTAATTAAATACATGATACCATCATTTTACATTCTATACTTCTAATAATTGAACCTAACTCATCCCTCTCGATTTCAAAGGCTCTCTAGAGGAAATTTTAGCTCCTTCGGCCTCTTATCTTATTATATTTAAGTGACCATGGATGTGTTGTATTACTTCTGGAAAGTGTAATATATTTGGTTGTGAATTCTCTATTATTCCCCTCTCACTTTCTTAGAGAGCAGTGGATCCTCATGTCATTAATGGATCTATAAATGTCTTTGTTAGTTTATGAAACTAGTATTCTCCCTTGATCACTCTATCTTTAGACTCTCCTATTGTATTTCATGCTGAGTGTTGAAAATCATAAATTGGGGTAGGTGGTTTTATAATTCAATCTCTATCAATTGAAACCCTTGAAACATGTCTATTTGAATTAGATATTCAGTTTATTTCTAAATCTTGATTTGATTCTCTTGATGAATGATTTTGAAATTACATGGTGTGTGTGATCAAATCCTTAGAAAATGAAATTTTAAAATAAATTATTGATTTCAAGAAAATGATCGTGAAATGAAATGATGGTTTGAATCATGATTTTGATGAGATGAAATGGTATGAAATAAATTATTATTTGAAATGAAATGATTTTATTTTATAGGTAAAAGATTTGATAAAATCATATGATGTTTGTTCTGAAATGAAATGGAATGTTTTGAATGTTGAACTGTGGGATGATTGAAATGATGTTTTGAAAGGATTTGGTATATTTTTAAATGAATGATACCCCCTTATATGTTCATTTACTTTGAATAACATGAGTTCTTTGTAAATTAAGAGCAGGATATGCACACAAGGTAAAAATTATTACCTAGGAATGATTTGATGATTAAAATGATATTGAAACTACTTAAGGGAAGGGGGTTCATTCTTTAGGATGGATTCATATTCCCCCTAGGCCTAATCCCTAAGGATGTGTTCACACTAGGAGCTATATTTCACTAATATTGTGTATAACCTCATAACTCAGCATAACTAATTCACAAGTCTTATAACCATGGTTCTATGATTGAAAATGATGATTACATATCGACGATTATGAAATGAGTTATTTATTCTTGTCTTAATAAAATAGTTTATTCATTCCTGTTTTGATAAAGATGATTATTTGTGCCTAATTTTATAGAAATTCACTTTCATACCATTTTTTTACTATCCATTGAAATGTTTTGAAAATCATTTTCTGATATGAAATGAGAAATTATTTACATGCCATTTTTTACTTTAATTTGAGCATATTTGGATTATTGGTTTTATATTTCATATGAAATGATTGGTCAGATCCTACTAGAATTTGTTTCTCATACCCTACTTCTTTCTTTGCGTGTTTTTAGATTTTTTTATACCCGATCCAAGAAATGGGAAGGCACCACTCGAAGGTGGTGAATGTTCTTGATTAGCGAACCATGAGAGTTGGAAGTGATTGGTGGAATGTGCAATCCAATTGTTACGTGGATTTTATGGGTTGATGTTTGGATGGTCTCTTCTAATGACTTGGTTTGGAATTCCTATTTTGGAGACTTGTATTTGTTTACTTGTGGTTTTTTCCATTGTGGATTGTTTGTGATACTGACTGATTATCATTTTTATCTGCTTCTTTGTCCTGATGAGTTTCACTTGTAGAAAAATAATTCCCTCTCATTTGTATTGATTCCCCAAATCCAGTTTCCAGTGCCTGGGGATCAGGAATGCTTGTAAGGCTATGTTAGGATTGATTTAGTTACCATTTTGGTGGGTATCTTGGTCATTTTATGAAAAACTAGTATCAAATGTTGTCATGCCTCTTATTTGTTGTTGGTATACAATTTGGGATATCTTTCTAGACATGAGACACGATTTTAGAGACTTAAGTGGTAGGTTATAAGTGAGTTCTTGGATTGATATCATCGTAAAGAGTCTTAAATTACCATGGGATGTTGGGAAAAAGTTTCTTTGAGGAGTTGTTTTATCCAATATTAGACCTTTTTCAAATATTTGATTTGAGAATTTTGTTTTTCAATTGAATTATGATTGATAGAATTGATGATCTTGTGTCAATTGATTGATTCTTTCCTTAATATTTGTCGATGGTGCATCATAACATGCCCCTAAGAAGATTTTTGAATAGAACCTAGGAGGGATCCTTCAATAAACCACAGAAAGATAACCCTCTAGTTTGTCAAAACCTTGTAGAAGTTGTTGTGCATGTGGTCCAAACTCTGGGCCAGATGGTTTCACCTATTCCCATTTAGGCGGCAGAGGTTTTTCCCCAAAGGGAATATTATAGAGATCATGCCTAGGAATTTCTTTTTATGAATACACTATCTTTACTCAGTACGAATGATCTTTAGGAGGTATAGGATTGGTTGAATAAATTCGATTACCTCTTTGAGTTCTTAGAGATAGCTGACTCTGTTAAGTTGAAATATGTTTCTTTCAATATTGAAATGCCAAGCAGAAGATGGTGGGACTCGATAGTTCATATGGGGAAGAATGTGGGGTCGTAATGGAAATACATTAGGGTACTTTTCATGAAATAGTTGTATCTATAAAACATTGGTGTTGGATAAGTATATAGAGTTCCTTCAACTCATGTAAGGTGGTCAAACTATGACCTAGTATGCTAACCACTTCACTGAGCTTGTTTATTTATCACCAAAGGTGGTATCAAATTAGAAATTGAAATCCTGAAGGTCTGAGATGTGCCTTCAACAAGATATCAAATCTTAGGTTTTCCTAATGAAACTCACCTCATATTTGTATGTATTGGATAGAGTTTGATGGTGTAACTTGACTTGTATGGTAAGTCAGGTTTGATGGGAGTTCCTCCTACTCCTAGTGGAAACTTGAGTGGTCCCTTTAAAGGGAATATGAATTGTGATGAATCTCATGGTTGAAACCATAGTGGTAGTGAATCCCTATAGCATACTTTCTCTTAATGTTCTATAATGTCTAGAAAAGTCTCATTGACTTGTTTCCAATATGGAAAAGTTGGTAAATATAAACCTATTTTCATGGAGGTGCCGAAGATTTATAGCTCATGTGGATGGTCAAATCACTTGCAGAAGTTTTTCCATATTTTTACTACTTCTTATAGTGGCATGGGATCAAAATCACCATGAGGATCTATGGAAAATTCAGATTCTTCAAGAATAATTTGGTTCTATCCATAGGAATTAGAAATGAAGCTTATTTATGCAGTGCATGATTATATAATGGAAATCGATATAAGTCCTACCACAACGAGAGGTACTATTGCTATTGCTTTAACCTTATTATCTACTTTATTTGATATTGGTGCCTCTCATTATTTCATATCTATTGGTATTGTCCAATTATAAAATCTTCCTACAGTGATCATGGCTTATATTATTGATATTTTATCACCCCTTGGGATAAATAGAGATCATATTCTTCGATGCCCCTCTTGAACTTTTTCTTTGTCATAAATTGAGCTTTCTTGATAATTTTTAGTTATGGATGTGAAACTCTAGATATCATTATCGAGATGCGTTGACTAATCAATCATAAATCACATATCAACTATTTTCTTTAACAAGTCTTCTTTACTACCCCCAATGGGGTGTGTCATGTCTTTCATTGAGAATGGGACTCAAGATCAATTTAGGTCGAACATCCTATTCTAGAGCTAGGAAAGATGATATCCATGTTTTGTTTTTAAGTGGATCGGGATTCTTTGGGTGGTGATCTTCCTCCCATAACAATTGAGTTTCTTGATGTGTTTCTTGCTAAATTTTCTAGGTTTCCATGACTGATAGAGGCGTATTTTTCTTTGACTTGGTACTAGGTACACAACATATTTTTATTCCCTCTTACTGAATGGAACCATCTAAACTAGAGGAGTTAAAGAATTAGCTGGATGATTTGATGTCAAAGGGATTCATTCTCCCTAGTGTGTCTCCTTGGGTAAAGTTAGTTATTTCTTCTAAGAAGGCCGATAGAACCCTTCTACTTTTTTATTTATTATTCAAATATCAATCATTTCATGGTTAGGAATAAATATTCTTTACCCTGAATTGTTGATTTTTCTGACCAACAAAAAGGGGATAAGTGTTTATTAGAGATTGATCTTCAGTCTTGTTATCACCATCTTAGGATCAAAGAGTATAATATCCCTAAGAAAACCTTTAGAAGCATGTATTTCCATTATGGGTACATTTTATACCATTTTTCCTGAAATGATCCCATGGTTTTTATGGTACTTATGAATAGTATATTCCACCTGTATGTTGACTCTTTTGTAGTGGTATTTGTGAAAAACATCTTGGTTTACTCTAAGAATTAGAAGAATCATTTGTGTCACTTGAGAGTGGTTCTAGAAATCTTGAGAAGTTATATACTTTATTACAATCTTTCTTTGAGTGTGAAATCTATTATAACCTTGGAGAAACTAAAAAATGTCTATGAGATTCAGAAAATCTTGGGATTAGTGGGGTATTACAACAATTTTGTGAAGGATTTCTCAAAACTGGCTTCTCCAGTGACCACACTTACTCGGAAGGGGGTGAAATTTATATGGGATTATAAATGTGAGGCTTCCTTTGATAAGTTAATGTGTCATTTGAATCCAACTCCTATGTTAACACTTACAGAAAATTATTAGAGCTATATGGTCTTTTTTGATGCATCGGGTTTAGTATTGGGTTGAGTCTTTATGGTGGGTGATCACGTTATGGATTATGGAACTAATAAACTTTGAATTAATGAGAAAAACTATTCCACATGTGATCTTGAACTCATAGTTGTGTAGTAGGATCTGAATATTTTCCAACATTGCCTTTTAAGAAAAATGTTTACCATATAATTTGATAATAAAATCTTGAGTTATATATTATTATAAAAATATTGGAATATTTGGAAGAGAAAGTGGGTAGATTACCTGGAATACTTTAGGAACAGTATGTTGATGATGAGTTCTGAGTAATTAGGGATTATTTATATGGTGGGGAGACCATTTCTGAATGATCTCTATCTTTAGAGGGTATCATATGCTTTTAGAGTTATAATTTCACTCATTTTCCTTTAAGGAAAGTCGCGATGGGGAGTTTCTATAATTCCAAGTGGGACATAAAACCTAGCACCATGAATATGTTTTATGATATGATGTAGTTTTTTTGGTGTTGAGGTATGAGATAAGCCATTGTTGATTTTGTTTCTCATTTTTATACTTTTCAATAGATATCAATGGACTTTGTGGTTGGGTTGTCTCATACACCTTGTGTAAATAATACGATTAGGGTGTTGAATGACTGATTAACCAAATTGTGCCAATTTATTCCCATTAGTGATATGACCAAAGTTGAGTATGTTGGGTGTCTTTATGTATATGATATCATCAGATTAAATGGATTTCTATCTTCTATATTTTTTGATAGGTATCCCCAGTTCACTTATCATTTTTGGAGAGGCCTCCAGAAGGAGATGGTATCCCAAGTAAAGTTGAGCATGGTGTACCATCCTCGAATAGATGTTCAGAAAGAATGGGCCATAAATATTCTTGAGTACATGCTCTTAGCTTATGTTCTTGACTTTGGAGGATATTAATATTTCTACTTAGTTTATATTGGATTTTGTGTTCGTCCTTAGCTATGATATCTAAATATTTTATCACACTTTTATATAATGTTACTTGACTACTTATATTCACTAATATTTAAATCTCATCCCCACCCCCGTGTGATATATTGTGAATAACAGGTTATCACTTTCCAAGGATTCTTAATGTTTCTTGACTCCTTTGGGTCAGGTACATCTTATAGTTCTAGCTAAAAAAAAACAAAATTTCATCATTTTAACGTCTAAAATGATTAGTGATAAAAGGTATGCATTTAAGTAGACCGACCTCAACTGATGTTGGTTGACTCATAGGTAAAGAATTTTTCATTTAATTTTTACAGAATTTTTTTGAAATAAAATATTTTTTAATTATGTGAGAAATATATGTATAAATTTATATATATGAAATTAAAATTATGTTTTTAATGTTTAATATTTTTTGAAAATATGTATTTTCATTGTTTATTTTTAAGAATAATTAAGTCATGGTCAGCTTGAAAGTCAAACTATTTATAATGTAAATGGTGAATAACTCAATTTTGTTGATCCATATTAAATATGGGAATAAACAAACCTAATGTATTTAGTATTGACCTAGTCCAATCCATTAATCATTTATACCCCTTGAATCTTTCATTGGTTGGTATCAAAGATTCTATTGACATGATTGAAAAATCATCATTTCATTTTATTAGTCCTTTATACTTTAAACCTATTTATGTCTGGTTTTTACATACCAATTCAAAAAAAAATATTTCTTAGAAATCCTTTATAATTAATTCTACTTTTTAATTATTTAAAATATCTCATATTACCAATTATTCATACATTAAAATTTTATCCAACATAAGTAATTAATTTAATCAAAATGGAATAAGATGAATGGATATTTTGAAGATTAAAACTCAGAAGATACATGTTCTTTCCAAATATTATGTTTTACAATATTGATCATATTAATGTTTTGATTTATTGGAATAGAAAAGAATAAAAGCATTGGATATTATTCTAATCACATTGTTTTATCCTCTTTGTTATTATCCCATCCAATTTTCTCTTTAAATTACATCATTAACCTTTTTAATTTTCTTAATATCTAGATTTAAATATTTAAATATTTTCCCTTAAATATATTGCTAACCCCACCAGGGATTTTAGGAAACACACTATAATCATTACTTCATAATTTCCCCATTGTTTCCACCCATGTGTTGGGTTTTATAAGCTTGTGATATATCCCAAATGAAGTTAAATTAAATAATAAAATCTAGCCATGATCAACCAAGAGATGAGTTTTATATATTAAATGAAATAAAACTTAAAAAATTATGTCTCAACCTCTCTTAGTCTATATTAATCTTATATTAACTTGTGTGTTTGATTGAGAACACATGTAGTAGAAAATATATTTATGCCTTATCAGATGATGCACTAACTATATTAATCTTGGATCCAACTTGGTTTAATTATCCAAGTATTGAAATTGTGTGTAATTTTTTCTTGGTTTTATATGAAATTTGATGTTTAATTTCTTCCTTTAATTTACATGTTAAACTGACCTTGAATGCATTATTTGTATATGATATCCTTTACAGGATACTTGGATCTCTCATGGAACATATTATGGGATCAATGAAATGTTATATATCAAATATAGAAAATTGTGACTATTTGAGTATCAAAATTCATTGAAAAATTAGATAGGATTCAGAAACTCAATTATATAAAAAATATAATGTTTTGACATTTTTCTTTCCTTTAGTTAATTATTTTTTTATTTTAAATATTTTTTTATAAATGGTGTGAATGAAGGGTATATTTTAAAGAAATATAAAATTATCATATCATTCTCCCTATCCTTCAAAAACTAAAACATGACTCATTTTTATGAATCATATATAATTTTATTATATTGATTTATTACCAATTACAACTAATTACCGTTCTAATATGGTTATAAAGATAGGATTGAAACTTAAATCTCACTAATTTTGGGCCTATTGTGAAGTCCTAATTAATATTTTTATCCCAAATGATCAGTGTAATGGTGAAACTATATTATCTCTGGATGTGGTCACTCAATTAGTCATTCTTCATGGGAGTGGTCACTTTTTTGTTTGAGATTTTTTTTATAGTTTAATTAAAAGTAAAAAAATAATGAAGTAATTTGGTTTCTTGTGTTATAAATTAAATAAAGTAAATATAATAAGATAAAATAAAAGGAAGAAAAGAAAATAAACAAAAAAGAAAACAAGTGCTAGAAGGATAAATGATTGATTCAATTGTTGAGTTTAGTGGCGTATTCATCATAAATTAAATTATATTTCATTCCAATTAAATGATTATATTATATACCATTCCTATAATCTTCTTTGAATATTTTATGTGGGAGTGGAGATCCTGCTCAAGAACCTCTCAAAGTGCATTGACAACCTACTTTATCCTTGGAGATTGAGTGTAAAAAACACCTCTCCTGAGTGCATAATCTGACCCAATAGATAACCGCATCCCATGTGTAATTCAAAACCCATGGTTCTTGAATAATAAATATATTTAGTGAAATAGAATAAGGGATATTAAAATTGGTTTAATATCAGAAGAAATAAGGATTTAAGTAATGTGGAGTGAAGAGTGACAACCATAACTCAACTCCCACATCACTCATTATCTTAATTGAATTAGAATGAAATAATGACAAAAATTAAATGAATGAAACTCAAACTGAAAGAACCTCCCCCTTGGATCAACCATATTTTAGTTATCCATAACCATGGAGTGGGAGAGGTTGATTAGGGAATAACACAAGGTGATTTTAGTGGAAGATATGTGAAAAGGAGAAGAATCAAATAGAAGAAAAACACTTGAATCTGGAAAAAGAGAGAGTAAAATAATAAAATTCAGCTACCATCATGGTGTCTAGGTATACTCATAATAGAAAAATCCCCACAACCCCCTTTCCCTTTAAATATATGACCAACGTCCTTGAAATTAGATGAATAAAATGAATAATTTTCTGAGATGGTTCAGATCCACCACCATCTTTGTCCATGTGGACAACCCTCAGTGTCAGCATCAAACAACCAAAGTAGAACCAGTTTTGATAATAATATGTGTCTCAAATTATCTATATTCAAGAATAGTAGAATCTTGGCAATATTTTAGGTACTGATGTATGTGTGGATTGGGTAGAGATAAATACGTGAATGATCTAGACCCAATCAGAATTTGGAATGCACTAACATGGGTTTTCATCATTGGGTCAGGATTTGTTAAGCTGATGGTTCGGATCAGACTTGTAATTGGGATTAAGTAGTTCCAAAATTGACTGGAATATGTGGCTTCGGTGAAGACGGTAAGGTTTGGATATGTGAAAAATGTTTTCTAACTAAGTTTTTTTCATTCTAGAAGAAGATATTTTGGGATCATAATTGAGAACCGGTGGAGTTAGTGATAGTGAAACCATGGGTTCAGAACCAAGTAGCAACAATGGAACCTTTACAAGTGGAAAAGTCTTGAAGGGAAGGTAGATGAGTTCCAAATTCTACATTGTTCACTAGAAGATGTTGATAGAGTTTGTGTGTCAGTGGGTAGGAGGAGTTTTTCTTAATCAAGTATTGGATGACCAAAAATGTTAGAAGGTAGAAAATCCAGATGAACAATAAGGGGTTTTTTAGAGGTCATTCATAAATAGATGGTCATGGTTCACTCTCTCAATGTTGGATGGTTGTTATTATGCTTTAGATTGACTATAAAGTTGATTTTTCCATTTTCTCTAAGTTAGTGTTCCAGATTTGGAAATTCTAACTCAATGATTTTGTTATCTTATTCTTATCTTTTTTAAAAAAATTAAAGTGTTTTTGTGGTGTTGGGCTTATTCTAAACCATGAAAATTAATGGTGTTTTTTTATCAAGTGTTCTTCTTCGGTTTTTCCTTGTTCCTCTTTAGCAGCAAGTTAAGGGTTTTGTTGAGCATTGATTCAGTGTGTGGTAGGGGAATGAAGCTTCTCAATTTGGATACACTAAATCCCTAACTTATTTTTCAATTCTTATTTGTTGGTTATATATTATTGGATATAATTTTGGAGTTTAGGGGTCAAAATTAGTTTAATTTATCTTAGTATTAAAAGAGTGTGTCTAATCATTCTTTGGTTTCATATGATATGTGATTCTTAATTTCTATATTTGTTTTTGATGTTCAATTAAATATTGTAATCAATGAGAAGTTTTATCTCTCAAATATGGGAATTTGTGATAATTTTTGTATCATGATTCATCAAATGATTGTTTTTGACATTTTAGTTTCCATCAAAAATCCAAAATCAAGAAAACGATCTCAAACTTTAGGAAAATGATCCATAATTAATTTTTCACATATAGAAATTGAACACACACCAATTTTATGACCCCCTCCCTCCAAATATGCCCCTCCTAGGATGGAAATGAAAAAAGTGAGATAATGATACTCAAGTCTCACCTCCAGTAGGACCTGAGGTGGTGACCAGCACCAAGGGTATACAAGTCTCACAAAATGGGAGGTATTTCCCTTTTTTAAAGATACAATATTGGGAGATAAGATGTTTCATCCCAAAATAACTCTAATATATAAATATAAGAAAACCAAAATCCATTCCACATGAATTTTTAAAATAAAATTGTTATAAGTGAAAAATTATCCAAAGAAAGTACCAAAAGAAAGCTAAAGTAGCCACTCAACAATTGTCCCAAATCCTCATCTAGTAACGCCTAGCACGGTCCATGAAATCCTCATAGAAACCTGAAAATATTTTTATATACATAGGGTGATCATACAAGTATACTCAGTAGGAAAACAAAAGTATCTCATGAACATGTGAAAGAAGCATACTAATGCCCCTGTGAGAAAACATCAAAACCGAAAAGCACCTAAGTAGGTATACTAATGACCCCAACCTCACCAAGGCACACTCACCAAATAATGAAAGTCAAGTAAAGTAATATAATAATCACATCGATGATAGGGTATCATGCACCTCTTTACCATGGATTATATACTATCACACCCTAACGGAAAATTTCATGGTGCTCCCAACTCTTCCAAACACACCACATCACAATCTGCTTGCACACACCTGGGACTCACAACCACACCTCATCCTACCTCCAGGTCCACGGGCCACATCACATTTCCCTCATAGACACCTGGTCCCCATTCCACATCACATCCCACCCACATACACCTGATCCACATATCACATCACATCCTAAAAATACCTGGTAATGCACAACACATCTCATCCTGAAGACACCTGGGAACACACAATATGTCTCATCCTGGAGACACCTCGGAAAACACAACACATCTCATCCTGAAGACACCTTCAAAAAAAACTCTCCTGCACACACCTAGGCCCCACAAACCATAACCTATCCAAACAATATTGGGCTGCCGATACCTAGAAGGAGTATGGAATATCGAGTGGCCAGCTAGCCATCATCCCATCAGGGTGTTTGGGAAAGAACCCTCCCCCATGACGATGGGGGTGTTCGACATGTAGTTCTCAACTAGGTTGGGGTGCATATAGAGATCACAGGGAAAGTACATGTATATATAGATAAAATATCAAACACTCCTTCCCAACCTATAGTTTCTCAAACAAAAAATAGGATAAAAAACTACCAACTTTGTTTCTACCTCTTAATGAAATTACCGCACAACAAGCCACAACTTCTTTCCAATTACCAACCAATTTTGTTAAACTCTTACCATTCTTCATTCACAATTCATTTATTCATTCTATTAACCAACCCAAGACAGTCCCAAACTTTATTAATCAATCATTTATTCATCCATTCCATTACTATTTGGGAAACTACCAAGCACAACACATAACAATAAACACAACCAAATCACAAAAATGGAGAAAACTACGGGCGAATTACCCATACCAAACAAAACAATTCCTCAACTCTCAACCATGTCTAGTAACACAACCAAAGCACAACTAGATTATATCCTCACTGCACAACCCTCTTCAACCATTCCACAATCAATAAATCTATCAACCTGAGATTACATTACATGGTCAGGTTGATGTATCATCTATAAGTTCATCCACCACACCGCCCAAACCAACCCACAACACACACATGTGCTTAACCAATGTACCATAGCACAAACCAGAGTGTATCCACACATCACATCATGGCTACTTCACACTCCAAATTCCCCACACACATAACCACACTATCCCACACAACCAGCACCCCCATACCATAACATAACTCAATTTTGAATATAATGAGGCATCCCTTATTTAATTCCACTTGTTAATTCAGTTTTTTTCATAGAAACTAGGTAATATTGGGGAATCTGTTTATTAACCAAGTGTACGTGATTTACTAGTATCCATTTAGTTTGATACCACAAAACCTATAACCAAAGCCTCACACACAACATATATAACCAGTACAAAAAAATCCACTAATGACCACTATTTTCAACAGGGTGTTCAGCCCTTATAACCACAATATCACAAATAATACAAAAATCTACAAAAAGCAGGCAATAAACCCCTATACCCTTTTAATTCAATTATCTAGTTATTTATCTTTGATTAATCCACCACAAACATAATACAAGGGTAAAAAAAGCAAAACACCTCCCACATGATGCACAAATAAAGATAGATAAGGTAATCCCTACCTCGAAGGGGTGTCAATGTTCTTCACACGAGAACGGATCACATAACGGTCCTCTGATCACCTATCCTGCAAGATCAACATCCATCTAAGGATGTCATAGCACCACCATGCCAACAACAACCAAGAGATACCCCATCAGGAATCATGGATAAGCACACAACATTGCATGACAAAGAGATATAGAAGATAATGAGACCCAAACCAAGGGAAACTGTTAGAAAATAAGGGGAGAACATACCTTGGACCACCACAGATCGCCAATGGATGATCACCGAGATTAAAAAATTGAATAAGGAGGAAGAGGGTTAGAAGAACTCCTCAAGTTGCCTAGGGTTCATCAATAACGAGACATGGAAGAGAAAACGGTCAAGTGAATGAAATTTCAGCCAAAAATAATTTTTAAAACAGAAATCGGTTGGGGTATTACATGACGTGTAATATCCTTTCATGCCATGTAATACTCAGGGTTCGATTTTCACCTAAAAATTCATCGGCCCTCGATTTTATTTTATTTTTCAAACCCTAAAATATTACACGTTGTGAATCCCTCCTTTACGCTATGTAAATTTCCGCATGTCATGAAGCTTTCCAGGACAAACCGTGAAACCAAACTTCACTTCATGAAATCAAGTTATCTGACGTGTAACCTCCCTACATTTGACTTTTAATGACTAAACTTCTGAAAAATACCTTTGATCATCCTTCAATCACTTCTAATGACAAAACTCACAATATAAAGGACCGAGAAGGCATGGACTATTACATTAAATACCTATCAAATGATTCTCATCCTCAATAATCCAAAATTAATCCCAGGAGAAAAAGGGGTCTGAACAAACACCCCATGAGATACCACTCAAGGATCTCGCTATAATTTAAACACTAGTTACAACCAAAAACGTTGACATTCAATGATAAACCACCATGTTCAAACATGCGAACCAGAGAGTTTCATCCTCCATGTCATGATACTATCTACTTTGGGTGGCACTGGATCACCTGCATGAGTTTAATCATATCGCAGTTAATGCATCTCAATTAGGAATCTCTTCCTCCCCTTTCCACATGTCAGGACTTTATCACACATTGTACCACACACAACACTACTAAGGGAAAATAGCTCATCACGTAAAACAAGGTTCAAATATTACATTTCAAAACAAAACAGAATAAATCAAAACTCAAAACAAAACCAAGTATTGGGAACACATCTACGTTTCTCACCCCAAGTACTCTACTCCATGCCACCATGCCTCCACAACACACAAACCAAAGAAATGGGCAGTCCACACAGCACCTTCTCCCGAAGATGTTGGATCTCTATTGGTTATTCCATGTATTTCACATCGTCCTCAATATATAGCTCTCCCCAGTCAAGGGAATGTGATTCATTGTGAAGATACCGACGAAGCTGAGAGACATAGATGAAATCATAGATCCTCTCCAACTATGTTGGCAATGCAAAATGCAACACCACTTCACCGACTCATCCCAACACATTCTAAACCTCTACTTCCCACATTGAGGAGAAACTTTCAAGAACACATGGTCCCCAACCTCAATCTCCAAGGGCCTCCTACTGCGATCGGCATACAACTTCTGTTGGTCCTGCAATGCTTTTATCCTCTCACAAACAAGATAAATCTTCTATCTCATGCTTTGCACCATGCCCGAACCAAGAATAGATTTCTCCCCAACCTCCATCCAGAACAACAAAGAACAAATGGTTATCCATTAAAATTCAAAAAATGGAGCAATGTCAATGGAAGAGTGATAGCAATTATTATAAGTGAACTCTACCAAGGATAGGTATTATACCCAAGATCCACAAAAGTCTAAGACACATGCCCACAACATATCCTCCATCTTTTGGATAGTATGTTATGTATTCCCATCTATCTGGGTGTGGAAAGGAGTGTTGAGGCATAAATAGGTTCCAAAAGCATGTTGTAACCCCATTTAGACTCATGAGATAAACCATATGTTTCGGTCTAAGATAATGTACCTCAGGACTCCATGCCACCGCACCACTTCATCCATATACCTCTTGGTTAAGGCATCCACTATGCCCAAATCCTTGATCACTAATAAGTGAGTCAATTTCATTATCCGATCCACTACTACCTAGATAGAATCGTAGCCTCCTTGAGCCCTAGGTAACCCTATGATTAAATCCATCGAGATTCCATCCTACTTCCACTCAGGGACATCTAAGGGCTACAATAAACCACTGGGAACATGGTGCTCGGACTTTACCTACTGGCAGACCAAGTGTCTTACCACAAAATCCTCTACTGCCCATTTTATCCTAATCCGCAAAAACTATATCTTTGAACCACATTACATTTTTAAACTTCCTAGGCGTACCACTAAAGGTGATTTATGAAACTCATGAAGAACTCTCTCACACATTGCTATTGAAATAAACAACCTCCCATGGAACAACATCTAATTCTGACTATCCTCCGACCATCCCTCTGAAGCATCAACATGGCCAACAAAATAACAAAAAACCACCACCTATGAGTCTCCCCACTGTGACTCCTCTAATTGTTGATTTTCATATGGAACAAACAGCCTCTACCACCATCCATTCCTATATCTAAGTGATAGGTTGCCAATTCCTCCATCACATTCCAAGCATCTGTAGAATCCCAAAAAACCTCCTTCTATGGATTTCTACTCAAATAATCAGCTATGACATTCCCCTTTCTTGGGGTGTAGAAGATATCAAAATCATAGTCCTGAAGAAACTCCATCCACCTCCACTGTCGCAGATTCAAATAATGCTAGGAAAATATATACCTCAAACTCTTGTAATCTATGAAGACTACAAATCACTTCCCAATGAGGTAATGTCACCAAAACTTCAGTTCCAATACAAACGTTGTTCAGTTAAGATCATGGGTTTCATAGTTATACACTTGGGGGGTATAACTTCATAGACCCACAAGATATCACTGCTTGCTACTGCATCAATACAAATCCCAAACCCAAATGGGAAGCATCACAAAACACCTCAAACATCACCCCTTCCTCTAGAAACTAGATCACTAGAGCACTAACCAAATTCCCATTTAGATGACTGAACGTTGTCTTACACTACTCACTCCACACAAAAGCTTGTTCCCTTCTATTCATAGGTGTCAATAGAGCTGAAGCTCGATATAAATCAGAAAAATAGGTCCGATAATAGTCTGTGAGACCAAGAAAACTGTGAACATCAGCCACATTTTTAAGTGCTTACCAATAAAAAACCACTTCAACCTTTTATGGTTCAACTTACACACCCTACTGGGACACCAAATTCCCAAGTAAATGCACCTATTGTGTCTGGAATATACACTCTGACAACTTTCTATAGATCGGGTGGCGTCGAAGAACTTGCAAGACAATTCTAATATACACAGTGTGGTCCTCCTCTAACTTTGATTAGTTCAGGATATCATATATGAATATGAAGATGAAACATCCTAGGAACTCATGAAAGATAGAGTTCATAAGCCCCATGAACGTGGCTGGTGTGTTTGTAACATCAAATGGCATGACTAAGAACTCAAAGTTCCCAACCCTGCATCTGAAAAAGACTTTAGGATATCGCCCTCCATTACCCTAAACTGTTGATATCTAGATTTTAGATCAATCTTAGAAAACCAAATTTCCCCTCTCAGATGGTCAAAAAATCATTTATCCTCAAAATAGGGTAAGGGTTCTTTACCATCACCTGATTCCATCTTTGATAGTCTATATACAACCTCAGACTTCCATCCACCTTCTTTGCAAACAACACTAAAGCACCCCACGGTGACATGTTGGGCCAGATAAATCCCTTGTCCATCAAATCATCTATCTGAATCCTCAACTCCCACAACTCATAAGGTGTCATCTGATAAGGATCCATCGAAATTAGAGAAGCATCGTGATTCAAGTCTATCCCGAACTCAACGTCACATCGAGGGGGTAGAGTCACAACCTCCTCAAGAAAAACATCCAGGAACTCCCCAACAACTATGGAAACCTCCACCATCCCAACACCTATTAATTCCATTAGTAGCTCATCCAATAAGTAATGAAGAGGCTCTACTCACCGACTGCCCACCTGACATCTTGGATCACCAATTCAAACCACAGGTCGACCATCAATGTCAAAAAGCAAAACTATTCTCTGGACGTAGTGGATAGTAGAATGCATGGAATACAACCACTCAGTGCCAAGAATTACATCATATGGCTGCATCTATAGAAAGAAAAGATACCCATGGGATTGATTCAGTCCCATTATCGGTCTACATCCCCGACACAAATTAAACAAGTTTTCTGGCCTCTGAATGGAATACTCAACACCAGGGGAATAAGAAGTCTCTCTACATCTAGTCCCAGAGAATGGGCTAGACTAGGTGAAATAAAGGAGTGTGAAGCTCTTAAATTAATCAAATATCAATTCAGGTTACTAAACAAACTGATTGTGCCTCTAACAATCTTTGGTCTTTCTGGAACTGCTACCTCTACTATGTGCAACTGACCACACCCATATCCTCTTCCCCTTTATTGACGACCATGTAAGATTTTGTGACCTAGAACCAACTATTTTCACTTTGATTACATGAATATTTAATATATTTAAATATTAAACATCTTATTACATATTGTTCATTTTTCTTCATGACTATAGTGTAATAATGTCTTGGAGTATTTTTCGCATTGAAAAGGTCATAGCAGTTCTCTGCTATGATGAGAACCTTGAAGTGCTATGAAAATATTCTTAAATATTTTTCTTCATTTGGATGAAATACTATAATGGGAATCATATTATAAAGACCATCAGGTGAGAGTACTTGTAACCAGATGACACTTCTTATCATGAAGTTTGCACTTGGTAATCTCCAAGACGGGATATTATGAGAACAGACCCGCCAGTAAAAATTCCACATTTTTTGGTTTCATCGAATATTCCTATATTTGGGAAAGTGTAATGATCCTTAGACTTTAAGATTATCATTAATATGTGTCATGACTTGTGAACTTTGATTTGCTGATGAAAACGGTCACGCATACAGTTGGTGGTAAGTAGGTTAAATTGGCTGCATCATGAATGAAATGTTATTAATGGATAATTTGAGGAAGTATTTTTCCCTTCTATTTATGAAAGATGATATCTTGACCCTTTGATTAAAGTAGAATCTTCATGTGAAATTCCATGGCCATGGTGTAACGACGAGTTTATTTTTGGTAGTCAAAGAATGACATATAAAGCACAAAGTTTGATGACACTATCATTAAACTTTCTTGATGATATATTGAGATAAAGGGATTAAATTACATAGTGAGCGTTCATGTGTGGAAGTCATTGTTTTGACTTTAAGTTCTTTCTCTTGGGTGCCATGACCCATTTCTAAAAATAACTCTTAGACTTTAGGTAAGCCCACATAATTCAAATGAGAAATAATCCTAGGGGGTCAAACACTAAGTATTTTTGGGGGTCTTAGTAAAATTCTATATGAATTTAATTGATGAAATAAATATTATTCTGAAGACCATGGAATAATCTTATTCAAGTTAAAATGATCGCATAAATTAAATAAATATTTATTCACCAGATTATGAGTAAAATATATTTATTTATTTTATGGAGCATTTAATAAATATTTATTTTCTAGTTTGTAAATAAAATATTTATTTAAGATAATAATTTATTTATTTATTTATTCGGGTATTCAATAAATAGAATTAGAGTTCGAGAAAACCAATTCCAGTCTGGTAGTAAAATAATTATTCATAAGATGGAAAATAATTATTTATCTATTTGGAACAAGTTGAAGTAATAATAATGTTGCTAATATTTTTGGGATGTGGAATTTTATTTATAATTCCATTTTTCGCAAGTTGGTGCACCATAAAAAATGACGTGATATTATTATTAAGATCATGGGTTTTCTATAAGGTTATGAATATATTTAATTATTTTTATGTAATTAAATATTGTAACCAAATCCCCATGTTGATAAATAGACACGTATGTCTATTATGCCACGTACTGAACTGCACACCCGGTGAATTGAGAATTGTTGAGCCAAACTATTTCTCTCTCAAATACTCTTCCCTCCTCTCTCAAAAATGAGAGGCATTCTTCAAGACAGAAGAAAAAGCAGTCAAGAACGAATGACACAAGACACTCGCTTCTTCGTGCTAGCACCTGGAGAACAAGTGGTGTCAATTAGAGGTCATCAAAGCATGTATGGATCACCGCTAGAGGGATTCTGGTTTGGATCCTCACAAGAGAAATGAGACAATCTGTAAGGGTCATTCTAAAAGATCAACATCATCAATGATGAAAGTATTGAAGATCCAAGTATTGTTTTCTTTATGAAATTAATTAAATTAATTATAAAAATTATATGCAAGATCCTCTTTAATGGTTTCAATCCACTTCCTTCTTTATCTAAATCTTTGATTCTATTTTATGGAGACTGGAATTAAACATCATATTGATCCCAGAATAATCATTGATCATGGTAAAAAATTAAATTTGGGCATCGGCTCAACCACGCTTCCACTACACCCAGATCCAATAAGTAGTATTAGAGCAGTTACATCATATTTTATAATTATTTAAATAATTTGTTGATGATTTACTATTTAATAATTTATTTTTTCAATTCAAGGTTAGTCGCTATTGTAATCTGGATTTATAGATTTGTTCTTACTCTTTTCGTTTCTCACAGATTTCACAGAAACAAATGATTTTTTAATTAAAATTTAAACAGAGAACTCATCTGGAGGAAGCGACGATTCTGCCCAGGTGACATGAAAGTACACGCCGTGTTTTTGGACTTACACATCATGTTCTATTCCATACACGGTGTGTAATTGAGAATACACATTGTGTAGTCATGTTCAGCACATCGGGAGTAATTCAAAAATTACTCAAGCCGTGTGCATTTATTTCATACGGTGTAGTAAATTCAACACCACGTGTTGACCGAGACATATAGGAACACACTTACCAGATTACACGCCATGTTTCCCACTGCACACGGTGTTTAGTCCCTTCAAGTCCAGGGGTCAAACCATGAATCCCATACATGGCTAAGATGACCGGTAAACGTGTAATGTGGAGACAACATGGTGTGTAGCCCACTCTACATGTCATGTAATCCAAAATTTCTGAAGTACGCTTCACACGTCGTGTCCCTAATCATGTACTTCAGGATAGAAGGTAAATGTAGTACATGTTGTGTAGTCGGAACTACACGTTGTGTACTTTACCATATTACATGAAATTAAAACTCTAATGTTTATGTAATGTTCATAAATACACATCATGTATAAATTGTACTATAGGTTGTTACTCTATGCATTGAAACATATTGTACGCCATATGTCATAAGAGTAAGATAATATGTAAATATAATACATATTGGGTAGAATAGAATAGTTATTCACCAGGATACCTCCAAGGTACATTTATGTACAAAGATGAGAATCTCAAGGGACTTCAGAAAATGATTAAGATAAAAGGATTTATTAATTAAAGATAATAATTAATCGATTCAAGTGCAATTTAACTTAATAAATAACTATTAAATAATTGAATACTAGTTTTATTAAATGTGTAACTCGTTGCATGTATGTGGGTGATCATGAGTTGGACCAAGACCTCTGTATATGATTGGTTTACTTTTAATTTATAAATTAAATTAATTATTTTCCTGTGATCTATATTTCATCAATAATAAGTAGGTTCTGTGTTCCCATGGTTTATTTTATGTAAACACCCCTTTTACCCCTTACATACATGTGAATTAAAAAAATTATATGTAATGGATGGAACTCCCAAGCCAATGGAGGCGGTTCAAGCCGGATCTGAGATGAAACCAATCCCAGGAGATATAGAGGTCGACATGTGGAAAGCTGTAAACATGAACCCAAAAGGTTCAAGGTGTTTCTCCCCTAGGTTAGGGTTATTTTATAAACCTCTAGATAAAATAACAATTAGAAAATATCATGATCATGCCCTTTACTTTAATTTTATTTCTGTCAGGTTCATGGTTTATCATTATGGATGTTTTTTCATGATCACATAATTAATGAACTAACAAGGATGCAAGATGGAATTAAAATAAAACAAGATTATGCGTAAATATTATCAAGACATGTTTAATCACTTAAGTAATTTCCACTTAATATTAATAATAATGTGATAATGATGATAATTAATTCATGCCTAAGAGATAAAAATCCCTCAAATAAAATACTAAGTCAGACCAAGCCTTCCGTTACTTGATTAAGGGAAAACTCAATAAAAATATTTGCTTGACCAACCCTTGTTGGGACCCTTAATTTCATATAGGGATCCCTTATGAAAGGTTTTGGGTTGACTTAACCATATTACATCAAGAAGAGTATCTCTTTATAGACTTCGTTTAATATTAGAGGCAAGAGTTGAGGAAATCCAAAGTTAGGATTTCATGATGGGGGAGTTCACTCAATGGATCAAGGAGCTACAAGCCCGCAGTTGGAAAAGAACTGTCTACCTAAATACCTTCAAATAGCTTGACCAACCCTTTTTGGGGTTATACAAAGGGGAATATGGATCCTTTCTACTAGAATGTCATGGAAACTAGACATTCTGAATTCAATGGTGAGGTTTATTGGGACTTGATAAAAAAGTGGGAGACTTAATAAAATAAATTTATTATAAAATGTAATCAAGAAATTAATAATGATCTACGCTTTTATTGTAGAATAAAAATGAAAACCTCATCAACCACATTATCCCTGTGATCAATTCAAGATAAATACAAAATCCTCACTGGTAGTAACTTCCAAGAATGGTTTAGACGCCTTCGAGTTCTCCTATGCCATGAACGGAAGTCTTATGTGTCGGAGTCAGCATTACCTTATCCTCCTACCAAAGAGGCGAGTGATGAGGATTTACTGGTCTACGAGAAACACATGAAAGATGTGTTCAACACTATCATCAATGTCTAGTGATATCATGAAGTCTCATGAAAATATGGATTCTTATAGCATGCTTGATCACCTCTGTGGTCTTTACAAGGAGTGAGAAAGATAGGAAAGGTTTGAGATCACCAAGTCACTCTTTCAGAGTAATCTTGGAGAGGGTTCCCTAGTTGCACCTCATGTAGTCAAGATCATTGTATGCATTGAGCACCTGGAGGTTCTAGGGTTTAAAATCCCTGAAAAACCTGGCACTGATGTGATTCTCGCGTCACTCCCTCAAAGCTTCTTGAACTTTGTTGTCAATTTCAATATGAACAACATTGATAAATATCTATCTGATCTTCTAATCCTCATTCCCCAAGTGGAAAAAGATATGAAGAATGAAAATACTTCTATAATTATGGTGAATAAAAGGAAAGGGAAGGAAAATAGATTTAATCCCAAAGCATCTTCACATCCTTCCAAGAAAAATAATATCAAAGGGGAGGCAAGGGAAAAAGAGGCTATTTATTTTGCATGTGGAAAGAAGGGTCACTAGAAGAAAAACTACACCCAACATAAGAAGCAAGGGGAAGCTTCAGGTGCATTTATTATCAAATGAAATCTATATGTTTCTACAAATTCGGTATTAGATATAGCTTGTGGTGCTTGAATATGTATCCAAATATAGGAACCAAGTAGATTCAAGAAGATTGATTGAGAAGAGGTAGATCTACGAGCATCCAATGGATCCAGACTTGCTGTTGTAGCTGTTAGGGACTACCACCTCACATTTCCCACTAGGATGATCTTGGTGTTAAAGGGTTGCTATTATGTGTCTTCTATTACTAAAAACATCATTTCTGTATCCATATTAGATACATATGGACTTTTTTTCAAGTTTGGAAATTAATGTTTCTTCTTTTACAAAGATAACATTTGTTTTGGTAGGCACATGTATAAAACGGTCTTTACATGTTGGATTATACACACCAAGTAATGGCAATCGATAACAAAGATACTTCACTTGAATCCTACCACACCCAACATCGGAATCACCAGTTAGGTCATGTAAACAAGAAACACTTGAAAAAGTTACAAAAAAATGGCTATTTATATTCTTTCAAACTAAAACCACATGTCGTACATCATGCATGTTTACAAGGAAAAATGACCAAACCCCCATTTAGTGGGAAAGGTTAAAGGGGTGAAGAGCTTCTTGAATTGGTCCATACCGATTTGTGTGGACCGTTTCTAGTTAAATCAAGGGGAGGGTACTCATACTTTATAACTTTTAATAATTATTTTAGTATATATGGATATATATTCTTAATGAGGTATAAGTCAGATTATTTTGATAAGTTCAAAGAATATAAGAATGAAGTTGAGAACCAGCTTTGTAAGAAGATTAAGAAACTCCTCTCAGACTGAGGCAGAGAATATCTCAAGCAAGAATTAATTGATTACTTACGAGAGTGTGGGATCCTATCCCAACTCACTACTCCTTACACGCCTCAGTGGAATGGTGTGAGAAAAATGAGGAACCGCACCTTGTTGGACACGGTAAGATCAATGATGTGTCATATGAGTCTTATATTATCCTTTTGGGGATATTCATTATAAATAGTGGCACATATACTAAAACAAGTATCAACTAAATTGATAAATGGTATTCCATATGAGTTCAAGATTGGAAAGAAATCCATGTTATTGAATTTACATGTGTATGGAAACGATGTGTTTGTTAAGGCCTCTTCAGGTATCAAACATGCACCTCGAGGCACAAAGTGTGCCTTTATAGAATACCCTATGGAAACAAGGGGATATTACCAATAAAACCCATCATACAAAATGTTTATAGTGGAAAGATATGACATATTCCTTGAGAGGGAGCACATCTCCAAAATATATAGTGGGAGATAGATAGACTTCAATGAAGTTGAGGCTCAAGGTACACAAGATTTGGTATAGGAAAAATTTTCATAAATCCCCATGGAAGAAAAAACTATTCCATAGACAAAAGAATTGTGTAGGAGTACAAGAGTGGTTAGAGAACCAGAACGGTATAGCTTTCTAGTTACTGAGGATGGTGACTCATTTTTATTTTATAATAATCATCTTTTAACCTACAAGGAAGCAGTAAGTGGAACAGACATTGGCATGTGGTAAGAAGCCATGAATTATGAAATGGATTCCATGTACCAAAACCAAGTCTAGATTTTGGTAGATCCTCCAGTTGATGTAAATACTATTGGTTGAAAATGGGTATTCAAGAGAAAAATGTACATGGAAGGAAAAGTCAGTACCTATAAGGAATGAATGGTTGCAAAAGGGTTCAAGTAGCGTCAAGGAATTGACTAAGAAGAAACCTTTTCACCAGTTTCAATAATGAAATCCATCAAAATTATATTGTCCATTACTGCTTATCATGACTATGAGATTTGGGAAATGGATGTCAAAATTTCCTTCCTTGATGGGAACCTTCAGGAAGATGTCTACATGACACAACCTAAAGGGTTTATAACTCCAAAGGATTCCAATAAGGTATGCAAGTTGAAAAAAATCCATTTATGGATTAAAGAAAGCATATAGGTCATGGAAAATTCATTTTGATGAAGCCATAACAGAATTTAGTTTTATCAAGAATGAATGTGAGCCTTGTGTCTACAAACAGTTTAGTGGGAGTGCAGTCATTATCCTAATATTCTATGTTGATGATGTATTACTTGTTGGAAATGAGATACTAGTCTTACAGTATATTAAGGCACGGTTGAATCAGTGCTTCTCCATGAAGGGATTGGGTGAGTTATCATATATTCTTGGGATCAAGATCCATCGTGATAGATCCAAGAGATTGATGGGTCTAAGTCAAAGTGCATACTTTGATAAGATACTAAAGAGATTCAGTATGGAACAATCCAAGAGGGGATTGTTGCCAACATCACATGGCATTCAACTTTCCATGAAAATGTATCCTTAGACATATGAGGAAAGAAACGGAATAGAAAGGAATCCATATGCATCAGTGAGAGGTTTAGTCATGTATTCCATGCTATGTACTAGGATGGATGTCACCTACACATTGAGTGAGGTAGGAAGATATCAAGTTGACCCAGGTGACCGTCATTGGATGGTAGTCAAGACTATCCTCAAGTATCTGAGTCGTACTAAGGATATGTTCCCGGTTTATGGAGGAGATAAGGAACTAGTAATCAGAGGATATGCAGATGCTAGTTTCCAGACTGATTAAGATGACATGAAGTTGACAACCGGATATAACTTCACTTTGAATGGAGGTTCAATGAGTTGGAAGAGCTCAAAGCAGAGTGTGGTTGTAGATTCCACAGCTGAGTCTGAGTATATCACAGCTTCAGAGGCTATTAAATAAGATGTTTGGATGCGATGCTTCGTCTAAGATCTAGATGTGGTACCTAGAAGTAAATATCACATCACACTCTATTGTGATAATACTACAGTGGTGGCTCTTGAAAAAGAGACAAGGTCACATCAACGGATGAAGCACATACTTCAGAAGTATCATCTCTTGAGGGATTTTTCTTGGAGAGGTGAGGTTATAGTGATTAGTTTTTCCACGGAAGACAAAGTGGTAGACCCCTTTACTAGATCCTTGACTCAGCAGAAACATGATCATCATGTGAGGTCTAGCAGACTGAAAGCCATAGGCAGTTGGATCTAGTCCAAGTGGGAGTT
Source organism: Viscum album (assembly GCA_963277665.1). Classification (NCBI taxonomy): domain Eukaryota; kingdom Viridiplantae; phylum Streptophyta; class Magnoliopsida; order Santalales; family Viscaceae; genus Viscum; species Viscum album. Next base: position 1,680,155,557 of record OY728153.1, on the reverse strand, counting down.
TGTAAGATTTTGTGTCCTAGAACCAACTTTTTTTACTTTAATTACATGAATATTTAATATATTTAAATATTAAACATCTTATTACATATGTTTCATTATTCTACATGACTATAGTGTAATAATGTCCTGGAGTATTTGTCGCATTGACAAAGTCATAGTAGTTCCCCGCTATAATGAGAACCTTGAAGTGATATGAAAATATTCTTAAATATAGTTATGTGGTTGGATGACATACTATAATGGGACACCTAGTATATAGACCGTCATGTTTGAGTACTCACAAGAAGATGACACTTATTCTCATGAAGTCTGCAGTTGGAAATCTCCAAGATGGGAGATTATGATAACAGACCCACTAGTAGGAATTCCTCATATTTTGGTTTCATCAGATATTACTATATACGAGCGTGTGTAATGATCCTTAGAGTTTAATATTATCATTAATATGTGTCATGAATTGCTCACTTTTATTTTCTAACAAAAACGATCATGCAGATAGTTGGAAGGAAGTAGGGTACATTGGGTGCATCATGAATAACATGTTATTAATGGATAAGTCATGGAAGGATCTGTCCCTTCCATTTATGAAAGTTGATATCTCTGACCTTTGATTGAAATAGAACTGTCATGTGAAATTCCATGGTCGTGGTGTAATGATGAGATTATTTCTAGTAGTCAAAGAATGACATAGAAAGCATAAAGGTTGATGACACTATTATGAAACTTGCCTGATCAGATATTGAGATAAAGGGATTATATTACACAGTGGGCGTTCGTATGTGGATGTCATTGTTGGGACTTTAAGTTCTTTCTCTTAGGTTTTTTGACTCGTTTCTAGATAGTACTCTTGGACTTTAGGGAAGCCCGCCTAATGCCAACAAGAAAGAATCTTATAGGGTCACAAACTAATTGTTTCTAGTGGTCTCAATTAAATTCTATTTGAATTTAATAGATGAAATAAATATTATTTTGAATACCATGGAATAATTTTATTCAATTTAAAATGATTTCATAAATTAAATAAATATTTATTCACCAGATTGTGAGTAAATTTTATTTATTTATTTTATTGAACATTTAATAAATATTTGTATACTAGTTTGTAAATAAAATATTTATTTAAGAGAATAAATTATTTATTTATTTTTTTGGGTGTGCAATAAATGGAAGTAGAGTTCGAGCAGACCAAGGCCAGTCTGGTAGTAAAATAATTATTTGCAAGATGGTAAATAATTATTTAACTAGTTGGCATAAGTTAAAATAATTATAATTCTACTATTATTTTGTAACGCGGATTATTATTTATAATTCCGTTTTTCACAAGTTGGTGCAATATAAATAATGATACGGTATTATTATTAAGAGCATGGTATTTCTCTAAGGTTATGAATGTATTTAATTGTTGTTACATAATTAGATATTGTAACTAAAGCCCCATATCGATAAATAAAAATGTACATATATTATTCCAAGTACCAAAATCTGTGCCCGGTGAATTGAGAATTGTTGAGCCAAATAAGTTCTCTCTTGAATCATTTTCCTTCCTATCTTAAGAACGAGAGGTGTTCTTCAAGACTGAAGAACAAGCTATTAAGAACAACTGACACAAGACACTCATTTCATCGTGCTAGCACCCAGAGAATGAGTGATTTAAATCGGAGGCTATCAAAACACATATAGTTAACCGCTATAGGGATTTTGGTTTGGATCCTCACAAGCGCAATGAGACAATATGGAAGGGTCATTCTGAAAAATCAACATCATCAACAGAGAAAGTACTGAAGATCCAGGTATTATTTTCTTTATGAAATTAACTAAATTAATTATAAAAATGATGTTAATGATCCTCTCTAAAAGTTTCAGGCCTCTTCATTATTTATTTAAATCTTTAATTCTATTCCATGGAGACTGGTGTTCATCATCTTATTGATCCCAAAATAATCATTGATCGTTGTAAAATATTAAAGTTTGGTGTTGTCCCAACTACGCTTCCACTGGTCCCAGAACCAATAGACAACCCCCATGACCACGCCTAGATCTAGGTCCCTAAGAAACACCTTAACATCATCCCTTACCTGCTTTATCTCCCCTCTGTGAAGAAAAGTCCTATTGTCCCTGCTATTGAAACATTCTGACTCACAATTGAAGCTAAGGATGATGATGAGCATGTTCTCCTCCACCAAACTGAGCTCATGCAGCCACTAGGTACTGACTCTGAAGATGGTCATGGACCCCATAAAAGAAACACCTCATCCCTAAACCATAAAAAGGGTATGGGAACCACTAGCACTAAAAGGCTGGAAGAGAAACTGCCAAGGTCAGCCCCCTACTGGTTGAAACCAAAAAGGTCCTGGAACCTGAGACTTGTCACTAGTAACTCTGCCTATCAAAGAACTCTATTGGATCCCCTCTCTAGTATAACTCCTTGTGATTTCATCCTCTCAATTACCTCCACCTTATTTTGGACCTCCAAATACATTGGAAATATAAAATGAGTAACAACATACTAGATATAAGGTTGTAGGGCCTCCTTAAGCCGTATCCCATGAGACTCCCCATCTAGAAAGAGATCTAGGGTGAATCAAATAATATCCTTGAACTTGATCCCAAGTTCTCATATTGACATACTCCCATGTTGAAGGGAGAGTATCTCATACCTCTTCTCATCCTTCATAGTTGATGAAAGGAAATCTGCCCATAATTCCTTGAAAAATTCAACCCACAACACATGTATCTCCTTCCTCTCTCCCAGATAAAGAATCCACCACTAACATTCATCTCCCCACATTTTAATCACTCCCAAATAAACCCAATAATCTATCGGAGCCCAGATCAAACTAAAGGTGATCTCAAACTCCTCAATCCAGCTCTCTGTCTCCAGGTCTAAAACACTACCCTCATACTTTCCCTAGGCCTACTGCTAATAAGAATGTTACGTTCTCTGCCATTGATTATCCACATCCATTGGATCAACCCTCTATCGATAAACTGGATCAGCCTGTTGAGCCTCAACAGCCTGAGCCACACACGGACGATGATCGGGTTCCATAACTAAAAGGTAAACAATGAATTCTTGAGCCCGAGTAGTATGGAAATTTATATAAGATTTATTTTAATTGATTATTTTCATCATATACATTTTAACCTTCCCAAAACAACCCAATTAAAAAAAGAACACAAGTCATTATGATGCATGTATATTTCTTAGGTCTCTACCCTACAAACGGTGTAGCCATACTTGGTTGTTCGGTAGGCTCAGATTCATTACATCAGATCACAGGGGCCCTAAAATCTTGTGTCCAAGCCGGTCTTCCCTAAAATATGTCACGTACCAAGATCACCTTTTACATTCCCTACCAACCCATGCAATCCTCACTATTCCAAACTCGAAACTCCATCCTATATCTTAACCATCACCTCTAATACCATTCTTTTCATGACCCCCTCCCTCCAAAGATTCCCCTCTTGGGCTGCAAATGATGAAAGGGATATAATGACCCATGAGTCCCGCCTCCAGTAGGCCCTAGGCTAGAGACCAGCACCAAGGGTATACAAGTCTCATAAAATGGGAGTCATTTCCCTTTTTAAAGAAACACGATCGGGAGATAAGATGTTTCATTCCAAAAAAAACTCCAAGATATATATAAAAGAAAACCAAAATCCATCCCACATACATGTTTAAAATAAAACTATTATATGTTTAAAATTCTCCAAAGGAAGTACCAAAACCAAGATAAAGTAGTGAATCAGCAACTCTCCTAAATCTTGAGATAGTAATGCCCATCACAACCCAAAAAATCCTCTTAGAAACATGAAAAAATATATATACATAGGGTGAGCATACAAGTATACTCATTAGTGAAACCAAAGTCTCTCGTGCCAATGTAAAAGAATCATATTAATGCCCCTATGAGAAAACAGCAGAACCAAACAACACCTAAGCAGGTATATTAACCACCCCAACATCACCAATGCACGCTCACAAAATAACTCAAGTAAATTAAAGTTTTATAATAAACACATCAATGATAGGTTACCCCAAACCACTTTACCACTAATTATCTACTTTCACACCCTAACAAAAAACGTCCTAGTTCTCCCACCTCTTTCAAACACACAACATCATAATCATTCCGCACACACCTAGGCCTCACAACCACTCCTCATCCCATCACTAGGGCCACAAACCACATCACATCTCACCTATAGACACCTGGTCCCCATTCCACATCACATCCCACCCACAAACACATGGGCCACATACCACATCACATCCCAAAAACACCTGGGAAACCACAACGCTTCTCATTCCGAAGACACTTGGGAAAACACAACACATATCATCCCAAAGACATCTGGGAAAACACATCTAATCCTGAAGACACTTGGAAAACACAAATCACCCTCACACACCTAGGTCCCACAAACCACAACATGCATGAAGAATCTTCGGCTACCACCACCTGGAATAAGGAGCAGGGAAGAGAAGGTGATCGGTCATCCATCCTCCCATCGGGATGTTTGGGAAATACACCCTCCCCCAAGACAATGGGGTGTTCGGCATGTCGTGCTCAACTAGGGTGAGGTGTGTATAGAGATCATAAGGAAAATACTTGTGTATAGATAATACCAAACACTCCTTCACAACCTATGGGTTTTCAAACAAACAATTAACTCACAAAACTTCCAACTTCGATGCTACCTATAAATTAAATTACCACACAACAAGCCACAACTTCTTTCCAATTCCTAACCAATTTTGTTACATCATTACCATTCTTTATTCCGTTAACCAAACTAACCCAAGACAGTCCCAAAATTTATTAATCAATCATTTATTGATTTATTCCATTACTATCTGGGCCACTACCAAGAATATCACATAACGAGAAACACAACCAAAGCTCAAACATGTAGAAAATTCAAGTTAATTACCCATAACAACCAAAAAAAGTCCCCAAATCTCACCCACATCCAGTAACATAAGCAAAGCATAACCTGATTGTAGCCCCACTCCACAACACTACTCAACCATTCCACAATCAATCAATCTCTTAACCTGATATTCCATTACATAGTCAGGTTGATGTATCATCCACAATTTTATCCACCACACTACCCAAACCAACACACAGCACACATAAGTGCTTCACCAATGTACCATAGTACAAACTAGAGCATATCCACACATCACAACATGGCCACTTCACATTCCATCTTCCCCACACACACAACCACGCTATACCACACAACCATCACCCCCATACCATAGCACAAAACAATTCTGTATTTAACAAGGCACCCCTTATTTAATTCTACTTGGTAATTCAATGTTTTTCATAGAAACTATGTAATCTTAGGGAATCTGTTTATTATCCAAGTGTATGTGATTTATGAGTTTCCATTTAGGGTGATACCACAACAACCACAACCAAAGTAGTACACACACAAAATATAACTAGCGCAAAAAAAATCCACCAATAGCCACCATTTTTTGTATGGTGTTCAACATGTATAAACACAATATCACAAATAATAAGAAAATCTCCAAAAAGCATGAAATAAACCCCTCTACCCATTTATTTCAATTATCCAGTTCTTTATCATTTATTAAGAGTGAACAACCACAATCAAAGTGTAGAAAAAGAAAAAACCCTCCCAAAAAATGAACAAATAAAAAGAGATAAGAAAATCTCTACCTCGAAGGGGTGTCAATGTTCTTCGCATGAGAAAGGATCATGAAACGGTCCTCCAATAACCTATCCCACAAGATGTACATCTCTATGTGGATGTTGTGACAACATGGAACCAACAAAAACCAAGAGAGTCCATATTTGGAATCATGGATAACCACATTCCATGGCACGGTGATGAGATATTGAAGTGAACGAGACCCTAAATGATGGAAACTACTAGAAAACGAAGGGAGAACGTACCTTGGATCACCATGGATCACCAACGAATGATCATCGAGATTAATTGATCGATGAGAAATAAAGAGGGTTCGAATAACTACTTGGGCGCCTAGGGTTTAATTGGAATGAGAGGTGGGTGAGAAAATGGTTGATTGAATGAAAGTTCGGCCGAAAATAATTTTTTAAACAGAACTGGTCTAGGGTATTTCATGAAGTCTAATACCCATTCACGTCGTGTAATACTCAGGGTTCGAATTCCATCCAAAAAAAAATTTCCCCCCGATTTTTTTTTTTCAAACCTTGAAATATTACACATTTTGAATCCCTCCTCCACTTCATGTAAAACTCCGCACGTCGTGAAGCTTTCCAGGACAAACCATGAAACCAAACTTCTTGTCATGAAATCAAGTTACACGACTAGTAACTTCCTTGTATTCATCTTTTAACAGCTGAACTTCTCCAAAGTCCCTCCAAGCCTCCTCTAAGCACTTCAAATGACCAAAATCACAAATTAATTGACTAGGAAGGTATGAACCGTTACAATCAATCTGACACATGATATTGTCGATATGACCTAAAGTGCGTTTTTCAATACAAAAGTGTTATTTTAGTTTAGAACACGCATAAAAGATCCATAACCAATAAAAAGAGCACATATTGTTTTAAAATTTTAATACAATGATTCACAGTTCATTTTTCACATATAAGAATTGACCACATGTCAACCCAACACATGATTAGGTCGATATGACCCGAAGTGTTTGTTTTCAAGGCAAAAGAGGCATTTTAGTTTAAAAGACACATCAAATAGACAAAACTAATAAAACAATCTTATATTGTATTAAAATTTTAGGAAAACAATCCATAATATATTTTTAATGTGTAGGAATAAACCACATGTCAATCCAGCGACTCAAAGTGATTGTTTTTAATATAGAAGTGTCATTTTAGTTTTAAACTCATATCACATAGCCAAAACTAAGAAAAAAAATTCATATTGTTTTCAAAATTTAAAAAATTGATCCATAATATATTTCAGATATATATGAATTGATTGTACATCAATCTGACATATTATGTGGCAGATATGGCCCGAAGTGTGTGTTTTTAATAAAAAAGTGTCATTTTAGTTTAAAACATAGATCAAATAGCCAAAATCAAGAAAATGAGCTCAGATTATTTTAAGATTTTAGGAAAAAAAGATTAATAATGTATTTCTAACATGTAGGAATCAACCGCATGTCCATTTGAAACATGATGTGGTCAGTATGAATCGTAGTGAGTGTTTTTAATATAGAAGTGTCAATTTAGTTTAAAAAGCGTATCACAAATCTGAAACCAATAAAACTGCCCAGATTTCTTTCAAAATTTTGGAAAATGTTCTATAATTTATATTTGATGTGTAAGAATCAACCACATGTCAATCCAATAAACAATGTGTTCAGTATGACTCAAAGTGTATGTTTTCAATTTAAAAGTATTATTTTTGTTTTAAATGCATATCACATAGCCGAAACCAAGAAAAAGTGCTTGGATTGTTTTGAAATTTTAATAAAATGATCCATAATATATTTCTAACAAGTAGGAATCACCCGAACATCAATCTGACACATGATGTGGTTGGTATGACTCAAAGTATGTTTTATTAATATAAAAGTTTCATTTTAGTTTAAAACACCTATCACATATACAAAATAGAGAAAACAATATCATATTTCTTTCAAATATTTAGAAAATGATCCATAATATATTTCTGAGTTGTAAGAGTTGACCACACATCAATCTGATACAGAATAAGGTCGGTATGACTCAAGTGCGTGTTTTCAATATAAGTGTCGTTTTAGTTTAAAATATGCCTAACATAGTAAAAATAGAGAAAACAAGTTCAGATTATTTTTTAAATTTAAGAAAACAATCCATAATTCATTTGTGACATATAGGAATTGACTACACATCAATCTGATAGGCGATGTGATTGGTATGACTTTAAGTGTGTGTTTTCAATATAAAAGTTCCATTTTTGTTTAAAATGTGCATCACATAGAAAAAACCTTGAAAATGATCTTGAATTGTTTTAAAAATTTAGGAAAATGATTCATAATTCATTTTTGATGTGTTGGAATCGACCGCACATCAATCTAACACATGATATAGTTGGTACAGATTGAAGTGTGTGTTTTCAATAAAAGTGTAATTTTAGTTTAAATTGAATCTCACATAGACAAACAATGCAAAAAGATGGGATTGTTTTCAAAATTTAGATAAATGATCCATAATATATTTCTGATGTGTAGGAATCAACTTCACATCAATCCAACACATGATTAACTGTTAATATCATTAATATATATAGTAATTAACAATATAATTTATCATATGTGGATTATCTAACAATAAAATTATAATTTTTTTATTTTTTATTTAATTTTATTAAAATAAACATTGATTTTATTACAAATAGAAACTTTTATAGAGAGGTTGATCATTGAAATGAGGCCGCTGTTTTTGATTTTGTATATTGGTTGTAATTTTTTTGTTAATTGTAAATATTAAATTAATGTAATTGTTTTGAATGTAAATTTTGTATTTAAATAATAATGTAATGTGTTTTTTGTATAACAATATGATTTACTATATATTTTTATTCCTTTTTATGTATTCTGGTTGGGTTTTATTTTAATGGTCTCTGGCATGGATGTTGTAGGGTTGTAGCTATGTAGCAGTTGAAATGGCCTTTTATTAGTTCTAGATGAAGCATTGATAAGGGGTCCCTTTATCAAGGCTTCATAGAGCACTGATAAAGGGTTTCTTTATCAGCACTTCATCTAGAACTGAAAAAGGGTCTTTTTATCAGCTCTTCATCTAGCATTGATAAAGGTATCTATTATTAGTGCTAGGAAAAATGCTGAAAAATGGTACCTTTATCAGTGTTTTTCCTAACACTGGTAAATGATGTGGGATTTTAATATTTCATAGATTTTCAGCACTTTTAAGTGCTAATAAATATCATTTTAAGTGTTGTTAAAAGCACGTTTTGTAGTGGTGAATGATCTTTCCATGCTTCCATAATATTCATACTAAAGGTATGCATCTTCCCCATAGGATCTTTTCTTGTCTATCCATAATCTGTATTGGTACATGGATAAATGTCGCATCGGACTCAAGAGTAACACGGTCCCAACTGATCACATGACTCAGATCCATGTGATAGTTCTTGAGTTGAGAAACGTGGAAGACATTATGAACAACACTGAATCTCAATGGTAAGGCTAACTGATACGCAACCATACCAATCCATTCCACAATCTCAAATGGTCCAACGTACCATGGATCCAACTTCCATTATTTTATCAAGCGTCAATGACCATGTCTCATTAAAACTTAGAAGAATATTTGGTCCCTCATATTAAAAGACAAAGGGCGGTGATGACGATCTACATACAATTTCTTATGTTTCTAAACCGTTGATATCCACTTTTGGATGATCTGGATCTTCTCCATATTCTCATGGATTAAATTGGGTCCAATCAATGAAGTCTCTCATGTTTCCACCAAACATAGTGGAGGATGATATGGACAACCATATAATGCCTCAAAAAGGGCCATATATAACATTGCCTAGTAATTAATATTATAGGATAATTCCACTAAAGGATTGTGATCTTCCCATGAGCGGAAAAAATCTATGAGAAAAACTCTGAGCATATCATCCAATGTTTGAATTGTGCGTTCTGATTGTCCATCTGTTTGAGGATGATATATTGTAATCATGGTCCACTGAGTTTTGATAACCTATAGTAATTATATCCACAATTGAGAATTAAATCGAGGATCTCTATTATAAATAATAAAAACTTGAACTATGTGTAATTTGACCACATCTCAAATATATAACTTTGTCAAATCATCTACAGTGTTCAGATCTCCAATCGGGCTGAAGTGTGCCGACTTGTTGAGTCGGTGTCGGTCCACAATCACCCAAATTGCATTGTGATTCCAAAACTTCCCCAGTGGACCAGTGGAAAAGTCCATGGAAATCTAATCCCACTTCCTTATAGGTATATCCATAGACTATAGCATACCAGTCAGTCGTTGATGCTCATCCATGACCTACTGATATGTTAGACACTTTATATCACAATCTTCAATCTTGAGTTTCATACCAAACCACCATAAATGAGTTTTCATCACCTTTTACATTTTTTGAATACCCGTATGGATAACCCATTTTGAATGGGGATACGCCAAATGAAATTGTTCTCAGAAAGACCGAGGGACTACAATTCTATTATGAAAACATAACAATGGGTTTACATAATCTATCCAACCATTATAATTCTCCCTGATATTTAGGTTTGGCCTAATGGTGGTGCAATCAGGATCTTCTATCTGAGCCACATTTATAAAATCCATAATTCAGGAATAAGATTAACTGGGAGAAAACAGCATTCTCATTTTTTTTGACGCAATCCATATGCATGTTAACAGTGACACTCATCAGTTGTCACTATTCATGAGTTTTCTTGACAGCTTCGTTATATGAATTCCAAATCAACACATTTGCTACAAAATTCCCTTTCTCCAACATATAAACCTAGTCTAAGTCAAAAATTTAGAGATATTTCATTCATATTCATTTCCTCAAGTTAAAATATTGTTGGGAGAAGATATATTTCAAAATATTATGATCAGTGAAGACTATGAACATTTCTCCAAAAAGGTAGTGATGTAGGGACTTTAAGGAATGAACCACTGCATCTTATCTTAGGACATGTGTCAGATAATTCTTTTCATGTGTTTTCAACCATCTCAAACCATAGGTCACAACATGATCTCCCTGCATGAGAAAACAATCGAGACTGGATTTAGACACATCACAATATACCGTCCTTCATGATGTGAGACAACATTTCCACGTGTAATCCCAATTGTTTAACCATGCAAGAGGAAATAGAATAATCTGATTTACTGGTATCAAAAAAGACATGAATAATATCTGAGTTCATAAGGATGGTACCTCGAACTGCTGAGGGTCCAGGTAAAAGGACAGTGGATTTCAGTTGTGGCTTGATCCAGATAAAGGCATGGACGATTCTTACTGCACTTCAAAAGGAAGAAAATTTAGGTTGTGCCTCTGGGGGTTAAAATGGAAAGTTGTGGGTTGATTCCTTAAGGATAAAAAAAAGAAATTGTAATGAGTTGTGACTCTTCATCAAAAATCAACGATTTTATTTTAGTGGGTATCAACTCTCTTGACATTTGAGAGAAGTTAAGAGTAAACATAAGATCAAACACATCATCTAACACACATTAATATATAATAATATATAATTATATATATAATGAAAGGGAGGTATACCCCTCTTACTCTTTTATTATTATTATTATTATTGAAATAATAATAATAATTATTATTATTATTATTATGTTTTTTTAATGTTTTTCTTCAATAGGTTGGAATTTTTTCATCTCTTTTTTTTCTTTATATCTTGATCCTTAATCTTCATGTAACACACACATTCCATGGAACAATGAGGAGATATGGAAGATAACGATAACCAAACCGAGGGAAACTTCTATAAAACAATGAGATAACGTACCTTGTACAACCACAAATCTTCAACAAATGATCACCGAGATTAATGGATCGAAGAGGGAGGAATATGGTCTGAAGAACTCCTTAGGGTGCCTAGGGTTCATCTAGAATGATAGGTGGTAGAGAAAATAGTCAAGTGAATGAAATTTCATCCAAAAAGAGTATTTAAAACATAATTGGATTGGGGCATTACACAACATGTAATACTCTTTCATATCGTGTAATACCTGGGGTTCGGATTCCATAAAAAAATGTGTCTCCCATCAATTTTATTTTATTTTTAAAACCAAAAAATATTACACATCATGAATCCCTCCTTTACTCTATGTAAGAGCATTCACGTCATGAAGCTTTTCAGGACAAACCGTGAAACCAAACTTCATGTCATGAAATCAAGTTACACGACGTGTAACCTCCTTGCATCTAGATTTTAACAACTGAACTTTTCCAAACTCCCTCTGAGCCTCCTCTAAGCACTTCCAAATTCCAAAATCACAGAGTAATGGACCAGGAAGGTATAGACTATTACAATCAATCTGACACGTGATGTTGTTGATATGACCTAAAGTGGGTGTTTTCAATACAAAAGTATCATTTTAGTTTAAAACACACATCAAACAACCACAACCAAGAAAAAAATACATATTGTTTTCAAATATTAGACAATGATCGGTAATTTATTTTTCACATATAAGAATTTTCCACACATTAATCCAACACACGATGTGGTCGATATGATTCAAAGTGTGTGTTTTCAACACAAAAGTGTCATTTTAGTTTAAATGACACATCGAATAGAAAAAACTAAGAAAATAAGTTCATATTGTTTGTAAATTTTAGGGAAAAAATCTGTAATATATTTTTGATGTGTAGGAATTGAACGCATGTCAATCCAACACATGATATGTTCAGTATGACTCGAAGTGAGTGTTTTCAATATAAAGTGTCATTTTAGTTTAAAACATATATCACATCACCAAAACTGATAAAAAATATCATACTATTTTTAAAATTTAATAAAATGATCCATAATATATTTCTAATATGTAGGAATTGACTATTCAACAATTTGACACACTATGTGGTAGATATGGCCTAAAGTGCGTGTTTTTAATAAAAAGGTGTCATTTTTTTAAAACACAAATCAAATAGCCAAAATCGAGAAAATGATATTAGATTGTTTTCATATTTTAAGAGAAAATATTAATAATATATTTCTAACATGTAGGAATCAACTTTCATGTCAATCTAAAACATGATGTGGTCGATATGACTCGAAGTGCGTGTTTTTAATATACAAGTGTCATTTTAGTTTAAAACGCATATCACATAGACAAAACCAGTAAAATGTGCTCGGATTGTTTTCAAAATTTTGAAAAATGATCTATAATTTATTTTTTATGTGTAAGAATCAACCACACGTCAATCCAACACACAATGTGGTCAGTATGACTCAAAGTGTGTGTTTTCAATATAAAAGTGTCATTTTTGTTTAAAATTCATATCACATAGCCAAAACCAAGAAAAAGAACTTGCATTGTTTTCAAATTTTAAGAAAATGATCCATAATCTATTTCCAACATGTAGGAATCTCCCGAACATCAATCCGAAACAAGATGTGGTCGGTATGACTCAAAGTATGTTTTTTCAATATCAAAGTGTCATTTTAGTTTAAAACAACTATCACATATAAAAAATAGGGAAAAAATGTAATATTGTTTTCAAATATTAGGAAAATGAACCATAATATATTACCGACATATAGGATTTGACTACACATCAATCTGACGCACAATGAGGTTGGTATGACTCAAAGCACATGTTTTAAATATAAGTTCCATTTTACTTTAAAACACGCCTCACATAGTAAAAACTGAGAAAACGAGTTCAGATTGTTTTTAAAATTTAAGAAAACAATCCATAATTTATTTGTGAGATATAGGAATTGATTGCGCATCAATCTGAAAGGTGATGTGCTAAGTATGACTTGAAGTGTGTTCTTTTAATATAAAAGTGTCATTTTAGTTTAAAATGTGCATCACATAGAAAAAACAAGAAAATGATCTATAATTTTTTTTAAACATTAGAAAAATGATTCATAATTCATTTTTAATGCGTAGGAATCAACCACACGTCAATCTAATACATGATGTGGTTGGTATGGATCGAAGTGTGTTTTAAATATAAGTTTCATTTTAGTTTAAATTGCTTCACACATAAACAAAACCATGCGAACAAGCTTGGATTTTTATCAAACTTTAGAGAAAAGATCCATAATATATTTTTGATGTGTAGGAATCAATTTTATGTTAATCCAACACATGATTAACTTCTAATATCATTAATAGATATAGTAATTAACAATATAATTTATCATATGTAGATTATATAACATTAAAATTAATTTTTTTAAATTTTTTTATATAATGTTATTAAAATAAAAACTATTTATATTACGAATACAAACTTTTATATAGAGGTTGATCATTGAAATGAGTCTGCAACTTTTGATTTTGTATATGGGTTGTAATTTTTTTTGGTTAATTGTAAATATGAAATTAATGTAAATTTTTTTTATGTAAATTTGGAATTGAAATGATAGTGCAATATGTTATTTGTATTACAATATGATTTACTATATATTCTTGTTCCTTTTAATGTATTATGGTTGGGTTTATAGGGCTCTGGCATGGTTGTTGTAGGGTTGTACCTATGTAGCAGTTGAAATGGCCTTTATCAATGCTAGATGAAGTGCTGATAAAGGCTCCCATTATCAATGATTCATATATAACAGATAAAGGGTTTCTTTATTAGTGCTTTATCTAGCACTGATAAAGGGTCTCTTTATCAGCTCTTCATCTAGAACTGATAAAGGTGTCTTTTATCAATGCTAGGAGAAAAACTGATAAATGGTACCTTTATCAGCATTTTTACTAACACTGGTAAAGGCTGTGGGATTTTAATATTTCTTAGATTCTCAGCACTTTTAAGTGCTGATAAAGATCAGCCTTAGTGTTGTTAAAATCACATTTTTTAGTGTTGTTTGATCTATCTATACTTCCATAATATTCATTCTAAAGGTATACATCTTCCTTGTAGGATCTTTTCTTGTCTATCCATAGTTTGTATTGGTACATGGATAAACGTCTCATCCAACTCAAGAGTAACATGCTCCCAACAGATCACATGACTCAGATCCTTCTGATAGTACTTGAGTTGAGAGGCATGGAAGAAATTATGGACAACATTGAATCTCAATGGTAAGGCTAACCGATACGCAACCATACCAATCCATTCCACAATCAAAAATGGTCCAACATACCATGGATCCAACTTCCATTATTTTATCAAGCTTCAATGACCATGTATCAGTGACACATTTAAAAAGATGTGGTACATCATATTAAAAGAAAAACGGCGGTGATAATGATCTACATACAATTTCTGTTGTCTCTGAACCATTTTTATCCACTTTTGGGTCATTTGGATCTTCTCCATAGTCTCATGGATTAATCTAGTTCCAATCCGTGAAGTCTCCCATGTTTCCACCCAACATAGTGGATAATGATATAGACAACCATATAATGCCTCAAATGGTACCATATATATCATCGCATGGTAATTAATATTGTTGGATAATTCCACTAAAGGATTGTGATCTTCCCATGAGCAGAACAGAAACCATGACACAAACTCTGAGCATATCATCCAATGTTTGAATTGTGCATTCTGATTTTCCATTCGTCTTATAATGATATATTGTAATCATGTTCAACTGAGTTTCGAGAACCTATAGCAACGATAGCCACAATTGAGAAGTAAATCTAGGATATCTATTATAAATGATCGAAACTTGAACTCCGTGTAATTTGACCACTTCTCAAATATGTAACTTTTTCAAATACTCCACAGTGTTCGGCTCTCTAATCAGGAGGAAGTGTGCCAACTTGTTGAGTCGGTCCACAATCACCCAAATAGAAATGTTCTTCTAAAGCTTCCTTATTATACTAGTGACAAAGTCCCTGGAAATCTACTCCCACATCCATATAGGTATATGTATAGACTATAGCATACAATTCATTCGTTGATGCTCACCATAACCTACTGATGTGTTAGACACTTTATATCATAATCTTCAATCTTGTGTTTCAAACCTGACCACCATAAATGAGTTTTAATCACTTTTTACATTTATTGAATACCCGGATGAATAGCCCATTTTTAATGGGGATACGCCGAATGAAATTTTTCTCGAAAAGATCGTGGGACTATAATTCGATTATGAAAATGTAACAAAGGGTTTACATACTCTATCCAGCCATCAAAATTCTCCCCGCTATTTAGGTTTGACCTAATTGTGGTGCAATCAGGATCTTCTATTTGAGCCACCTTTATAAAATCCATAAGTCAATAATAAGATTAACTGGGAAGAAAATGGCATTCTCATTTTGATTGACACAATCCAGATGCATGTCAATAAGGACACTCATTAGTTCTCACAAGTCATGAGTTTCCCTGATAACTTCATTATATAAATTCCAACTCAAATCATCTTCTACAGAATTCCATTTCCCTGATATATACACCAAGTTGAAGTCAAAAATTTAGAGATATTTCATCCATATTCATTTCCTTAAGTTAAAATATGGTTGGAAGAAGATATATTTCAAACTCTTATGATCAGTGAAGACTAAGAACCTTTCTCCAAAAAGGTAGTGATGTCGGGAATTTATGGAATGAACCAATACAGCTAATCCCCGACCATGTGTCGGATAATGCTTATCATGCATTTTCAACTATCTCAAACCATAGGTCACAACATGATCTCCCTGCATGAGAACACAACTGAGACCGGATTTAGACACATCACGATATTTCATCCTTCATGATGTGAGACTTCTTTTCCACATGTAATCCCAATTGTTTAACCATGCAAGAGTAAAGATAAGAATCTGATCCAGCAGTATCAAACAACATATGCATTATAGCTGAGTTCAAAAGGATTCTACCTCACACTGCAGAGGGACCCGGTAAAAGGCAAGGGGATTTTGGTTGTGTCTTGATCCAGAAAAATGCATGGATGGTTCTTCCTACACTTCAAAAGGAATAAAAGTTAGGTTGTGCCTTTGGGGGTTAAAAAGGAAATTTTTGGCGTGATCCTTTAGGTATTAAAAAGGAAGTTTTAATGAGTTTCAACTCTTCATCAAAAATCAATGATTTCATTTTAGTGGGTATCACCTCTCCTGACATTTGAGATAAGTGAAGAGTAAACATAAGATCAAACACGTCACATAACACACATTAATATATAATTATATATATAATGCAAGGGATGTATACCCATCTAACTCTTTTATTATTATTATTATTATTATTATTATTATTATTATTATGTTTTTTAAATTTTGTTAGTCAATAGGTTGGAATTTTTTCCTTTCTTTTTTTCATTCTTCATGTGTCAAGCCTTGATCCTTAATCTTCATGCAACACACACATTAATTTCATATCAATGTTTAAAAAGTAAAATCATTTTTAAGTTAAAATAAAACATTGGGTGGTGCATATAATATGCATTATATGATTCCCATAAATCGATACATATATTTATAAATTTGAGATCATTTTATAAAATAACACAGTATAAATGATATGATGAAAATTAAATGAGTTAATTTTTATTTTACAATTATCTTCTAATACGCTCAAATCATATATGTATCATTTATAGAGGCAAAAAAATTACCATATGAGAATTCATATATAATTTTTTATTAATAAACATGATCACAAATTTTGTTTTATATTTTCTATTGAATTATTTTTCATCATATATGTTTTCTTTAAATTATGGATCTTATTTATTAGGATTCATGTATAATTTTATTAGGATACATTAATATGTGTAACAATAAATTAAAATAAAAAACATTAGATGGAGTTTGGGCAGCCCACATTTCCTCTATTTATGGTTTCCTTGCTTGTTCCTTCTGCTATTGAACCCTGGTGATGAGAATAAAGATCTTGAATTTTTCATTTGTTGTCTCAGTGATGAAGTTTGATTACGACCTTTGAATTATGTAGTTTGGATATTATTATTGCGGAGAATTGTTGTTCCATAAACTTATTCCAAAAGGGATTACTTGGAACCATATCAGACCGAGGATCTAATAACCGCTTCTACCTGCCTTTACCAAGGATTTTTTAAAAACATGCTTGGGAACCCCAAATATGAAAGATTCATCTAGCAAGTAGCAGATGTGCTGAAAGCGGAGGGTTGGTCATCAATGGAAAATAGGTTCTTTAATTTAAACAAGATTATGCCTTATCCACTATAATTTCCTAGAAAATAAAAGGCATATTCTTGTAGTCAAGATCTCTAATGATTACCCATTCCATGATTCATAATTTCAAGTTGTTTCCTTGTCATTTATACCATATCCTCAACTTAATGCCATCGTAATTCTTTTTTTGTTTATACGTCATGCATGAGTCCATATGCGAGTCCATGGAATCTGATTCGTCGTGACCACAATAAGACTTTCTTACATGGAAATAACTTATTCATAGTGGCGATATCCACATATCATAAGATCAATGGATATAAATCCTTGTATTAAAAATGGAAATGTCTTTTATCTTAGGAATCATTCCCATGCACAGTGGTGGTAATGTTGCTATCAAATTATGGACCTTCTTAGCCTTCATGTTGTTTTGGTCTGTCTGTACTAGTCTTACTAGGATCTTCCATTCTCAAAAATAAAATTCTATACTACAATTCCATATTTAGATCTCCTGAAATGAGGTTTTATTAAGTGCGGAAGAAGGTTGCTGCTGAGTCTCTGTACCATTAAAAGCCCCTGCTGCGTTTTCAAGACTCTAATTCCATCTTATAACTTGATGTGTAGTAGTCCAAGGGCCCTTTATAGGTTTTCTGATGAAATCTGGGCTCTGCACTCAAGCAACACTGGAAACTCCTTAAATCTCTAGTTTATCAAATCACTAAAAGTATATGTAGGTGATTCTTCTTTGTTCGATTTCTTCATCTTGTCTCTGGTGTGTTTTACTTTCCAACCCAACCGGGCTACATATGGCTTGCCTCTCATCACTCGTTGTAAAAATACCAAATAAATCCTATGGGAATACCATATCCAACTAATATGCTCACATTGCACTTATTTATCTTTCATGGCATAATATCATACCTTGTATTCCAATATTATCTCTCTATTTGATTTGCAGTAAGCGGAAAAGCACCCGTCAAGGAAACCTTGTTGTTACCTTCAAATGGTTTATCAAAAACTTATGCCTTGAAAATATAGAAATGCAAACTCTTGGAAGATCCTTCCAGGATTTGCTACTTTTCTAAATATCTCGTCCTTTTTGTTTCTATGTAATAGAAATTTGAATGGAATCGGAATTTGTATTGAAAAAAAAAATTGGTGGTATATCTAAGAATGGATGATATAGGTAATGAAATTAGACACATAAATGTAAAAATGAAACACTTTTATTTGAAAAAAAATGATATTTTTATCAATGAAAACTCAGTTTGTTCAATTTCATGTCACTTCCTCTTTCCTTTCAATAATATTGCATTCATTTTTTCTTATGAATTGCATTCGTCTTTATATTGAAGGAAAATTTTTGATGATTAGTTCATTTTATGCAAATTCTCTACAGAGTTTTAAATTTTTTATGTTATTAATTGTATTCCTCAATTGTGATTTTATGGTTCCTTGAAAATTAAAGGATTCATGATGGCGTGTAATACGTAAAACCATGTTGGATAGAATTTTGGAGTCCAAGGATCCAACTTTCCTTCATTTGATATCTGATGATTAATTTCTTTATTTATTTTTCATTTTAAACTGAGCTTGAATGCATTATTAGTATATGAGATTATTGGTTTCCTGTTCAACTGAACTTGGTTTCATTTGATATGATGTTTGGATTTTTCATGGACTGTATGTTGCAATTAACGAGAAGGTGTGTCCCTAATGTGGGAATTTGACTATTTGAGTATCACGATTCATCGAATGATTTTTTTCAACATGTTGGTTTCCAATAATTCATTATATTTTAATTTCAAAAATACATTATATTTTAATTTTAAAAATAATGTGCTAAATTGTGTATATGAAGAATTTTCTTAAATAAAAAGAAAAAGTTTCTAGAATTCTCATTATATATTTTTAAGAATAATATATAAATATTTTTAAATATAATTTTGTGGTTTTTTGGGTTTAGATCCATAAAATTTATTTTTAAATATATTGAAACATAAATATTCCAAAAAAATACAATTAGTTTTTTAAAAAAACTTGTAAACAAGTTTTCAAAAAAAAATTTGAATGAATAAAATGTTACGATCATAAAAAACATTAATAATAGTATGTGTGTGGATCATTTGGAATTAAATAGTCAAAGGACTTTAAATAACAATGAAGGTGTAATGAGGGATCCTTTAAATGAGTTTAACAAGATAAAATATATTACAAATGGTTGGGGCAGTGGGATTACAAGTCTTCTAAGAAACACTCAAATATACACATGTAGGAAGTCATGGAAACTCGAACCTGAGACCTTCTTGGCCACCCCATAGGGTTTTTTCCCACTAAGTTACGCCCTAGGGAAAACCAATAAATATATTATTTATCTTATTTATAAATGATAAAATGGATTATATGTCCAATTATCATGAGATATATTTGAAGCCAAATAATGATACAATAAAGTCAATTACAACAAACTTAAGACTTATATTCTAAATCCATGCGTTGTGCATTCATAAAGTACAAATCTTTGTGTCGTAATGATATATTATAAGATTTAAAAGTTGTCAATAATTATTGTGTTGATAATTTTTTATTTATTTTAAGAGAACCAAAATATTTATGTTTTTGACTACTGAACTATAAATGCTTATTGTTATTGCATCTTTTGGAACATTAAAGATTCAAGAATTAATTATTAAATATTTGTGAGTTTTTTCCCTATCACATGTGCAACATCTTTATTATTTTTCTTACATTTATGTATTCTTATCTTATTCAAAATCACAAGATTCTCAATTCATGTCTCAACCTAAATATGTTAGTGTATATTGGTTATCGTGTTCGTACTTGGGTGTGTTGTCTAAATATTCTATCACTCTCTTATATAATATTGTCTGACTATTTGTATTCACCAATATTTGAATCTTATCCCTGCCCCTTGTCATATGATGTGAATATCAGGTTATTCCTTACCAGGGATGCTTAATGGGGATTGACCCATTTCGATTAGGTATATCCTATAGGTAAATCTGAAATAACAAAAAAATCATTCTAAAGTCAGGAATGATTGGTGAGAAAAAAACATCCATTTTAGTAGACCATCCTAAAGTGATGTGGGTTAATTCATTGGTAAAGAAGTTTTCTTTTCATTTTTTATATCATTCTTTTTGTAAAAATATATTTTTTAATTATGTGATAAATATATGTATAAATTGATATCTATGCCATTAAAATTATGTGTTTAATGTTTAATATTGGTTGAAATTATGTCTTTTTAATTTTTATTTTTAAGAATAATAAAGTCCAGGTCACCCGGAAAGTCGAAATACTTATAATATAAATAGGGAATAACTAATTTTTTTAAATCTGCATAAATGTGTTCATAAACGAACCTAATTTATTTAGGACCGACCCATTCAAATCCATTAATCATATATACCCATTACATCTTGCATCGGTTGGTATCAAAGATTCAATTGACGTGATAAAAAAACCATCCTTTCAAGTTATTAGTCCTTTACACTTTAACCTTGTTTATGTCATGTTTTTACTTACCCATTAAAAAATATTTTTGTATTTCTTTGAAAACCTTTAAAATTGATTTTGTTATGAATTATTTAAAATATCCCATATATCTAATTATTCAAACTTTAAAATTTTATTCAACACAAGTAATTCATTTCATTAAAATGAAATAATATGAATAGAAAAAATTGAAGATGAAAACTCAGAAGATACATTTTTTTCCATGTATTATGTTATACAATATTTATTATATTCAAGTTTTGAGTGATTTGAAAACAAAAAAAGAAAAAAAAAAGTGGACATTATTCTACCCATATTGTTGTATCCTTTTCTTTATTAACACATTCAATATTCTCTTTTTATTACATCATTTTCCTTTTTCATTTTCTTAATCTCTACATTTCAATATTTTTATATTTTGACTTAACTTTATTGCCAACTTCATAAGTATATTTAGTAAACACACCATAATCATTACTTTATTTTCTCATTTTAGCATCATTTCCACCCATGTGTTGGGTGATCAACCAAGACATGAGTTGTATATATTAAGTTAAATAAAACTATATAAAATTATATCTTATCCACTCTTATACTCATTTAATATTATATTAACTTCTATGTTTTATTGGGACCACAAATACCGATCAATGTATTTACACCATCTTAGATGATACACCACCTTTATGAATCTTGGATCCAGCTTGGTTTAATTATCCATGTATTGAAATTATGTGTAACAGTTTCTTGGATTTATATGATTTTTTAGGTTTAATTTCTTCTTTTCATTTTCATATTCAATTAAGTTTGAATGCTTTATTTTTATATGATATCCTTGATATAATACATGGATCTCTCATGGACCTTGTTATGAGATCAATGATAGGTTGTCTCCCAAATTTAGGAATTTGTGGCTATTTTAGTACTTAAAATCATTGAATAATTTGATAGGATTGAGGATATCAATGTTTTAAAAAATGTAATGTTGTCATAGTTTGGTTTCCATTAGTTCATTTTTATTTTTTATTTTAAAGAATTTGGGATAAATGGTGTGAATGAAGGGTATTTTCTTAAATAAATATAAAAAGATCGTAACATTATCCTTATCCTTTAAAAACTAAAACATGGAATATTTTTTTAAATTGTATATAAATATTTTTATATTTATTTGGTGATCTTTCCCCACTAATTCACTTCCTGGGTTGGTCATGAAGTTTGGAGTGACCCTTGAAGATCTTGGTGTTGATCTTGCTGCAAGGTCCTCATCAATACTTTTATGTCAATGGAGTAGCATTATGACTAACCTAGGTTGTATTTGGAGTTGGACACTCAATTAATCATTTGTTATGGGAGTTTTCACTTTGGGGGGGATTTCTCTAGATTAAATAAAATGAAAACAACAATGGAGGAATGTGGTTTCATGTGTTATGAATTGGATAAAGTAAATTGAATAATATAAAATAATAGAGAGAAAATAAAATAAATAATAAATAAAACAAGTGTTATATGGATAAATAATCTACCCAAAGTCAGAGATTCGTGTCATTGTCATCATTAGTTAAATTATATTTCATTCCACTTCAATGATCTGATTATATACTGTTCCTCTAAATGTCTCCCACTATTTGAAGTGGAAGTTGTGAGCACACTCAAGAGCCTCCCCAAGTGTGTTAATAAACCACTTTATACTTGGAGATTGAGTATAGAATACACCTCTCCCATGTTTTTAATATAAACCAACACCTGACTACTTCCCATGTGTCATTAAAAACCTATAGTGATCAAATAATCCATACAATGAGTGAAATAGAATAAGGGATGTTAAAATTGATTTAATAGTGGAATAAATAAGGATTTATGTAATGTGAAGTGAAGAGCGACAACCATCACTCAACTCCCACATTGCTCGATCCATTACATGAATTAGAAAGAAATAATGACCAAAATTAAATGAGTAAACCTAGGGCTACAATAACCCCCCTTGGATCAACCGTCTTTTAGTTCTCCATGACCATGGATCATGAGAGGTTTATGAGGGAAGAACACAAGGTCATTCTGGTGGAAATGTAACACCCCATTACTAGTTTTCAGGTACTTCTAGCCCCTTTTTTGGTCATCTCTTTTTTGGGGATTATCTCAGGTTGTTTTGGGTGACTTTTAGTGTTTTTTCAAGGTTTTTGGGGCCATGAAAGGTTGGATCATGGTTAGTGAAAACCATGCTAGTCAACCCAAGAAACCATGTGTGTTGTGTTTGAATTCTGGAGGGTACATGATTAAGTTCACTGTTAGTTTAAACTATGTTTCTTAACCCCTAAACTTCATGTTTTGGGACATTGAAGCTTGCAAGATCAGAGTGTGATTTATTAAACTACATGACCAAACCATGCAACTCTTCCTAGTGGCCTAGGAGGGGGTGCATGGTTTGTCAAGCCATGTATCCAAACAATGAAGCTTTCTCTAGTATCCTAGTAAGAGGCGCACGATTTTTCAAACTGTGTGACCAAACCATGTGATTGGAATTAAATTCTCTAAATTTCTTAATTAAAGTATTGAGACCTCCATTTTAAATTTTAAACTCCTCATATTCAAACCTAACTTGACCCTCTTGATTTCGGAGGCTCTCTAAAAGTGATTTGGGCTCCTCTAACCTTTTCTCTTATCAAATAAAAGTATCAGTGGATGTATTGTATTCCATATATTAATTGTAATCTATTTTTTTGTGAATAATTCTTTATTCATCTCTCATATTCTTTGAAAGTATTAGATCCTTATTATTGAAGTTGGTTTCCTAGAACCAACTTGTTTAGTACTTGATTACATGTTGTTCTTATTAAATAAGTTTACTTATCACATCTTTTTTATTATTATGCATGATATCTATATGTAATGAGGTCCTCAAAATATATTTCACACTAAAAGGTCACAGTAGTTCCCTGATATGATGAGAACCTAGAGGTTCCGCAACATTATTCTTGAACCTTGTTTTATGGACAGATGATATTGTCAGATTAGACATAGAAAATACAAGGTATCAGGGGTAGGAGTCTCATAAGATATTGAGACACCTTCTCATGGTGTACTCCCTTGGTAATCCCCAAGATAGGAGATTATGAGAACATACCCATCAATAGAAAATCCACATTTCTATATGTCATTGAATGTTCCTACAAACAAACATGTGTGTGGATCCTTAGATTTTAAGATTATCATTAATGGACATCATGCCTCACATACTTTTATGTATTGATGAAAAAAGTGACGACATATGTTCACAGTAAAGTAGGATATGTTGGGTGCATCATGAATGATATAATATTAATGGATAATGTGAGAAAGGTTCTATCCCTTTTTATCTCTTGATGAAAGTTAATATCTTAGACCCTTTGATGTGAATGGAACCACATGAATAAATCTAAAACCATGGTGTTCAATGGGTGAGTTCATTTATGGAAAATCAAAGAAAGATACATCAAGTGAATAGGTTAACAGAACCGACATGAAACCTTCTTGATTTAAGATATTGTGATAAAAGGATTATATTACACTGTAAATGTTTATAGGAGGTTGGATGTTATTGAAACATTAACTTATTTCTTTATGGATTCCTTGGTGTGTTTATATATACTAACCTTGGATTATGGGTGTGTTTATTCCCAATAACACTAAGAAAGAGGACTAGAGGGTCACACACTAAGTGTATCTGAAATCTCAGTTAAATTCAAGTATTGGATTTAACAAGATATAATAAATAATACTTATTCAAGATTGGTTGATTTCCATAATTTAATCAAAGGTTATTAAAAAGAATAAAGAGAGTTAAATAATAATAATAAATATTAGTTTACAAGTTTATAAAATATAATATTTATTATATTTATCGTAGAATAATGCAGTGATGTTTCTTTAATTAGATAGTCATTATTCGAGAATCGGCAAATTTTGACTATGGAAATCAGACCATGTTTAATGGTCAAATTAGAAATAATTAATATTTATTTATATTCTTAATGTGTTGTGCATGTCAAGTGATTAATAATTATAATTTTATTAATGTACATGGGTTCAATTAAGAATATTAAACATGGTTGGGGGCTTATGTGTGATTTTCTAACCCTAAACCAGATATAATAAATATCTAGTTATATAAATTTCCTAATTCACTTTTGTTGTGCACAACATATAAAGAGAGATTGGTTAAAGCCTTAGAGTGCGCTATACCTTCCTCCTCTCTCAGGACTTCGAGAGAACGCCAATGTATCTTCATACTTCATGAAGAATATTTTTTAGATCAACCACGAACAACAAAAGCAATCAGGATCAGTCATGCTAGCACCTGATATTTCTATGGCGTTGATCAGAGATTTTGGTGTATATGCGGATCACCACTATAGGGAATCCATACTTGAATCCTATAGGGTACCACCAATGTTATAAATTATATTACATTGGATCATCAATGAATGTGTAATAACATGTTGACATAATTCTATATCTTCTCATACATTAATTATAAATTTCATGTGAAGATCCTCTCCCTACAGTTTCTACATATTAATGTAGTCTATTAATTTACTTTTTTTAATTGGACCTGGTCTCATGATCATGTAAAGAAATGATTACACATGATTGAAGACTAAAATTTGATTTGGTGATACCTTCAAAAGTTTCTTCTGCTGCCCTTGGAAGCTAGAAGAGGTATTATATCAATCACATGTTTAAATTATAATTATTTATTATTCATTGATTCATTTCATGTGTTTTCATTTTCTTTTACATAAAACTATTTGTTTTAATATCTGAACGTCATCGTATCTTCTCTTCTTCATCCTAGAAAAGATAACTAGTAATCAGTTAATAATTAAAAATAAATAATCATCTAAATATTTCTATCTGAAGGTGCCAAAGGTTTTTTCTAAAGAGAAAAAAGTACACACCATGTACTTCTTGAGTACACAATGCATATTTTTCTTCACACAACCAAATATCATGATAAATTCAAATAGGTCTGATCTAATCAGATATAAGATCCAAAAAAGGGATCATTGTATGGATCTAGATGGGAAAGAACATCTCTTCAAGAACTATAAGTCGTGTAACCACAGTACACAATATGTCATACCACGTGTCTTGTGGACGAGAAAACAGGGTGTCCCAAGAGAGAAGTGTGTTGGATACCCGACACGAGGAGTTTTAAGACATGAAATATGAGGTTACACACCATGTATTAACAATAAAGATCATGTACCTTGAATGCGTCCACATCAAGAAACACAGCTAGACCCAAGGCATTTTTTGTGGGCATGGGCAGAAGATAAGTACATATAGCGACCCTTCCTTTTTTTTACATTACTATTACATCATTTTAAAGATAAACAACATAATAGTATTACACATAGAGGATCCAACGGTTTAGTTTCTTGGGAAAACTAGGACCATTCATAACTTTTACAACATAAATCCAAAACAATCATTTAATTCCTTCTTCACTAGCTTCTTATTGGCACTTTCCCTCTCCTTAGTACATGTAGTAACCTGAGGATATACATAAAAAGGGGGTGAGATAAAAGCCCAGTAAGAGGATATATGAGAACAATATAGAATGGGGTGATCATAATCATAATATGGGAAAAAGATCATGAACATGAGAGGAAACATAAATATAAGACATGAAATGTGGCAATGCATAAAAATGAAACATCATGTCATAGTGGTTAACTTTAACACATACTTGTGAACAAATATAGAATATTTTCCACATCATTTCACATTTACTCATGAGATTCATCACTTTACCCAATACATTGGAGCAGTGTATAATTTTGGATGCACCCATCACATTCAAACATTCATATTGCGTTATAAGATTCTGGGTGCACCCGTCACATCATAATATTATCATTATAATGCATGACACATAGAACATAAATCAATTATGTAAATAAATAAACCATGTAAAGGAATGTGTTTCATCTCATAATAACACATTCATAAACATTGGGTTCCCAAAACAAAGAAGGAATAACATTCTTGATATAAGAACCATCAACCTTGAATGAGAAGTAAAAGGTGATTTCTTATAAGAAGAGTTCTTTTGGAAAACATTTTGTTTGAAATAAACAATAGTGGTGAACATTTATATCCTATAAAATGAAATAAAATGATGAAAAAATGATTTTTCAGGAGTAACCATATCAAAAATGGAGTGAATGTGGGAGAAGCCGAAGAAAGAAAATTGGGTTCGAGATTTTCCACTTACCTTGTATCTGAACGCTTCCTTCTATTTAATGTCCTGTATAATAATGTTATATTCATTAATTAGAAATTGAAGAACCTTTTATACATTAATAGGTTTCATTTTGGTTTCATTATGTTATTTTATTGGCCTTTTGATAAGTTAAAGAGTTTAAAAACATTGTTCGGAAATGTTCGTTTTTATGGTTTTTCTTGAGTGGTTAACTCGTATTCTTAAATGAAAGTTTGGGTAGAACATGGGTAAAAATCCAGAACTAGTATTACATGTTATTAATGAAATTCCATAATTTAAAATTATATTATACTTAATTATATTATATACCATGTGTACGAATCATTAGATAAAAATTAAATGATGATTGTTTGGGTTAATTTGGGTGGTTTTTCGATCACAAAGAACTTGTTTTAATTTATCACTTAGTAATATGTACATAATTTAGTTCCATAACTTTAAATAGGACATAATACATATAAAATATTCTGGTTCAACCATAAAAATTGTTTAATGACCATATCTGAAGGTAGAAATGGAAGAACAAAACATATCGTTCTTGAAGGTGATAAATTAACACCTCACGAACAATGTTCTCTTTAATAAAATAAAAGAAAGAGGGAAATGGGTTGGATGATATAATATACCATTAGTATCATAACATTCCATTATATTCATGATACTTGAGTTACCATACCATTTGGACAAAGATAGGTGGGGAGAGAATAAGAAAAGAACTTAAAATTGAAAGGGAATTAAAGAAGAAGAGGGAGAGAAATTACATCTTGAATCCTCCTCTTGAGATACTCCTTAAGGGCTCTAAGATTGGTATTTTGATGAGACCAAAAGATTTTTTACATGGGGGATGGGATAGGGAAGATTTTTGGCAATATTTTAGATAAGGATTAAATATTTAGAGGTGTGAGGAAATGAGGGTATGAAGGGTGGTATTTATAGTGGAGGGGAGAGGGGTTTCCTTAATATAAAATTCATTAGTTTATTAATTTCCCCTAAAACAAGGAATAGTGAGTCTTTAATGACTAATAATAGTAATTTTATAATGTAATCACGAACCAAGTGGTCTTACATCAGCAGAACATCACACATGACCCTATAATTAGCTTATTTATCTTATTTTGTAAATTATGGTATTTCACTATTCATCAAAAAATCAAGTATTTCAGAAAAATCCCAAAATTTCACCGCAAAAATTTTTTGACGTGAAGAATCAAAAAATGAAGTCCATTTTTCAAAATTGATTTTCTAAATATGATTATTTTAATATTTAATTAAAATCATGGTTTAAAAAAACAGTTTTAAAACATTCATTTACTTATTCTGAAATATAGGTACATCATACTTTCACATGAATATTATTTTTATACTATCATATGTAAGGTTACTATTCATTATGGTATATTACTATTCATAAGGGTATGTTACTATTCATAAGGGTGGGTTTCTATTCACCAAAAATTATTTTTGTTTTATTAGACTCCAAAAATCATCTTGAACACAACCGTGTATGTCATATTCTCAAAATTCCCAATACAAAAGTGAAAAACTTATGTTTAAAGGTCAATTAGCACATAGTAGTTCATTATGTTGTTTTTTAATGTGATTTTATGACGTATTTATAAGAAGGGAATTTACATTGAAAATTTTTGGGTCGTTACATTCTTCCCCCTTAAGAAATTTCACCCTCGAAATTTCACTTTACATAAACAGGTGAGGGTACTTCTCCTTCATTTCCTCTTCCAGTTCCCAAGTAGCTTCTTCAAACTTATGGTTCCTCCACAACACTTTGACAAGGTGGGTTATCTTGTTGCATAGAACCTTATCTCTCTGGTCCAGAATCTCTATTGGCTGATCCTCATAAAAGAGATCATCTTCCAGTTGTACCACCTCTGAGTTTAGTACATATGAGGGGTCTGATATGTACATACTCAAGAGTGATACGTTAAATACATCATGAACTTGAGCCATATTTGGTGGAATTGAAATTTGATAGGCCACATCTTCTATGTGGTCAAGGATCTCAAAGGGGCCAATATACCTTGGGTTTAGCTTTCCTTTCTTCCCAAATTGCATGACTCTCTTACATGGAGATATTCGAAGGAAGACTTCATCTCTAATGTCGAACTCCAAGTCCCTTCGACGGTTGTCAACATATCTCTTTTACCGACTCTGAGCAGCTTTGATGTGTTTCTGGATGACTTGAACCTTCTCTATCATCTCTTGAACAAGATCAGGTCCAAGTACCTTTCTTTCTCCAACTTCATCCCAACAGGTTGGAGTTCTACATCACTTTCTATATAGAGCATCATATGGAGCCATCTGAATACTCGAGTGGATGTTATTGTTGTATGAGAACTCAACCAATGGGAGATACTGATCTCATCCACCTTTGAATTCTAGAGAGTAGGCTCATAGCATATCTTCAAGCGTCTAAATAGTCCTTTCAGACTGGCCATCAGTTTCAAGGTGATAGGTCGTGATAAAATTTAATTCAGTACTCAAAGAAAGTTGAAGGCTCCTATAGAATTTAGATGTGAACCTTAGATCATGGTCAGAGAAAATTGAGAGAGGAACACCGTGTAGTCTCACCACTTCCTTCACATATATCTTTTCAAGTTGTTCAAGCAAGAGATCTTCCTGAATAGTGATAAAATTGGAAGTCTTGGTGATTCGGTCAACCAAAACACATCTCGCATTATTTCCCTTTGATGTCTTCGGGAGACCCGTGACAAAGTTCATAGTAACATTTTCCCATTTCCACATGGGTATAGGAAATGGCTGCATCATCCCTTTGGACTTTTGTTACTATACTTTGACTTGCTGACATACCAAGCACATTGATATATATCCCGTAATCTCCTTCTTCATGTTATCCCACCAGAAGTGTTATCGGAGATCGCGGTACATCTTGGTACTCTTATGGTGGATAGAGAAAGTTGCGCTATGTGAATTTTCCAATATCTCCTTCTTTATCCTGGGTGATGAAGGCACACAAAGACGCCTTCCAAACCAAATCACACCATCATCATCGATATGGAACTCTTGAAACATCCCTTACTTTACTTCATTCACCCTCTTTTGTATCTCTACATCATCCCTTTGTGCTTCCTTAATCTTCTCCTGGATGGATGGCTGCAAAATCATTTGGGAAAGGTAGGATGTATCCCATTCCCTTATGATTTCCAAATCCATCTTTTGCATCTCTAAGAAGATAGTGTCTTTCTCAATCAATAACATGGATAGAGTGGCGGGTTCTTTTCTTCTTAGAGCATCAGCTACCTTGTTCACCTTTCCAGGATGGTAGTGAATAGAGAAATTATAATCCTTGATTAGCTCTAACTATCTCCTTTGATGCATGTTGATCTCCTTTTGTGTGAATATATAATTTAGGTTCTTGTGGTCGGTGTATATGTCACACTTCTCACCATAAAGGTAGTACCGCCAGATTTTCAAAGAAAAAATCACGGCTACCAGCTCTAGATCATGTGTCGGGTAGTTCTGCTCATTGATCTTCAACTTTCGTGAGACATAGGCTATCAAATTATCATTTTGCATTAGTACACAACCCAAGACTTTCTTTGAAGCATCACTGTATATCACAAAACTTTCTCTAATTTTCAGTAGTGTGAGTACATGTGCAGTGATCAGCCTTCTCTTTAGCTCCTTGAAGCTTCCCTCACATTCTTCTATACAGACATAATTTACCCCTTTCCTTGTTAACTTAGTTATTGGGCTTGTCAATCGTGAGAATTTTCTTACAAAACATCGATAGTACCCATCTAATCCAAGAAAACTACGGATTTTTGTGACACAAGATGTAATGGGCCATTCCTCAATCACCTTTTTCTTTTAAGGATCCACAAAAATTCCCTCAATTGTGATCATGTGTCCCAATAATGTGACTTGCTTCATCCAAAAGTCACACTTTCTGAACTTGGCATACAACTTATCCTTCCTCAATGTCGCCAACACAAGTCTTAGATGTTCTTCATGTTCCTCCTTTATCTTGGAGTAGATGAGAATATCATCGATAAAAACTACCTCAAGTTTATCGAGGTAATGTCTAAAGACTCTATTCATCAAATCCATGATGATTTCAGGGGCATTAGTAAGTACAAAGGGCATCAAAAAAAACTCATAGTTCCCATACCTTGTACAGAAGGAAACCTTCTGAATATCTTCCTTCTTCACCTTTACCTGATGATATCTAGAACAAAGATCCACCTTGGAGAAGTATTGACCTCCTCTTAACTAATTTAACAAGTCATCAATCCTAGGGATAGGATACTTTTTCTTTATGGTGATCTTGTTGAGTTCCCCGATAATCGATACACAGCCACATTGTTCCATCCTTCTTCTTCACAAAGAGCACTAGTGCACCCCAAGGTGATGCACTAGGACGTATGAACCCTTTTTCTAGATGCTCTTGTAGTTTCTTCTTTAACTCCTCCAGTTTGATAGGAGCCATCTTATAGAGACACTTTTAAATAGGAGTAGCTTCGGGTATGTGTTCAATTTAGAACTCTACCTCATTATCTGGGGGAATTCCGGGTAAATCTTCAGGAAATACATTTTCATATTCCCTCATGATGGGCATTTTCACAAGGTTGGAACTATCCTTCGACCCAACCATTTGGGAGAGGTATGCTTCTTCATAGCAAATCTACATCCATGCAGATGAAGGAATTTTCAAAGGAGATTTATGATCTTCCTTTCATTTGTAGGGGAGTATGGGATGGTTTGGAATATGAAAAGATATTTCCATTTCCTGACAGTTGATATTTGCTATATATAATGAGAGCCAATGCATTCCCATTATAGCGTCGAATTCCACCAAGGGAAGTATTACGAGATTTTCTGGAAGAATCTTCCCACATACGCCAATAGGAGAAGAGTCAAATACTTGGGTTTCAATGATTGCACCACTTGGTGTTTTTACAAATATCTCTACTTCAGGGTTTCGGGGCTTCGATTTTATAGTTCTATCAAACTTGAAAGATATAAAATAATGCATAGAACCAAAATCAAATAATACATTTTCCATTCTTGAGTGAATAGGAAATATACCATGTACGACTTCATTATCTTGCTCCACTTCTACAGTAGTGATGGCATAAGCCTTCCATTGTTCCTTTGTCTTTGGTGGATGTTGACACTGATTACCCTCAAGAACTCGAGGTTTAGTGCACTAGCTTGCATAGTGCCTTAGCTCCCTACAGTTGTAGCATTGAACCATGAGTGGTTCTCTCCTTTCATTAGCTACATTATCCTTCCTTTTCATGTCTTTTTACACTCTTGAGAATGATGTCCTTATTTCCCACACTTGAAGAATTTCCCCGTCTCTTTGAGGCAGTTCCCATGGTGCCACTTTCCACATTTTTTGCATGTGGTTCATTGAGTTTGCTTCCCTCTGTTATCATTAGATCCACTGGATTGAAACTACATCTTTCATTTCTTATCACCATAGCCATTGGACCATTCTCCAAACTCCATCTCCACTTTGAGAGCACACTGAACAACTTCTTCATAACTCCCAAACTCTCTAATTGCAAGAGCCTTTCGAAGGTGTGGTTTTAATCCACTAAAAAATCTATCAATTTTGCTATAATTGTTGATAACAAAACCCGAAGCGTACCTTGAAAGACTTGTGAAATTTTCTTCATAGGTTGTGACAGATTCTCCTTCTTTTTGCTTGAGCTCAATGAATTCTCTCTCCATCTTCGTACAAAGAGTTCGTGGGAAATACTTATTAAGAAACATTATTTTAATGTCTTCCCATTCCATCTCTTCAATTTCCTCCCTTGTATTGGTGCTCTTAATCAAATCCCACCATTGATCGGCTTCACTATCTAGATGATAAATGGATAGAGTCACCTTCTCCGTCTCAGAAAAGTGAATCGTAGAAAAGATATTCTCCATGGAGTTGACCCACTGTTCCATAACTAGTGGATCGGAACATCCACTAAACGTTGGTGGTCGTTGCCGCATAAAACATTGGATAGCCAGTTTCTCCCTCTTTGGTGAAGGAGGATGTTCCCCATTATTATGTTTATTTTTCATAACCTGATATAATTGGGTAATCATCACCATGAAGTTTTCACTCCACCTGAAAATCATTGGGGATGTTGTTCGGGCAATCGTTGCATTGGACCTCGCACGAGTTGTTGGCCTGATTTCTCCCAGTTCCCACCATTTTCTAAAATAGAAAAGGTTAGAACAAAACATAAGTCAAAAAGTCATGAATAACTTATTCATTTAAACAATTTATACCAAAAACATAACATATGGGATCCCTATGTAAATATTCTTGTGTGCATATTTGTACTTAGTTTCATGCTAGAGGTTTTCTCTAGGGTTCACTAATCCTAATTCCCAAATTAACTAAACCTTTCCTCTGATACCAACTATAGTGACCCTGCCTTTTTTTTACATTAATATTAAATCATTTTAAAGATAAACAACATAATAGTATTACACATAGAGGATCCAATGGTTTAGTGTCTTGGGAAAACTAGGA
This sequence comes from Viscum album, assembly GCA_963277665.1. Lineage (NCBI taxonomy): Eukaryota > Viridiplantae > Streptophyta > Magnoliopsida > Santalales > Viscaceae > Viscum > Viscum album. The sequence goes on along the minus strand of OY728153.1, from coordinate 1,680,121,467 downwards.
ACATTCTTAACTTTTACAACATAAATCATAAACAATCATTTAATTACTTCTTCACAATCTTCTTATTGGAACTTGACCTCTCCTTAGTACATGTAGTCACCTGAGGATATACATAAAAAAGGGGTGAGCTAAAATCCTAGTAAGAGGATAGATAAGAACAATATAGCATGGGGTGAGCATAATCATAACATGGTAAAAAGATCATGAACAAGATAGGAAGCATAAATATAAGACTTGAAATGTGGCAATGCATAAAAATGAAACATCATGTCTTAGTAGTTAACTACCACACATAATTGTGAAAAAAGCAAGCATCTTTTACACATCATTTCACATTTTCACATGAGATTCATCACTTTACCCAATGCATTGGAGCACTGTACAATTCTGGGCACACCCATCACATTCAAACATTCATATTGCGCTATATAATTCTGGGCGCACCCGTCACATCATAATATTATCATTATCATGCATGAAACATAGAAAATAAATCAATGATGAACATAAATAACCCATGTAATGGAATGGGTTTCATCTCATAAGAACACATTCATAAACATTGGGTTCCCAAAACAAAAAAGCGAATAACATACTTGATACAAGAATCATCAACCTTTAATGAGAAGTAAAAGGTGAGTTCTTGGAAGAAGAGTTCTTTTGGAAAACATTTTGTTTGACATAAACAATAGTACTGAACATTTATATCCTAGAATAGGAAATAAAATGATGAAAAAATGATATTTAAGGAGTAAAAATATCAAAAATGGAGTGAAAGAGGGAGAAGCCGAGGAAAGAAAATTGGGTTCGAGATTTTCCCCTTACATTGTATCTGAACGGTTCATTCTCTTTAATGTCCTGTAAAATTGATGTGGCAGTGTTTTCACACAATTTTCCACATCCTTTTTATATTTTTATTGACTTTTTTATACCAAAATGTTTGTTTTAGTAAATATTTGGTAATTACTGTGTTGTTTTACTTGTTGTGTAAAATAATCATTTTTTGTTTAAATAAGTTGTTTTTATTAGTCATTTGTGTCTTTTTAAATAATTCTTAAATTTACATAGTCGTGTGAATTAGAATTTTATTTATTTATTCTTTTATTTTTATGCTTGTTAGTTTATTAATTCATTTATTTAATTAATTAATGCTTTATTATTTAAATTGTAAATAAATAACTCATTTTGGTTTTGTAGTTTTTTTTAATAATTTAATTAGTTTTAACAATTTAATTTTATTCATTTAATATTTTTATTCTTTCATTTAATTAGTTCTTTAATTAATTGGTTGATTAATTTAAGGGTGTAATTGTAAATATTTAAATTTTTTCATTAATTATGTATGTTTATAATTTTTAACCCAAATTAATTCATTTTTTTAAATAAAGTTTCATTAATTTTATTGCTTAACTTTGTGTTTTTTAAATTTATTCTATTTAATTTAATTAATTTATTTATTTATTTATTTATTAGTTTTATTACATTATTTTATTAATTTAATTTTATTTGTTTGATTCACAGGTGTTGTGGTCGCACGTTAACCTGCCCTAGTGGTGACCTTCCTCACTGATACACAATCTTTACCACTACTGCTCTGCCACTAAACCTCACCAATATTTCTCACTAATATTTCGCACTGATACACTATTCCAGCTACTGATACACCCATCCTCACTGATACCCTCCAGTCTACCGATATACCAACCTCACTGATACACTCCACCTCACCGATACACCATTAACGCTACTCCACTTTCTCACCGTTCCGCAAATTCTCACCGCTACTGCTATACCTCACTGATACGCAAAACCTCACTTATACGCATTTCCTCACAGTTAGTCCATTTTTTCTGAATTCTCACCGATACTCCATCTCACCGCTACTGATCTGTGGATTGTTTTCCTCTTCCTCACCGATACAGATTCTCCAACCTCACTAATATACAAACTCTCACCGATACTTTTCAGTCCCTACCTCACCGTCCCCTTAACTCATCGTTCCACTCTGCTCCTTCCTCATCCGCACCTTCACGCACCAAATCAACAGCAGAAAAATCCCCAAAAATTGCAACAGTATAACAGAAACAGGCGCAACAAATTCGAAGAATCAAGGAATTTCATGAACTTTTGAAGTGAACAAATCAATTCCAGAAATCAAAACCCGAACCCCTTGCTGCTTCCTCCCCAGAATCTGCAACTCAAACCCCTTCCCATCACCTCGCCTTCTCCCCTAGCTCATCTAAAGCCATCGGCGCCCCTGCTTTGCACCGTCTCCTCCTACTTGAAACCCACCTTCCCTTCCGGCTTCACTCGCATCACTCCGATCTAAAACCCAAATCCAAGCCGAAAAGATCCGCTGCGCCCCTCCTTCCACACTGAACCATTACACATCCTGAACCTGCATCGGCCGAAGCCCCTGCCTCCATCCCACCTCAGACCGCACCACCTTCTTCGCCACAGTCCTCATCTAAAGCCATCGGTGCCCCTGCTATGCGTCGTCTCCCCCTGCTCGGAACCAAACCCCCACTCAGATCACCAGCCACGGGTTGCCCTTCCTCTCCTACATCAACGATGTCGCGCCTCTTCTGTTTGAGTTGCGCATCACCATCCGTCATGGTCCGAGCCGCCATCTCACCTCGTCAGAGCCACCGCACCCCCTTTTCCATTTTACCCGCACCCCATCTCCACCTAGACTTCCCCCTGCACCGAACCCCTGTTTTCCCCCTTTCTTTTCCACGCTGCCACACCCAAAGCCCCCCTTATTCATTATGTTTTCTTTTTATATATATATAACAATATATAATAACATTCATATAATATATACTTTATATATTAACATATATAATAATATAACTATTATAGAATATTATATTACATAATATAACATATATATATATATATCATATACTATACTATAACAATTATAGGTATATTAATAATATTATATAAGATTATATATATTATTAGTATATCATAAACATAATAATAATTATAGTTGAATATTTTATTATTAATATTAATTATTATATATATATTAATGAGTATGTTTATTAACTAATCTAATTAATAATATATATATATATATATTTTTTTATTTATTTAGTCTCATTTTTTTACTTGTTTTGGTGTTACTGTGCTTCGTGCAGGGGGAGTCACTCGTACTTGCGGGGATTAAAAGAAATTATTCATGGGAGAGGCGTGAAAGATATTCGAGTTCGTTGCAAGGGATGGTTTGCACTCATAGGGAATTCACTCTGGAGCTGGTGACAAGCATGCTGAAAGCGCACCATGTGGATTTACTGCTCGTCAGTTTGCATCTGTTTTTAGTTGAGTTTTTCATTATAAAAGAGGACGTGGAACTCCTCTCGGGAGGCCAGTCGGGCCGAGGGCCGAGTCCAGAGAAAAGTACTCAGGGGGGGACATCATTCCACAACGGGAGGAGGATAATCTGTCCCGATTCACCATCCATTCATCCACTTATCATGGATGGGGATCGTCTTCGACTTGGAGATGGGACATATAACATCCCGCCTCTTTATCACATAATCTTTCATTACATTTTACAAAACCGAGGATCTTTAAGGTTTAGTGTCTTGGAAACCAGGAACAAAATACATGAAAACAACATAAAGCAATCTTCTTAAACACTTGAAAGGATTATCCTTATGTTCATCCAAGGTTCATTACTGCATCTCATAACCTGGGGACATACATCAAAAGAAAGGGTGAGCAGAAGGCCCAGTAAGGGAAACAAGAGAAACATTTTACAAGTGAACTTGAGATACTTCAATAAGGACATGAAAAGAACTTTAAGGCATGAGAAAGAAATCATGAGATACATCATAATAAAAATAATCATTTTTCATAACTTGAAGATGTGGCTACAACATTTAATATTGACAATCGTTTTGTTTCACCAAGGTCCATCCCCAAGGTGTCGTTAAAAATTACCAAGGTTATTCACCAAGGCGTCGTTAAAATGGTCATCTCTAGAGATTAAGTCTTTACGCAATGCATTGGAGCGCTATCAGGGAGAACCCTTAAATTTGCCTTTATTATCATGTGAGCCACATATATCATCATCAAACATTTCATAAATAACCCATATAGCATAAAATAAATGGGTTTCATTTCATAATCATAACATTTTAAAAACTGCTTTAATGACATGATCTTTACGGCACTTTAAACCCACAGAAAGGGAAAGCGGGTATCATGTATGTAAATCCCAGAATTTAAAATAGAACATTTTTATATATATGTGAATACCCTTGTATAAATAAGATCTTTGAGTATTCACTTTATAACATAAATAATTTTTTAGAAAAGAGAGAGGCATTTTGAGGGGAAAATTCTGCAGCATAACGGCTAAGTTTCGGGGTTTTAGAAAACATTGAAATGAGAGGGGAAATGGGTCACCCTCTCATAAATGATCCATAAAACAGTAGGGTGAAAGAATAATAAGGACATATGGACATTGTAATGAAATTTTAGGGACATACCATTTGAAATGAAAAACATGGAAGGAAAAAAAATTAGATTTCTCTTATGAAAATTCGGCAGCCTTACGGCGTCACTTAACTTCAAAAGAAAATGATTTGACAAGATCAAATAGGGTCCCTCATCATATGATCATAAGAGATCATTATGATAGATATAGAGATAATTCCCCAACATAACAAAAAGTAACTTGAAAGAATTGACATGAAAGTAGAACTTCAAAACGAGAAGGGTGAAGAACCACTTAAAAATTCGGCAGCCTAACGGCGCCACTTAAAACTTCAAAATACTGAATTGAAGCGATCAAATGGGGTATCTCATCATATGAACATAAGAGTATAGTATGATATATATAGAGATCATACCCCAATATAACAAAAGGAACTTGAAATAATTGACATGAAAGTAGAACTTCAAAACGAGAAGGGTGAAGAACCACTTAAAAATTCGGCAGCCTAACGGCGCCACTTAAAACTTCAAAATACTGAATTGAAGCGATCAAATGGGGTCTCTCATCATATGATCATAAAAGATCAGTATGATAATTTAGAGATCATACCCCAACATAATAAAAAGGAACATGAAAGACTTGAATGAAAATAGAACTTGAAAACGAGGAAGGTGAAAGAATCCCTTAAAAATTCGGCAGCCTAACGGCGCCACTTAAACATTCTTAAAACGAATTGATGAGAGCAAGGGGGGGTCTCTCATCATATGAACATGAAATAGGAAGTATTATGAATATAAAAAAACATCCTCCAACATAAGAACATGGAGTATAAAAGAAATGACATAAAAGAGATTACTTGAAAAGAAAGAGAGGGGTCAGATCCCTTACCTTAAAATGTAACTCTTAAACCTCAAAGGTTGGGACCTTGAGGGCTTGGGGGCACCTTGGGAGGGCTCCTTGGGAGGTAATGAGACCCGAACTTCGTTGGGGAAGAGTGGGGAGTCGAATTGATGAGAGGAGGGCTTGGTATTTATAGGGAAAGTGAGGGGACAAGGCATTAATGACCAAGGGACACCTCACATGTGCTTTTCTCAAACCCATGTGCTCTCCCTTGGCATTTATCATGGAGTTAGGCCACATGGGGCCCCCAAAACAATAATTCATCACCCTTGGCCGGCCAACCCTTAAAAAAAACTCATGACATCATCATGACACAGTTATGATGTCATTAAACATACCGAAACCCTAAAACTGTATTTTTACTATTCACCGAAAATTCAACTTTCTCAGAATAATCCCAAAATTTCACCTTAACCAAATATCAAAGCTCTAATTTCAAAAATGAAATCCATTTTATAAAAATAATTTTCTAAATATTTTTAGTTTAATTTTTAAATAAAAACACTATTCATCGAAAATTCATTTTTTTCAGAAAAATCCCCAAAAATTACCATAACATAATATCGATGCTCTGAGTTCAAAAATAAAGTCCTTTTTATAAAAATAATTTTCTAATTATTTTTAATTAAATTTTTCATTAAAAAACACTATTCACCCGAAAAAACTAATACTTGAATAATAATTTATGAAACCGGTATTTAACCATTTTATTGAATCACATTACTTAATCAAGGTGCCTAGATTATTTTAAAACTTTCTTTAAGTGAGATTACTAATCCATTTGGTCATATTACTAATCCTAATCATAAAATCACTATTCATAATTTACTATTCATCAAAAATCATGTTGATCTTATTAGACTCTAAATTTCGTACTGAACATAATTGTAGAAGACCATTTTTTGAGAATCATTACACATTTTAAATTATTTAAGGTTTACCCAAACATTTTTTTTTAAATATCCTTTTGAAAATTCATCAAAAATATGCATACTATTTTTATCCAGTCATTTGAAAATTCATAAACTTCATCATAAGAAGAAATCCCAATTTTTTATTTAAAACAAGGATTACACAAGGCAATTACGGTCTCGTTACATATCCCCTTATAATACCAGCATAGGACCTAAGAGTAAGGTGTGCTAGGGTGATAGAATCTTGGGGCGGCTCGGTCAACATTGCCCGAGTAGTAATTTCTATCAGTTTGAACTTCTCGCAAAGGCGATTCCGTTCTAGCTTCACATGATGAAGTTCGGCTTGGGTTTGGTCCAGAGCAAAGGCCAATGGTGCTACCTCCTTCCCAAGCTCTGTTAGATGGGCTTCGATCGGTCCATGACTACTAGGTGAGGCCATCAAATCTTCTTTCTATAATAATTAACCAAGATTACTTATATTTAGAGACAATAATCAAAACATTTTGTTCACGACGGTCATATTGACCGATGGTCATATAACACTCAAAAACCAATGGTATTATTTTAATTATAATCATGTTTATCAAATAAAACATTTTTGTTGAGTATAAAAATAAAATAAAATAACACATGAAATCAGGAAACAAGATTTATTCAAAAATTTCGGGCTGTTACAATCTTCCCCCCTTAAGAAATTGCGTCCTCGCAATTTTTTTTTTAAATTGGGTTTTGAAATTTCATTGAAAGTCCCACATCGGAAAAAGAGTCAGTAACACCATTACTTTAAAAGAAATAAAAGGAAGTACAAAGGCCACACGAGTTTACTCATACTAGGATTCCATGTAGGACACATGGACATGGAGGAGAAAACAAAGGGTAACGTTCTAAAGGAGAGTGATAGAAAACATGATTAGGAGGAATTTAACCACCAGAAAATCCCAAAATTATGATGTGTGTAAGCGGTCTTTGATTACCCAGTAGGAAACGTAAACCAACAACGTTTTTGTTTTACGTTCCTTTTCATAACTTTGAGGAATTCATTTACAACATAGATCAAAAACATAAGGAAATATATCTACCTTCATGTAGAGTTTCATACTTTAATAAGTTTCTACCAAAACTAATCTTTTCTCCAAACGATGAGCATTCAAAATTACTTGGTCTCATCAAAACACAAGAATCATCTTCTAGAGAATCACATAATCCACAAAAGATCAACTATCTATTTCTTCTATCTTTAAACATTATCCCAAAATTAGAAAGGGTAAGGTAAAACAACTCTTCAAAAAGAATCCCATGGGAATGGAAACTACTTTTAAATCTTCAAAGTTCCATGGTAATACCCAAGGTTCATCATAGACCATTCCATAAATAACAGTCCTTAAAATTCCTCAAAGTAAACAAAACTAAGATTGAAACCCAAATACAAGAAGGACTTGATAACATAGTCTTCCAAAATAAACTTCATTGTTCATCTCCAAACAACATCAACCACTCCTAACATCTTATAACAAAAGTAGCTAACCTAAACATATTTTACCCAAGATAGGTTAATCATTCCCGTAAGTAACCTAAATTACTATAAGTCCACCTTAAATTCATTGATTCTTCAAAATATAAGTCAACCTTACTCCTCAATGAAAATACCGTAGTAATCTATCATATATGGTCCTCAAAATAGTGAACATCTTCCAAAATTATAATCATCTTTTAATCCCCTAATCATCTCTGTCGTAATAATACGGAAATCGTAGAATTTCCTATCACATTGGTTGTTGGGACATGTTCTTCCATTTCCAGCCATTAACTAAGAAAAGAAGCTATAGTTAGGGGCTTAAATACTTAGCCAATAATCATGAAAACAAACTTAAAGCATCTAAGGATAACATGTAGAAGTAAAGTATACCCTAACTTGTGATCCCCTAGGTTCCCTTCTAGGTTATCCATGATCATATATTCTTATGTGAACCATTATTTTATTTTATATTTGTTCCTTTAACAATGGTTCATACTAAGCTTATGAATTTACCAAAGCATATCCCCCGGGAGTGTCGTAACCAAGAGTGCAGCAAGGCCCGTTGTCGTGTACCAGTTCCCGTTCGAGTCTAGCTCAAAGCGGTGTTTTCGGGTTTTACCCCTATGTACATCTGTGCCAGAGCCACCTCTACCTGCTCGTATCCAGACAGGGATGTATTTGCTTGGAAACCCCTTACTCAATACTCACCAAAATACCAGGAAGACTTCCTATATTTAAACTCTTCTATAGGGTTTTTCCTAGAGTTTTTATATCCTAATTTCCACAAATAACTAAACCATCCTTTGATACCAACTATAACATCCCGCCTCTTTATCACATAATCTTTCATTACATTTTACAAAACCGAGGATCTTTAAGGTTTAGTGTCTTGGAAACCAGGAACAAAATACATGAAAACAACATAAAGCATTCTTCTTAAACACTTGAAAGTCTTATCCTTATGTTCATCCAAGGTTCATTACTGCATCTCATAACCTGGGGACATACATCAAAAGAAAGGGTGAGCAGAAGGCCCAGTAAGGGAAACAAGAGAAACATTTTACAAGTGAACTTGAGATACTTCAATAAGGACATGAAAAGAACTTTAAGGCATGAGAAAGAAATCATGAGATACATCATAATAAAAATAATCATTTTTCATAACTTGAAGATGTGGCTACAACATTTAATATTGACAATCGTTTCGTTTCACCAAGGTCCATCCCCAAGGTGTCGTTAAAAATTACCAAGGTTATTCACCAAGGCGTCGTTAAAATGGTCATCTCTAGAGATTAAGTCTTTACCCAATGCATTGGAGCGCTATCAGGGCGCACCCTTAAATTTGCCTTTATTATCATGTGATCCACATATATCATCATCAAACATTTCATAAATAACCCATATAGCATAAAATAAATGGGTTTCATTTCATAATCATAACATTTTAAAAACTGCTTTAATGACATGATCTTTACGGCACTTTAAACCCACGGAAAGGGAAAGCGGGTATCATGTATGTAAATCCCAGAATTTAAAATAGAACATTTTTATATATATGTGAATACCCTTTTAGAAATAATATCTTTGAGTATTCACTTTATAACATAAAATAATTTTTTAGAAAAGAGAGAGGCATTTTGAGGGGAAAATTCTGCAGCATAACGGCTAAGTTTCGGGGTTTTAGAAAACATTGAAATGAGAGGGGACATGGGTCACCCTCTCATAAATGATCCATAAAACAGTAGGGTGAAAGAATAAGAAGGAAATATGGACATTGTAATGAAATTTTAGGGACATACCATTTGAAATGAAAAACATGGAAGGAAAAAAAAATTAGATTTCTCTTATGAAAATTCGGCAGCCTTACGGCGTCACTTAACTTCAAAAGAAAATGATTTGACAAGATCAAATAGGGTCCCTCATCATATGATCATAAGCGATCAGTATGATATATATAGAGATAATTCCCCAACATAACAAAAAGGAACTTGAAAGAATTGACATGAAAGTAGAACTTCAAAACGAGAAGGGTGAAGAACCACTTAAAAATTCGGCAGCCTAACGGCGCCACTTAAAACTTCAAAATACTGAATTGAAGCGATCAAATGGGGTCTCTCATCATATGAACATAAGAGTATAGTATGATATATATAGAGATCATACCCCAATATAACAAAAGGAACTTGAAATAATTGACATGAAAGTAGAACTTCAAAACGAGAAGGGTGAAGAACCACTTAAAAATTCGGCAGCCTAACGGCGCCACTTAAAACTTCAAAATACTGAATTGAAGCGATCAAATGGGGTCTCTCATCATATGATCATAAAAGATCAGTATGATAATTTAGAGATCATACCCCAACATAATAAAAAGGAACATGAAAGACTTGAATGAAAATAGAACTTGAAAACGAGGAAGGTGAAAGAATCCCTTAAAAATTCGGCAGCCTAACGGCGCCACTTAAACATTCTTAAAACGAATTGATGAGAGCAAGGGGGGGTCTCTCATCATATGAACATGAAATAGGCAGTAGGATGAATATAAAAGAACATCCTCCAACATAAGAACATGGAGTATAAAAGAAATGACATAAAAGAGATTACTTGAAAAGAAAGAGAGGGGTCGGATCCCTTACCTTAAAATGTAACTCTTAAACCTCAAAGGTTGGGACCTTGAGGGCTTGGGGGCACCTTGGGAGGGCTCCTTGGGAGGTAATGAGACCAGAACTTCGTTGTAGAAGAGTGGGGAGTCGAATTGATGAGAGGAGGGCTTGGTATTTATAGGGAAAGTGAGGGGACAAGGCATTAATGACCAAGGGACACCTCACATGTGCTTTTCTCAAACCCATGTGCTCTCCCTTGGCATTTATCATGGAGTTAGGCCACATGGGGCCCCCAAAACAATAATTCATCACCCTTGGCCGGCCAACCCTTAAAAAAAACTCATGACATCATCATGACACAGTTATGATGTCATTAAACATACCGAAACCCTAAAACTGTATTTTTACTATTCACCGAAAATTCAACTTTCTCAGAATAATCCCAAAATTTCACCTTAACCAAATATCAAAACTCTGATTTCAAAAATTAAATCCATTTTATAAAAATAATTTTCTAAATATTTTTAATTTAATTTTTAAATAAAAACACTATTCATCGAAAATTCATTTTTTTCAGAAAAATCCCCAAAAATTACCATAACATAATATCGATGCTCTGAGTTCAAAAATAAAGTCCTTTTTATAAAAATAATTTTCTAATTATTTTTAATTAAATTTTTCATTAAAAAACACTATTCACCCGAAAAAACTAATACTTGAATAATAATTTATGAAACCGTTATTTAACAATTTTATTGAATCACATTACTTAATCAAGGTGCCTAGATTATTTTAAAACTTTCTTTAAGTGAGATTACTAATCCATTTGGTCATATTACTAATCCTAATCCTAAAATCACTATTCATAATTTACTATTCATCAAAAATCATGTTGATCTTATTAGACTCTAAATTTCGTACTGAACATAATTGTAGAAGACCATTTTTTGAGAATAATTACACATTTTAAATTATTTAAGGTTTACCCAAACATTTTTTTTTAAATATCCTTTTGAAAATTCATCAAAAATATGCGTACTATTTTTATCCAGTCATTTGAAAATTCATAAACTTCATCATAAGAAGAAATCCCAATTTTTTATTTAAAACAAGGATTACACAAGGCAATTACGGTCTCATTACATATCTCCTTATAATACCAGCATAGGACCTAAGAGTAAGGTGTGCTAGGGTGATAGAATCTTGGGGCGGCTCGGTCAACATTGCCCGAGTAGTAATTTCTATCAGTTTGAACTTCTTGTGAAGGCGATTCCGTTCTAGCTTCACATGATGATGTTCGGCTTGGGTTTGGTCCAGAGCAAAGGCCAATGGTGCTACCTCCTTCCCAAGCTCTGTTAGATGGGCTTCGATCGGTCCATGACTACTAGGTGAGGCCATCAAATCTTCTTTCTATAATAATTAACCAAGATTACTTATATTTAGAGACAATAATCAAAACATTTTGTTCACGACGGTCATATTGACCGATGGTCATATAACACTCAAAAACCAATGGTATTATTTTAATTATAATCATGTTTATCAAATAAAACATTTTTGTTGAGTATAAAAATAAAATAAAATAACACATGAAATCAGGAAACAAGATTTATTCAAAAATTTCGGGCTGTTACAGGACATGCTCTTCCATTCTCCGTCTCACCCTCGTTGCTATGTTCTAGTTTTAATTTCAACTGTGTCTATAAATACTTATTTGTGTGTTTTGTTAATTCAATTTTGATGTTTGTTTCATTTGTTTTGTGCCGTTCATTCATCCTCTCTTCGTGTTGTGATCTCGAATATCTAGAAATGGAGTTCTAATTTGTGGGGCTGGATCCAATTTAAGAAACCCACCACAATCTGGAGATCCACACATCAACGTGATCACGTTCTTTTAATTCGCCTTGGTAGATTGCGTCTGCAAGTTAGATTAAGCGAGAGAAAGATCTTGCGAAGGACGATTTGCCACTTTCTTGTTTAATTTCTTCTCCCCTTCCTGTCTTGATTTCTCAAACTGAGAATCAAGATTGGTTATGCGATGTGAAGATCTTAGTGGAATCATTCTGGATTGTGAGAAATTCTTTCCAGAATGACCTTGTTGGGTGAGTCACCTTGCATTTCAGAGGAACGCTTGAGTATTGAAGAACCTCAGTGCTTGAGTGTTCAATTTATAGGTGAGATTGGTATGTGATTCGAGACACCAGTCATGTAGTGAGCGAATTTGATAATTTTTGATCAATTTCTTAAGTTGATCTAGGATAGAGAGTAGAGGGTGAATTAACCTATGTCTAGCCTTATTCTCACTATCATTTTTCTTCTGTGTCTTGGTGTCTTTTGTTTGTTCTGTGTCTTGTGTTGTGTCTACGCCTGTTTTCTTTTCTTGGTTTTGTCCTATCTCTCTTTGTTTTTGAACTTTTTCATCTCTGTTTCTCCTCTGTTCGTCACTGTTCCACATCCACTGTGCTCTTCAGCACTGATTAGTGATTCCTTAGGATAGGGTTATATTGTTTTAAAAATATTCAAAAAAACACAAAAAGATTTTCGGAACCGACCACTTAGGAACTCGACACTGCTACCTTGAGAGCGACCCCGAGGTTATCCATTGTGCTATATCTTGGGTCTTTATAAATGTAAACTTGACTGTCCTCGCGACCAGGAAGCCCGTCAATAATCACATTATATTCATTAATTAGAAATTCTAGAACCTTTTATACATTAATAGGGGTCATTTTGGTTTGATTATGTTATTTTATTGGCCTTTTTTATAAGTTATAGAGTTTAAAAACATTGTTCTGAAATGTTCGTTTTTATGGTTTTTCTTGAGTGGTTAACTCGTATTGTTAAATGAAAGTTCGGGTAGAACAGGGGTAAACATCCAGAACTGATATTACATTTTATTAATGAAATTACATAATTTAAAATTATCTTATAATTAATTATATTATATACCACGTGGATGAATCATTAGATAAAAATTAAATGATGATTGTTTGGGTTAATTTGGGCGGTTTTTTTATCACAAAGAACTTGTTTTAATTTATCACTTAGTAATATGCACATAAGTTAGTTCCATAATATTAAATAGAACATAATACATATAACATATTCTTGTTCAACTGTAAAAATGGTTTCATGACCAGATCTGAAGGTATAAATGGAAGAAGAAAACATGTCGTTCTTGAAGGTGATAAATTAACACCTCACGAACAACGTTCTCTTTGATAAAATAAAAGAAAGAGGGAAATGGGTTGGATAATATAATATACCATTAGTATCATAACATTTCAGTATATTCATGATACTGGAGTTACCATACCATTTGGACAAAGTTAGGTGGGGAGAGAATAATAAAAGAACTTGAAATTGAAAGGGAATTAAAGAAGAAGAGGGAGAGAAATTACCTCTTCAATCCTCCTCTTGAGATCCTCGTTAAGGTCTCTAAAATTGGTCTTCTGATGAGACCAAAAGCTCTTTGACGTGGGGGATAGTATAGGGAATATTTTTTGGTAGAGTTTAGACAAGGCTTCAAACTTGATAGGTGAGAGGAAATGAGGGTGTGAAGGGTGGTATTTATAGTGGAGGGGAGTGGGGTTTCCTTAATATAAAATTCATTAGTTCATTAATTTACCCTAAGACAAGGAATAGTGAGTCTTTCATGACCAAGAATAGTTATCTTATAATGTAATCTCGAACCAAGTGGGCTTACATCATCAAAACATCACACATGACCCTATAATTAGCTTATTTTGTAAATTATGGTATTTCATTATTCATAAAAAAATCATGTATTTCAGAAAAATCCCAAATTTTCACCCCAACCATTTTACGACGTATAGAATAAAACAATTTAGTACATTTTTCAAAAATAATTTTCTAAATATGATTATTTTAATATTTAATTAAAATAATGGTTTATTACTAAAAAAACAGTTTTAAAATATTCATTTACTTCTTCTAAAATAGAGGTACATCATACTTTCACTTGAATATTATTTTTATACTATCATAGGTAAGGTTACTATTCATTAGGGTATATCACTATTCATAAGGGTATTTTACTATTCCTAAGGGTATGTTACTATTCACCAAAAAATATTTTTGTTTTATTAGACTCCAAAAATCATCTTGAACACAACCGTGTATGTCAGATTCTCAAAATTCCCAATACAGAAGTGACAAAATTATATTTAAAGATCACTTAGCACTTAGTAGTTTATTATGTTTTGTTTTCATGTGATTTTTGGTCATATTTATAAGAAGGGAATTTCCATTGAAAAACTTTGGGTCGTTATAGTACACGCTGTGTATTTTTGTACACGTCGTGTAGTCTGTTGTCAATAGTGTTTTAAAATTTTTATGGGAAAAATAATTAAATGTATAATTAAACCTATTGATTATGTGTTCAATGTGTCATTCATTCGACATTACATGCAATGTAATAGGATTAACAGTAATACATTAAGTTATTTTCGATGTTAAAATTTTGATGAACACATGAGGTTGCCTCCAAGTACACTTGTGTGCTACATTAATTTTAAATAAAGTTAATTTTATTTAAAATTATAGATGATGGTGAGTTAAGGATGTTTGGATGGAATTAAGATAAAATTAAATTAATTGGATTAATTTGTGACACATTATCTTAATTAAATAAAAAGTTGAAATAACTTACAAAAAGATTTCAAATATATGCTCATTTCTTGAATAGTGTGTGTGTGTGTGTTTGGTTTTAGATCCATATAATTTATTTTTAAATAAATTTAAACATAAATATTCAATAGAAAAGGCATCTATTTTTAAAAAAAACTTGTAAACAAGGTTTTATGTTTTTGTCAACTATGTGAAAACCTTGAATGAAATGTTACGATGGAGAGAAAACATTAACAACTGTCTGTGGGTGGATCACTTGGAATTAAATGGTCAAAGTACATTAAAGAATAATGAATGTATAACGAGGTATTTTCTAAATGATTTTAACACCATGAAATTTATCATCTATATTATTTATGAATGAGAAAATGGATTTGATTTCCAATTATCATGAGATATATTTGAAGTCAAAGAATGAGACAATAAAGTCAATTATGGTATGTCAGGAAAACAGAGTTATGACTATATTCTAAATACATATGTTGCACATTCATAAATTCTAAGTCATTGTGTCCAAACAAATATAATATAAGTTTTAAAAGTTAGCGTTAGTGTGCTCAAAATATTTTTTTATGTTTTTTGAGTATTGAACTGTAAATGGTTATTATCATTGTATCTTTTTAAACATTAAAGATTCGAAAATCAATTATAAATTATTCACGAGTTTTTTTTCTTTATCATGTGTGTAAAATTTTTATTATTTTTCGTACATTCATGCATTCTTATCTTATTCAAAATCACAAGCATGTCAATTCATGTACAAACCTAAATGTGTTAGTGTATATTGGTTATTCTGTTTGTCCTTGGGGTGTTGTCTAAATATTTTCTCACTCCCTTATATAATGTTTCCTGACTATTTTTATTCACCAATATTTGAATCATATCCCCACCCCCTTATCATATGTTGTAAATGACAGGTTTTCCCTTACCATGGATGCTTAATGTGGCTCGAACCCTTTGGATTAGGTATATCTTATAGGGCAAGTTGAAACGACAAAAAATGTCCTCATTTTAAAGTGTGTAATGATTGGTTATAAAAGACATCATTTAAGTAGACCGACCTAAATTGATTTTGGTTAACTCATGGGTAAATAAGTTTTCCTTTCATTTTTTATAGAAATAAATTTTAACAAAATATTTTTTATTTATGTGAGAAATAATATATAAATTTACAATTTGTTGTGAGAAATAATATATAAATTTATATCTATGAAATTAAAATTTTGTGTTTAATGTTTAATATTTGTTGAAAATATGACTTATTTTTAAGAATAACTAAGTATCGGTCACCCCGAAAGTTTAACTGCTTATAATTTGAATGGTAAAAACTCAATTTTCAAATCCACATTAAATGTGGGTATAAAATAACCTAGTATCTTTAGGCCCAACCTATTCAAATCCATTAATCATCTATACCCCCATTCCGACAATCATGTTACACTATAAAGTATGTTTTTTGTTTTCTCCTAAGTAGTGTTCCAGATTAAGATCTTGTAATTCAATGAGTTCTACCTCTTATTCTTATCTTATTTTAAAGTTACAGTGTTTCCATGGAGTAGGACTTGTTCCAAACTACACAAATTCTAAGTGTTCTATGTTGAGTGTTCTCTTTATGTTTTGATTCATTCCACTATAAGAGTGATAAGAGGGTTTTTTTGAGCATCGATTTGGTGTGTGGCTTAACTGTGAAGTTTCTCAGTTCAGATACACTAAATCTATCACTAATGTTTTAACTCTTATCTTTTGGTTATGTATTTTTGGATGGAATTTTAGATTCTAGGGATCCAACTTAGTTTAATTTATCTAATAATTGAAAGAGTGTTTATAATCCTTCTTTGGTGTCATATGACATTTGATGTTTAATTTCTTCATTTCTTTTTCATGTTCAACTAAACATTGAAATCAATGAGAAGTTTTGTCCCTTGACTATGGGATTTTTTGACTATTTGAGTACCACGATTCATCGAATGATTTTTTTCGACATATTGTTTTCCATTAATTCATTATTATTTTATTTTTAAAATGATATGCTCAATTGTGTGTATAAAGAACATTTTATTAAATAAAAATTAAAATTTTATAGCATTCTCATTATTCTTAAAAAATTAAAACATTTCATATTTTTAAGTAAAATATATAAATATTTTTAAATTTAATAGTGTGTTTTTTGGGTCTAGATTCATATAATTTATTTGTAAATAATTAAAGATATAAATATCTCAAAAAATAGACAATGTTACTTTTTTTAATACTTATGAACATGTTTTGATGATTGTTTTCAACTATATAAAAATATTTAATGAAATGATTTGAATCAGAAAAATATTTAATAATTTGATGTGAAACTAGTCTGAGTGGAGAACTTGGAATTAATTGATCAAATAAAATTATAAAAATAATGGTGTAATGAGAGCTTTAATAATTTATCAAAAGAAATTTTAAAAATTAATTGTGTTTATGAGATCCTTGATATGATGTTTATATTTTTCATGTACTGTATATTGGAATTAATGAGAATTTTTGTCCCTAAAATGTGTGAATTTGTTACTATATAAGTATCATGATTCACTGAATGATTGTTTTTTACATTTTAGTTTTTATTAATTCAATATAATCTTGTTTTAAAAATGATGTTCTAAATTGTGAATATGAAGAATATTTTCTTAAATAAAAATAAAAAATTTATACCGTTATCATTGTACTTAAAAAATTAAAATATCACATATTTTTAAGAATAATATGTAAATACTTTTAAATTGAAAAGTGTGTGTTTTTTTGGGTTTACATCCATATAATTTATTTTTAAATAAATTGAAACATCAATATTAAAAAGAAAAAAAAAATAATATTTTGAAAAAGTAATTTTAAAAAAATTGATCTTGTTTTCAACTATGTAAAAACCTTTAATGAAATGTTACGATGTAGAAAAAACATTAATAATAGTTTGTGGGTGGATTTCTTTGAATTAAATGGTCAAAGGACATTAAATAATAATGAATGTGTAAGGATAGATCCTCTAAATGAGTTTAACACCATGAAATGTATCATATATCTTATTTATAAATGAGAAAATGGATTTTATTTCCAATTATCATGAGATATATTTGAAGTAAAATAATGATACAATAAAGTCAATTACGGTATGTCAGGATAACAAAGTTATGACTATATTCTAACTACATGTGTTGCACATTCATAATGTCCAAATCATTGTGTCAAAACAATATAATGTAAGTTTTAAAAGTTATCATGAGTGTGCTCATAATATTTATTATGATTTTTAACTACTGAATTGTAAATTGTTATTGTCATTTTATCTTTTGGAACATTAAAGATTCAAAAATTAATTATAAAATCTTTCAGTTTTTTTCTTCTCTATCATGTGTGTAACATTTTTATTATTATTATTACATTTATGAATTATTCTCTTATTTAAAATCACAAACATTTAAATTCAGGTCCCAACCTAGATGTGTTAGTATATATTGGTTATCATGACCATCCTTAGGCATGCTACATGAATATTTTATCACTATCTTATATGATGTTTCTTTACTATTTGTATTCACAAATATTTAAATTTTATCCCAACCCCCTTTTTATATGTTTTATATATGTTCTTGTCCCTTACCATGGATTCTTAATGGGACTTTACCCCTTTGGATTAGGCATATATTATAGGGAAAGATGAAGCAATAATAAAATCGTTCTAAAGTCTAAAATGATTGGTGAGAAAAGACATGCATTTAAGTAGACCCGCCTAAATTGATGTTGGTTGAATCGTGGGTAAAGAAGTTTTATTTTCATTTTTTATAGAATTCTTCTTTGTAATAATATATTTTTAAATTATGTGATAAATATATGTATAAATTGATATCTATGAAATTAGAATTATGTGTTTAATGTTTAATATTTGTTGAAAATATAAATTTAATTTTTATTTTTAAGAATAACTACGTCTCAGTAACCCATTAAGTTGAACGCCTTATAATGTAAATGGGGTATAACTAAATTTTTAAAT
Source organism: Viscum album (assembly GCA_963277665.1). Lineage (NCBI taxonomy): Eukaryota > Viridiplantae > Streptophyta > Magnoliopsida > Santalales > Viscaceae > Viscum > Viscum album. Next base: position 1,680,102,413 of record OY728153.1, on the reverse strand, counting down.
CCAAATAAAATATGGGTATAAATGAACGTAATGTATTTTGGCTCGACCTAGTCAAATCCATTAATAATCTAATCCCCATGCATTAGTATCGTGCTCATAGTTAATTACATTATATTTCATTCCACCTCAATGATCTAATTATATGTCATTCCTAAAATTGTATTCCACTATTTGATGTGGGAGTGGAAAGTGTGCTCAAGAGCCTCTCAAAGTGTGTTAACAACCAACTTTATCCTTGGATATTGAGCATATAATACACCTCTTCTGAGTGTGTAATCTAACCCAACTCATGACTCAATCCCACATGTCATTCAAAACATGTGGTTCTCAAATAATCCATATACTGAGAGAAATAGAATAAGGGATGTTAAAATTGATGTAATAGTATGAGAAATAAGGATTTAAGTAATGTGAAGTGAAGAGTGACAACCATTACTCAACTCCCACAAGGCTATATGTCTCACTTGAATTAGAAAAAAATATTGACCTAAATTAAATGAATGAAACTCAGGATCCAAGAACCCCCTCAGATCAACCCTTTTTTAGTTATCTATAACCATGGAGTGTGGTAGGTTGATGAGGGAACAACACAAGTTGATTTTAGTGGAATAAAAGTGAAAAAGAGAAGTAGAATAAAAACACTTGAATCCAAAAAAAAGAGAGAGTGAGATAATAAAATTCTACATCTAACATTGTGTTTAGGGGGGATTGTAATAGAAAAATCCCCAAAATCCCCATTTTACATTTAATTATATAACCAACATCCTTTAAATTATAATAATAAAATGAATATTGTGCTAAGAAGGTTCAACTCCACCTCCATCTTTATCTGTGTGGACAACCCTCATCATCTTCATCAAATAGCGGTAAGAGAATCATTTTTGAGAATAATCAGTGTCTCAACTTATCTACATTGGAGTATAGTAGAAATATGGTATGCTTGGAGGCCCTGCTATTAGTGTAGATTGGGTGGAGAGAAATATGTGAAAGCTGTAGACTCAGTCAGAATTTGGGTTGCACTAACATGGGTTTTCATCATTGGGTTGGGATTTGTTTAGTTTTTGGTTCGAGTCATACTAGTAAGTGGGATTAAGTGCTTATTTGGATACTATATGTGGCTTTGGTGAAGACTGTTAGGTTTGGTTTTGTGAAAATTGTTATTCTGAATAATTGTTTGATATTCTAGGATAGATTTTGGGATCAGAATTCAGAACCAGTGGAGGCAGTGACAGAGGATCCACGGGTTCAGAACCAAGCAACAATAATGGCGCCATTCTATGTGGAAAATATTGGAAGGTAAGGTGGATGAGTTTCAAATGCTATATTTTTTACTAGAAGAAGTTGATAGGAGCAGTGTGTCAGTGGGTAGCAAGTGATTTCCTTGATCGATCATTGGATGACCAAAAAGATCCCAAGGCTACAGAACCGACTGGACTGGAAAGGTTTTTGCAGATCTCATTTATATATAGATGGGCATGAGCCACTTTCTCAATGTTATATGGTTGTCATTATTCTTTGGATTGACTATAACACTTGTTTTTTGTTTTCTCCTTGGTAGTGTACCAGATTGGGAACTTATAACTCAATAAGGTCTTTCTCTTATTCTTCTCTTCTTTTAAAGTTACAGTTTTTCCCTGGATTAGGAATTGTTCCAAACTACGTAAATTCATGGTTTTCTATGTAGGCTGTTCTCTTTCTATTTTTCTTCATTCCATTTCGGAATGAGTTGAGGGTTTTGTTGGGTTTTGATTCGGTGTGTGGTTGGAGTGTAAATTTTCTCAGTTTAGATACACTAAATCCATCACTTATTTTTCAATTATTATCTTTTGGTTATGTATTGTTGGATAAAATTTTGGAGTCTAGGGATCCAACTTGGTTAAATTTATCCAGGTATTGAAAGAGTGTGTCTAATCATTATTTCATTTCATATGATATTTGATATTTAATTTATTCATTTCCTTTTCTTGTTCAATTGATTATTGGAATCAATTTGAAGCTGTGTCCCTCAACTATGGGAATTTTTTTCTATTTGAGTATCATGACTCATTGAATGATTTTTTTTTTAAATTATGGATTCCATTAATTTATTATTATTATTTTTTAAATGATGTTCTAAATTGTGTATATGAGAAAATTTTCTTAAATAAAAATAATTTTTTTATAGAATTCTCATTATTGTTCAAAAATTAAAATATTGCATATTTTTTAGAATAATATATAAATATTTTTAAATTTAATAGTGTGTTTTTTGGGTCTAGGTCCATATAATTTTTTTGTAAATAATTTGGGACAAAAATATTTCAAAAAATAGACAATGTTACTTTTTTTAAGACTTATAAACATGTTTTGATGATTGTTTTCAACTATATGAAACGATCGAATGAAATGATTTGAAGCATAAAAATCTATAATAATTTGATGTGAAACTAGTCTGAGTGGTGCACTTGAAATTAATTTATAAAATGAAATGTCATGACCCGCCTTCCTCAAGATAAGGGAAGGGACAATGAAATTCTAAACCCTTCCTTCTGCAAGTTTAAAGAGGGATAATGACCCCTGAGTCCCACCTTAAATAGTCCCTGGAGTGGTGACTAGCACCAAGAGTATAGATTCTCAGGTAAATGGAAGGCATTACCAATTTTATAGAACACAATTGGGAGATAAGATGGTAAATTCCAGCAACACCAAGGACTAAAGATAAAAGTAAATACAAGAATACATTCCGATATTCATGTTCAAAAATAAACTGATACAAAGTACAAGGTAGCTCTTATGGAAAGTACCAAAAGAAAGGAAAAGAAGAAATGACGACTACCTCGATGCTCGAGCGGGTAAGGTCTGGAATAGTCCTCAAAGTCCTCCTAGAAACCCGAAAGTAGTTTTACATACATAGGGTGAGTATACAGGTATACTCATTAGGTAAACCAAAATCTCTCATGCAAAAGTGGTGAGACATTATAATGCCTCATTAGAAAGTAAAGTAACCAAAACACCTAGAAAATAAAACTATCCACCTAGCCTCACCAAGGCACACTCCCCAAATAACTCAAACCAGGTAAAATAATAGTAATAGAACATCGATATTTGGGTACATCACACCACTTTCCCACTGGTTATTCAGAACATTCTACGCATCATACCTCCCCCATAAATCCCACTGTAGTCCTACTGGCACCCTAACAACAACCATATGGTTCATCCCAACCGCACGTTTATCCCGCCCACAAACACCTGGGCTACCACAACCATACATAACCACGCCCACATAAACCTAGTCCAAAACAACCACCACCACGCCCGAACACACCTGGGCCACATCAAACACTACCACACACGAAGATACATGAGCCTCATCCCGAAGACACATGGGAAATAAACCTTCTTGCACACACCTAGGCCAACCCACCACAACATAGCCTGCCCAAAGATTCTTGGGCCATAATGAACCTCATGTCATCAC